>OZ022566.1:17816772-19054130 GCA_963991005.1 Barypeithes pellucidus
TATTTCTGACGTACGACTTTCTTCCCGACTCATTTTAATCAGGTTTAATAATATATTTATTTTTAATTATGAAGGATGGGAAGTAGCTTTGTTGTGCTTAATTGTATCTATCATGGCATATTTGATATTTGTAACATTTTATGAAATTGTAAAAGTATTGCCAACCCATAAAGAAAATATTAATTCAAATGGAAAAAATCTACTATATTTTTAAAGTTTTTCAGACGTAAAGACCCAAATAGAAAAAGTATTATAAAATACACGGTTCATAAGACAATTAGAGCACTAAGATAATGTCTTATGAAACTTGTATCTTAATATACTATTATAAAAGTCTCCCTTCACAATAAAATATACTATATTTTCAGACTTTAAAGACCCAAATAGAAAAAGTATTATAAAATACACGGTTCATAAGACAATTAGAGCAATAAGATAATGTCTTATGAAACTTGTATCTGAATATACTATTATAATAGTCTCCCTTCACAATAAAATATACTATATTTTCAGACTTTAAAGACCCAAATAGAAAAAGTATTGAAATACACAGTTCATAAGACAATTAGAGCACTTGTACTTTAAAAAACTCCCCGCTTCACGGGTCGTTTTCTAAATTAATCGCGTGCTCTAAGATAATGTCTTATGAAACTTGTATCTTAATATACTATTGTCTCAAACATTTTCCTAGCCCCTATAAAATATCGTAACGTTAAATTACGTAAAAATTTCTTATATCAGTCTTTGGTAATTACTATATAATCCAACGCAAACGACAGCAGTGTTTATCGCAAAACTGTAATCGTCTCTCTCGGGTTTAAACTGTGACACGGGATCAATTCTTGACAAACCTCTGACAGTTAATCCGTCGGATTAATGAAATTTGCATATGTTAATTCGAAATACCGAATAATTGTAGGTATTAAAGCTCCACCATTGTTCTTATCAATCGCAACTATGTAATAAAATTTTACTCCTAGGTAGTTAATTGAGGACTTTAAAAGACACAGGTTTAAATAGCTAGACCTTTTTAAATAAATTAAATTAAAAAATAACAACTACATATTCCAATCTATTTGCCTTCAAAAAATCGAAGCTACGTTTCATTTCTAATGCAAAATTTTGACTGTATACCACTCCTTAAGACTCACTTGAATCTGTATATCTTGATGATTTTGTAATAGGGTCATCAACATATCATATCATACACCATACGCAGTTGTACACAGGGTGAGTCGGACGGAACGGACCGAACGCCAGTAGTGTTTGTACCTTGATGACAAAATAAAATTAAAATACAGCCGTAGGCGATCATACGTATGGCAAGGTAGTTATTAAAATTTAAGATCGCCCACTTTCTTTTTAAAACTCATTTCAGAGTAGCTACTTGTGTTACCCAAAGATCTGGTTTAAGTCAGCCGTTATATTATACGAGATAGCAGCGCATATATGGGCTATTCTATATAAACGGGGATTTTTATGTTTCCAGTTAATATATCAAGTATTTGGAATAATTTCTTAAATTTGCATTCAGCGAAAATACATACTTTCTTAGCTCTGCATTTTCTTCACTATAAAACTCATATTAACATTACAGAACTGGATATAGTCATGGCAGGACACGCAATCCCACTGGCTTCATCTATTAATTTGCTGGGCGTCAATCTGGGAGGAAATATGTCTTGGCATAACCACGTTGTGGAAATCGCCAAGATAGCTTCTCAGACACTACACAAAACCCAGATTCGACCATCACTAGAGTACTGCTCTCATGTCTGGACTTCTGCACCCAAACATACTCTTCGGCTACTGGATTCTGTCGAAAGGAGAGCCATTCGTATGATCGGAGACCATGAGCTGACGAAGAACCTCGACAGCCTAGAACATCGAAGACAGGTTGGGGATTTGACTCTCTTTTACAGATATTTTCATGGAAAGTGCTCGGCTTACCTTGCCCACTTAATTCCGCCCAGAGCGGCGATTAGCAGAAATACACGACGAACCACTGCCGCGCAGCCATATGTGCTTAAGCTTAGTACTCCTCGAACTTCATTATTTATGAATTCTTTCATCTGGAAGACTTCGTCCTTAATGGAAATGACCTTCCCGAGGTCGTTTTTCCCAACGAATATAACCTCCAACGATTCAAAACCAACGTGAATCGCTTCTTTCGCACCCGCACCACTCCCAGAGTGCCCTAAAGGATTTTTCCTATAGTGCTTGTGTTTGATCATAAAAAAAAAGAGAAGTTTTTAAATGGTTTGCCGTTATTAACAGTCGAGCTGCGAAATGATTACTTGGTCGGCAAGAGTTTACAATTGGTCAGTAGAAACAAACATGCCTAGAAGCAGTTTACTTCAGAGGTCCCAGGGCACTGTCAATTTATGTAACTTTCTTGTGTTTCCTTTTGCCGAATACAGAAGGAAATCGGCTACAAAAGGTGTAGCGGGGGCGGGTTTTCATTTGTTTTCCCAGGGTACTGTCACGATTTAGAAATGTTTGCTGTCCATAAGTTGCTGACCGACTAGCCATTTTGGCTGACCGATTACATTTTTGCATACTGGTACGGGCGTTAAATTAAATTAGCTAGAATGCATGGACATAATTAACCTGCAACTTAGTTCTTAATCATAAACTAAAGCTAAATGATGGTTAAATCTATTTAATTAACAATGATCATTGTACCTATGCTGTTGCTGTGTAGAAAAAATTACTCTCATATTTTAATTTATACATTTTACTTCTTATTTTAAAACCTACGAAACATACAAAAGTTTTATTTTCAAATAGAGTGAAAAATTATTGTAGTATCGACTTTACTCTACTCGAGTAGATTCACCCATATACAGTATTTACTTTTTTTATTCGGTTCATAATTTTTAATCTGACATATCGCCTGAACCGTCTTAACGCCGAACGAATGAACAAATGAAAAACCATAAAATTATTTAATGCAACATAATTATGGGTTTCAAAAATGAAATTGGCTTCTGGATTTTATATGTTCGTTTCATCGTCTTCACAATGCACCGGCCAAAAGTCATTTATTATAATTTTTTAATGTGGTCAGCAAAAGTTAAGTTTGTGACGGACCTGTCGGCTTAAATTTTATTGTTTCTTAATTTTTGTAAGAACGTAGGATTTGGAAAGAACTGGCGTAATGTAAAAATGATGCTATTAAGGATGGGCTTCTGTAAAAAGTAGTGTGTGTTTTTATTGGAACTTAGCACAGCAAATTAGCTTGGGGACCCTTATATACATATACAAGTCCGATAGACGCTATCTTTCTCTCTAATTCTAAATATTGTAAGAATCGTGTGAGAAAAAAATAAGGAAAGTAGAGGGTGTCCCATTTTCGACACTTTTATAGGGTACCTGCGTAATTGTTAGTGCTATCAAAAAAGTAATGTAGGTGTCATGTGCTCTTTTATCTTAAAAGATACGGGGGAAAATCAACACATTGACAATTTCTAAATTACCCTATATTCTCTTAGTTAAAAGAGACAAATGTTTTATACAGAAGTTTCTTCATAATGATCGTTGAATAATCTGCCGTTTTCAGAATAAGTATACGGGGTCAGGTAAAAAAGTTATCGGACTTAACCTCATTTTTCTTAATGGAACACCCTGTATATTTTAATCTAAAAATATATTATTTTAAATTAAATTAAATTCTCCTTTCAAATATATAACACACCATGGATGATATTGTTTTCCTAGGCGATTTATTAAGCTTTATTACTTTAAACCACAGTAGATCATGAAACAAAAGCTGATATCCTAGAGACAACTATTAACATTTAACGTCAATTTAATTTTTACATATTTATTTGCCAAAATCAACATTTTGAAAGATTTGATATGATAGTAAGTGGAAAGAACGAAGAAATTGCGCAAAATGTATATTTTGTTCGCTATCCGGAAAGACGGTAACCATTTAAGGACATATTCCGAATATTTGCGATGATTCCCGTTATTTTTTACCTTAATCTGAATCATTTATTTCGTTTCAAAGTAATAAAGTTTAAATAAATCGCCCAGGAAACCAATATCATCCATGGTGTGTTATATATTTGAATGGATAATTTAAAATAGTATCTTTTCAGAATAAAATATACAGGGTGTTCAATTTAAAAAAAGTGAGGTTAGGTCCAATAACTTTTTTACCTGATCCCGTATACTTATTCTGAAAAAGGCAGATTATTCAACAATTGATATAAAGAAACTTCTGTATATAACATTTTTCTCTATCTCTTTTATCTAAGAAAATATAAGCGAGCGAAAATTTTCTAATTTTGATTTTACCATTTTAAGTTTGACCCAAAAAGATCACGTGACACATACATTACCTTTTTCATTGCGCTAACAATTACGGAGATACCCTATAAAAGTGTCGAAAATGGGACACCTTGTACATAGTTGTGGAACGTTCATCTTTATGGCAGATTCGAAAATTTAAACGAATCCCAAATTTATTTTCCGAATTGTAAATCTTTCAGGGTGATATTGCGAAAAATTCATTTCACTTTTACCCCCTTAGTTTTACCATATCACTTGAAATAAAAAGCAATATTGAGTGTTTGTACCCCTTTTGTGGCATACTTTATGCAAAACAGATAGAACGTGTACCATATGTGAGATGTACGTATGCACGTACAACATGCGATATGCAAATGTTCAAAGATCATTTTAATAAATGAAAATAGTGGGCGTCACGATGCTACACGGTACACGTGTGACCCACCGACCGTGTCGCCATTTTTTCCCCGATTAAACCAAATATCTGAATATTAAGGTGGGCATATGTCGGCTTTACAAGTGTTATAATTTTTTTAAGGGAATAATGGAAATTACGTGAAGTGCCAGTTAGCCACGTTGCCCGCTAATTCCACCTGAAACGACGAATAGCAGAAATAGATGACGAACCACCGTCGCCCATCCATATACTCCGATTCATCTTAGTACTCCTCGAACTTCATTGTTTAAGAATTATTTCATCTGGATGGCGTCATTCAACACATATAATCTCCACTATTCAAAATAAATTATCGATTTATTAGCACACGCACGACACCCAGAGTGTCTTAAAGTACTTTTTCTATTTGGGTTTCATAATGGCTACATTATGAAATGCAAAAAGATTGAATAACCTGCCACTTTATGAAACTGAAATTTTATTTTTTTTATGTTGGCAGCAAGTAAAGTCCGTTTTGTTGCAGTTGATAGCTCATATCGAGGGTTGAAGCCATAAAACAACCGTAAACCATAGGCGTTGCCAATAGTAATTACCTTATTTAATAAGAAAATTGGCCTCTGTCCATTGTTAAGTAGGATTAGGGTTAAAGTAGGTACAACAGGGGTAATTAATTTACCTATTTTTGCCTGCTTTAGGATGTTATTACGCCATTTGATGTGCGTTTGTCAAACTATGTATTTAGTTGTATTTAGATACTGCATTATCTCAAAGTTGAATTATTTCCTATACTTGTAACAATGGCTTCAAGTTTTTCGCCAACGTGTCTTCGTCAAATTAGCAAGAGTGCATATTCTCTCCGAGAAAAGACATTAATATTAAACGTGCATGATGCTCTAGTGTACCAGAAACCTGCAAGTGATGTTCGTAGCATCATTGCAGAGTGTGCCAATATGGTAGGAGTTGGAGAGGCTACTATATATAGGTTCTTGCGTGAAAGAAAATCTAAGAACCTCAGTGAGCCAAAACCACTCCCAGGAAAGAAACCGTTAGAAATTGACAATTTCATTAAAAATGGTATTAGAAGAAAAGTACATAGTTTTTATTTTGCCAAGGAAATCATGAAGAAATGACTGCTGATGTTTTCGAGGAATATTTTAAGCAAATGATAGAATACATTCCCGCTAATTCTGTAATAGTGATGGATAATGCCAGCTATCACTCTAGGCTAAAAGAGAATCTTCCCACAACTTCATGGAAAAAGGCGGAAATCGTAAACTGGTTACAACGAACGGAATTGAGTTACGATAATACCATGGTAAAAAAAGAACTTTTGGATATTGTTAGGCTACATAAATCACAGTATAAAAAGTATGTTATTGACGAGATGGCAAGAGATCGAGGTATTATAGTGCTCCGTTTACCACCTTACCATTGTGAGCTAAATCCTATCGAATTAATATGGGCTCAAGTAAAAGGATATGTTGCTAGAAATAACAAAACTTTTAAAATGCAAGAAGTGCGACACCTCTTGCTTCATTCTTTAGCAAATGTGTCATCAGAAAATTGGCAAAACGCCATAAAACATGCTATAGTAGAGGAACAAAAAAATGTGGGAACTTGACAACGTAATTGACACAACTATGGAAATTGAGCCTTTAGTAATAAGCGTAGGACATGATGACTCTTCAGATTCTTCTGAGGACCATTTTATCGAGTTATAATTATTGAAATTGTCAATATTTTTTGATCTGTAAATAAATTAGTTTTCTTGTAAATAAATTCATAAAATCATAAAATCTATTACATTTAAATAAAATAATAAGCGGTTACATTAAAAACCCAACTCTCCGACCATGATGGGCCGTTTTAATCATTATCCTTTCATTTCATTTTATGGCTCTATTGTTACTTTATCTGTTACCCGGTGGAATAGGTCAAAATTTCTTCATCTTTATGCTAGATGTACGTAAAAAGACCATTTTATAGGTAAAATATTTTAGGCCACCGGGCCCTTGTTTTGAATCTTTAATGAGGGTATCGAGCTATCAACGGCAACGAAACAGACTTTAGAGGTCGAATTTTAGGCTTACTTCGATCTCGTCGAAATTAGTTTTCTAGGCATTATGGATTCGACAGAAGATTTTTATGAACAACTTTAAAATACTAACCTTTAACCTTTGCAAATAGATCATTTATACTAGATATTTATCTGAAATACCTATACTCGGAAATATATAACATGCTGACGGTGCCAGTGAACTAATTTCTAGTCACAACTATAAAACAACATAACCTAAAAATAATAGAAATATCTTCCAGTTTATGCTATATTTCTATAGCTTTATTCAATAAAGTACTATTTTAAATTCAATATAGTATTATACATATTACTTTATATATACATATTTATAGTTGCTGTAGTCATTTCCTGGGCATTAATTGTTATTCCTGTCAGATTCTGTGTCGACACAATATTTTGTTCAATAGTACCTATTATTTATTATTTTGTTCAATATTTCTAACTTTGCTCTGCTCGCACCATATCTCAAGTTTTGCATATTCTTTTTAAAAGTTTTTCTAGATTATTTTCTGCAATTTCTCATATTTCTGACGGAGTACAACTTTCTTCCTCATTTTTATTAACTTTAATAATATATTTATTTTTAATTATGACGGATGGGAAGAAGCCTTGTTGTGTTCAATTGTTTCTATCATGGCATATTTCATATTTGTAACATTTTATGAAATTATAAAAGTATTGCCAACCAAAAAAGAAAATATTAATTGAAATGGAAAAAATCTACTATATTTTTTAAAGTTTTTCAGACTTTAAAGACCCAAATAGAAAAAGTATTATAAAATAATGTCTTATGAAACTTGTATCTTAATATATTATTTCCTATAATACTAGTGTTTGATCATAAAAAAAATCTGGTAGGTAAAGCAGTGAAGCCTAACTCGAGCGTTATCTCTTTCCCAATTAAGTTTTATACAATATGCTCTAGCATTTATAATCTAGAATTCACTTTAAAATCAATATTATGGTAATGCGCCATATGACAGATTTTTTACAGGTGAAGTAAGGTGTGTGCTAATTGTATATTCAGGGCAGGTCTGTTTATGTTTATCGGAATATCTGAATTGAATATGTATTAAAGCTGCCCCACAAATATAGGGCCTGCAGTTTCCGGGTCGCCAGTCTGTATAGAGCTGCCCTTAATGAAAAAAAGTTTTGTCCTTGCCATTGCTAACTTTGTGCTAAATAATAGGACACATTTTTTTTACTACCTATATACAGTGAAACCTCTCATAACGGACACCTCTGATAAGCGGACATCTCTATTATGAGGACATTTTTTCATAGTCCGGAACTAGGTATATGAAATTCCATGAAACCGCTCTTGGGCGGACTCTCCTTTGGCCGGACGCGGACAGGCTGTTTTCGTGCAAAGAGTGTGAAAACCCTCGTTTAAACGGACAAAAAAATTTTGAAAGTATTTGGTAGACGAATAAGTACGGTGCAAAAACTCTCTGAGGACAGACCGACAACCAATCGCGTATGCGTGGCAGCGCGAAAGGACTTCGCCGAATGAAAGTATGTGTGATTTCCCGACAGCAGCCGTTTATTTGTGAGTTGTAAGGTTAAAATCGTAAACAATGGCAGAAAAGTGTCGCGTTTTGAGTCTGAAAGAGAATATTGATGTTGTGGAAGTTTTTAATATGATAACAATGATTTGTGCGAGTTCATTAACATTGAAAGCAATGAGCTTTTAGAAGATCTGGTCCAAGGTGGATTGGCAGGAATGGCCCAGTTTTGTTGCCCCCAAGAAGTCCCGACTTAACCTTGGCCGATATGTTTTTATGGGGCCATTTAAAACAAATTGTTTTTGCAACCGCAATACCAAATGATATTGAAGTGCTGAAGGGCAGAATTATCCAGGCTGTCCAATCGATATCTCAGGAAGAAATCAGAAATTCTTTCAGTTATTTGAGAAAGCAATTAGAAAAATGTGTCGAGTATGGGGGTGGAGTTTTTGAATTATGAAATCGTTATCGTATTCTTTTCATGTTAATAAAAATGTTCGTATTATTATTATTATTATTATAATTACTTCATTAAATAAAGACATTCACCTATTCATTATTCAAGTAAAAACGTTTATTAAGAGTGACTTTTTGTCGTATCTTTCAAAATAAAGTATGTTTACTCTTAAGCAAAATAATATTTTTGCAGTTTTTACCCACCCTGTATAAAAAAATTGAAGTTTCTTATGATGAATCGTATTTTCTAGACAAGAGTGACTTTTTTTCGTATCTTTCAATTTTTAGTCCATTTGTCCTCTTGTAAACCCCAGCCGTGGACATACTGTAGAGACAGGAGGTAAAATTGAAAAATGTATTTAAATAGTCCCGCCGCCCCCCATGTTTCTAGCACCTCACCAAAATGACATTCAATTGTAATACTTTTTGGATTTATGTACATAAAAAACTCAAAAATAGCAGTGCCATCAGGGTCCGTGAACAAATCCTCAGTATATCTCAGTTTTAATCCCACTGGGGAATACAGTTGTAATATGATGTGTCAACATATGCTTTAAGTAAATAGATCTCGTGTTACTAAACCATTTTTTTACTAATCGAGGAAAATTGACCAATCGTCAACATATGTTGTACATGTGAGCTTCACATTTAGGTTTCCTACTTTATTACATTATAGCATGTATGGCATAGGTAAGTGGTATTGATTGTAAATCTTTTATAAATAAGATAAATATTGTGAAAATTTTGTGCCAATAAAGCGTCGTACAATACAAATGACTTAACCTTATAAGTGATGCGTAAAGGATTTTAAAAATACGGATATGCATTAGTAGCAGCCTAAGTACATGTGGAAGTGTGGATTTAGTTAATTATCTTGAGGAGCACCTGCTGGTGTTAAAAAATCAAAAAGCCGAACAAAATGATTTTTCAGCACAAAAAGGTTACCAACCATAACTAACATAATTATAATAAAACTATCATTATTTCACCCCCAAAGTCGGTGAGATCCGCTAAACTTCTAGATAATAGGCTGATGGGTAAACTGAACTGATGACAATGTAACGGACAAAAAATATCCATCATTATGGTTTTACCAGTTTATTCAAAAGGATATTCGGGATGTGTCTGAAAGGCACTACAGGGGTCTACGCACAGGGTTACATGGATCATTTCACACAGGTGTATTTTGTCGCGACAATCCCTCCCCTTACACGTCTATACACCCCTTCTTTATACGCCAAAAGCACAGTAGTAGCCTTTTTATTTTTTTATAGTCTGACAATGACTTGTCTAATATCGGCGGTGATATACTGATATAGATAATAGATATCCGTTAATTGGGTTCCTATATTATATAAATTACATTGTGGATTTGAAAACCACCTATACAGTGTGTTCCACTTAAGGTTATACCGGAAGTCGATATCAACTTGCCTATTTTAAATGGAATACCCTATTTATTATTGCATTTTTGGATTATACGCAAGATTTTAGGCAGATTTCATATAACATGTCCTATACATAAATCTAAGTGTGTTTAGCATATTTAAGTTTATATGTCAAAAATGACGCTTGCAGACCTTAAAATAATTATTAATTTGTTTGTTTAATTTGGTTTGGATGCCCTGTTTCAAATGGAAACCCCAAATTTTATAATTCTTTTCTATTTCGTATTAAAAATAGTGGTCAAGGGCGGGGTGGGGGTGGGCGGGTGTGTCAAACTTCGTTTTGGGGTGAGGGGGGTCATACAAGAAAAAGTTACGAAAAGTAATACCCTGCCGCGTTAGTCAAACCGGTATATATGGTATTTTTCGTGTTAAACCACGCCTTGGCGATTTTTTCAGTTGGACCGGAATGAGAGACCATTGCAACCAAAAAGAGAAGTATAACTATTTTCCACATTTTCAACATCCTCGGAAACGGGGGGAGAGGGGGGAGGGAGTCGGACGCGATATCGAACACCACCAACGTGCGCAGCATCCTCGAAAACGGGGGGAAAGTGTGTTTCTCTGCAGGGAAAACTCTTGAAGCGCGTTTAACCCCTCTGGGGGCTGGTTTTTGGCCGTTTTGAGGGGTTGCGCCGCAACCCAAAAGAGAAATTCTGACGCCGCCATCGTGTTCAGCATCCTCGACGACGGGGAGGGGAGGTACTCTTGTCCCGGCTGAAAATATTTCGATGTTCGTCCGACTCACACACGCTACTAGAACTTACACTTACATTTTTTGCAGTTTTCTCAATTTAATTTTGAATCTTATTTTTTGAACATCCTGTATTAATAAATATCAAAATATTATAAAAAATCTATTAAAGCAGGTCCTTTTCAACAGAGTATTCAACCAAAATTAAACACTAAAGGCTTCCTTATAGGAAATATTAATAATTATCTTAAGGTCTGCACACGTCATTTCTGACATAAAAACTTAAATATGTCAAACATGCTTAGATTGAGGTATATGACATGATATATGAAATCTGTTTTTCATACCCATCACAACAATACAGAACCGACGGGCGTATCTAATTGATCGCATTTTAAAATCAGCATCTTAACTGATGCTATTATATGTAGTTATACGTATTTCGTATTTATCAGCATATCTCTAACGTTGTTAAGCTATTAATTTTCAGTGTCAAGTCAAAATAGTGTACAGGTTATATCCCCCACAGTAGTTAATGTAATATGTCATGTTGTCATTTACTAAAGAATAATCACCAGGCGATGCGAAATTACCTATTGACAGATGTGATAGCTGGACCCTCCCTAGGGAATAGCTATGTGTACCGCTAAATTATTTGGGCCTTCCTCAAAATTTATATAACTATATACTGAATAACACAACTTGATGATTTTCCTCTCAAATATTACTTGTTTCGTTTATCGTGAAGCCCCCAACATGTTTGTAAGACGTGGAATATGGATTCTTTTTCAAAAATCAGTGAACGACAAACAAAGTACAAACGCCTAAATAAAAATGACTACTTTAAGTAATTACTGTACTTATCTAAAACGATGCTAATGATTTCATTGAAAAATGACTGTTCACAGTAATTATAACAGTTCATGGTTGCGCAAGCATAAATTATTCAAAACATGAGCGATGCCTCCATACAAATTAAATTAAACTATCATTTGTATTGCTAAGGAAGATTAAAAATATATATGTTCATATCCGAGACAATAAATGACAATGTTTAATAAAAATTAAATGTTTATTATAGATATAAATACGGAAAAGTAAAAAACTGCGCGATGGAGACGATCTGGGATCGATAAGAAATACTTTAAAATTTCATACGATATTTAATTAAAAATCGAAATCGAAGATGTTCGTTTATATTGCTTCCTGACAATACGATCCAATTTAATCTCAGCTACAGATACTTGAGGCAATAAAACAGCTTCTGGTAGCATTCCAAATTCGGCTGAATGCGCACATAAACCGTGGAAGGCGTTAAGCCATTATTAGAACGAAGTCAAAATATCTGCTTGTATTTTATGGTAAACGCCCGAATCCGCACAGTGTTCCATCACATTTCAAATTTAAATGAAGTCCATAAAGTTTTGTGGTTGCCGTCGAAGATTTAGGACGAAATCCGAGGTGCCTTAGCTCCCCTAATATAATTTAAAGCCCCGATCAGCTTCAGCTATGCTTATTTCCAGCAAAGTACTTTCCTAATTGCTTATGACAAATCGTCAACTCGTCCGTCTCTCTATAAAATGGATTTTGTTATACGTATAGCCCAATTATACTGACCAAGCTTCTGGATGAGGGATTTGATGGTAAAGCTAACTACGTAGGGGTATATATTGTTTATAGAGTGATAAACCTTTTCACAGCCTCATTACGTTAGCAGCAAAGTAACTTTACGACCGGTTCGTTTTAGGCCGTACTAATAACATGTAATAGTCAGTCAGATTTGACTGGATGCCTTTTTTGTTGCGCGCAATTATTCTAAAACGACGAGACATCATTTGAATGTGAGGCTACATAGGGGAACGTTTTATACCTTTCGTTTAAATTAAAATCTTTTAAATTCGGGGAGAACGTTTCCAGAGGTGTATTTGTACAGTTACGACCGTTCGAACTTTTTGCTTGATGGTGGATAGCCTAAATATTTTCAGCCGTGCGGTGCTGCCGCTTCTACTAAAAGGTATTAGCAACTTTAATAATTTAAATGGAATACCATGTGTATTGTTTTTTTCTAGAATCCCTATTAATTTCTTAATAACTGTTCTATAGTTATCTATTATCGTTCTCGAGATAATAATTTAACCTTTTTTTTTTTAAAACATTCCCTTAAAAAGGGCTAATATTGGCAAATTAGCGCTCTGAAATTTGGTTGGGCCCTTTGGAAGAACATATTTTCCGAAAAAAACGATAAATTAATTAATTATCTCGAGAATGATACTAGATAGGTATAGCAATATTTTACCGAACGTTATTAAGAAATTAATAGGGATTCTAAAAAAATAATACACAGGGTGTTCCATTTAAATTATCAAAGTTACTAATACTTTCTAGTAGACGCATAGCTGAATATACAGTATGTCCATGGATGGGGTTTACAAGAGGACAAATGGACTAAAAATTGAAAGATACGAAAAAAAGGTCACTATTAATTAACGTTTTTGCTTGTCTAGAAAATACAATTCATCATAAGAAACTTAAATTTTTTTATACAGGGTGGGTAAAAACTGCAAAAATGTTATTTTGCTTAAGAGTAAACATACTTTATTTTGAAAGATACGAAAAAAAAATCACTCTTAATGAATGTGTTTTCTACACAACAAACAGAAGTAGAACAATTCATTAAAAGGTTTACCTATGTAAAATTATTTCCCAAAAAGTATTCTCTAATAAATTGTATCCGTATAAAACGCACTTTAATCAAAGATTGGAAGAGGGCGACGACGCGAAATGACTTGATTTTTGCCTGTGGATAGGAGACAAAATTTTAAGTGGAAATGTTGATTTTTATAAATGTATCATGTTTTCTGATGAAAGTACATTTTCAACAAATGGAACCGTTGATTCAATGATGACTCGAAAATCTACCATTAAATTTTCGACAAAATATGTATTTTCAGCAAGATGGTTGTCCAGTCCATTTCGCTCGTAAGGTTAGAGAATGGCTTGACCGCAGATTTGGTCCAATGTGGATTGGCAGGAATGGCCCAGTTTTGTGGCCCCCAAGAAGTCCCGACTTAACCTTGGCCGATATGTTTTTATGGGGCCGTTTAAAACAAATTGTTTTTGCAACCGCAATACCAAATGATATTGAAGTGCTGAAGGGCAGAGTTATCCATGCTGTCCAATCGATATCTCAGGAAGAAATCAGAAATTCTTTCACTTATTTGAGAAAGCAATTAGAAAAATGTGTCGAGTATGGGAATGGAGTTTTTGAATTATGAAATCGTTATCGTATTCTTTTCATGTTAATAAAAATGTTCGTATTATTATTATAATTACTTCATTAAATAAAGACATTGACAACAAGTATCGCCTATTGATTATTCAAGTAAAAACGTTTATTAAGACTGACTTTTTTTCGTATCTTTCAAAATAAAGTATGTTTATTCTTAAGCAAAATAACATTTTTGCAGTTTTTACCCACCCTGTATAAAAAATTGAAGTTTCTTATGATGAATCGTATTTTCTAGACAAGCAAAAACGTTTATTAAGAGTGACTTTTTTTCGTATCTTTCAATTTTTAGTCCATTTGTCTTCTTGTAAACCCCATCCGTGGACATACTGTATATTTAAAAGAGAGCGCAAGTCTACTTATATAAGTTACCAAATTTTCAAAGTGATCTAAGAAACACACACTCATGTCATGTCTTGTCAAACTGAATAAAGGAAGTGGTGGTCTGCGTGTGCTCGATAATCGTGTGATTATAGTAACTGGCAAAACGCGCCCTAATACGACCCTGGTATGAGAAGCAATGACAAAATTAAATGGGTTAAATGGTCGTCCCTTTATTGGTTTCAGGATACCCACCGTAAAAACGCCTGTGCTCTTTTACCGAGTTAATTTTACAAATTTATTGGAGCATAAAGCTCCCAACGTACGTTATCTAAGATAAATACGGAATTGCCTAAAAGCAATTTGACATTAACTTTACATTAATAAATCACAGTCCAATATAAAAAGGCGATATCGTAAGTCTTTCATGGTGTTAATAAAATTGTAAAATAATTGCTTAGGGATCCTAAGAGATAAAATTTAGAATGGGAAGTTTTTATCCAAAGGCGTAATAGTTCTTTCGGTGAGGTCATTATTATTATTACTACTCCTCTTAAACAAACTAATTTACAATAAAAAATTGAATTTTAGTCATTTTAAAAACTATAAAAATAACTGACCTGATGAGTTCTGTATTTTTCCTACTGCAGTGTAGTGTTAAAAATTGGCAAGGAAATGAAACAATTATATTACTAGTATATATTATCTGAGATAATGGAAAATATCTACATATGTTTTCTTGCAATTATAGCTATCATTACAATGCGTTAGTTAATTAAATAAACTAGCATTGTTTTTCTGATTTTTTTACATTACATACATATTTAAGTAACATGATTACACCCATTTGTATCCAATTATTGTTTCACAACACTATCATAAAGGCAGCTCGTAAAATAATGAGCAGAACGTTCTTTAAAAAATTTTACCTCGAGGCCAAGAATATGTCACGTATATAAACTATATTGAAGTTTTAAATACCGATAAATCATTGGAAACTGATTGAAACCAGTAATCGTTCTATCCACCGTAATATACTTCCGAAAATTTCGGTCAAAAATTCGAATGGAATTAGTTGCAACGTTTCTCGATCAACAATATCGTATTAGCTCGGGATCAATCTACACTCACAGCCCAAATAATCGATCCAGGCAATATCTGGAAGGAATTCGATAGTGAATAATAGTTTTATTTTTATTATTCTTTTTTTATATTGTAGCTAAATTTGTCTCGCACATAATATGTAAGATTTTAATAATATGTTCATAATATACAGGTTGATACATGAATCGTTTCTTGACTCAGAATGTAGCAGAATGCGTTTAAAAAAATTGTATTAGTTTCCAAACAACAAAAAATTTAAACCTAAAATACGAGAATGGCGTGAATGAAATGAAAACCAACTTAAAAAATAACATAGACCGTCAGTAATGGATATTTCCCCCACGAGCTCGAATGACAGCTGTAATACCCCCTAGGCATACCTTCAATGAGGTTTCGTATGTAATTCTGGTTAATTTGCAGCCATTCTTCAACAAGAGCTGTATTGAGCTCATGTAAATTTGCAGGAGCGTGGCGTGAATGAAATGAAAACCACTTAAAATATAACATAGACCCTCAGTAATGGATGTTTCCCCCACGAGTTCGAATGACAGCTGTAATATCTTCTAGGCATACCTTCAATGAGGTTCCGTATGTAATTCTGGTTAATTTGCTGCCATTCTTCAACAAGAGCTGCACTGAGCTCATGTAAATTTGCAGGAGCAGGTATCAGAGATCGTATTTTTTGCCCAGTGTGTCCTAGACATATTCTATTGGGTTTAAGTCGGGCCCACTATACAGAGTATTTTCAGATCTCAGTTAGAAAACAGTTCTTGTTTCAACCTGTATATTATGAACAACAACAGTGAGCATATTTCCATTGGTCTGGTGAGCAAGTATAATTATTTTGGTCACGAAATCCAAATCTCAAGAGACAACCAAACGTGCGAAATGAAAAGAAGAATTACACTATCTTGGGTTTGTTCGTATGGAAAGCTTGAAAAAGTCCTTGGAAGCGATATACCACAGTGTTTGAAGAGGAGGGTGTTCGATCAGTGTGTGTTGCCGGTCATGACCTATGGAGCCGAACTCTTAACACTGACCACAACAGTGCTAAGAAACTTATGGTAACACAGTGCAACATGGAAAGGTCCATGCTCGGAGTATCACTGCGGGATCTTCTAAGAAACGAAGACTTACGACGAAAACCGGCGTCACGGATGTAGTTACCCAGATTAGCAAACTCAATTGGAAGTGGGCTGGATACGTGGCACGAATGACGGATGGGAGATGGACGAAAAGACTACTCGAGTGGACACCGCGCTTGGATAGAAGAAGCAAGGGAAGACCCCGTACGCGGTGGACCGACGATCTAAAGGGATGTGCTGGCAACTGGAACAAAGAACTCAAGACAGGAGGGAATGGACAGAAATGAGGGAGACTTATGTCCAGCAGTGGACACAGAGGGCTGAATGATGATGATGATGATGATTATGAACTTTCTTCAAATCTAACACATGTGCGAGATTTTCGATTTATATTCGATTTATATGCGTGGATCGTTTATTTTGGCTGCGAGTGTATTTATTCACACAGGTGCTACTTCAATTAATCCCATCGCAGATATTCCCATTACTTCGACCCTAAAAACTGTAGTGATTATTTGATTTGAACCACGCAGCGCTAACCTCCTGCTAATTTTTATTATCGAAAACTGTTTCAATTGTACACCTCTCCGATGAGTAATAAGGGCAGTCATATTTCGCCGCAGGGTGCAGCTTGCTGACGATCTGTGTTATTATGGTGGTACCAGCACATATTTTACTAGCTTTATATAAAACATAGCAGGTAAATAGATCATAAAGATAAGTTATATGTTTTCTTTTTATTTAAGAGGGGCTCGTTATTAGGGAGGATTTAATAATGGAATCAATGCAATTATAAGTATTTGTAATCTTGGTACAATACGGGGTGAGTTGGAAGGAATGTACAAGTGAAATTGATCCCTCAATATTTTCTACTGATTGCTGCAGTATTTCTAACACATCGATTTGGTGGATCCCGAGTTCCGACTTTTATCTTGCAAACTTCCGTTTTAAAACAGTCCATAAACCAAAGTCTGGTGGTGTGCGGTCTGGATATCGTGGGGGCCAACTTATAGGACCCCGACCAATCCAACTCCCTTACAAATCTTTCGTCCAAATGTTGATGGATCTGATGAGCATGCTGATAATAGAGTTGCATTCTCATGTTTACAGGAACATTATTTGGTATTCATTGTAATAAATTTTGTAAAAAGTTGTAGTAACACTCTCCCGTGAGGCGATTTTCCAAAATGAAAGGACCAATTAAATAAGTATGGACCATAACACACCAAACGTTTATCGACAATTTGTTTTTTAAATTCCTTAACTTGAAAACAAATGAGAATCGGATAAAAATAAAAGTTTCAGAAATAAAAGATCCAAGTGCCAACCTAAAAAACCAAAAAAAAAACCATCAAATTATGATACAATAATGGTTCTTTAAAAAGTGACATTTCTCTTGTAAAACCGATTAACAGGATCTGTTCGAGTTTGTTCGAGAACTGCGAAGTGTTGTCACATTAATTTCAAAATAATAGTGTTGTTCTGTAACATATTAGTCACATAAACATTTTAATCTAATTTGAAATTGAAGCTTGAAGATAACGTACAGGTGTCCTTTAAAAATTGTATCTTTCCACACTTCTATTTACAAAATAAGAGTAAGAGTTGTAATAAATACAGACACGTTATGGATATTATAAAAATACCATAAGACTCGCCATCGTCATGGGAAATGAAAACAAAAATACATATTCTATAACAACATTTGAACCGTTAAATAAACTATTATTATAGTGTTTTGTTAAACTCAGATAATCGCTACTTTCTTACTACAACTTACTACTATCATATACAATTATACAAAAAATGTAATAGTTAACAATAGTAATAGTAGTAATTTTAAGGTGTAATACCATTGTCGCTGACCTGACCAAATAATATACACGATGTTTAAAAAGTGTAACAGATTAGAGGTGATAAAAAGTTTAAAATTAAATTAAAATACAAAAGATAGGATCTTAACATTATGGTAATTGAAAATTAGGCTTTTCACACCTGAGATCAGTTTAACAAAATTACCTAAAACGGACGAAAATTGATGTATGAGCCGGAAAAAATGATTTATAATGATCATTTTAATTAATTGTCTTTATTTTTAATTTAAAATGAATACGTTTTTGAAAATATGGAAAAAATATGGTAATTGTTTAACGGTAATAAAATATAATTAAGTACATGGTAAGTACCGCCTAATTTCTCGTTAGCATACAGGGGAGATCAAAATAAACCTAATTTGTCATAGCCCGTTAACGGATATACAGAGCCTCAAAATGATACCCAGCGGTTTTCTGACCGGTGTTATTTGACAGAGCTCGAAACTTATTTTTTAAATACAGTGAAACCTCTCTTAGGCTGATACCTACGGGACTGTCCAAATGTGGCCGCCTAATAGAGGTGTCCGCCCATGGGAAATTTGTTATTAGATAATATGTAAATGGAAAATTATTACTATGTATATGTATGTACAAATAAACATAACATAACAAAAATACACCACTTGTAGTTTGGATGTAGTACTCAAAAAAATCTAATAACGTAGTTTGACGTGTTTGCGTTTTAAACTTGCAATCTAGAAAATGTAATTCCAAGTCTGATAACAATTCCATTGCTGTAGACTACTGTAGAGTCACCTCTATTCTTTGCATACTCTTATAATTCCTTTACCATACTAATGGCTTGTTGATAATTGGTGACATTTGTGTGATTACTGCATTCAACTTCTTCATCAGAGTCGTCAGATATTGATGTGGTTTCAGTTTGGGCTACATAATCGGTAGCAATGGGGTCACTATCATCTTCTAATAGCACATTGCTATCAATGTTAATGAACTCGCCCAACTCAGCCGGTCCGCGTCCGCTCAAAGGAGAGTCCGCCCAAGAGAGGTTGATTTTCATTGAATTTCATATGCCTAGCTCCGGACTATGAAAAACTGTCCGCTCAATAGAGATGTCCGCTTATCAGAGGTGTCCGTTATGAGAGGTTTTACTTCCTAATTTAACAAGGACTCTTAATTTATTGTGATAAAACTTAGTGTTGGGAAAAACCGATGATTTTAATAATCGAGTTAATCGCTCGAGTGAATCGCCTGAAATTCCAATTTACCAAGCGATGACGTCACCGACTGCTTAACGGGCTGCCTAGCCCTTTACATGTGATCAGGTCGGGTATTTAGCAGGCACGTAACTACGGGTGGGCACAGGTTTAGCTAAAAAATTATAGTGTCACCAAACAAATTCCAGAAATTTATTTATTTGTGAATAATGAATTTTTATCACGTATCTCGATACCAAGCAAAAAACTGCAAAAAATCACACAAATATGTATTTATTGTTCGGGTTTATTATTGTGCGTTTTTAACCCGAACAAAAAGTATTACCAAGAGTTATTTTTCTTCACATCTTTCTCAATCTACGAGCATAAAACAAGTAGATATTCAAAATAGCTTGTCAAATTCTTCGACTTTAAATTATCAAGTGCCCACTGTGTGCACTTCAAAAATTTAGGCATAGTTACGCGACTGGCAAAATAAGAAAATTGGTTATTATTTTTTTAAATTCATGTACTCATATATTCATAGTTACCTAAAAGTTCCTGTTTAAATTTAAGAATGCTTACTTTTAATTACCAAAAAATTTGTCGATACCTATGTTTTGTTAACTATTTTGCTTGTTTTCTTATTTTCCATTAACATTTTCTATAATGTATGTTATTTTTGAGAAGTCTTCTTGAGTTTAATAATAAAAAGTTCCTGTTTAGATTTAAAAATGTTTACTATAAGATTACCAACGAATTTTTCTATATATTTTGTTAACCATTTTGTTCGTTTTGTTATTTTTCATTAACAATGTCATTTTTGAGAAGTTTTCTCGTCTTTATAGTAATTAAAAATTTTAAAATTATATCCTTTAATTTTTTAATATTTACAATCGGAGACCTAAACTACTCCACTGGATAGCCAGTTAAAACAAAACTTTACCAAATTATGTCGCATGACTCCGCTAAGGAATTCAGCATACTTTTTTATATGCACCTTCTCGTTTATGTGCCTTTAAGAATTTAAGAAAGACGTATGTCGTGTACTTGCTCAGTGTCAATCTCGAACGTCACCAATTGGATCGCGCGGCGCTTAGACCGGAGGTCGTCTATCAGATAACCGGCGATATTTTTCGGGTTTTCGCCTGATTTTTAACTAGAGTATTTCCTATCGAGCGAAAAACTGTTTATATACGAGCAGTTTTTTAATTCGATCACGCTACAGCGGTAAATTCCGTCGGCGGCAAGCGAAGCGCGGGTATCGAGTGAAAGATAATAAGTTACGGGCGATGGTTTTCGCCTGAATAGATAATTCGAGCGGTTTTTTTAATAATCGAGCGATGTCGGTTATTTCAATAATCGAGTGATCAAGCGGTTTTTCGCTCGAGTGATCACAACACTAGTATATTTGTCAAAAATTGTACCTAAGCACAAAAGTATTTTATGCAATGAGAGTTCTTCCCCCGTATACTATAAATATGTATTGCTTTTATAATGCGGACACCTATCCCAAACCATGTACATTACAGAACCAATCATTTCTCTAATAAATTTTATAATTCTATGTGCCCATAAATGCAGAAGTAAGTACAACCTATATACGTTTTATAAGCGAGTAAAAAGTACATTATGACCGAAAATAACGGACGATATAAGGTCAGTTAACAAGTGCAATCTACTATGCCTCAAAGGCATCTTAGGTCGTCCGTATTTAGCAATAATGTATGCAAGGTTGGGTCAGTTTACACCATTTGATTTGTTGCGTATAAATTAATTTTCGTGATCTTAATCATATCTGACATTTAACAAATCCAGACATATTTTGAACTTAGGATGATGGTTAAGGTTCTTTTTCTGTGATCATACACTAGCAGCATAGGAAATATCCTTTAAAACACCCTGGTAGTGATGCGTGTGCGAATAAAGCACTTCACGTATTATTTGAATCGTTGGAGAACCACGACCTCAGGAAGGTCGTTCCATAAGGATGACGTCCTCCAGATGAAAGAGTTCTTAGACAATGAAGTTCGAGTAGTACTAAACGAAACCACATATGGATGCGCGGCAGTGGTTTATCGTATATTTTAAAATCATTTTAATTATTTTTGTGGTAATCGTATGTCGATGTAGAAAGCTGTGCGTCCATTCCATAATATCAATTAATTTAATTAATTAATATCAAACCACTGTTCTTCATAGTTATCGCTGTCGCACCATATACAACGTGTCCAAGATAAGGAGGGCCAGTACAGGGATCTCGGAAACCGTAAGAGATACGAAGTTGGTTAAATCGAGGTAAAGTTGCGCATTTACGTGCTTAATAATATGCCGTTTAGAAAGTTCTAAAATTCCTAGTAGTTCCGGAGATATAAAAAAAAATGAAATTTTGAAAAATCGTTTTATTGTTTTCCTGGGGTTTTTTGAGATCGAATTCTAAAGTAAATTGCACCTTTGCATTGCCTTTTTTCCGCTCTATCTAACAGCGTTAATTGTTTTGTAATCCGACGAGTCGTCTTCGAAGGGCCATTATCAACTATCTTTTTTTAAATACGGTCCTGTTTTCCTGATATTTGAATTTGAGAGCTTTTTTCTCCCGAATGAAACGATGTATGACACATTGTGGTTTAATGACATTTCGAGGGTTTTTTGAACAACATCAGGAAATTTTGGGATACGGTCGTGTATTTCTCCTAATTTTATAAATAATAACTCATAAGTAAGCTTTTACTTATGTTAGTCAGTTAGTAATTTTTTACTTATGTTGGACTAGTTCAATAATTAACAAATAATTTAATAATAAACCACAAATAATAAGTGAACAAAAATCATTCCAAAACAGTAATAAAACGAACAACGAAAAAGTAAGGAACTACATAATCAGGTGTTCAAAATAATTTCCGTTATTCTCTAAGCACAAATAACATCTTCTAACTGCCACATAACAGTTTTTTTCAGATAAAATAAAACACAGTCACGCTTCACCATCTTAATTTTTTTGTTTCAAGCGCCTACTTTTCTTTTAAATCCCGAATCAATAGAAGTTTGAAATAATGTTTCTGTATTTTGTTCACTTATTTGTGGTTTAT
Source organism: Barypeithes pellucidus (assembly GCA_963991005.1). Taxonomy (NCBI): domain Eukaryota; kingdom Metazoa; phylum Arthropoda; class Insecta; order Coleoptera; family Curculionidae; genus Barypeithes; species Barypeithes pellucidus. Next base: position 17,839,565 of record OZ022566.1, read on the forward strand.
TATTAAATTATTTGTTATTTATTGAACTAGTTCAACATAAATAAAAATTTAGAGCTTACTTATGAGATATTATATCCCAAAATTTCCTGACGTTGTTCAAAAAAACTCTCGAAACGTCATTAAACCACAATGTGTCATACATCGTTGCTTTCGGAAGAAAAAACGCTATCAAATTCCAATATCAGAAAAACAGGACCGTATTTAAAAAAAGAAAGTTGATAATGGCCCTTCGAAGACGATTCGTCGGATTACAAAATAATTAACGCTGTTAGATAGAGCGGAAAAATTGGCAATGCAAAAGTGCAATTTACTTTAGAATTCGATCTCAAAAAACCCAGGAAAACAATAAAACGATTTTTCAGATTTCGTTTTTTTTCGGATATCACCGGAACTACTCGGAATTTTATAACTTTCTAAACGGCATATTATTAGGCACGTAAATGCGCAACTTTACCTCTATTTAACCGACTTCGTATCTCTTACGGTTTCCGAGATCCCTGTACTGGCCCTCATTATCTTGGACACGTTGTAGACGCCGCAATACATTTATTCCAGTCCAAATTTTTATTTACAATTGCATCAGTAAAAAGAGTTCCTCCAACATATTGATTTACATGGAGAACGCAAAGTGCCCTATTTCCGTTTAATAAAAGGAACCCTAAGAAAAAATAACCACTATAAATAATTAATCACTTATGTATTATGTGTACTTAAGGAATGGATGTAAACACAGTTAAAACCGCATAAGGAAGTGTTTTGCGCACCAGTTTAAATTTGCGTGTGCGACTTTTTGAATCAAGCACCAATCATCTTCTGCCTTCTAGGAACAACCAATTATTATAATGGCAAAATAAACAAAAAATTGCTTTACTGTATTACTCCAATTTACTTTGTTGTAGTCCAGCAATAATACCTTTACAGCAAAAAAAATGGGTTGGTAATGGGAAGATTAGGTATTAAACGTCATTTATGTTACATTGAGGTTAAATACATTAATAAATAAATGATTCGAGTAACTGGCATTATAAATCGTTGTTTTTAGTACTTTAGTATAAAAATAAGAAGGTGGTAGGTAGGCATGATATTGTTGTGTACATTTTTCACTTTAGAGCCTTAATATCTGGTTTGCCGTACATAATATTAGAAATCAAACTGGTTGCCAGGTATTATTGGATAGAGATTCGATCTTTAAAATGATGTGCCATCACTTGACCCGCCTTGTCTTTCCGATTTATAATATTATTTACTGGAAGCGACACCCTGTATAGTATATCTACAGAAATTGAATGTCATTGCGTAACTGAGCCTTTGCTTTGAAGAAGCATTATTATAATAGTTATTATTCTGCTTTATTACTAACCCGAGTCTTCATTAAAAACAATATTATGACAAATGAACAGAAATAATAGTATTTGTCATTTATTCTAATAGCTTTTCCAAGGGTATGAAAATCGTTACTTTAAAATTAGAGAAATAAGTATTACTCCGTCAATTGGTAATTAATTACTTTAAAATTGGTGGTAATTATGTGCAACTGAATATTAATTACTTGTATGAGCAATGCTTTGAGGTTCTTTTTATCCAAGAAAAAATAAATTTTAGTAATTTCTGTTGCCGCCACATAAACTTCAAGTTATCAATACCTTAGTGTATGACTATTACTACATACTTACCTGACTAATGAACTATTTAAATGTAACCTATATTACTAAATATATATAAAATTAAATAAATAAAAGTAGCAGAAATGTAGGCTTTTAAAATTTATATCGAAATAACTAAAATACGGTAAACTTTAAGAGTAAAAGGAAGCTGTTTTGAACATTTACTTTAGTTTACAATTATTAGTCAAGTCGCCTATAACAAAATTTCCCAATAAAATCTCTATTTAAACAACATAATTTATGATATTTACAATTATTTCGAAAACAGCTGGATATTATATAACTATATGCTTGTATTACAAAAAAAAATTGTCTATGATTCTACGTCAAATAGCCAAATAATATACAGAGTGTTCCATTTGAAAAACTTGAGAAAAATTATTTTAATATGTGGCATTTTTGAAAGCTTATTATGAACACCCTGTATAAAATAGATAAACGCAATTAGATTCCTAGTATCTCTAGACCTCTCATAAATTTTACCCAATGCCGAGGTTAAAAAAATGGTCCTGGATTGTTTCCTTTGATTTTTTTATACAGGATTGCAAATCTTTTTTTTAGTTTTTAATTTATTTCTCCGAAACTACAAAACCAAATTAAATACAATTTATAAACGATACCAATGCGAACCTAAATATGCAATAAAATACTGGTTGTCCCATTTAAGAAAATATAACTTTATGCTGTCACACTTTTTTGGGCCACCCTGTATAATTTAAAATATTTTTAAAACATGCCGCTTTTAATCCAATATCTCAAGCTGTTTTAGTATTGTTGTTAAGTTCTTCGATAACGATTTAATCTTTTACTTACTTACGTACTTAATTATTTTATTTTGGTTCATCTTATTTTTTCTTTATCCGCCGCCCCCTCAACATGACACCTCCCCCCCCCCCCCCCCCCCCCTACTAGATCCAGCACTAAAAAATCGCTCGGACCCTTCGATTTTGTTTTTCGAACGCGCATATTCTGTAAAATGTAGGGTGTTGTAAATAAGAGTGACACAAACATTTTTTTTCTTAAGTAGAACCCACTGTATATTATTGCATGTACGGATTCTTCGGAAAATAGTAAACATTTTTCATGTAGCATGTGCTATACCTTAACCCAAGCGTTTTGGAGTTATTCTCATTCAAAATTTGAAAAGTGGAAAAAGTCATGGAGAAAACAAAGAATAAAATTATTTTAAAAATGTCTTATTTATCGAAAAAACAGTTAGGTGAACTTAAAAATAATTTTTCTAAAGTAAATGTTCGAAGTGTCTTCCGTTGGTCAACTGACAATAGCCTAACCGATCTACAAATTCTCGCTGAACATTTCGAACCATTTGAGGTGTAATTTGCCGAATTTCTTGCCGGATGCGATCTTTTAAATCATCTAAATTTGCAGGCTGGCTTTTGAATACTTTTCCCTTAAGGTATCCCCATAAAGAAAAGTCGAGTGGTGTTAAATCGGGTGACCTTAGCGGCCACTCAATAAAACCACCTCTTCCAATCCACCTGTTTGGAAAAGTATCGTCCAAATATGTACGAAGTCCCACAGCGAAATGTGGGGGAGCACCATCTTGTTGCAACCAGATATTATGATGTGGCAAATCGGGACGTTCTAACTCAGGAAAAAGGGTGGCCAGGGCTGGAACAAGTTCTTGTTCTAAAAAGCTGAAGTATCTCTCGCCTGTTAAATTTCCGTCAAAAAAGAAAGGCCCTATAACAATGTCATCGACAACGCAAGCCCACATATTGATCTTTTGATTAAATCGTGTGTGTCCTTCCCTCATCCAGTGTGGATTTACATCGGACCAATATCGATAATTTTGGGTATTTACGTCACCATTCAAGCAAAATGTGGACTCATCGGAAAAAATTATATTTTTTACAAAATTTCTGTTTACGAAACACATATCCTGTAAACGCTCACAAAATTCAAGGCGCCTCTCAAAGTCCCTTTCCAAAAGTTCTTGGAGAACTTGCATTTTATAAGGATGGTATTTATTTGTATGCAGTAGTTTAAGAACTGTTGTTTTTCCAATATCCACGTCACTTGCTACCTGCCTAGACACCACATGCTGGTTATCTTGAACTGCCAGTAAGACTTCTAATTGTTGATTTTCATCAACTTGAGGACGACCAAATCTAGGGACATCTCTTACATGGCCGAATTGCCTAAACTTGTACTCAATTTTGCTTACTGTTGATTGTGATATTGGCGGACGATTGGGGTATTTTTGTTTAAATAACTCACAAGTTTCTTGCTGTGTTCTAACCCTATCACCGTAGCCCATCATCATCAAAACCTCTATGCGCTGTTTCTCAGTGAGCCGCATATTAATTTAATTTAGTTATGAAAAAACGAAATGAGTCTTTTGAAAACTAGTAAAACGTTAGGAAAATACACATAAAACTGACAATAACAGTAACTATTGACATTAATTCTTTTGGTTCTTGCATCATAACTCCAAAGCCTACTTGACTTTTCTTGCGCTTCACGCATGCTGACTACAGGTTTTCCTCAGCGTGCATGAATCAATGCAAGTCTTGATTGATTGCGAAATATCTGAATTTCAAATTTTGAATGAGAATAACTCCAAAACGCTTGGGCTAAGGTATAGCACATGCTACATGAAAAATGTTTAGGATTTTCCGAAGAATCCGTACATGCAATAATATACAGTGGGTTCTATTTAAGAAAAAAAAAAATTTGTGTCACTCTTATTTGCAACACCCTGTATATCTACATTTTATGTCAGAATATGCGCGTTCGAAAAACAAAATCGAAGGGTCCGAGCGATTTTTTAAAAAAATTGTAGTTTGCGAGATAATGAATTTATTCCTTACTTTACGTCCTCACTGTATATTATAACGATATAGTTTTTATGCACTAAACAGTCAATCAAAATGAATTCTACAAGAAAAATTTTCTCCGCACTGCATTTAGCAAAATATACCAGACGTGACATTGATACCAACAGTTGAGTGGAGTCTACTTTATCCACCAAACAAATGGTAGGCGCCATTTGGCTTCGCTTGAGGCGACTAGCTCGTTTTGTTTACTGGGAATGGTTCTTAAAAGCAACGAAGTTAAGAAAACAAAATATTACTTATTCTTAAGCCATTTTCAATATTAAATTTATTAGCTTTATCTAGTCCTAAAAAAATATGGTTAATGGCATTTAGTTGTACTGAAATATAAAACATTCTTTTGGAAAATAGGAAGTAAAGTAGGCATGTAATTAAGCAATCAGATTGTATAGATAGAAGTAGGTAAATTTCCATTTAAGCCAAATCAGTCACTAACAAGCACGCAATATAATATTTAATGAATAAATCATTTATACAGCCAAATTGTGATACAAAAAATCATACTGACTGAAAAATTATTTATTAATGGAAAATGTTTTGTACAATGTGCTTGTAACATGTTAGTTATTTTAATGTCTTTGTTGTAATGATAAAATTGCATTAGGTTTTTTAATTTTCAAAAACCCATCATTTTTGAACATAAAATATTAATAATATTAAATAAACATAGCGTTAGGGAACTCACTAATGCAACTTTTCTGGGACATCCTGTATAAACTAACTGCTTAAAAGATTGCAATTTTTAAATACTATGTTGTTTTGAACATAAACTTTGTTGATTTCGGATTACAGTCAATAAAAATGATATTATCAGCAGTAATTGTTTACATAATTATTTTACTTTTCCGCTGCGATATATCTTGATTTAACCGGTAAATTGCTTAGAGGAAATGAAAATCCAATAATTCTAATCAAATAATAGGTAGTGGTTATCATCAAAATCTAAAACGATTTAATTAAATAATGCACAATAAGTAATAAAACCGACATGGTGACCAGGTGTTGGCTGCAATATACAAAAGCTGTGTAACAATTTGATGGCTCAATAAATCACTCGGTGAACATTGGATTACCAGATAATGAAAACCTTATTCAAAAGTGTCGCGATTATTACCGAGCGAAATTTCAGTCCGCCCCTATTTTGTAAAAATATATATCGCTGCTTTCCTATGAGGGGTACATTTACTACACTGCCTGATATTATTACGTTGAAGATCAGTCAATAGTTTATATTGTCTTCATTGTATCAATACAGCCATAATTGTTTAAAATTCACTTATGTTTTCTGCTAGTCTATTGACGTAAATTTCAAGAAAAAAAATTAATATTTTTATATACTACACTGGCCGACAGAAAATTCCGCCATCCTGAAACTTTGGTGAAGTTTGATATTTTATAACTTTTTTATTTTCTATGCGATTTTCATGATTTTGTTATCAGTTTGTAGATTGTGTTTTCCTTAATTATTTTATAAAGTAACATTTCTCGATTAGGCTATATTATACAGGAGTAAATGAAACTGTTGTTTTTTGTCTTAATTTCAAACCACCCTGTAGGAAAATTGCGATTTATAATTTTATTTACATACTGTTTCTTGTAATCTTTGATGTATTCTAAACATTTCGTTTTTTGATTCATTCCACTATCTCATTTCTGCTGCGAGCAGCAAAATTTTAAATGAAACGATGTTATTTTTAGAATAATATTTGACAGTGACAATATTATTACGTACTATTCACTGACGAATCCAGGGTTTGTTTAAGGTCGCCGGATGGTCGTGAGCGGGTATATATACGTAGAAATGAAAGATATGCTGACTGCATCATATCACAACGAATCTCATATAATTGCGGTTCATGATTTGGCGGATATTTCTACCGAAGCACGCACCAATCTCGTATTTGTTGAAAATGGAGATCTAATCGCCCACCATTATATTGCGGAAATCCTCCAAGAAGTTGTTGATCCATTTGCTCATTTCATTGGGAACCAATTAACATTAATGCATGATAATGCTAGTCCTCACGTTGCACATGTAGTGAGCGAATATCTGGATGAAGTTGGATTTCCAAGATTGGAATGGCCCGCATGTAGCCCGGATCTCAACCCAACCGAACATCCTTGGGATTAACTTAAAAGGGCCGTTCGTTGTCATTCTGTACAACCACAAGTCTTGCAAGACTTACAACTGGCGCTGACCGAAGAATATCAGACTATCCTTCAAGAAAGGATAAATAACCTTATTCATTCAATACCACGAAGGCTGTAAGCTGTCATTCCTGTGAGAGGATGAAATACACGGTATTAAACTTGTTTTTGTTGGTTAACTTTATGATATACCTAGTGTTTGTTTTTCTAAATAAAAATAGGCTTCAAATCAGCGTTTCATTTAAAATTTTGCAGCTCGCAGCAGAAATGAGATAATGGAATGAATCAAAAACGAAATGTTTAGAATACATCAAAGATTACCAGAAACAGTATATAAATAAAATTATCCACCTCAATTTTCCTACAGGGTGCTTTGAAATTACGACAAAAAACAACAGTTTGATTTACTCCTGTATAATATAGCCTAATCGAAAAATGTTACTTTATAAAATAATTCAGGAAAACACAATAAATGGATCTACAAACTGATAACAAAATCATGAAAATCGCATAAAAAATAAATAAGTTATAAAATATCACACTTTGTCAAAATTTCAGGGTGTTGGAATTTTGTATATTTTAAATTTTCTTTTCTATCTTATAAACAAATTGTACATATTTAATAAATTTGCTAAAGTCGTTTAATTTTTATGTTGTAGCTAAAGCTTTAAACGAACAGAGCAAAACGTTGGTAAATATTCAACATACTTTTTTTCCCTGTTACAAACCTATTTGCAGTAGATATTTATTGTGTTAAAAATCTACATATTAACCTCCCTGTATAAAAAAAAGGTGAACAAAAACTAACGCTCGATTAAAGTAGTTTTATTATAACACCTGTCCCCATCCCCAGGATAATTTTGAATTGAATATGAATCCATGCACACCTGACTTCGCACTAGAAGAGTTATGGTGTGAAACCATAGAAAGAAGGGATTGAATATTTTAGACTATTAGGTTCTCGTTTTTGCGAGTGAAACGGTTGGTTTGACTGACGCATCAGAAAAAATAAGCCCACCTGAAAAGCAGGTAATTAATAAATAAAGATTGCTTTATACACCTAGTGGTAATATAAAAAAAATATTATTAATACCTATGAAATACAACAGATGTAAAAAAAAATTGAGACAGTGGAATCATGATTAAAATCCCTTTTCATGCGTATCACCCTTTAATCAAAATAAAACCAGCTCATCTTGGCCAGTACCTAACAAAAGAAAATGAGCGAAACAAACTATAAAATACATGCTACTGTATAATAATTGTAATTAAGGGAAGTCCACCACAGGTCAAATCGCTATAGCTATCGAAGTAGCTACTGCCAGGTGTTCTTATTCTTTACGTTTGCTGTACACGGTAGCAACTTGATCGGATCCCTCCCCCCGCTTTCTCACTTCGACTCGTCAGAGACGGACTCGAAATTTGCCTGACGTGACCTAACAAGGATGTCCACAAATTTAACCGTACAATTTTAAGTCAAATTTAAGTTAAAAAATGTATGTCGAGATATGATATTTCATTAGTTCCTAATGTTAAATACAGGACCGTGCAGTTAACAATTTTTCTTATTAATAAACCTATAGTGTTCGATATTAATAATAATATATTTTAGACGGAAAAAATACTACAGGGTGTTATGGAAATGACGTATTATATTTAAATGCGTGACTCCTTGGGTGTCCTAGAGAAGCGCTACATATTTTTTTTTCAAATCGACCGTTTTAAAAGTGGGGTAACAAACCCTCTTACTCACATGTGACTCCGCGGTAATCATAGCACCCTGTGGCAGTGTATAACAAACACCTGTTACGCGCAATGTTGCCAAACTATGTAAAAATGCAACACTTTAGTTTCTAATAAAAATAAATATTTAGCTCACTTAGAAACTAAATCCAGGATGCTGTAAGGAATCCAGGGCGCAGACACCTTCAGTTCTTTTTCTATGGAAAAAGCTTTATGCTCATCACATGCCCTGATGATAGTGTGGGACTGCATAATAAGCTTATACCCACTAAACCCCATTCGGCCTCTTCTTTCCAATCTCAGGACATAACCGGCATATCGTCGAGAGAAAAAAAAATACATAGTTAAACAGAACAAATGACACTAAATCACTTAAAGAAACACACAGACACCCACGAGTTTCAAATCAGTTTTTTTGAAGATATGCACCTATTATTAGATTACAAAAAATCACTAAATACTAATACATAATTACACTTTAAAATAACCTACCGTACACATAGAACAACAGCACTATAAGATACAAATTATATACAGGAAAGTATTACAGAAGGAAATTCCGCAATTTATGAATATAATCTTATAAAACATCAAAAGTGGCAACGCTGTATTTTCAGCCCAAATAGCTAAATATCGATCGACCTAGTAAACCCGAATATGTGAAACGTGTTTAGTTACTAAATTTTCAGATGTCAAATACCAATGTATGAAAATTTATATTATTTCCCAGAAAAATAAAGGCGTATTTTTGTCTACACAGTAGCACTTTAAAATACTAAAAACTTGATGAAGATGCATACCTACGCGAAAACTAATGTGAATTTATGTGGCCTTGTTGTGGTGTTTTGTGAGGTTACTGTGTCGGATTTTGTTCGGGTTATTTATTTGGTGTTTTTTTAAAAAATTAAGTTGGTTTTAAATATTAATTCCGAAAAGATAAATAAAATTGCATGTTTTTTTCTAAAGGGTAAAGTGGCATTTAAGTTGTTCAGATTCGACGGTGTCGTTCGAATTGAACAAATGAGAACATACCTGACCATTTATAAACTCCGCGGCGGTTCGTTCGAGTCAGTTCAAGTTTATAAATCAGAGATTGTTTTGACCTGACCTTAAAAGTTTATAATAATGTACCCTGAAAAATAAATAGCTTCCAATCTGTCAAACGGTTATTGACTTTCTAAAGAGTTTAGCCTGAAAATGTGACAACACTTGAACATCTGTAGTTTGTTTATTTCTTCTCACAGTGTCACCGTGTGCACATTCTTGGTTTGACAACAGGTCATGTACAGGGCATATTAAATTAAAGCGCCATTTTTGGATATTTTTCTTCAATTTGTTTTCATCTCAGGAATTGCCGGTTTAAATATAATACGTCATTTCCATAACACCCTGTATAGTAAAAATTTTATTATAAAATTTCCTATAAAATATACTAATTTTATTAGTAATCCGTACAAAACTAATATTGTGAACATAATTTAAAAAAAAAATAAAAATTTTTCTAATTTTTACTAAAAATGTAGGTTAAAACTTTGCTGACAGTTCTTAATAAAAGTTATTAAAATCACAAATTTTGGTTAGTTTTACTATTTTTATAGTAAATGTAACTACGTTTTTCTTTCCGTATAGATATGAAGCGGGTATAACAAAATATGAAACACCAGGCGCTAACCAGGACTGGAAGTTATCGTTTTTGGGTAAATAGTGAAAAATGTGAATGTAATAATAATTGTAATTGTCATTTTGCCCTAATGGTATAGGATGAGTTTTTTATTATAACATTTCTTGCAATAATAATTAATATTTATCCATTCTATTATTTATTTAACGGATTATCAATTTAATACCACCCTGTAGAAGGTACGCCAACGTTATAACGCCACTGGAACCTGGCTTTTGTTACAACGTGATTTGGTGGCCTACCTTCTTTGCCTTAATTTAAAATTTTTATTTTTATTGTATGATACAACTGAATAGAGTTTAAAATATTGTGTTGTAAATATACATATTCTTTAATAGTCTTTGTGGCATTATTATGAGTTGTTAAAACAACTTGTTAAAAAACTACTTTGTTACACAAGCGCGTGTCGACTTAAATAAACCACTTTGTTTTGAGAACTTCAACTGTCATCGTCAATTTATTCGTTCCCCGGCTGCAACTGAAAAAACAAACAATAAATAAAAAAAAAATAAATCCGTTATACGAAAAATAATTAAGAAACGAATATACGCCCTGCTTCTCTGGACCCGTTCGTTGTTCGTGTATATTGAATCTTAGTTATTAATCTACATATAAGAGATATGTATTATTGACAGCCAGTTTAAACTCATAAATATGTATGAGAGGTAAGAAAGTAATTAAGTTACCGAACTTGGTCTATTTAGAACAATAAGCAATTAAAGCGAACAAGATGTCTCAAATGGCAATATACCGATACCCGCATTATACAGCCAAGCGTGTGCTTCTCCAAGTTTGGCCCTCCTGCTACTTGTTATGGACTTGTTAGTTCTATAAAGTCGGCTGACCACCTGTGTAAACCACGCGTCTTGTATCTGCAAGTAATAAAATTTTAAAGGAGTATAAATCAGGACAGCACACAGACTTAAATAACTAACGTTGGATTTATTTAATTTTTTTCCAAATGGAAACGTTAGAATAGCTAGGTGGTTGCCGCGGGTTGCATACTACGGTAGTACACCACTTTCCTTTATTTTCGTCAGAGCCTGGCTTGATATTACGAAACGCGCTTCAGAATGGATATAGCGAAATTAAAGTAAACACTTCTGTGTAGTCTAAAGATCGGGTTCTTGATTAAGATACGCTTGATACGAAGTTGATAATTTTACATTGTAAATATTGGTAATTTTTTACAATGGATTATATTACCAAAGATACTAACACCAGTATTTTGTAGATTTTTTAACTTATCCTACAAACAAGGAATATTTCCATCGTGCTGGAAGACGGCACGAGTCCAGCCTATACCAAAGAAAGGTAAGAGAACCCTACCTAACAACTATCGACCAGTTGCATTGCTTTCAGTTATATCAAAAGTACATCATCAGCGATCATCAATATGGTTTTCGGAAGTTCAGATCAACTGAAGATCTTCTAGCATATTATGTCACCCATATTTGGAACAACGAATCGAACGGGAGTCTCGGGCTGTTGCACTGGATATTTCTAAAGCCTTTGATCGTGTTTGGCACGAGGGACTTCTAAGTAAACTGCGATCCTATGGTATGCCCAGTCGATTCTGTGCATGGTTGTCTAACTTTCTTAAGGACCGCTCTCTGCAAGTGGCAATTGACGGTTTTCTCTCAGACACCTTCACCATCAATGCAGGTGTTCCTCAAGGGTCCATATTGTCTCCCACTCTCTTCTTACTCTACATTAACGATCTTCTAGTGAAAACAAAAAATCCGATATTTAGTTTTGCTGACGATAGCACACTTATCTGATCTTTCTCTTTGAATGCACAAACATCGGCTGCCGACGCGCATCTTCGCAGACAGCATGAAGTATCACGCCTCAACAAAGACCTGGAAGAAATTTTGGCTTGGGGTGACAGTAACAGAGTCGAATTTAACGCTAAAAAACCCAGACAGCAGTTTTCTCTCAAAAGGTTAACATTACTGAACCGGATATAGCCATGGACAGACACGCAATCCCACTGGCTTCATCTATCAATTTGCTGGGCGTCAACCTGGGAGGAAATATGTCTTGGCATAATCACGTTGTGGCAATCGCCAAGATAGCTTCTCAGAAACTTGGTGTACTCTTAAGAACCAAAAAGTTGTACACACCTCAACAACTTTTGACACTATACAAAGCCCAGATTCGACCATCACTGGAGTACTGCTCTCATGTCTGGAGCTCTGCACCCAAACATACTCTTCGGCTACTGGATTCCATCGAAAGGAGGGCCATTCGTCTGATTGGAGACCACGAGCTGACGAAGAACCTCGACAGCCTAGAACATCGAAGACGGATTGGGGATATGACTCTCTTTTACAGATATTTTCATGTAAAGTTCTCGGCTGACCTTGCCCTCTTAATTCCGCCTAGAGCGGCGAATAGGAGAAATACGCGACGAACCACTGCCGCCCATCCATATGTGGTTAAGCTTAGTACTCCTCGAACTTCATTATTTAAGACTTCTTTCCTCTGGAGGACTTCATCTTTATGGAACGACCTTCCCGAGGTCGTTTTTTCCAATGAATATAACCTCCAACGATTCAAAACCAACGTGAATCGCTTTTTGCGCACACGCACCACTCCCAGAGTGCCCTAAAGGATTTTTCCTATAGTGCTTGTGTTTGACCATGAAAAAAAAATACAAAAATGGCAATTTTATACGCATTTTTTTACTGTGTGCTCAACTCCTACAATCAAGTAACATGTTCCACTACCTACTTTTTGAACTGAACGGCGATGCAAGCCCAAGGCAATTGTACAAATGGTACGCTAGACGACGAATCTGGTTTAATGTAATTAATGGTTCTGTAGTGGGTTCTTGTGAACATGTTGCACCATTCTACCTACTGTACCACGTGTCATTACTATTAATTGCTTGTAGGTATATTATGTTGTAGTAATAACAGAGCTTGCTACTACTACTCAAATTACTTCTTGAGCTTCTAGGAAAGTACTTTTCCTGGGTTCTTTTACATTGTTTTTACTTGTATCAGATTTAAAGTAGTGGTATCAAATTCGTCTTTGTTACTTGACACTAAATTGTTATCAGTGATGGACTGAGCCCTGTTTACGCAGCCCACGGGGGCCCCTGTGATCCCTTACATTTCGCCTAGTTGTATTGCTATTTTCAAGACAAAATAACGCTGTGTTATTACAAAAAAAAACATAACATCGTTTTATATTCAGGTATTAAAATTCATGAATGTCGCGCATTAGATTTGTCTTCTTCTTAGGGTGCCATGCAGGTTCCTGCGTAGGTGTCCATCCTTTCATCCTTATCAAATTTGTCTGTTTGTTGCAGCGCTTTGGAGTGTTTGGAAGTCCCGTATCCCTGTCCATTGTCGAATGCTTCTCAACCAGGATAATTTCTTTCTCCCTAACCCCCTTTTTCCTCCTTCAATTTTGCCTTGCAGGATAAGATGTTGAAACTCATAACGTTCTCCACGTATAATTATGTCCTAGGTACGATATTTTCTTCTTTTTATGGCTTCAAAAAGTTCAACATGTGTCAATTCTGCCCTCTGGAGTACTTCTTCATTTCTTACGTGATCAATCCATGGTATTCTAAGCATTCTACGCAAAGTTCACATTTCGAATGCTTCAATTTTGTTTATTGAAGTAGTTTTTAAGGTCCATGCCTCTACTCCGTACAAGAGAACCGACCAGACATAGCACTTAACCATTCTGTATCTGATATTGAAACTCAACTTCCTATCTATGAGGAACTTCCGGAGCTTTAGGAAGGTTGTTCTTGCTTGTTCCATGCTGCATTTTATTTCTTGCTCTGGGTCCCAGTTTCCATTTAGTGTACACCCCAAATATTTAAATTTCGCAACTCGCTCAATGTCTTCGCCATTTACAAGAATAATTGAGTTCTGAACGTTGGTCGTACTGACGACCATGAATTTGGTTTGGCTAGTATTAATTTTCAAGTCCATTGTTCTACTAGCTTCACTGACCTGATCTAATAATGTCTGGAGATCGTTTGCATTATCTGCGAGTATTGCCGTATCATCCGCATATCTTATATTGTTAATGGGGAATCCATTAATTTGAATACCTATAGGACTATCTAGAACTGACTCAGTAAAAGCTCTTCCTGCATATAGATTAAACAACATTAGTGACAGGATACAACCCTGCCTAACACCCTTTTTTATTTCAAACTGTTCTGTTATTGTTGTGTTTTGTAATTGAGTTTCTGCTTTTTGGTTCCAGTACAGGTTAGCTATGAGCCTTATGTCTTTATCATCCAGTCCTATGTCTTTAAGGTATGATATTAGCAGACTATGCTTAACGTTGTCAAAAGCCTTCTCGTAATCTATAAAACATATGAAGACATCTTTTCTTTGGTCTTGACAGTTATGTATTAGTGTCTGTAGACTGAATATGGCCTCTACAGTTCCAAAACCGTTTTTAAATCCAAACTGACTACTACCACTAGCTTCTTCGCACTTTTTGTAGAGCCTCGTGTGTAGAATTCGTAGAAAGAGTTTCAAAGGTTTGTCTAATTATTAATAAAGTGCATATGAAAATGTGGGCTTTCGTAAAATAGTTAAGTGTAGTTTTAATTGTGTCATATCAATCGTTTGTTGTGTAATAATTAAGAGATAAATAAAGAAGCTATAAATAAGCGATTACCGTAGTAAAGGAAGACTATATTAGTTTAAAAAATGGGACGCGCATAAAAATAAATCATGGTGAGGAGATGGCGAAAATAACAGCGTCTGCCAACATTGACCTGAGGTCAACAACTCTTTCTGTCTCCGCCTACTTCGTGTCTGTCGCGTTGTACGGCAGCGGCTCAAGATGATGGCCGAGGTTCTTCGTGGTTCTTAGGGTCGCGTCTAAGGTACTCGATGGCCCGACTAAGTCCATCTAGCGACCGTGCATGGTTCTTCTCTACTTGCGCCTGAAGATGGCCTGGATGAAGGCATCGACAGTGTTGCCAAATTTCTTGTTCACGCCGATCTAGTTATTATCGATCAAAAACCATCCCAACAAACAACATTAACAACAAAAATATGTAGATTTGTTTTTTCACTAGGTGGACTTTTGATAAATAATATCTGTGGGTTTGCTCCAGTAGTTAAGAGGTAAAATTTCCAGATATGTTGTGGGACGAATAGACTATTTTAAAATAAAGAATAATTGTTGGTTTTTTGATACTTCTTGCAAAGCAACACTTTGGTTTTGTCCTTGTTAGTACTAATTAGTGTTGGGAAAAACCGATGATTTTAATAATCGAGTACTTGATACTCGAGCGATTTTAATAATCTAGTGAATGGCTCGAGTGAATCGCTTGAAATTCCAATTCACCAAGCGATGACGTCACCAACTGTTCGACCGGCAGCCTAGCCGTTTACATGTGATCAGGTAGGGTATTTAGCAGGCACGTAACTACAGGTGGGCACAGGTTTAGCTAAAAAATTGTAGTAGCCACCAAAAAAATTCTAGAAATTTATTTATTTGTGAATTTTCACCACGTGTCTCGATACCAAACAAAAAAACTGCAAAAAATCACCCAAATATGTATTCATTGTTCGGGTTTATTCTTGTGCTTTTTTAAAACAAAAAGTATTATCAAGAGTTATTTTTCTTCACATCTTTCTCAATCTACTTAGCATAAGATAAGTAGATATTTAAAATAGCTTTGTCAAATTCTTCCACTTTAAATTATCAGGTGCCCACCGTGTGCCCTTCAAAAATTTAGGCTTAGTTACGCGACTAGCAAAATAAGAAAATTGGTTATTATTTCTTTAAATTCATGTTTATAGTTACCTAAAAGTGCCTGTTTAAATTTAAGAATGTTTACTTTTGGTTACCAAAAAATGTATCGATACCTATGTTTTGTTATTTTAACTATTTTGCTCGATTTCTTATTTTCCATTAACATTTTCTATAAGGTATGTTATTTTTAAGTCTTCTTGAGTTTAATAATAAAAAGTTCCTGTTTAGATTTAACAATGTTTACTATAAGATTACCAACGAATTTTTCTATATATTTTATTAACCATCTTGTTCGTTTTGCTATTTTTCATTAACAATTTCTATTATTATGTTATTTTTTAGAAGTTTTCTCGAGTTTATATTAAATAAAAATTTTAAAATTATATCCTTTAATTTTTTAATATTTACAATCGGAGACCTAAACTACTCCGCTGGCTAGCCAGTTAAAACAAAACTTTATCAAACTCATGTCGCGATGACTCCGCTAAGGGATTTGGCATACTTTTTTATATGCACCTTCTCGTTTATGTGCCTTTAAGAAAGACGTATGCCGTATTACCTGCTCAACGTCAAACTTGAACGTTGCCAATCGGATGGCGCGGCGCGTATAACGAAGGTCGGTTATCATGTGACAGGCGATATTTTTCGGTTTTTCGCCTGAATTTATAACTAGAGTATTTCCTATCGAGCGAAAAACTGTTCGAATATACGAGCAGTTTTTTAACTCGATCACGCTACAGCGGTACATTTCCGTCGGCGTCAAGCGAAGCGCGGGTATCGAGTGAAAGATAATAAGTGACGAGCGACGGTTTTCACCTGAATAGATAACTCGAGCGGTTTTTTTAATAATCGAGCGATGTCGGTTATTTCAATAATCGAGTAATCAAGCGGGTTTTCGCTCGAGCGATCACAACACTAGTAGTACTAATTATTGTTTAATTTTAGTTACAGTCAGTAATCGGCCCACGGTATTTGTTCCATCAAAGTTACATGCATTACAAGATTAATGTAGAAGATACATCAATATAAAAAATATTTCTGGTGTAAACGGAAAACGTGTAGATCTAGCAGCAATGTCTACCGATTCATTTGGTGCCTCGGGGCTTTTCGATGCAAGAAAGTGCAAGTGGGACTTGTAGGTACGCGCGATCGTTCAAGGACACCAACTTGATCGCAGCAGCCTCAGCGTGCGCTCTGCTCGCGACGCTATAGAGTGGGATTTAGCCTTAGGTTACCCCCACTACATGGCTTAACCAGAGCTATCTTTTCTTCTTGTATTTCTTTATTATTCTGGTAAAATTGGATAATAAAAATTAAAACGCCATCAACTCCCGTGGTGCGTCAAGAAACTTGAGATTTATGATTGCTCACAAAAACTACTTTTTTCTACCTATTTAATTGTCTGAATCTTTAACTCCGTCTCTTGAAGAAAATAATGAAACACTTCTTGTTATAAGTCTCTAAAAGGACGCAGATACGAAATATATTATTTGTTCCTATTATTCAGTTAATAATTATCCCGGGGAGAGACATACTAAACATCTTTTAATTCACTTTTTGATGGATTTTAATTTTGATACGGACCAAATGGCATCGCCGCGAGCGAATCGGCGGGTACAAATATTTATCCCGTAATTGGACACTTATTTTACATAGGGATGGCAAATTTAGGCCAATAAAAAGAGATGGAAAACTTAGAAGACCAAGAAAAAATAAAAGATACTTAGGAACTGAGCACATCAGTCGTTCTAAACTGTATTGACAGTTACGTCATTACATGATCCTATTTATTTATTTATACTACTATATTACTATATTTATATAGTGAATAGTGACATAATTTTCTATAATAAAGAATATTCTTCAAAGGATCGCTTCATTATCGAACTCTTAACGGTTATTCAACTAGTGTCCTTCCGTTTATATTGCCTATATTTTTGACGAACTCCGTTTCAAAATCGCGGCTTGCAGAATCGGTCAAGTATTGCCAGTATTGGACAACACGAAGTGGGCGAGCAAGTGCTGGTGGTGCACGCAATAGAGTTACGGATAGTTGCCTTACAAGTTCGTATTTGCATTTACACAATAATATGCTTCTAAATATATAAACACATTAAGTTGTAGCTCCTACGCAGGTTAAAGTTGATAGGTGACCTATTTTAGGTAAAGAAATATTACGTTTGTTTATATGTTGGGTTGTATTGGCTGAAAAAATATTTATATTCTGTTCCTCTGTCAGCCACTTGTTACTTGACGTATCCTACCGAATATAACAAATTGTAGACATTTGTTTCGCGAAAAAAATATAATTAATTAAATATTTCACTATACAAACAATCAAGTTATAAAAATATACTTACTTTTAAAGATGAAATTTAGGTTACGTCAATAAAATAACTCCACGCTTACAGCAAAAAAGGCAAGAAAAGTCTTGTGTTACTGTACGTGTGCAACCAAGCTGTGCTATAAATGTCACACATGTGTGTAACAAGCCGCAAATGCCATATGTATATGCATAGTGCGCGTGGATCTAATATATTGTTCTAATTATTGACGTAATTATTTTATTGAGCGGCTTAATGCCGTTCATTTACTTGGAGACATAAACCTGAAAATATAGAACATAATTCCAATGTATGGAAAAATTGTTATTTCCCAGACCACCCGATGATACCTTATACAATAAGGGCGTATTTTTGTCTACACAATAGCACTTTAAAATACTAATTCAGATTGAATGGTACTACCAATAAACGGCAGCCTTTTCCATTGATAGGATGTCACCACTTGCAGACCGGTCTCGAACGCTTTTGTTCTCGTCAGTACAGGGTAGGTGTACATACCTATCATCAGAGAAGACTCTATACTTCTTGGTAGTACCATTCAATCTGAATTAGTATTTTAAAGTGCTACTGTGTAGACAAAAATACGCCCTTATTGTATAAGGTATCATCGGGTGGTCTGGGAAATAATAATTTTTCCATACATTGGTATTTGATATTCATACCACCTGAAAAGTAAATAGACTTTTTATTTGATAGAACATAATTGTTTCTACTATTTCTATATACAGGGTGTCTATTTGAAAACTTCCCACCCTTAATATGCCGCTTCCAGTAAATAATAGTAAAAATTGGAAATACACGTCAATTTTAAATAATATTTATAATTTTTCAAAATGTTTAACGTAACAATAGATGTACAAAAGGAACTTCTATCTTTCTCTGGTCTCCTAACGACAAACATAAACAAACAGACAATTAAACGGACTCAATAAATAACGTTCTTGTAAGTGAACTTGAAAAATTAATAACACATTTATTGACCAAAGCCTAATACTTTAAATTCGCAACAAAAAAATTCTTCTTCTACTTTCAGATTATTACAGACCGACCAAATATAGATACTGGTTTATTTGGATACTTAAAACAGTTAACATCGCAACGTGAAAGAGGATAGATTAAAAAATCAATAAAAATGATGGTATATAAATAATGCTTGGGCCACTGTATCGATATAAAAGCAAACTCACCGTCAAATCTACTACGTAGTAGCAGTAGTTGTAGTACTACTAGAAGGAGAAAAGGAAAACACTATACTCTTAAACCGGTTCTAACCTTACAGCTGATGTGCTTTTTATTTCAGGACTTTTTATCTTCGTGATGTTTTTTTTGTGTAGGTATATACCCACTAGGTGCATGTAAGAGTGATTTTAAGTACCCAGAAGTGGAGTCAAAGTACCTGTTGGTTTCTTACGACAGAAACTTGTCTGGTCCGATAGAACTGTATTTTAATGCCTGCTTGGTCAGTATCATTAAGTTATATACAATACAGGGTGATGACCTTACCGATTTTTATTTTTAAAATAATTTTTAGATAAAACAGGAGATGATAGGTACAGGATAAGGATGGTGCTATTTTATTACGATAGATCTGTTGTCCATTCGTTTACCATGGAGGGAGCAATACATTGTATTTCTTGCTTGAAAGGAGATAATCACCAATATGCAATTTCGTTCAATAGCTAATTAGACATATCTACTATCAATCATCGATATAATACCTACAAACAGCAAATATTAAAAAGGCATAAAATTTTGTTTGATTACGATAAAGTTTAATGGTAGACAGCACCACCCTGTAAAGTTAAATATATAACGGACGATCAGATTTAATTATATACTGTTTTTAGAGTATAAAGTACCATTGTTATTACGTTTTAATTGCAGTATATTATCGTTGGTATCTTATAGATCCCATAGCTTATGAGAAGAAAAATGAGTGGTACCTATTTTGGATACTTCGTATTATACTTGCTTAGTACTTGGAACCACCAACAACTACAAAAAATAAAAAAGTAATTAATAAGTGGGTACTACTTAATTATGAAAGGAAATTGAATAATCTGTGCAATTATGAAATAACAGAATATTAAATAAAGAGGTAGGAAAAAAAGCGAATAAAGGTGAAACGAGGTAAAGATTGTTTCACGAAAAATGGATACGACTTAATGATTTCCTGGGTCGGTCCCATTGTGTCGACAAGAGCTTGGCTATAAACAAGTGAAGTATGAAGGGACGGACTAAGGAAAACAAGTAATGATATGATTATATTAATGTAATCAAATGAAATAACATTTTTTAAAAATATTACTAGTCATATTTATTTACATTTATAATGTCATTCTATAGATAGTTCTGTTTCGCTATCGCTATCCTCGTCAAAATTAATTATAATTGGATTAATTATACGATCCAGACTAATATACGAATTTTCTACAGTTATTACTTGACGGGCTGAATTTTTCCAACTACCTGGGGGAATATCATTAAAGCATTTTCGTATTAATTCTACAACACTAGAACTTAAAGTCGGAGGAATATTTTCAGACCTAACCAGTGATTTTAACTGGTGCCACATATGCTCTATGGGATTAAAAATGCAATAATAGGGTGGGAGCTGTAGCACTGTATGTCCAATTTCTTCTGCCAATGTGTCACAAACATATACTTTTTTTATACAAAATGTCTTTAAAACTTCTAAAAGATCACTTTTTTTATAACTTTCTTCAAAATATTATATCATTCGCCGCCATGTAGCTCTGAATCTCCAATTTTGTATTATTTGAGCTTGGAGCTTTATGTAATTGGCGACTGTGATAGCTCGCATTGTCCATTACTATCACGCTATTCTGAGGAATGATTGGTAAAAGACAATTCTTGAACCATTCCTCAAAAACTAACAAATTTTACCACAAAAAGATATTTAAATATAAATTAAGCAACCTAACCTACCTGATGTGCCTATATTTAATTATAATTATTACAATCCGGTCCTTTCCACATAATAATAACAAACGGTCATAAATAATGGGATGGCCCAGGTACTTTTATTGCAGTCATTATGTTATATCCATTTTTCGTGAAACAATCTTTACCTACATATCAATTTTATTTTGAAGTGAATGTTTATAAAGAATATCGTAGTTTAAGCCCCTGGGACAGGCCATCCCCTATCTTACGTAGTGACGTAACTGACAAACGAACGAAATAGTGAGATGCGCCACCAGACATGTTCTCTTAGGTGTAACTTTTTTCTCATGAAGTGTCGTAAACGTATCTATCTGGTTTCACTGCGATCGATAAATTTAGAAGCGGCGTATGTATCAATCAGTGCAAAAAATTTCTCACGTACCGACTTAACTGCGGTTGTGTGCAATTAAATTTTCCATCCCACTTAAACACGCATGCATGACGTATCTACATTTCGTAACCTCAAAATCAAGCACAATGTTATTCTAAACGTTTTATGTTGTCGGTATTATTTCCGATTTTTAAATAATGTACCTACTTTGGGAAAATAGTTCACAAAATGGGTCACAAAATGTTGTATCTTCCACTGAACTTAAGACCGTTTTAGTGAAGGAAATAAAGTGAAAATGTTATATTCTGAGAAGTGGTAGCAAGGAAATCATTTTAGGCTTATAATTGACCAGCATATCAACAGGTTTCCGAAACTTGAGTTACACTTATGTAGAGCAAGAACATCAAAGATGTACCTTCATCCAGATCTTTCGCTAAAAAAAAATGTATTGTATGTTCCTTGAAGGACACGCAGGGAAGTCAGGAAAAATGTAGTTATCATACATACAGAAGGATTCTTAAAGAAAAAATGATGATTTTTAATACCTAAAAAAGACCAGTATTCCGTTTGCCTCACTTAGAAGGAGATGAACAGACTAAAGATAAATAGAAAAGTCGCTATGATGTGCACATCGCAGAGCAAACTATCGTTCGACAAAAGAAAGCAGATTGCAAGAAAGAAGCTATGAAGATCAGGAAGATAGCGGTGTTTTTGACTTAGAACAAGTCATCTACGTTTCAGTTTCCAAAGAGAGTGCCATTTTTTAGATTTAGTAGCTCTAGGCTCAGGAAATACTCTTGTTATACGTCAACCTGAATTTCAGCAGTTTTTCTTAACGTTACCTCATGAAACTGGCATAGAACACACCTAATACTATAATCTAACATTATTAATGTTATTATCAATTTCAGTATATCGGGTATTATTACTTTGAAACCATGTTACTAAAATATTTCATTAAACGTCTTATAACATACCCTATAACTTTAGTTTTTTTTATAGTACCTAAATGAGGTAAATATAATTTTTAATTCTATAAGTATAGTTTCAACTGCAGGACCAAAGCATGACATATCTACAATTGCAATAAAAAAAAATCTTACGAAGTGACGTAACTACATATTTGTCTCAAAATACAAAGAAATAAATAAAATGTCATGTCCAATACACCAACGAAAAGAGTATACATAAGCCAATACATGCTAAAAAATGTGCATCTGTTTAGCCATAGTTTATAATTGTACCGTTGTACGGTAAGTTTAGTACAAGACATTTTTTCATTTC
The DNA here is from genome assembly GCA_963991005.1 of Barypeithes pellucidus. NCBI lineage: Eukaryota > Metazoa > Arthropoda > Insecta > Coleoptera > Curculionidae > Barypeithes > Barypeithes pellucidus. The sequence continues at coordinate 17,862,334 of OZ022566.1, forward strand.
TTCTCTCCTGAAACATTTATAAAATGTCAGTTACGTCAATACGTGAGATAGGGGACGAGGTAGATGTTGCCCTTAAAATCTTAGATGGGAAGGAGGATCAAGTGGCAACTAATTTTAAAGGTTTTATCTCCTCGAACTTCATTATTTACGAATTCTTTCATCTGGAGGACTTCATCCTTGTGGAACGACTATCCCGAGGTCTTTTTCCCAACGAATATAACCTCCAACGATTCAGACCCAACGTGAATCGCTTTATGCGGTAGTTTCCAAGAAACCGCGTTAGGCTTTGGTTCCTGGTAAATACTTGAAAAGGGTGTCACCTGTAGTGACTATCTATGGACCCCTAATTATCTTACTAAGTGAGAAGTCAACACAATAATGTATTTTAAATAATAATCTATAAACCGATTTACGCATAATTCTCAACTGAAACCCAGAAATATTTATTAAATGTATAGGTTTGTTTTGGTTGTAAAATAAGGATTGATTCTAGACAGTTCGAGAACTGCGCAGAACTGTATGTGCAATAAAATAAATCCTCGAACTGTTTTAGAATCAGTTCGCAGTAGAAGAAACCAAAACAGCTTATTGACAAAGAAGAAGAGGAGAATTACCCATAACCTCAAAATTTCAAAAATTGACGAAGTTGTTATTTTTCCTTATTTATGTACAGAAAATACAGATATTTAAGTGTATATTATATGATACCAATAATTCTAAGCCTGCACTATTTAAAAGCTGATCCTACAAAAAATACTCAAATAATTTTCCAATACTCTTGAAAAATGAAATTATATGTTGCATTTAACTTCTTTACAGAAACTTCTACCTACCATAACTATGGGATTATTATCCTTCATTCTATAGTATTTTACTTTTAACAAAAAAAATAGCTGAACTAAGATTCAAAACGCAAGACACGAGATACGAGCACAAAAGGGACACAAGCCACGCAAAAACAATTTAAAATAGTGATTAGCTGGGGAAATGCCTTCTTTTTATTACACTCCGCATGCGGCAACGAAAAATCCCGAATCGGTTCCATCAAAAAGCTAGAACTGCATTGACAGTTCGAGAACGGTTACGAACCGGTTCGAAATATAACCAAAACGCTTAAATTTTAAGTTCGGAATCGGTTCTAACTAAACCAAAACAGAAATATGTCACTGCGCGCATGTGCGGACTGTTCTAGAACGGTTCTAAGTTTGAACCAAAACAAAGCTTATATTTACGCGCTAACAATTTATATTGTTTACATGATGACAACAATTAATGAAATTGAGGTAAATACAAAACATTTGTTATTGTAATAGACATAGATTTATTTACCATACTAATTAATAACTACTATACATCCAATTTGATATGCCATAAAAGGATTTACCTTTTAAAAATAATTAATTATAGCCGCGGAAAAATTAATTATTTTATTTAATTTATTTGTAGCAATGTAAAATATATAAGCAATTTTACTTAACATCTACAAACATTGTATTGGGGATCGACATCTTCGTTAAAAAACAACTAATTTAACACGTCTCGGTTAGAATTTCAAGTATCATTGTGCATTGCAATTATTAGTCATTTTTTCAGTTCTTTAAAATTATAATACTTTCTATTTTAAAGCACTTTGCGTTGGGTCATTTCATAACAAACAGGCACTTAACAGAAAGATAATTTAGGGGTAATAAAGCACGTGTACGAGAATATGTACGACCTTAAGGTCACTCGGGCTCTCCGACTATATCAGTCAAAGACACTTGTTTTACATAGTAATGCTCATGTCATTTTTACTTAGAACTTTATTAAGTAACCTGATTTACAGTTAACCGGAAATGTCGTTTATAATGTTTGTAATGTAATTTAACTAAGTATATCACATACCATTTTTTATTTTAAAAGGCAAAATGTCATATCTCTTAGCAGGACACATACCTATACAATCATATCTAAAATTTTCTCTGAGGCACAGGGACGAATTTAACGTTGACGAGCCCATAGGGCACTGCTAATCAGTGGCGGCTCGTGACCTATGATAGAGGGGGGTTTACAAGTGTGGTGAAATTTTTTTAGCCATTTTAAATGCAGAAAGAAAAAAAGTAATAAGAAAATGCGTTAGGTAAAACATATTTTTATTTATTTTTTAATTTTACACAAGGAAATACAACTTTTGGAAACTAAGAAAGGTTTTGTTAGTGTGTATAGCTGTCGGAACTTAACGTCGTCGCATGCAACCCTCGTAACAATATTTATACAGTCCACTACTAATACTACTAAAGCCATCTACGAGCTATCAAGAAAACCGAATGATATCGAATACTACTACCGCCATCTACGAGTTATCAAGAAAACCGAATGATGTCATACGACTACGCTATCTACGGGCTACGTCATTAGGCCCAACCAAGACGAGAACAATAGTTAACTGTTTTATGACGAGAACTAATCGAGCCACGAGACTAACAAGTTGGCATTCTTCATATTTTCAGTGTTTTTTAGTTTAAATCCTTAAATAAAATGGTTTGAAATCATATCGAGTATCATTTATCGAAATACACAACATTTATCGACCCTACACAATAGTGCTTAAACGTAAAGTTCATTCATCGGTTCTTAATTGTAGAAAATTGATCAATAACAGCCTCATTAAGTTTGGAATACCCTCTATAAATTTTTTTCATATATTTCATTTTTAAACTTTCTAATAAAATCCCTAGTTTTACCCTTTGTGGTCTGCGTTAAATTAATTTTGGGTTTAGGTGTTCCCGCATTCTTCACTTCAATTTTTTGCTCCAAACTCAAAGAGCTAAAGTTAGTTCTTAAATAGTCCACCGTCAACTATTCATTTTAACTTAATAAATATATAATATTAAAATATTAAAACATACACGCGCTCGAATTTCTAACTATATACACGAACAGACAACAGCGCGGTGCACACAAAAACTGTGCGCCTTTTCCATGTTAAATCGCCATCGCCCCGCTATCCCCCGCTGCCACCCGCCACCTGTTACTACAGAGAAACTGCACTACTTAATCGCACGTGCGAGCAAGTCTCGTCATAATCGTCATTTACCTCGACCGAAGCACGGTTGCCGGATCTATACAGTTTGGTTCGACGGGATGATAAAATATTAGGGAGGGTCGGACTTTTTTAGTTTGACGGTACGATAAAATATTAGGAAGTGTCGGACTTCATACGATAAATAATATTCAATGAAATGAAATTAATATTTTTTATTCGTTCTGTTTTGGGGGTGCACGTGCGCATGTGCTCCTGTGGAAGAACCGCCACTGCTGCTAATATGGGGTTTGTTCCAAGGGCAATAAAATAGAGTAAACTTTTCGTCGACACTGAAGGGTAGAAAACAAAAAAAACAACTATTTTTACTATTTTTGCTATTTCTTGTAGTGTTTTAGAAATAGTAAAGAATTTTCAAGAATTGTTTCATGTTATCTTTAAAAAATGTTACATAACGACGGCTTTTTACGAAATCAAAATATATCTATTCGTCAGGCCCTCGAAATTTTAAATGAAAAACCCTGTATACCTATGTAGCCGTAGGCTACAATTTTGGAACCCCTTCCACGTCTCACCGCACATCGATCACACAATTAAGCAAGTTTAAATGTACCTTTTCTGTATAGATCAGCACACTAAAAATATATTCATTAAAACAATTATTACCCTTTGTCAATAAGTTATACATAATCGAATAAGTATTTGGCTTGTGATTAATGGCATTTCACAATACGTTATTTTGCTTTCTTTACGGCTTTGCAGCACTAAGCTACTTAAAAAACAGCATACCAAGTAATAACACACGTACAAATCAAATATTGAACATAATTTCGCAAACATAAGTACTAGAAAAAGGCACAAACGTGATTTTCTGGATAAATATAAGAGACCGTGCTAGCAATTTATGATATCATTTTGCCCAAGTGGCAAAATACATAAATTAAATGCAAAAATAAACATATTTGTTGGTCACCTATAAAACGAAGCGATTTATATTTCGTTTAAATAAGCATTATATTTGATTATAAAAAAAAAATTTGCGACATAATCATTTTGCCAAAAGCTTTGGCTGCCATAATTTATTACTTTATTTATTTCTTTTTTGTATTTATGGATTCGTATAGGTAAAATGATGGTATGATCTTTAATCGCAGTGGCCGTAAAGAAAATAAGAAAAAATAAACAAAAGCATTTTTCTCGGCCAACTGGAAAGACTGTGTATTATTTCTAGCTTATGCTCATAAAATTGGTTTATAAGTTTAAGAAATTACTTACATAAATATCCGATTGTGCAGTAATTTTCAACAGTTCATAAAATCAATATTATGGATTTAGATTTTAATTCGAAGTGTGAGGTCTTGTAGGCTATAAATAAATCAAAGGTATTAAAGTTTTGCTTAATAACCTTTTCTAAACATTCTATTTCGGAAATTTAATCGTTTTGATATCGTTTTGTATTTATTGTAGCTTCTAGTTAAATAAATATAAGTATAAAAAATTATATACAGGGTGTTTCAGAATAAGATGCTGATCCTTAACGTTGTGAATCCTTAGGTGATTTTAAGAAGAAAAGTTCAAATTAACATATATTCTTAACCTATCAACTTTCGAACTACAGGTCGTTAAAGTTTTAAGAAAAAAATCGTTTTTCTATCATAACTTTAACAACTTTCTAGCTATTTTTATGAATTTTTCACACATGCCTTCTAAGCATCAATAGCCTTTTTTGGTGTAGAAAATTTTTAAAAAAATTTAACCAGTGGCGTCCTGAAAGGGGCTGGACTAGACATTTTGGAAAAATATTATGTACGCCACTGCCTTTTCTCAAGATAAAAATTATTTTTAAAATACTCATTCATTTTAGGCCACATTTTATATCTTGCCTTTTTATCGTCCGACAAGCAGTTTCCGACAAAAAAAATAAAAAGCATTAAATGCACATTCGCTATGTGCCTATGGTTTATTTTTAAAAATTAAATTAAAACAACTAACATTAAATAACGTGTGAACAAAAACGAAAATAATTTAGATTAGCTGTTGAAAGTGGCCACCACCTGCAAGAATGCATGCTTCAGCTCTTCTCCTCATTGAGTCTCGTACCCTTTGAAAAATTCCTGGAATATTCCTGATAGTGTCGAAACAAACTATTATGCGGTTTCTCAATAGCTGTCAAACTATTATTAAATATTTCGTTATTGTTATTGTTTCCTTAACAAAGTTCATAGCCTACTAGTCAGAAACCAAAGGCACATAGCGAATGTGCATTTAAAATGCTTTTTATTTTTTTTGTCGGAAACTGTTTGTCGGACGATAAAAAGGCAAGATATTAAATGTGGCCTAAAATGAATGAGTATTTTAAAAATAATTTTTATCTTGAGAAAAAGCATTGGCGTACATAATATTTTTCCAAAATGTCTAGTCCAAACCCTTTCAGGATGCCACTGGTTAAAATTTTTTAAAAATTTTCTACACCAAAAAAAGGCTATTGATGCTGAGAGAGCATGTGTGAAAAATTCATAAAAATAGCTAGAAAGTTGTTAAAGTTATGATAGAGAAACGATTTTTTTCTTAAAACTTTAACGCATTGTAGTTCGAAAGTTGATAGGTTAAGGATATATGTTAATTTAAACTTTTCTTCTTAAAATCACCTAAGGATTCACAACGTTAAGGATCAGCATCTTATTCTGAAACACCATGTATAATAAACGAACCTAATCATAATGTTTAAACAAAACGAAAAATGAAAATAATTAAATACAATTCCTAGCTAATTTTACTAAATGTACCTTAAAATCATTTCCCATTAATAATAAATGAACCAAAATTGTGACAATATTGGCAGATAGATTAAAAAAATCGGTCGCGTAGCCTAAATCAGGAGAGACCGAGGGTTCGTCCGTATAAGGTCATCAACATCTTGAGGCGAAGCAAACCTCGGAATCAAGTTCTTCGTATCGCTACACTTATAAATGATGGCTGTTTCAAGATGGCCTCGGGCACATACAGTCGGCCCAACACCGGGAGCTGGCACAAATAAACAAAAATAAAAAAAACTCAACAAAGATGAAGTTGGATTATACTTACTTGCACGACGTGAGGCGATACGGTGGTCGTCAAAAAGTATAAACGGTAAATGTTCTATAATAATTGTTTTTAAAGTTGTTTGGTTACGTCGTATTTTGTTGTATTTAAGAATACGAGGTTTTAAGGTGACAATACAGCAATGGTGAAATATTTCCATTGAATTTTAGTACACATCTCTTGAAATGAAAAAAAGAAAACATATTTTCGCCAAGGCAGTGCCCTATGTGAGCGATGGGATGCGAGAAGAGGAAGACATCCTCTTCGCCAAGCAAGCTCGCATCGCTCTCGTAGGACACGGCGTGAATCTACATATATCTATAAATATTCTTAAATTTTCTGACCTCGTAAATCAAATTGAATTTCTCGTTTCTGACCTGATTTTTTGTTAGGAAGACCCACGCCGAGAAAAAAGACTGTTTGTATACAAAGTAAATATAAAATTGACAGCTACGGTATCGGTTTTATAATAGAGACCACGTGTTCGTTTGATGTAACTTTGAGTCACTTGGAAAAAAGTGGTCATCAATCTTTGAACGTGTCATAAGAAAATACTATATATTTTGATTAGGTGTATTCTTATAAGATATTTTGTTACTTTAAATGCTAAGATAAGTATTGAGTACTATTTTGATATGTACTTTAGGTGGATTTATTTTCCTATTTAATTTTTCTTATAATATTAGATTATTTTCCTTAATAATATTAAATTTCTGCGAACGAGCGTCAATACATTCATTTTAATTTATTATTAACCGTTAAAAGTAATAACTACACCTTGAGAATCATAATAAAGATACTTTTTAGGGCACTGGAAATAAATTTGCAGATGATGGGACGTGTGTAATACTGATACACGACCTACTTTGACGACTTTTCTTCTGTGAAAAATACTATTCTGCACTAATGTTATTACATACCGGGTTCAGTCGTCGAAATTAAGTACTAACTTACACAAAATGTCGAATTTTACAACTTTAGAAACGGTAAATATTATTTTTATACTGGGTGAATGTGCAAGAAATTGCCTCCTCGCGAGCCGAGTGTATGCTGAAAGATATCCAGATATTGAGAGAAAGCCGAGACCAGAAGCCTTCGAGTTGTTGTTGTAAAGATTGTAGCAACAGGAAGCACTGCGTACACGAAAAGGATGATAATAATAATGAAACAAATTAATTAAGAGTTCTGTTGGCAGTAGAGGAAAATCATTAAATTAAGTAAAAGGAAGCTATTTTGAACATTTTCTTTAGTTGACAATTATTAGTCTAGTCGCCTATAACAAAATTTCCCAACAAAAACCCTATTTAAACAACATAATTTGTGATATTTACAATTATATCGAAAACGGCTGGATATAACTTATATGCTGGTATTACAAAAAAAAAATTGTCTATGAATTCTACGTCAAATAGCCAAGTAATATACAGGGTGTTCCATTTGAAAAACTTGAGAAAAAATATTTTAAAATATGGCGTTTTTGAAAGCTTATTATGAACACCCTGTATAAAATAGATAAACGCAATTAGATTCATAGTATCTCTAGACCTCTTGTCATAAATTTCACCCAATGCCGAAGTTAAAAAAACTAGTTCTGGATTGATTTTTTCGATTTTTTTATTCAGGACACGCAAATCTTTTTTTTTAGTTTTAATTTATTTCTCCAAAACTACAAAACCAAATTAAATAAAACTTGAGACACTTATAAACGATACTAATACGAAGCTAAATATGCAATAAAATACTGGGTGTCCCATTTAAAAAAATATAACTTTATGCTGTCACACTTTTTTGGGCCACCTTGTATAATGTAAAATATTTTTTAAACATTCCGCTTTTAATCCAATATCTCAAGCTGTTTTCAATAACGATTTAATATATATATATATATAATATTAATATTGTGAATAACATGTAATTACCTATCTCCATTTTCTCCTCTTCTCTCTCCCTACCACCTGCATTAAAAAAGTAACGTAAAGTAAAGTAACTACGAAAACTTATCTAATACAGGGTGTTTCATAAGTAGGGTCCCTCCCTAGCTTAAGGGTATAATTTTTTACATTTTTTGAATAAAAGGTTTCTATACAACATTCGTCGCCCATTCGTCTGATTGGAGACCACGAGCTGACGAAGAACCTCGACAGCCTAGAACATCGAAGACAGGTTGGGGATTTGACCCTATTTTACAGATATTTTCATGGAAAGTGTTCAGCTGACCTTGTCCTCTTAATTCCGCCCAGAGCGGCGAATATCAGAAATACACGACGAACCACTGCCGCCCATATATGTAGTAAAGCTTAGTACTCCTAGAACTTCATTATTTAAGAATTCTTTCATCTGGAGGACTTCATCCTTATGGAACGACCTTTCCTAGGTCGTTTTTCCCAACGAATATAACCTCCAACGAGTGCCCTAAAGGATTTTTCCTATAGTGCTCGTGTTTGATTATTAAAAAAAAAATTTTTAAAAAATTTATCCGGAAAACTTTAGTTTACTCTACGTTAGTAGAGAGTAGCATTTGTACACTCGCAGGTATGAAGTAAATTTTAAATAAGTTATTCTCTAGTAGCCCGGTCCTGGAACGTGCTCTTCGCAGAGATGTCGAAATGTGAATTAATCTATCCCGGCGACCCTTTTGAAATCCCTCTGTTGCACTGCAGACAGGAGCAGGTAGGGCTTGCTTGCACCTGTTGTTCCCTTTCAGTCCCATTCGGTTTTCTAACGTATTTAAGCTCCTCCAAAAAATAAACGTTGCACATGTTCCCCCGCTCTGCACTCTGCGCCATAACAAGTGTATCGGGTCACAAACAAAATTAAAGGTTTTAAGAGGGACGAAAAGCTAAATATACAGGGTGTTAATTTGAACCACCCTTAATATCTCGCTTCCGGTAAATAATATTAAAAATCGGAAAGACGCGTCAATTTTATTGTGAAGGAGGACGATTTTTAATGAATATTTGAAGCCTCCGTGGCTTAACCCGCTGGGAGCAGCAGATGTCAACCCTTAAATTTTTAAATGGTAGGGGGAATAATACACTAATATGTTATATTTCGCCAAGAAATGGAGTTCCATATGGAAGTAATCAGAAGTCCGGTCATTTTGCCCATGGTGGACTCCTGATCATTCTACTAAAAGACACACAGTAATGTTTTTCAAATAATAACCTAAAAACCATAAATCTCTAATGACCTCTAAAATTTAATTACGTTCATTTTTAGAAAGCGATTTATTGGAACTTTTAAAAATTAATAATAAATTGCGATATTTTTGGAATGAGATTTAAACGGCCTTTAAAATGATGTGCCACTCTTCACATTTAAGATTTTAAGGGTAATATCTACCCCTTCCAGGGGATTAAACCACGATGGCTGCAAATACAGTGATACGTCGAGATACGAGTTTAATTCGTTTCGTAACCTTGCTCGTAGTATGTCAATTCGCTCGTATCTCAAAGCAATTTTCCCCATTGAAATTAATTGAAATGCCATTAATCCGTTCCAGCCCCAAAAATGCTACCCCCAATTGTTTTTGTTATAAATGACAAATATTGCATAAAAACATAATAACTTAAACACAACTTAAATGCTACTGTATGCTTACTAAAGTAAGCATTATGCTTATGCTTACTTTAATTAGTCACTGTTTTTCTCTTCACTGGTCGTTGCCTTTTTCGCCGGATTAAAAAAAAACTGTCCAAGGAGGTTTGTTTCTTCCTCCCTTTCAGAATGCTGCGGAAATGAGTTAGGCAAGTGTCATTAAATACCTCCGATGCACGACCAGTTGCAACTTTTTCGGGGTGTTTCTTTTCCACGAACTGTGAAACTCTCTTCCACATTCTCAAGATCTCTTTTATCTCACTTGTAGAGATCGCGTCGCATTTCAAAACAAAACTTCGCTCGCTCGACAGCTCGTATCTCAAATAACTCGTATGTTAGGGCACTCGTATCTCGAGGTACCACTGTATTCTTTAAAAGCGCATCCCATCACGATAAATTGACGTGTTAACCACTACCCAGTCAATTTAAATGAGGTAATCTTATTAATAGAATTATTTTATAATTTTAGCTTCTAAAAGTAAGCATATAAAATTGTGGACTTTATTTTGCAATATTTTATACAAAATTGTGCAGTACAATTTTTTTAAAGATTTTCTAAAATCAACAAAGATAATTTTTTCACTTTTTCAAAAAAGCAATATTTGACCCTGTATATTTAAAAAACCAAAGAAACAAAATACGGCAACTGAAAGTGCGTAAAATGTCATTTGAAGCAATTAATCTATTTTAAGGCAACCTGCTAGCTCTTAACACGTGTGTGTTGGCTCCTGCCCCATCCTGCTATATTTACTTAGCTCGCTTAAGTAATTTAATGGATATTAAAATGTTGGAAAATTACATGAGCAACAGTATAACTAAGTCCAATGATAAATTTAGACGCTAATTTATTAAATTTCTCTTGGTTCTTATTGCACCGTTGCATATGTCTTATTTTAGTACGAATTATATAAGAAATTTAATAAAGGAAGAAAAATTTATATGAACTTCTCCTGTTTTTTTTAAGTGTTCTATCTGAACCCCGGAGATTGCCCACATATTCTGGGACACCCTGTAAAATTGCCTTGTGGAAATACGGTATTGAAGAGGACGTACCAAAGAAAAAGGTGGAAGGAAATACGGCTTAGTAATGAATATTTTAAAAATTGGTTTATAAAATCTGTCAAAGATATCTATAGGTCTACCGATTCCCATACAAATAGTTTGTTCAACTAACCTATTTAATCTAGAGAAAAGAGAAGTTTTCTATAAAATAAAATTGTTTTACAAAAAAACGTATAACTAATTTTGCATTTTTCCATTATTCCAATTAGTCTTTATGCGTACGCTAATGATAGCTTATCCGTATAACCGTAATAAAAACAAGGCCATACTTGTGTGCAATTTATTACTCTATCTAGTTCTAAAACTTAAATTGGTGTTAATTATTAATTAATGCTGCGCATCATTTAAGCGAGAGAAAAATAAAAACTTGTAATGAGACATATAATTTAAGTGGATTTAAGTAAATCACTTTTATTAATTAAGTTCAACAAGAGTTAATAGACCCCTTTTGTTTATTTTGAAACAAGTTTTATCTTTAATATGACTTGTTTATGTTGTATATTAATTTATGTCAGGCGCGAAGCTTCAAAACGGTCAACGGTCTATACTTTTGCTCCATAAAGGTTGAGCTATCTATATTGATAATTGGGTAGGCAAATGTACAAACACATTGCGATAACTAAGCTTAACAACTAAACCATAACTAGAAATGACCAAAAGCAGTTGTGTTTTCTAACAAAACTTTAGAGACAAATATTCTACAAAATAATGAAATGTCATAACTAACAAGGACTGACGCCATAATGAGTAAAAAATTAATACATAACATTTTTAGAAGTGTGGTTATTCTAAAAGAACTGAGACTGAGAATATCAATGATTATTGATTTTTTCAGTCGTTTCTTTATGACACGCTTAAAACTTATTTATTGCTAAATTCGCATTGAGCAAAATAGAAAAATGTAAACATAGTGTAATACTACATACGTCGTAAAGACTACGCGTTTATCATAAATAAATATCATGCCTTAATTAAAATAGACATTATTTTGTCTTTTTGCGAAACTCTTGTTATATAACGTGTTGGAACGAAGGCTACTACTTTATCGTTTTTTAATATGATTATTATAGACACTGACATTAGCGATTAATTATTATTGGAGTTAAGGTAAGGGGGAAGCAATAACGGAGAGACTTTGCCTTGAAACTGCAAATGATGCAATACGATTGTGTTAATAAATAAAATTTAACATGTATGCATTAAGAATCGTTTTTGCCTTAAGGCTCCTATACTTCTTTGTCTTACATCACTTAAGATGCATTTTACCTTTTCATTTTTAAGCTTTAATATTTAATCTATAAGGTTTAAATCCAATTGGGGGTTTTTAATGTTTAAATATATACTTGTCGGAATATGACACATTCATAGTAATTTGAGGCTAACATGTACAGGGTGTCCAATTTTCGACACTTTTATCTCCGTAATTGTTAGTGCTACCAAAAAAGTCATACAGGTGTCATGTACTCTATTTGGGTCAAACTTAAAATGGTTTAACCAAAATTTGAGAATTTTCGCTCGCTTAAGAGATACGGGGGTTGACAATTTCAAAATTACCCTATACTTTCTTAGTTAAAAGAGATACCGATAAATATTTTATACAGAAGTTTATTTATATTGATTGTTGACTAATCTGCCGTTTTGAGAATAAGTATACGGGGTCAGGTAAAAAAGTTATCGGACCTAACCTCATTTTTTAAATAAAATAAATAATAAATTTTAATCTCAAAATATACTATTTTAAATTCTCCTTTCAAACATATAACACGCCATGAATGATATTGTTTTCCTAGGCGATTTATTAAACCTTATTACTTTAAACCACAGTAGACCATGAAACAAAAGCTAATATCCAAGAAACAACTATGTTGACTATATCATTAAACGTCAATTTCATTTATTTGCGAAAATGACCAATCAACATTTTGGAAAATTTTATATGTGAAAAGGGAGAAATGACGCAAAATGTATATTTTGTTCGCTATCCGGAAAGACGGTAACCATTTAAGGACATATTCCGAACATTTGCATTGATTCCCGTTATTTTTTACCTTAATCTGAATCTTTTATTTCGTTTCAAGGTAATAAAGTTTAAATAAATCACCTAGGAAACCAATATCATCCATGGTGTGTTATATATTTGAAAGGAGAATTTAAAATAGTATCTTTTTAGATTAAAATATACAGGTTGTGTCATTTTATAAAACGAGGTTAGATCCGATAACTTTTTTACCTGACCTTCTTAGGCTGGCACGTACTGATATGGTTATACACCTCCATTATTTTTTGCTATTATAATAAAACAAATATCCTTCATTTAAATAGTTAAAGCAGAATAAAAGATACGAAAACATTTTTAGCTAACATCAAATAACAAATTTTTAATTGATTTACCCAAATAATTTTGCCACTAAAATTTTATCCTATCCACTAATTATTTTGTTGACTTGTTAATAATATAATAATTTAAGAAATAAAAAAAGATTTTCAGGTTGTGTTGCCTGCCATTTTACTAGATATATATAACAGTGTAAAAAATAATTTCTTATAGGTAACTCGCAGTTCTTATAGTCATCATTTTTATTTATCTGATATTTGCAGCTTTCTTGTTATTGTTTGAACAGTTTTTTTTGGCAGCAATATCCAGCCGATTTTAATCAAACTCTTGTATTAGTTCTTTTTCAATTTTATCTGGAGTTACGAGCGCGAGAAGATTAAAACAAAAAAGCAGTAGCCGTAAGATATAATCGTGGTTTTATGCCGTCAGTGGACCCATTACGGGTGACAAATAAAAATGGGCCTTCAGTTAAGCCCAGCAGCTTGATTTATAAATGTAAATCTGTTATGTTATCTGTGTAATAATAGGCTTAATACAACTATTGTAGTGGCCTTGGTTGCCAGAGCCTGCGGCCATCAGCTCAGAGTAGTCAGTAGCGTGCTTTAAAGTCAAAGGCTTTTAAGTAAAAAAATCACTTACCCCACAACGATAACAATAATGCAGGAAATATTATGACCATACCTATATATTGTACAGTTTAGGACAGAGTAGTTTACGTTCTGGTACATCTAACTGTACGAGGTAGCGCATAAAATCTAGTATGTAAATTTTCTAAAATTTAAATTTGACATATGTATATTACATAAAAATTGAATTAAATTTGTTTTTTGAACTAAACTAATTGGATATACAGGGTGTTACGGAAATTACGTATTATATTTAAGCCGGCAATTCCTGAGATGAAAACAAATTGAAGAAAAATATCCAAAAACGGTGCTTTAATTTAATATGCCCTGTACATGACCTTATGTCAAACCAAAAACTACCACGTGGTGCCCCTGTTCGGAAGGTAAACACAGCAACATATGGCAGTGAATCTTGAACAGTGTTGTCATATCTTCAGGGTAAACTCTTTAGAAAGTCAATAACCGTTTGACAGATTTCAAGTTGTTTATTTTTCAGGGTACATTATTATAAACTTTTACGTTCAGTTCGCTGGGAAACAATCTCTGATTTATAAACTTGAACTGACTCGAACGAACCGCAGCGGAGTTTATAAATGGTCAGGTATGTTCTCATTTGCTCAATTCGAACGACACCCGTCAGATCTGGACAACTTAAAAGTTTATAAATGCCACTTACCCTTTAGAAAAAAAAATATGCAATTTTATTTACCTTTTCGGACTTATTTAAAACCAACTTAATAAACTTAATTTATAAAAAACACCAAGTACTCACATCACAAAATCACATTAATTTTCGCGTCACAACACATCTAAGTACCGTTCAATCTGAATTAGTGTTTTAAAGCGCTACTGTGTAGACAAAAATACACCCTTATTGTCTAGGAAATAATGTATTCAACATCTAAAAATTTTAAAAATAAATATAAATAAAAATGGACAATCGGGCTAATATTTAAAAATACAGCGTTGCCACTTTCGTTGTTTTATAAGCGACTATCATAAATTGCCGAATTTCCTTCTATAATATTACTTTCTTGTATAATTATAGTCTCGGAAATGGCAACCGCGCTGGCTCTAGTAGCGGAGAGTTCTCGGAAAGAAAGTTCGACGACTGGTCCGAAGATGGACTACACCATTATTTCAAAGGGTAGTTCCTGTCAATTGTTAACATAATTGTTTCATTTTATCTTTAGTGAAGGGTTGATGGCACATAGAAATGAGCGTTTTTATTATTTCTATTGCGAAATGATTAAGTGCTCTTGTTCTATCTGTGTTATTGTAAAGTGTAATTATGCGTTAGTGTTGGGGTTTAGTGATAAGCTTATTATGCACTCCCAGACTATCATCACGACACGTGATTAGCATAAAGTTATTCCCGTAGAAAAAAGAACTGAAAGTGTCTATGCCCTGGATTCCTTAATCGCGTCCTGGATTTACTTTCTAAGTAAGCTAAATATTTATTTTTATAAGAAACTAAAGTTTTACACTTTTAAACATTTTGGCAACATTGTGCCCGAACATCTGTTAATTTCCCAGCTGGGAAATGTAATATCTTCATATATGAATATGACGAGGAGTTGTGTGTGGGTTTAGGGGTGAATTGCCCCACTTTTTAAACGTTCGATTTAAAAAAATATATATGTAGCGCTTCTCTAGGACACCCTAGGAGTCACCCATTTAAATATAATACGTAATTTCCATAACACCCTGTATATCTGGGTTATGTACTGGTCCAAAACTATCGCCATACCACGCGGTAATATAGAATTACCATCTCTTCTGAATGCGTTATATTGTCGAAAAAACGTTTCGTAAACAATCAATGCGCATTTTATGATTTTTCGCTTTTGCTAAATTAAAAATAAACATCATTTCAACAAATAAAGCTTATAATACAAAGTGCCACGCAATTATTTTATTACTGAACTTTGTATTTGTAGTCATTGTATAATTTTTAATATTACACTTTATCCAAACCAAATGGACTCTATTTTATTCCCATTTAAAATGACAAGAAAAGAATAGGAAGAAAAGCCGCAATACCACTAATATAAAATCCGATTTTATATTTTTATGTCTCAGTTAGTACCTGCGATGATATTGTATTTACCTCAGAAAAGAGACACAATCGGGGTTTCCTATTTAGAAATGTACCGGGTCTATATAACTGAGAACTGTGTCTACAATCTAAGCGCTTGGCGTGTGGTAGCGCTATCCCTTTGTATTTTGTTTTACCATTTAAATGCGCAGAATTTATATTTAAATAAATTCTATTTCTTTTGGATAAACAATAAGTAAATGAATTAAATGATAGAATAAGTTTCTTTGTCGTATGATTTTTTATACAAAATGGTTCGTTCATACATAATAGTACCTATACATCAGGAAATATACCTATACATCGAACAAACATGTTCTACAATACATCGGTATAAGCAATAGCGTGTAGGCTATTTTAGAGCTTCAAATTTGGAAGTCTAAATCCTTCTGTGCTTCCACGAGCCTAAACGCTAAACTCAATTGCTAAAAAAATTATGTTTGGCTTTGATCCCCCTCATATTTATCTACATGCAATTTTCATGTAATTTAATTATAACTATCGTTACGCTACTGATTGCGCTGCACAATGTGCGCTGCATGCAGCATTTACTAACGTAAAATAAGAAAATAAGTACTATATGCAGGAGCTCGTAAAACTGTCCTTGATCTGTGGGTTGCGTAGTGCAGGCTGGACCGAATCTAACGAACACGTGGCCGTTGCCCCTCCGCCCCCCGCGGTACCCTGACCTGGTGCTGCGGTGACGTCACTGACATCACGCCACACACCCGCCCCCGCGCGCTATTGCAGTACCACCGGTTCGATTAAATGCGCAGATACAGCCTGCAACACGGCTTGAAATCTGGCAACCAAGTGGTAAAGATGATTACTGCAGGTTCTTATGAAAAAGCACCTTGCATTTGAATAACATCGTTTTGTAAAGGTCAGCTTGTCAAACAAGCATATAGACCTACATTAAAGGAAAAACATAGTACTATTATTTTTCGGGAAAGTAAATATTATTATTATTATTGAGTCAACTTCCTTAGTATATAAAAATAATTGACATTGATGGCAAATTAAATACAATGTCGCAACTTTGCAGCAAAAAAAATTGGTCCCCTGAGCAGGAGGATCCTGGGTCGTGCTCTTAACTGCTGGTAAAATAAAAATTCAGAGGGCGTTAGCACTGGAAAGGGAAAATATCCGCTATAAAATATTTTTTGATGAAGTAGCAATCCCAATATTTAGGGCATAACTTTATTTAGGAAGTATCTACAACTTCGAAAACGATTTTTCTGAAATCGTCGATTCCCTTTTCATAAGCACAGAGTGTGTATATATCTTGGTCGTGTCCCGGGGATTTGTGACGGTTAGGGAACCGCGGGGACCGGGGGGGAAAGCGGCTCGCGAGTACTCGCTCCGCGCCCCCCGCCCCCACAGAAAGATACGCTGCAGGTGTCAGCTGAACCGATGCGCTGTTGCCAAGTGCACGCGCGAGGGGTTATGGACCGCGGTAGTACTCTGGCCCCGGTACTGATTAGAATTGCTTGCCACGCTCTGGTCTCTGAACCTATGCCGTGTCCACCTCATTTTACCATTATTATTGCGGCTACTGTTCATTAAACTCGGTAACGCTATCCAGGTATAGGCTAATTTTGCCGCATGAGTACCCTAGAACGACTTAACACGAGGGAAGTATGTATTTGAAATGCATAAATTTATGATCTTTTATTTATGGTTCGTTGTTGTTTGCCATTAAAGTCTTATTGTTTTCAGGAAATTAGTCATTAACGAATAGCCTTTGGAAACAGTAAACGTTCATTAGCAGTAATCCAAGAATTTGTCCTAATGTAGAAACACATGCTATTAATAAACAATGGTTTTTTAGTTGTATCGCGGACAGGAGCTTTTATAAATGCTCCTCCGGGATGTTTCCCAGAACTAATTTACACAAACGCTTCCTCGATATGTTCGATTTCCTCCCTGCTAGAATTAAAGGAAAATTTCTGATCAAAGTTGCTTCTGTTATACTTCAAAATTGCATTTAATGATTGCATGCTAACCGGAACCGAAACCTGTAATGATTTTCTAATAAATGGTGTGTCATATAACCATGCGTTGTGAAGTTATTTAAAAAAAAATGGGATAAAGTACTAATAGTGCCGGGTATTAAGTGCTCCGTACCATGTACTTCCAATAATAATAAATTAAGAAAATCAATAATTATTTGTCCAAGATGTCTATGTGTAATTAAATAAGATAAGCAATATAAACGTGGCAACAGCCAAGCAAAGGTGGATGACCACGACAATACAGATATATACACATGAACCCTCTTCTAACAAAATCTCCGTATAGTAGCAGTACACCTCGTATTCTACGACCGGGCATATATACAGGGTGACCTTTTACTGCAGCAAACTACAATAACTTGCATATGGGCCGTTCTTTTAACTTGACACACAAATTAGTTGACACGTGTTTCAGGATTTTCCTGAAAATTTTTTTTTTTCGAAAATATACATAAATTTTTGATAATAAGCTTGATTTTATGTCTCCATTCTCATATTTGAAATTTAATATCTTCAGTTGTACTGATCGGATCAATATGGGTCTTCTTTTATTTTACACCTTGTTACGTTAGCTTCCGATGTGTATTTAAAAAAAAATGTCATTGTGAACAAATGAAAAATAATTACAATTTAATTGTTTAAATAGTTTTAACATGCTCTCAACCCTTAATTTTAAAAAATGTTATTTTGTACTTCATCCTCTTATCTACAAATCCATTTTACGAAAAACTAGTACCTCTTTTAGTTCGGAAGTTATTAAATATTTTCAATCGCAAGTCACCCAGAACGCGACGGATCGGCTTCACAATTAAACCGGAAGTCACAGTTATTATTGAATAATGAAAAATAAGTCATTTGCAACCTAGTAGCCTGCAAAATTGTGATAATTTGAATGGGAAACATAATAGGAACTTGGTTTGACCACTATAAATTTAAAATGTGATGATATCCATAGCGTCCTCTTTAAAAAAGTAGTTAATATCTTTTCCGCCAACCTGTAGAGCTAAATTGTATTAGCATTTTTATGTATTTTAGCAACGCAGCTATTGTAAGTACAGTAAGAAGTTTTTCTCGTAGATTTTCGGTCAAATTGTGGTTAATTTCAAATTTATTTATTTTCAAAGTCGTTTACACATAATACAAATTAAATAAACATATAGTTTTATAAAAATTTTAAACAGTTACATATGGAACCTAGGTATCTAATACCTGTATGTGCCTATTTTTAGAATTTAACACTTTTTTAACTATCACAGCTAAACCTCAATAAAATGCTTAGTGAAAAAAAAAATTAAGTTAAAGCACTACTAGTGTAACAACAACAAATTCAATCAGCGAAAATCACAAAACCTACAGGGAGTGCAACAGTCTAAATAACACCGCTATCACAATATATCATTGAAAATATTTAAATTAGTCAAAAAGAATTTTTTAAACTGAGTTTTAAAATGTTTTTCATCTTTTATATTTCGTATATAATTTAGGACCCAGATATGATATAAAGTGTTGACCCAAACTGTTGTTACAAAGGGTTGTGTTTAAAAGTTTATTTTCAACTCCTCTTGTGCAATACATATGCACTGTATATCTCGAGTCATACTTTTCATTGTTATGTATAAAGTTGCAAGCAGCTATAATATATAAACTTTGCAAGTTATTTATTTCATTAGAATATAAGAAATTAGTAGGATACATTCTGTATTTTTTAAATATGATTTTAGCAATATGATTTTGAATTCTTTTACGTTGTTCTAAATGTATATTATATGCTGCTCCCCACACCACAATTGCGTAATTTAGAAGTGGTTCAACCAGTGCCTTATAGATCATTATAAGAAATTTACGGCATAGAAATTCTCTCAAAGTATAAAATTTGTAAATCAAACACCTTATCTTTTTAGTGAAGTACGGTACATGCTCGTTCCACTTCAAATTTTCGTCTATTATGACACCAAGGTATTTAATTTTTTCGCATTGTGTTATGGGTTCAGGGATATTATCCAGCAAGATGTTGTTAAAATCCGGTCTATTTGCTTCTGTTAATGAGAATGCTATGTAATGTGTTTTTTGAATATTGATATGGAGTTTGAAAGTGTCTAGATAGTTTTTAACTTTAGCAAAACCGGACCTCAACTTAGCTCTCGCTCCTTCCGAAGTCTTACAAGAGAAGACGATGACAGTATCGTCAGCATATGCCACGATCTTCCCCCCACACCAAGACTACACAGAGCATTTACATATATTAAAAATAAAATGGGACCAAGCACTGTACCCTGGGGCACCCCATGCGTTACAATCTTATTGTCACTAAAAATATCTTCTATCCTAGTACGTTGGGATAGAGTTGCATTTTATTTTTAACCATCGTCAGAACTACAAATTGTATAGAAACCACTATAACTATATAGAACAGTCGGGATAACAAAAACATATTGTAAGTACTTTGCAGCATTAAAGGTCCACCCTGTATCTGATCGACTTTAAACATTCGCCCATCACTATATCGTAATTATTAAAGTTGATAAACAGGTTGAAGCCCCGGGCGTTTTGACAAGCGTACCGTTTTCCTTCTTTAGGTACCACCATTAAAATCTACTACGTTTTATAATTAGTATTTTTATTTACGGACCTGTTCTTAAGGATATTTTTAGAATTTTTAATATGGTAGTTTGAAAACAATCAGAAAAGTTTAAAATGGCATCATCATGCATTATGCAAGCGATAAGCAGGTAAAAGTACGACTGGCACAAGTACGCATCGGTGTTTGTCTAAAACGGTAACTGGTCCCTTCATAATTAAATGTAATTTTGAAAAAAAACTTGTTTTAAGAAAAATAATTTTAAAACAAATTCGTAAGATAAACATGTATTTGAAATAATTTATTTTTGGTAGTCGAATTAAGTTTTCCCATTTTCAATGGAAGCCTAATATTATACTGAAAACAAGAAATCTCAATTATTTTATAAGTTTTTCATTCTCAGTTGTATAAATGTGAATGTTTAAAAGAAGGCAGATACCTAAGTTCGTGTTTTGATATGGTACATGGTACAGGGAAACCTCTCTTAGGCGGACACCAACGGGACCGTCTAAATGTGTCCGCCTAATAGAGGTGTCCGCTCATGGGAAATTTGTTACTAGGTAATATGTAAACGCAAAATTATTACTATGTATATGTATGTACAAATAAACATAACATAACAAAAATACACTAGTTTTAGTTAGGATGTAGTACTAAAAAAATCTAATAACGCAGTTTGACGTGTTTGCGTTTTAAACTTGCAATGTAGAAAATATAATTCCAAGTCTGATAACAATTCCATTGCTGTAGCTCTATTCTTTGCATACTCTTATAATTCCTTTACCATACTAATGGCTTGTTGATAATTGGTGACATTTGTTTGATTACTGCATTCAACTTCTTTTCTTCATCAGAGTCGTCAGATATTGATGTGGTTTCAGTTTGGGCTACATAATCGGTAGGAATGGGGTCACTATCACCTTCAAATAGCACGTTGCTATCAATGTTAATGAACTCGCCTAAATCATTGTTACCAATTGTTGTAACATCAATATTCTCTTTCAGACTCAAAACGCGACATTTTTCTGCCATTGTTTATGATTTTAACCTTACAACTCACAAATAAACGGCGGACTGCTGTCGGGGAATCACACATATTGTCATTCAGCTAAGTCCTTTCGCTCTGCCACGCATACGCGATTGGTTGCGGGTCTGTCTTCAGAGGGTTTTTGCACCGTACTTATTTGTCTTCCAAATACTTTAAAATTTTTTTTGTTCGTTTACAGGAGGGTTTTCGCACTCTTTGTATCAAAACAACCTGTCCGCGTCCGCCCAAAGGAGAGTGCGCCCAAGAGAGGTTGATTTTCATGGAACTTCATATACCTAGTGCCGGACTATGAAAAAATGTCCGCTTAATAGAGATGTCCGCTTATCAGAGGTGTCCATTATGAGAGGCTTCACTGTATTTAGTTTAAGAATTTTTGCTACCGCGCAAGTATTCTTTTCTTCTGTGTTATGATAAACTGGCTGACAAATTTGTATATTTACATTAATTTGCATTAAAGTATACCATAACTTGGCTATTTCCAATACTTTTTGAATAACAAATTTGATCATTATCGATGTTAATAATAATAAGTTTCAATTTGAACTAATTATTTTAATAAAGAACACTGTGCTTAACCGAGAATAACACAATATACTGTTTTCATGTAGACTTGACCAGGCTAATCACTTACACGGCATGTCAGTGGCGTGTTTTGTAAAAAAAAGAGGACGCCTCGGGTGGACCGATAGAATAACTTTTCTAACATAAAATTGAAAATAATATTTGTACTTTGAAGAAATTAGAAACTCCTTCGCTTATCCTGGGACACACTGTACGTTTATATGAACATTTCTTCATAAAATCACACTCTGAAATATTAGCACGTTTTTAAAGAACACCCTGTATACTCTCTCACCATCTAACGTACCATGGCTCATACGTATTGTATACAAATAAATATTAAAGTATCTTTGCACCTATTATTATATTTAAATATACAAAGATGATGGTGTCCCAACACAATAAAGTTATACCAAAGAAGAATTTTAAAGCCGACAGCATTAGCATTTTTTGACACTCATTTACATTCTATTTTGCATAATTCTTAGTAGGTCACTATCGGGATAGATGGAACCAGATTGGAAAAAAAAATTTTTATGTGACAAAGCATTTATTCATTTTTTGCAAATTAAAAACATATGATCATTTATCGTCCCGTATAAAACATGCTAATAATTGAAGAGAGCTAAGTGTCGGTTTATAATTAAACCAGATACACAAGATATGTGACAATGTTATCCGAGGCAATATAATCAACTTCAATAAACATTACGATACGACGAAGTTTTATACGATAACATAAAACTGGGAAGCGAGCATACGTAAAATAGCAAAGGGAATTAGGTCCCTATTAAGAGATTCTTCTAAGACCTATAGGAACATAAACGAGCTCATAGAATTTGAGATTGAAGGGAAGAGCACTCAGAACCGATGTTATTATGATACTTTTGCTTTGCTAAAGTATTTCTTAGGCGCCATTGAATGCCCTCACTGGGACATATGCTTTTTAGGCTTTTTATTTTATTCATTTGTACTGGAAGTCGATTTTCAATTTGTTTATAGTTATTTCGTTTGTAATTTATCTGTGTTGAAACAATTAAATAAAATAATCCCACCCAGGAGCTTATTTAATTCTAGTACTTACCTGGACGGAGATGTTAGCCCCAGAAAAACATTATTGTGTTGACTTCTCCTTTAGTGGAATGATTAGGGGTCCATAGATAGTCACTACAAGACACTCTTTCCAAACCAGGGGCAACCTTCGCCGCATAATTTCACAATAAAATTGACGTATTTCCAATTTTTCGTTTCAAATTTATTAATTTTTGACTGAATTTTATTATTATTATTATTATTATTATTATTAGATTTAGACAGTAGGCGGAAAAACCGATAAACTGTCGTTATTTGTAATGGCGCGATAAGTCTCTTAATATATTGCTAGCCTATGTTCCCTTTCAGTGTGAGCATCCAGACGGTTTTTAAATGAGTTTAGCGTAGGGGCGGCAACAATCTCCTCTGGCAGGTCATTCCATTTTTTCACTGCTCGGTTTGTAATAACATTTTTTCTGGTTAGTCTATGACAGAGTACAGTGGTCAACTTCAAAGAATGTACACGAAGATGATGATTGGCATCCCGATGAAAGAAATCAACATCACAAGTGTAGTGCCCGTGGAGTATCTTATACACTTCGATCAAAGAGCCTCTGTTTCTACGATCTTCCAACGTGGTGAGTTTAAGAGCTTTCAGTCTGTCCTCATATGATAGATCTCTCAGACTTGGAGGAATTTTTGTGGCTCTTCGTTGAACTCGCTCTAGGAGATCAATTCCTCAAATCAAATCCTTTTTAATATATGGACACCACGTCACAACAGCATGCTCCAGTATTGGTCTTATATACGTTTTGTAGGCTTGTAAAAACACCTGTGAAGACATGTTTCTGAAACATCTTCGTACTAGATAGATCATAGTGTCGGCCCTCTTCACAATTCCGTTTATGTGTTGTTCCCATTTAAGATTGTGTGTCATACAAACACCCAGATCCATCTGTTCCGTAACCTTTCTCAGCTCACTATTTCCTATGTAATATTCGAGCATCGGGTTGTTGTATCCGATGTGGAGCACTGCACACTTGTCAACATTCAATCGGAGCAACCACTTATCAGTCCACCTCTCCAACTCGGCCAAGTCCTCGACCATATCACCATGTTGTATTGTGGGATCACAGTATAATTTGGTATCATCTGCATATATGCTGGTTCTGCAGGACATGTTCTGGGCGATATCTGAGACATATATAACAAATAGAAGGGGACCAAGGACGGAGCCCTGTGGTACGCCGCTCACAACATCACGCTTTTTGGAGAGAGTACCATTTATTCTCACCTGATAGGTTCGATCTGTCAAGTAGTCTCTTATCCATTGCAACAGAGGACCCCTGATACCAAAATGTTCAAGTTTATAGAGTAGCCTCTCCCGTGGCACAGTGTCAAATGCCTTCTGGAAATCCAGGTATATAGCATCCACTGGATACTGGTCCTCAGTTGCCTTGGTCCATCTTTCAAGGGTGGACAGAAGATTGGAAGTGACCGAACGGCCCTTGAGGAAACCATGCTGATTGTGGAGGCTATCCCTATGTTGTGTCATGAAGAAGTCTGTGATTTCAGTTGCTATAATTTTTTCCATGACTTTACAGGGTATGGACGTCAAACTGATGGGCCTGTAGTTTTCAGCCAGGTGCTTATCACCCTTCTTGTGGATGGAAATGACCACTGCATTTTTCCATGTGTCTGGCACTTTACTACTCGTGAGTGACTCTGTCATGACATTGGCGAAAGTACCACTTAACGTTGTCGCACAGTTCTTTAACAATATAGGAAAAACCTCATCAGGTCCCGGACTGGCGTCCAATTTGAGTCCTAGCATGACTTTCTTAACCTTTGTGGAATATGGAATAAATAAGACCAATATGACAAAAAGGCGGGCCAGATGATTTCGCCCCCAAACTCCCTGGCTACGACACTGTAGCAATATTACTTCTCTCTTAAATAATCTCTAGAAACAGCCACCAAACTTTAATTTGTATTCCCAATTTTAATATAGAACTTTTAAAAAAATTGCAATTTTAAAACTATTCCCTGTGTACTTTATTAAGTGATAACAATGTATATTATGGTAAAATAAATCTATAAAGGGGTAATAAAAATAACCCTATAGCCCTCACTTGTTCGTTTAATTAATTATACCTTAACAGGAAAAGGAAATGATTTTGCTGCATTTTTGTGATATGAGGGAGCAATTATGTTTGAATAACGCACATCGTTAAATAAACTTTAACGATACTTGTCGTTATAAAGGTATATTTAATTAGTTTACAGAATAATGAAAATGATATAAAGTAGAGACTGGGAATCTGTTTATTCACGTGACGTTCTTAAAATAGAACCGTATATGCATCTATAACTGCCATAAAAGTAGACGTAAACATATTTTGAATTTGTTTTAGTGATTGCTCTTAGGGAACATCAAAAATGAGGACATTAAATTCCCCTTTAGCTTTGAACAGCTTTGGATTTGTAGAAAAGACATAACCTTTTCTATTGCAACAGTGGCGTATCCAGGAAGAGGTTCTCAGGGGGTTGTATTTTTTTAAAATTAACTAATAATGCATTGATCGCACAAATCGCGCGTTAGTGACTTTAAAATCGGACGGAATTCCGTTCTATATCACTTGTTTTACGGGTTTGATCGCGTCTAGAGATGATTTTAGGATATGGAACACTATAAAAATCTGATGCTGCTGCAAGAATACTAATTTTAAATTATAAATAGAGGAATATCTGTATTTTTTATTGAACAATACAAATGTATGGGAAAATTATTATTTCCCAGACCACCCGATGATACCTTATACAATATGGGCGTATTTAGTCTCCACAGTAGCACTTTAAAATACTAATTCAGATTGAATGGTACTACCAATAAACGGCAGCCTTTTCCATTGATAGGATGTAATCACCTGCAGGCCGGTTTCGAACTCTTTTGTTCGCGTCAGTACAGGGTAGGTGTACATACATATCATCAGAGCAAACTCTAATACTTGACGCTGTATTATCAACGGTAGTCGAGAAAATACAGCACGCAGCGCCATCTCTTAGCACTCCCACACAATCTGATGGTTATTTGAATAAATCAAAAATAAAAAGTCTATATAAGATATTAATACCACCTGAAAAGTATAGACTTTTTATTTTTGATTTAAACAATAAACTGATTTGTTTTCAACTGTGTGAACTTCGGGAGGCGCATCCTCCTTTGGTCTCGCTTTATCTAAGCTAAAACAACGTCTGCACTGCAGTAATTTAATTTCAAAATGCCCCCTGTTCAATCCTCCCTCTATACACGCCCTGGTGTATCCGTACTTATTTAACGGTATATATAAACATTTTACATCGCCTTACTGTTATTATAAAAAATAAATCCGATTTTTTATAGGGCCACATAAAGAGACCCATTTTATTGTTTGCATTTCTTATTCCATTAAATTCAGGCATTTATTGAATAATATTTATCGCTGGATTTATAGACGAGGCAGTAAATTTTTAGAGAAACCATTTTTTGGTTTATTCGTTTTTATTTACCAACATGTCATATAAAATACGACGAAAACGATAAAGTCACGGTAAATGATAGGGTGTCTTCTTAGTCCCTGAATAATCACAAATACCCAATGACCCTTAAAATATGTACGGTGCAAGATGTTGAGTTATAACGATTATATTTATTGAAAATGAATGGATTTTTTGTCAGTCAATCCTATTTTGATATTCTGATACAATATATATTTTAAAGATTTTTGTGGACCATTTCAATTGCGATTTAGTGTTCCCAATACGCAAATTAGATCATTTTACGAACATAGATAAACGTTACCAGCCAGAATGCACAAATGTAAATTCTACCTAGTTTACATATCATGTATGTAAAGCGGTATGATTCTTGAATTTAAAATTACAAACATCATGGGGATAATAGTATTATCTTCAAGGATTTTCTTTGTATAATAGGAAATTTGCATGGTAATTTGTATTAGCTCAAAATAAACATTTTATACGAAAGGTGATACCAGAAATTCCCTTGAGATTCGAAAATCGCAATTTTAAAAACTAAAGCATGAACATAAAGTTATCATATCCAAAGGGGCATATTTTAACATTATTTTGAATTATACGTGGTGTGAAAATATAAGATCAGGTGTAGATTTATCAACAGAAAAACTTACATAGATTCTGGTCACTGAAATTTGCGGGTTTAAATATAATAAACCCTATACAGGGTGTCCCATGTTAAAATGCAACAAGGTGATAATTATGACGGTTTTTTTTTTATGATCAAACACAAGCACTATAGGAAGTATGCTTTAGGGCACTCTTGGAGTGGTGCGTGTGCGCAAAAAGCAATTCACGTTGGTTTTGAATCGTTGGAGGTTATATTCGTTGGGAAAAACGACCTCGGAAAGGTCGTTCCATAAGGATGAAGTCCTCCAGATGAAAGAATTCTTAAGCAATGAAGTCCGAGGAGTACTAAGCTTAACCACATATGGATGGGCGGCAGTGGATCGCCGTGTATTTCTGCTATTTGCCGCTCTGGGCCGTGGGCCGAATTAAGAGGGCAAGGTCAGCCGAGCACTTTCCATGAAAATATCTGTAAAAGAGAGTCAAATCCCCAACCTGTCTTCGATGTTCTAGGCTGTCGAGGTTCTTCGTCAGCTCGTGGTCTCCAATCAGACGAATGGACCTCCTTTCGATGGAATCCAGTAGCCGAAGAGTATGTTTGGGTGCAGAGCTCCAGACATGAGAGCAGTACCTACTCTAGTGATGGTCGAATCTGGGCTTTGTATAGTGTCAAAAGTTGTTGAGGTGTGTACAACTTTCTGGTTCGGAAGAGTACCTAGAGACCAAGTTGCTGAGAAGCTATCTTGGCGATTGCCACAACGTGGTTATGCCAAGACATGGTAGAAAAAAAAGGTGGACACATTGACCCAAACAAGTGTTATATGGCCATTATGTAGTTGAACTTACAGATACAAATAACTATTGAGACATTGAGATGCCAAGGGCCGAATGTATACGTTTTCTATAGGAAATAAATATGTGCTGTTATAAAACAGCTTTACCATCCAAACTATTCTAAAGTAACAAAGGCTCGAATATAGCAGTACTAATCCTTGGCGTACCTGTCACATACACAAAAGTTGTTAATAGAAAAAATATCCATATTCATCACACTCGCCTTCAGTGAAATTTGATATACAAAACTCCATAATGTTAATCTCCACTGAATAAATTTTTAATATATAAAAAGTAAATTGTATTATCAATCAAAAAATATTGCTTCAAGATGCTTATCTCTTCAGACGGTTTCAAACATTTCAATAGGATATTTTTTATAGGGATTAAGTCTCGGTAATAAAAAGGTACGATGGTACTTTAAACGCTTAAATCACATACCTTTTCTATACTAAATTATTATAATAAGCTATCATTAACTCTATTCAGAAGACGTTTTTATACATATCAAATATCAGTTATTTGTAACACAAATTTTGGATTTTTGGGTTTATTTGTCACGTTAAGTTTGTTTCTCCGCATACGCTTATTTACGCTGAGATAGTCAACATTTAAAATATCAATATAAACTATACAGTTTTCGAGTCTCTCTGTATACTAAAATATAATATGTTCCTGAGACGTGCCCTATGGTACGGTTAAAGTGTGCAAAATATCAAAATCAAGTGTTACCGAAATTGGGTGACAACACTGAGATTATTAATCTAGAAATTATAGAGGCTAAAAATATTTGATTATGAAATTTATTTCCGTCATTAAATTATGGAAAGGAAAATACTTATTATATTTCTACTGCGTAGTAGTGTGTGTAAAAGCGTTAGAAGGTGTAATTTTGCGGCGTGAATTACACAAGCTACTTGCGGCAAATTATTTATACGATTTAAATAATTCTCCAATAATAATAATAATAATAATTCTTATCTTTAATTGTATTTACATTACAATAAAAATATTGTAATGTTTTGCCGCGAAGTATCTACTCATACTATTTATGCATAAATTCATAAGGCGTTATTGATAGTTGCTGCACATTCACTTTTGACATATTTAATTTGTAGTATTGTTACGGCTGTAAAGCGTATCAAGTAGTAATGGCAATGACTGTTATAAATACAATTTATTTGTCTAAGAGTTTACGTAATGAAAATTGCCATACAACTCAAGAGGTTAGGGAGGTATTGGCTATTATAGGCGTAGAGACATTACACAGACAAATAATATCCCTTTAAAGCAATATTGATATTACATTTTTGAGAAAAATGTCTGGTGCATAAGGCGACAGCTCAAGAAAGTTACTCTCACGGAGGATTTTAGCTAATTAGTTTTCGGTACGAAGCGGACCTTTTTGGTGACGCAAACAAGGTCGTTTATATTATGGTTCCATGAGCTTTAAGGCCAATTTATAAACTTGACGTTACGATTGACGGTGCAGTTTGACGATGCGGTTTGACGGTGGCGTAAAAAGCTGGATTTATAAACTTGACGGTGGCGACGATAACATAACCTATTTTTCTCGGTTTTCTATATTTTAATGTGATTATGTTAATTTTGGTGTTTATGTGATCTGAATGATACTATCAACACTTATCAACAGTAGACTTTAAAATGGTTAATAAGAAGGTATAAGATAAGATAAAATAATATTTACTAAATATCACGTGACAGGCAAACACGATTTTGATTGGCTGTGGAAACTTGCTACGAACGTTGCTACGACCGTCCACCGTCAAAAGATAAAATTGGTTTATGTCGGCCGTCAAACTACACCGTCATCGTCAAATATAAATGGTCTTATGCATTTCAATATGTTTAAGCTGTAACGTCACCGTCAAACAGAACCGTCAATCGTCAACGTCAAGTTTGTAAATCTAGCTTTATAGTCGATGATAACCAATCTTTTGAATTACATGTCGCTGCATCTTATTTAACACATAATGATAACGTAGCTGAACAGTTCATATTGTATATATATATATACAGGGTGTCCCAGAATATGAGGGCTCCCGGGTTCAGATAGAACACTTAAAAATAACAGGAGAAGTTCTTATACATTTTTCTTCCTACGGCCTGCCCTACAGAGATGCGAGCCCATAACGGATGTCCCTGGAAATCGTTGTTTTTTAAATAATTTATTAAGTACTAATAGGTGTAATTTAATAATTCTTTAGTATAATGGTTAGTAGATGAGTCTCCTTAAGATTTGCCCTTTTAAACACATTTGGCTTATTTAGTTTGCCAGGGTCGGACTAGACGTAACATAAAAATGTTTTTTTTGTACATTTTGTATGATGAAGGAACGACAATAATATTTTTGGATACTTTCTAAACCTTAAGCTGAAAAAAAGGTACAATGTCGATAAAGTGAACTGTTTGAGAAAGAAAAATAATTTTGTTCAATATGGTTTTTTTGCATTAGTTGTTGTTTTATGTTCATAAAATTCCCTCATGGTTGTTATGGTTTTTTTCACATGCACCAATTTAAATAAGAATATTTATGCCAGTATCAGTTTATGGCAGTGTCTTGAAATTTGCGGTTTTTCTCCTTTGTCTTATTAGTTACTAACTTAGTAATGGAATTTACGTATACTGAATATAAATCATATTGAACAAAAATATATTTTTTCTCGAAAACAATTCATTTTATGGACATTGATCAAGAGTACCTTTTTACAGCTTAAGGTTTAGAGTATCCAAAAATATTATTGTCGTTCCTTCATCATACAAGGTGTACAAAAAAGAGCATTATTGTGTTACGTCTAGTCCGTCCCTGGCAAACTAAATAAGCCAAATGTGTTTAAAAGGGCGAATTTTAAGGAGACTTATCTAGTAAATATTATACTAAAAAAATATTAAATTACACCTAGCACTTAAAAAATTATTTAAAAATCAACGATTTCCAGAGACGTCCGTTATGGGCCCGTATCTCCGTAGGGGGGACGGTAGGAAGAAAAATTTATATGAACTTCTCCTGTTATTTTTAAGTGGGACACCCTGTATATATTCCTATATGCTTAATAAATAAGTGACAGTGTTTACCTGAATTGCGATACCTCTCTATCTAGAAAAGGCAGTGGAAAGAAGTTTGACCTAGTTTGCACATAGAGCGATGCAGATGTGCAATCAATAATCCCGGCTGTTTACAATAGAGACCCTTGCAACGCATCTGGTTCAATCTGTAACACTTTTCTTTTGTTTATTCTTACACCAACAGGTTTTTTCCTATAAACAATTCTTGTAGCAATTAATTTAAAGTCTATAGTGGTTATGCAATATGAATTTACGTAAATATTCATAAGTTTGGTTATTTTTGTTAAAAAATTACCAGCAAACGGATCGACAATGGCTTCTCTTAAGTTTTTATGAAATTTGTTATACAAGCAGTGGCGTAGTCGGTGCTCGGGGGCGGGGGAGCGCGTCATATAGTTGTTAAGTATTTAAAATTAACTTATTCATTTTGAAACGGATATACCGGCTATGATTTTTTTGCTGGTCTGTACTTTGTTACGTATTTAAGTAGCACAGGTGCACCAGGACAAGGGGGGCGGTGTGATCGTCCCCCTTTGGCTACGCCATTGTATACAAGCGTATAGGTACATTCATCATATGATTTTAACTAATTTTGGATTATATTGTTTTAAAATGCGAATAGGAAATTTTTGTTAAATATAAATTTAAAATGACGAAACGCAGAATGCAAATAATCATTCCGGGAATATTTTTAAAGTGGCCACGCAGAACGCATAAATTTTTCAGAGCAATTTATTTGTCAACACCTTTAGTTTCGGGAGTAAATTCGAAAAGGGTTAGAGCGAAATAATTTGCATAATATTCCAATGTAGTAATTCATTTACACTTGTTTTGTGTGTTAGCGATACAATTAAAACGCTCTACCGAATCATCATTAGTTTGTTCCACTATTTATGCACGCGGACATGAACAAATCAAAAGTTCTACGTTCAATGCAATTTTATGGAATTGAAACGATGGAAAAAAATGCTATTTATGTGTTGGTTTTAAAAAAATTTATATACGGGGTATCCGGACAAATGTAGGAAATCTCCCGGATATGAAGAAATCCTGAAAAGAGTAGGTACTACAAGTTCGTATAGGCTCTTTGGCATTTTTTTTTATGATCAAACACAAGCACTGTAGGAAAAATCCTTTAGGGCACTCTGGGAGTGGTGCGTGTGCGCAAAAAGCGATTCACGTTGGTTTTGAATCGCTGGAGGTTATATTCGTTGGGAAAAACGACCTCGGGAAGGTGAGAAAGATAGTGAAGTTCGAGGAGTAATAAGCTTAACTACATATGGATGGGCGGCAGTGGTTCGTCGTGTATTTCTGATATTCGCCGCTCTGGGCGGAATTATGAGGGCAAGGTCAGCGGAACACTTTCCATGAAAATATCTGTAAAAGAGAGTCAAATCCTCAACCTGTCTTCGATGTTCCAGGCTGTCGAGGTTCTTCGTCAGCTCGTGGTCTCCAATCAGGCGAATTGCCCTCCTTTCGATGGAATCCAGTAGCCGAAGAGTATGTTTGGGTGCAGAGCTCCAGACAGGAGAGCAGTACTCAGTGATGATCGAATCTGGGCTTTGTACAGTGTCAAAAGTTGTTGAGGTGTGTACAACTTTCTGGTTCGGAAGAGTACACCAAGTTTTTGAGAAGCTATCTTGGCGATTGCCACAACGTGGTTATGTCAAGACATATTTCCTCCCAGATTGACGCCCAGCAAATTAATAGATGAAGCCAGTGGGATTACGTGTCCGTCCATCACTATAACTGGTTCTGTAATGTTAACCTTTTTAGAGAAAACTGCTGTCTGGGTTTTTTTAGCGTTAAATTCGACTTCGACGGTTACTGTCACCCTAAGCCAAAATTTCTTCCAGGTCCTTGTTAAGGCGTGATACTTCATGCTGTCTGGGAAGATGGGCGTCGGCAACCGATGTTTGTGCATTCAAAGAGAAAGATGAGATAAGTGTGCTATCATTAGCCAAACTAAATATCGGATTTTTATTTTTCACTAAAAGGTCGTTAATGTAGAGTAAGAAGAGAGTGGGAGATAATATGGACCCTTGAGGAACACCGGCATTGATGGTGAATGTGTCTGAGAGAAATCCGTCAATCGCCACTTGCAGAGAGCGGTCCTTAAGAAAGCTAGACATATGCACAGAATCGACTGGGCATACCATAGGATCGCAGTTTACTTAGAAGTCCCTCATGACAAACACGATCAAAGGCTTTAGAAATATCCAGTGCAATAGCCCGAGACTTCCCATGATGTTCGATTGCCTTGTTCCAAAGATGGATGATATAGGCTAGAAGATCTCCAGTTGATCTGGACTTCCGAGAACCATATTGATGATCGCTGTTAATGTTGAAGCCTTCCAGGTAGTTTAGAAGATGTTGGTTAATAGCTTTCTCCATTACTTTTGAGATAACTGAAAGAAATGCGACTGGTCGATAGTTGCTAGGCAGGGTTCTCTTTCCTTTCTTTGGCATAGGCTGGACTCGCGCCGTCTTCCAGCACGATGGAAATATTCCTTGTTTGTAGGATAAATTAAAAAGTCAACAAAATACTGGTCATCGGCGCATCTCTTGAGAACTATAACAGGAATTTCGTCTGTACCAGAAGCTTACTTGACGTCGAGACCTTTCAGGATTCATTTGACGGGACACTGACGGAACACGATTTCGGTCATTTCGGATTGAACTGCAGGAATGTTGGGTGGTGTTCTTCCCTGGAAATCTACTGTGGAATGCGAAGAAAATAGTTCAGCAAGTAAGTTTGCTTTGTCTCCGGCTGTGGATGCTATGGTACCACCGGAACGTGTTAGCGGTGGAATAGTTGATTTGGTAAAATTTTGGCTGACGGCCTTTGCGACTGACCAAAAGGACCTTGATCCGTTTGGACTGTCAAGAAGTTTGTTTTGGATCCTCACGGAATGAAGTTTTTTACACATAAGTATTGAACCACCAGGTATATTAAAATTTTTTTTTGAATATGATGTATACCAGGTAAAGCCCTTCAAATTACTATCCAAGAAAGTGTGGTGAATTACTCACAGCTGCAGGGACGGACTACCTATGACACTCATGGCCCCTTTTTTTTAACGCCCTATATGGACAACCGTTTTTACATACCTTTAACTATTAACTGAAAATTAAGTACTTTTCATTCATGTCGAGATCCCAACAGTTTTCGAAAAAACGTCATTTTATTGACACCGAGTCATCTAACTTCTCACGGGTTAAATATGAAAAAGCGGAATGTTAAAGGTTGAACATTGGATCGGAACAAAGCTGTATCTTTTATTGAAATACGTCAAATACATGATGTATATGAAATGCCGTTTTTTCGTCAACGAAAACAAATGAAAATCGGATAATGATGAATTTTTTTATATTATTTTCACTTATACAATACACTCCTGG
The DNA here is from genome assembly GCA_963991005.1 of Barypeithes pellucidus. Classification (NCBI taxonomy): domain Eukaryota; kingdom Metazoa; phylum Arthropoda; class Insecta; order Coleoptera; family Curculionidae; genus Barypeithes; species Barypeithes pellucidus. The sequence goes on from OZ022566.1 coordinate 17,896,855, forward strand.
AGGCTGGCCCGTCCCTCCCGACTTACCCCGGTACAAAGATAACATAATCATAACAGTAATTTATTTTTAAAGCTTAAGCATATTAGTGTAGAAGAGTAAAATCGTATTTAAAAATTTGTGTTAACTCGTAGCAAACAATAAAGCAACTAAGTAAATATAAATGCAGGAGGCAAAATTAATTACCTAAAAATCCAGACAACAAAGGCTGAAAAATGGATTATAGAATTTGAATAATAAATGCAAAATACCAATAGTAGGCACTTGAATAAATAGCGGTATTTAATCAAAACGGTAAATTACGAATTATGTTATATATGCCTGCATTATATTGAGATTTAAAACGAATATGCAAGCGTTTATTGCAATATTTGCATAAAGTTGCCCAATATATTGCATCACTGTATAGGCTGCATCCCCTGCATCGGCAATCTATGGGGTTTTTGTTTTACAGCTGTATAATCGACTCGTGATAAACTACCCAATTATTAAGGTAGTCCCTCGATCACTTTAATCATGGTTTAAGTTTATTGCCACAGCGAAATGGCATTTATCATGATCATCAGATCAGCTGTTAATATATTACTGATAAAATTACTTGCAACTGTAAATTTATAGTTTAAATTTTGCTATCAAAATGTGACAATTTCTGCATGTTATATGGTTTTTAAATACAATATTCTTAAACCCAGTTTCAGACTTAGAGGTTGTGAAGGTTATTAAAAATTTAAAGAACAAAAAATCTGTGGGTGAGGATGAGGTGAATGTGTCTGTACTGAAGGAGGTGGCTGTGGAGGTGTCCCGTCCTCTCGCTTATATTGTGAACCTGTCATTCTCTGAGGGTGTATTTCCAAGCAAGCTTAAAACTGCTAATATAAGGGCAATATACAAGAAAGGTGAAAAGGACGAAGAAAAAAATTACCGACCTATCTCTCTTCTGTCCAATATTGGGAAGGTTTTCGAAAAAGTTTTATCTGAGAGAATAGTATCGTTTCTTGATAAACATTCGGTGATTACTGAGAGACAGAGCGGCTTTCGGAGAGGTAAATCCACAATAAGAGCAATCTACCAAGCATTGGAAAAAGTCTTACATTCATTAAATAATAAAAATCAAATGATGTTGATGTGCATGGACCTCTCTAAAGCCTTTGATTCTGTTAATCATGAAGTACTGTGTAAGAAACTTGAGATGTATGGCGTGCGTGGTGTTGCACTATGTCTCATAAAATCATACTTGAGGGATCGTGTGCAGCGGGTGACAGAGTGTGATGAGAGGGGTGTTTTGCATAGGTCGCCAGATATAGTTGTCTCCAGGGGGTTCCTCAGGGATCAATCTTGGGACCTCTGTTGTATATTGTATATGCAAATGAGCTCCCGGACGTCTCTGATGAATATACAGTGCTTTATGCCGATGATACGTCTCTTGTATTTAGTGAAAACAGCAACGAAATACTGATCCATAGGGTTAATAATGTAATGGAGGCCCTTGATGAATATTTCAAAGCAAACGATTTGATGTTGAATGTGTCAAAGACTCAGACTCTCACATTTAGAAATAAGTTGAATAATAAATGCTCACTCTTTTACAATAGTGAGGAATTAAAAGCAGCTGAGAGTGTGCGTTTTTTGGGTGTGCAGATAGATGAGAGATTGGATTGGAGGGAGCACATTCAGGATTTGGCCCACAGTGTATCTAGATACTGCTATGCCTTACGTGTGGTGTCTGATCATATGAGTACTGAGGCTGCCATCAGCGCCTTTCATGCATATATCCAGTCCAGGTTGAGATATGGTGTGATATTCTGGGGTGGTTCATCTGACATGCACAGAATTATGGTCATGCAAAAAGGTGTATTCGAAGTATTTTTAAAATGAAACAGCAGGAAAGTTGTAAACCTATTTTTATCGAAAATAATATTTTAACTCTGATAGGGATGTATATTTTGGATTCTGTGGTGTTTGTCTGTGATAATAGGGATCTTTTTACTGACTGTGACGTCAAGCATGATTATGATACTCGAAATAAAAGTAACTTAGTACCTGAAAAATACAACTTCACGTACCTGCAAAAAAATGTTAAATATTGTATAATGAAGATATTTAATTCCTTTCCAGACAGGATAAGAACCCTAACAAAAAATAAGCTTAAATATGTTCTAAAAAGGTATCTAGTTAGTAAGGCATTTTATAGTGTCAGTGAATTTTTTAATGATGCTGATAGACAAACAATTCATTGCTAAATTTTTAAATGTGTCAAGTAAACTATAGGTGTTTTATAGTCCGTCTTCTTCACAGATTATTGTTATTGTTATTAGTGTGTCTATCGTGTTGTTTTGAATTTTTGAGTAAAGTTAAATTATTTTATATGTTATACCATACAATGTTTCCTTCAATTGTGAGTTTTTGTTCTAGATTATGTGTCATTTCAAAGATGTTAAATTTGTATATAGAAATTGCTAACCTTCTGACACTGTTCAACGCCCGTTTGGGTTTATTTTGTTTCTGTAAAACGTTTATGAACAAATAAATATTATCTATCTATCTATCTATTGACACAACAAGAATAATGCCAGAAAGGTAATACTTAATTTCTTCCCTTACAAAATTTCTTTTTCTCTAACCATTGGCTCACAATTCTTATTTCCTGAGATTTTTTTCAAATTCCCTGGCTTAAACGACGAATATTTAAGCAATAAAACGCATTTTATTTTTATGTTTTCTTACATGCTACGTAAATCACAACTTTCTTAAAATGTATATCGGAATGGTGGGGAACAAGTATGCGTTAGGTATTAAAAAAACATGCCCCTGTAAAAGTCAGTATAAAATATAGGATAGTCCTTAAGAAAATAAGAGGAAATGGGACTTTTTCACGATTTATAGGTTTTTAAGAATTGCATTAGCAAAATATAAAGCGGCTAAGTAAAATCGATTACGGGGAGTTAAAATTGTATATGGCATCAGTTTGTATATACGGGGTGTTCCTCGATTACGTGATAATAATTCAGAGGTCATTTTATGAAGAAAAGTTCTCAGGTGTAACATCAAAAATTGGGCGCGGAGGCAACAATTTCTGCAAGGCCGCTTTATAGACCCAGTCGGGGGAAGACTGCAAAAAAAGTCTTTACTTTCATATGTGGGTCCTTAGTAGACATAGGCAGGGGACTTGAAAGAATCTAAAAAAGGAAGGTCGCCAATGGTGTCTACTTTCCTAGGCGATTGCCCCCTCTACGCTCCGGATAGTTACGCCTCTGATGAACATAATTGGGTCAAACTTAAAATGGTAAAATTAAAATTTACGGGGGAAAATAAAAAAATTGACAATTTCAAAATTAGCCTATATTTTCTTAGTTAAACGAGATACAGAAAAATATTTTATACATAAGTTTCTTTATATTGATTGTTGAATAATCTGCTCCTTTCAGAATAAGTATACGGGGTCAGGTAAAAAAGTTATCGGACCTAACCTCATTTTTTCTAAATGGAACACCCTGTATATTTTAACCTAAAAAGATACTATTTTAAATTCTCCTTTCAAATATATAACACCCCATGGATGATATTGGTTTCCTAGGCGATTTATTGAACTTTATTACTTTAAACCACAGTAGACCATGAAACAAAAGCTAATATCCTAGAAACAATTATTTTGACTATTAACATTTAACGTCAATTTAATTTTTATATATTCATTTGTGAAAATGACTTATCAACATTTTGAAAAATTTGATATGATATCTGTTTATATTATTGTAAGTGGAAAAAACGAAGAAATGACTCAAAATGTATATTTTGTTCGCTATCCAGAAAGACGGTAACCATTTAAGGACATATCCGAGCATTTGCGATGATTCCCGTTATTTTTTACCTTAATCTGAATCATTTGTTTCGTTTCGAAGTAATAAAGTTTAAATAAATCGCCTAGGAAACCAATATCATCCATGATGTGTTATATATTTGAAAAGAGAATTTAAAATAGTATATTTTTAGATTAAAATATACATGATGTTCCATTTAAAAAATGAGGTTAGGTCCGATAACTTTTTTACCTGACCCCGTACACTTATTCTGAACTGCAGATTATTCAACAATCAATATAAAGAGACTTCTGTATGAAACATTTTTCTGTATCTCTTTTAACTAAAAAAATATAGGGTCATTTTGAAATTGTCAATTTTTTGATTTTCCCCCGTATCTCCTAAGCGAGCGAAAATTTAAAAAATTTTATTTTACCATTTTAAGTTTGACCCAAAAAGAGCACATGATACCTACATTACTTTTTTGATAGCACTAAGAATTACGGAGATACCCCATAAAAGTGCCGACAATGGCACACCGTGTACTTTAGATTTTATTCTCAATTATATCGATACCAGTGGCATCGCTGCAAATATATCCTCTATTTTTTTAACCAAAAGAGTGATACACTGACAATTTTTTATGTGTATACATACACTTTCTGACTAGCCTGATTAATTCTATACTTGAAAATTATATCTTCTTGTTTTCTCATCATTCCAGCTAAATGGTACGTAAATTGCAGTTTTGCCTTCAAAAAAATAAGGAAATGTGTGTTAAACGTTTTGTGAAATGGCTGATATTTTATTCATGGTTCTGTCAACTCCACTGCTAGTGCTCGATTCCAAATAGTAATATTTTTATAATATATGCCCCTTTCTGCTAGCCGAGCTCAAGTGGTCAGCTTGAGAACACTCACCCTAGCATTTTTCCGATTGCTTGACTTTCCAACGTCTTTATGTTAAGGCCTTTTTATTCAAACTCAGGGATACATTTATCTCTTGTTTGCTACATTTGCTTTATTAATCTGTCAAAAACACACTTTTTTATTTCTTTAAATGGGTTTCCTTTAATTTATGTTGTTTAACTTCCTATAAATCGGGGGTTTTTAGACAGAATAAAGAAGCTTTTACCAATTTCTTTATTACTGTCTATTCCTGTTTTCAGGCTAACTGAACAATAATATATTAAAAATAAAAAGTCTATACTTTTCAGGTTGTATTATTATCAAATACCAATGTATGGGAAAATTATTATTTCCCAGGCCACCCGATGATACCTTATACAATAAGGGCGTATTTTTATCTTTTCAGTAGCACTTTAAAATACTATTTCAGATTTTTTTTATGATCAAACACTATGTCCTAAATCCTTTAGGGCACTCTGGGAGTGGTGCGTGTGCGCAAAAAGCGATTCACGTTGGTTTTGAATCGTTGGAGGTTATGTTCGTTGGGAAAAACGACCTCGGGAAGGTCGTTTCACAAGGATGAAGTCCTCCAGATGAAAGAATTCTTAAATAATTAAGTTTGAGGAGCACTAAGCATAACCACATATGGATGGTCGGCAGTGGTTCGTCGTGTATTCCTGCTATTCGTCGCTCTGGGCGGAATTTATTTCAGATTGAATGGTATAGTTTTTGCAGAATTATATCGTTGATCTCTTGACTGCAATAAAACCTCATTATCTATTCGACCATAAAATAAATAAGGAAATCCCAAATTTTAAAACCTTTTCCAACCAGGTAAAAAATTCAATTTATACCTATGCCTGATGCATATATAAATACAAAGTGATTTTTAATAATTTTAATCTTTAGTGGTTTTCCGGCGAGTCATTTTTAGTTAGGCTTATTAGTGGTAGAATGTGACGTCCTTGGAATTGTGCTGATAGGGGGGCATCTTCAAGTGTCGGGAATGGAGACTTAAATATTTAACAGCTGTTAAACAATTTAGAGAAGAAAATCGTTCAATTATTTACCTTGACGAAACATGGTTCGATACTCATGACACTCCAAGAAAAGGTTGGGATGATTCTTCCAAAAATATCAAACCAAGGCACCATCAAATAAAGGCAAAAGAATCACAATATTACATGCTGGTTCAGCGAACGGGTTTGTTCCAAATTGTCTGTTGCTTTCAGCTAAAAACATAGCAGATTCTTCTTTAGATTACCATCAAGACACCGACGCACAACTTTTTGAAGATTGGTTTAAACATAAACTCCTTAAAAACATACCTGAAAATAGCGTCATTGTAATGGACAATGCTAGTTATCATAGTCGGCAAGCAAAAATCATTCCCAATTCTAATAATACAAAAGCAGAAATTCAAAATTTTATGATTGAAAATGATTTATATTTTGAAGAAACTTACATAAAACGAGAACTGCTAGAAGTATTAAAAACTTTTTAAATAAATAAGGAATATGAGTGTGACAAACTTGCAGCAGAAAATGGACATACAGTGTTGCGTCTTCCTCCGTACTATTGCATATTCAATCCTATTGAGCTAATATGCCACCAATTAAAATCCAACATTAGGAGAAATAATATTTCTCCTACATTAAATCTGTAGTAGAATTAATTAAAAACGAAGTAAGAAAGATTTCTGCAGACAGCTGGGAAAACTGTGTACAGCATGTACTTAAGGTGGAAAATTCTTACAATTGTATGATTACAAATGTTCAACCCTTAATTATAAGTTTAGGCTTAGATGAAGATAGTGATAGTGATACAGAGTTAAATTTTGAATAAATTATCAATAGTTTCTTAGAATTTAATTAATTTTTATTGTACTTGTTATCCTAATAGTTATACTTTTAAATTATATTATTCTCAATTATCATTAATTGTTATCATTATTTTACATTTATTATAGGTACCTAAAACTAAAAATACCTATCTATTTATTTTAAATTATAAAAATAAATCATGTGGTGTGGTATACATTTTCAAGCCGGCCCTGATCCCATTTATTGAGCTTTGAAGAGGTTGAGGCGTATGCAATAGGGTTTAATCAGGTAGTTTATTTATGGCAGTAAAAATCAACGGTATAATTCTGCAACAACTATACTACCAAGAAATAGTATTTTAAAGTGCTACTGTGTAGACAAAAATGCGCCCTTATTGTATAAGGTATCATCGGGTAGTCTGGAAAATAATAATTTTCCCATATATTGGTATTTAATAATATATTGTTTGGTACCTACTTCGTAATATGATTTTGGTAGAAAATATTTTTGTTGCATAGGGTTTCCAGCCGATGTTAAAGGAAAATAAAATATATTCTGCACAACCCGAACCACCGGCTCTTTACCTAGTAAAGGATTCGCTAAATTTTCTCTAAAGGACCCCCCTGACACAATATTTTTTGAAAGTTGTAAAACTCATGGTTAAAGTAAACATCAATAACAAGCCCTTTTTTAAATGGTTCCCATTTTCGTCAAGCCCAAGCTTTTAGTGAAAGGCAAATAATAGAAATGCATGGATAATGTGTTTATGACATTTTATGACCTCTTTGTTCATTTCTGCTTTCGGCGACGGTTCTTTTGCGGTAGGGCAGTAGGGAAGACTTATAATTTACAATCTATTTACAGACAGAAGAACATATCATTCTAAATAATGGCGTCAAAGGTACCCGTACAAGAAAAAAAAGTTCAAATATTTGTAAGCATGACATATTTATCACTCTATTTAATTCTAAAGGCATTGTGAGGGAAGAAAAATCTGTCTACATCTTAAGGAAACGTTTCGATGTTTTAAATCGTTTATTTACGCTCCCTTTAGAACTCCTGTCATCTTATACCGTCTAAATGGAGCCGGAAAATGCTAATTCTATTTCCGCAAAAGTCCCTTACTTACGTATTATCTCAAATGACGTTTGATCGTCGAGTCCTAACGGCATTTTCCCGAATATTAATTCGCAGAAATAAAAAGATCTATAAAAACCGCGACCCGGTTCGCCCTATTCCCTATTCCGTACTGGAAACTTTTAAATTTTATGATTATGCTAAACAGCAGTGCACGATTCACCTTATATCATTTACATTTACAGCGCAAAAAATAAAAAATGCTAATAGCTGAACCATTTAGACACAACTTTACGATGCTTTTAACATTAAAACTCCTCCATAAATTTAAAATCTTCAGGTTTTACTGTTTGTAAATACTCTCCAAAGTACATTTTTGGGTTTTCTTTAAATTAGGAAAACCAGTCGGTTCCTAAGAATAAAATAATATTCTGACTAGGGAATCCAATCCCGCAAATGCTGGATCCCGCGGTGATTTCGCGGGATTGACATTGCGGGATTAAAAGTGCGGGATTTGCGGGACTCGATGTGGGTGCTGTATGTTAATAAAGAGTTGTTTCATGCAATTAGAAACAGAGTGGAGTAGCAGGAAAATATTTATTGCATATAGGTACAATACAATAGTACGACTAGTTTAACAGTTACATTGATTTAGGAAGTATTTTCGGAGAAAAGATAACATGTTTAATGTTTCATCTTATAGATTTGATCTTATTTTATTGCACATGTATCATGCGGCTGAAAACGCACGTTCAGCTTCGACACTTGTTGGCGGAATAGATTTTTTTTTTACATGTGCCCCGAAAGTGCCTCTTTTCATGTTGTTCTCACGGTGTTCTCTTCACCGAAAGTGGCGTTTTCCAAGAGAGCGGGCGGGAAAGTATCGAAGCGGGCGGGAAAGATTTTTCCCGCCCGCTTCGAGTCACCATGTGCTCATAAATAAATACAACCAAAATTGTCGGTGCGGGATTTGAACCCGCGACCCTTAGATCGCCAGGCGGACACTCTACCCACCGAGCCATACTACAAGCGATAATAAATAGCGGATTAGGCATATATAAATTAAATGGCAGTTAATTTTTCAAAGATGTTTTAGAAAAATGTCTGGTTTGTTCTTTCTTTATTTATATGGCCTCAAAGACTCGGGCACTTGTAAAAAAATAAATAAAACCAGAGATGCCGAGTGCGGGATTTGAACCCGCGACTCACAGATCACAAGGCGTACGCTATACCACTAGGCCACCGAGCCTATTTGTCAAAAATAATAAATAGATATTTACATTCTCCATGCGCGAGTGTTTTCATGTCATGTAGACAGGAAAACTGTCTGTTCTTCATTTATTTGGCATCAAAGCTTCGGAGCACTTGTAAAAAAAAATACGGTACATATCTCGGGCCGTCGGAGGCTTTTCCGGACTCGTGCGGTGGCCTCCCTCACCTTCGTAAAAGCCTCTTTTCGGCCCTTGATACGTAATGTACTATTACACAATTTGTGGCCCTGATTCGAATGTTGGTGCATATCGGTCGATGTGATAAACGTTCCAAAGGGTATACCATCTTTAGCTAACATTCGAGACACTCTTTCCTCCATCGAAACTTTTTTCTCAGATGAAAAAAAATCTGTAATTTTCATTTTCTTAGGTAGAACAGAAGAACCACTAACATCTGAGTGCTTAGCAATAGAACTAGTGCTTAGAAACGAACTACTCGAACTACTGGTACTAGCTTTAATTTCCCGTGTTATTTTATCAATATCAACACTCTACCGCTGCTGCTCTGGACTTTCAAATTAATATTATGCTTTGTTTGTAAGTGGGTGTGAAGACCTTTGGTGGAACGAGCAGAGATTTTGATAATGCTAGGGCATAACTTACATTTAGCTGTAAGACCATCTTCAGACTTTAAAAAATAATTCCAAACTAAACTTGAACCTTTGTAAACTACACTCACTCATTTTTGTGATTGCTGTTTAAATTCCATGTATTAAATTCAACCACTTGATAAATGTCACTAGATAGGGTTTGTTCTAGTAGAATAGTGCCCTTACTTTCGCAAGTACGCAAGAAAACTATGCTGTTTAACATATTTTCAATAGCCCAACATGGCGGGGAATCCCCGATACATCGACCAAAAATCCCTCAGTTCATTGTTTGCTATCCCGCAAATCCCGCGGATCCGCGGGATCGAGGGGCTCAATCCCGCAGGTTTGGGGGCTTAACTTTTGGATGCGGGATTGGATTCCCTAATTCTGACCGATGTTATGAAATAAAATTGCATAAAAAATAACTATTCCTGGAAGATCCCCTAAGAATTCGCATAATATCGAAACATTACCGTTTCTTGTCACCTCGAGAATTCACACACAGAGCCATCCATGTATTTTTTATTCAAAAAACCTGATATTAGTTAACAGGATTACCCAGGGGCGGATTTAGCATCTTTGAGTCAATAGGCTGAACCTGTGGTATGGTGATTTGCGAAAAAAAGGTCAACAAGAATTGAATAGTAATTTATTCAAGGTGGGGTCAAAAAAAAGGTCAACAAAATTGTTAGTAAGTAAGTGGATGAGTAAGTGATGGACCCTCGTGGTGTAGGTCCCTTTTCGTGTGATGCGGGCCCTCCTTTGTGGTGCGGGACCCTCGGTTACAGCCTATATAGCCTCTTGCTTAAATCCGGCCCTGGGATTACCATTTATACGGCCAAAAAAGCTCGGGCGATCCAAACGCCTAATTCGTTATAATACGCTACCAAAAAAGGCCATTAAAACTAAATTTGAATAGTAGGCGTTCAGGGCACCCAAGAAATTCCCCATGTTTCAGTTAAACAAACAATACTTTACATTTACCTTAGGGGCACAAACAAACGATATACTTACTCAGGTATTAAAAATACATATGAACAACAACACATAATTATTTTGGTTTTGGGGGCTATTTTTTATGCTTAAAATGTTTTCTTGCCCTCGGGACTTTTAAAATTCATATCGACTTCCCGAATAAACTTACATGTATATAAATTAGAAGTTGCTGTTATAATTTATTCCTATAAACAAAACCCTGCATAATAACGCCCTGAAGGAAGGTAATTTATACACAGCTATTTTTTTAAAATAAAACGGTGGCGGCCTGTGGGGGGTGGTGATGAGGTTTGGGGTAAATTTAAGTGTCCGATCTCATGGTCACCGGCAAATTTGTTCCTTCCTGAACGTAACCTAACAGCACCGCGCTTGTTTTTGGTTTCTTAAAGAGATATACGGACTATTTGCTTGACTTGTTGTTTCGTCGTTTGCATTTTATGTTATGTTGTTTGTTTACATTTTTTATTAAAAGAGCAAGTGAATATTAGAACAAACCCATTATACATTTGTTCCCTAGTCCCCTTTTGAGCTCCTGGCCTATATGAAGAAAGTCAATGATTCCTTTTAACGAGGTATTATGTGTAATGTCTTAAAATAAGAATACAACTTGTATAAAAGAATTCTAGTAATTAAAATAAATAATTACAGCCGTAGATTGCCCTGCAGTAATACGTGTCTGAACAGCCTTGCGTTTTGTTGTTGGGTATGACAACAAATAATACGCAACAAGCAATTGGACTTATTTTATATTATGCACCATAACACCATCTGATATGATAAAATGCCACTGGGAAATTATATTTCTTTGGGTTTATTGCAGAGATGCATTGAGATCTTAAATAAATGCACAATATTTTAAACTGTACCTAACGGCTACTATAACATTGTTAAAAAACTCACATTACACTACGAAAGTTATACAAGGTGTCCCAGAATATAGGGGCAATCTCCCGGGTTCAGATAGAACACTTAAAAATAACACGAGAAGTTCATATACATTTTTCTTCCTAGGGCCCCCCTACGGAGATACGGGCCCATAACGGACGTCCCTGGAAATCGTTCATTTTTAAATAATTTTTTAAGTACTAGGTGTAATTTAATAATTTTTTAGTATTGCATTGGTTGTTCTATGTTCATAAAATTCCCTCATTGTTGCTATGGTATTTTTCACTGCAACGATTTAAATAAGAACATTTATGCCAGTGTCAGTTTATGGTAGTGTCTTGAAATTTGCGGTTTTTCTCCTATGTCTTATTAGTTACTAACTTAGTAATGGAATTTACGTATACTGAATATGCCGACATGCATTTAGTGTATGAACAAAAATTTTTTTTTCGAAAACAGTTCATTTTATCGACATTGATCAAGAGTACCATTTTCTCAGCTTAAGGTTTAGAGTATCCAAAAATATTATTGCCGTTCCTTCATCATACAGGGTGTAAAAATAAATATTTTTGTTCTACGCCTAGTCCGTCCCTGTCAATCTAAATAAGCCAAAAGTGTTTAAAAGGGCGAATTTTAAGGAGACATCTAGTAAACATAATACTAAAAAAATATTAAATTACACCTAGTACTTAAAATATTATTTAAAAATCAACATCAATTTCCAGGGACGTCCGTTATGGACCCGTATCTCCGTAGGGGGTGCCGTAGGAAGAAAAATGTATATGAACTTCTCCTGTTATTTTTAAGTGTTCTCTATGAACCCGGGAGATTGCCCACATATTCTGGGACACCCTGTATAAAGATTATATTATACAGGGTGTCTCCAATTAAGTCGGCACTCTTGCTAACTCCGTGACTATTAGAGCTACGAGTTGTTAAGTAAGCAACTAGTCTCATTTATCCCGCTGATTAAAATGGTAAAAGGGAAAAAACAATTGAACATCAATATAAAAAATGCTTTTGATCCTCTCAACGAGTATTATACATACGTATAATGTAATGTATGTACAGACATTGTCCTTTTTACAATGTACACAGTACCAACGTAGAATAGTTACTTAATTATTAAATCAGGTGTTGCGTGTCAATTCTTCTCGATTTTTACTCGTAAAAATATATATTTTCCATATTTGTAAAACGAGTTGCTTGTGCAAGATAGGTATAATTATTTATATAACAGCATAATACGTCGATTTTGTATTATTAATAAATTAACATTATCTTATGTTACTATTTTAAATTTAATCTTTATATTTATAAGCCTTTTATGTCAACACAGGAGTACAACCACAATTTTCTTATAGTAAGGAGACATCAACGAAGGTCAATCTGATATATCAGAGGTATTTAAAATATATTTTTATATTTATTTATTATTATGCGTATTTATTAGTGACAAAATGTTAGCAGCATGTTGATCAAATCAATAATATAATATTATTGATAATATATTTATTCGTGTAAGTAAATTTTTAGGTGGTTGATTGGTTACTGAAAGCGAGATACAGTGAAACCTCTCTTAGGCGGACACCTACGGGACTGTCAAAATGTGTCCGCCTAATAGAGGCGTCCATCCATAGGAAATTTGTTATTAGGTAATATGTAAATGCAAAATTATTACTATGTATATGTATGTACAAATAAACATAACATAACAAAAATACACTAGTTTTAGTTAGGATGTAGTACTTATAAAATCTAATAACGTGGTTTGACGTGTTTGCGTTTTAAACTTGCAATCTAGAAAATGTATTTCCAAGTCTGATAACAATTCCATTGCCGTAGAGTCACCTGCATACTCTTGTAATTCCTTTACCATACTAATGGCTTGTGATAATTGGTGACATTTGTTTGATTACTGCATTCAACTTCTTCATCAGAGTCGTCAGATATTGATGTTGTTTCAGTTTGGGCTACATAATCGGTAGGAATGGGGTCACTATCATCTTCTAATAGCACATTGCTATCAATGTTAATGAACTCGCCCAAATCATTGTTATCAAATTACAAACTTCCACAACATCAATATTCTCTTTCAGACTCAAAACGCGACATTTTTGTGTCATTGTTTACGATTTTAACCTTACAACACACAAATAAACGGCGAACTGCTATCGGGGAATCACACATACTTTCATTCGGCGAAGTCATTTCGCTCTGCCACGCATACGCGATTGATTGCCGGTCTGTCTTCAGAGAGTTTTTGCACCGTACTATTCGTCTCCCAAATACTTTAAAATTTTTTTGTCCATTTAAAGGAGACTTTTCATACTCTCTATATGAAAACAGCTTGCCCGCGTCCGCCCAAAGGAGAGTCTGCCCAAGAGAGGTTGATTTTCATGGAACTTCATATACCTAGTGCCGGACTATGAAAAAATGTCCGCTTAATAGAGATGTCCGCTTATCAGAGGTGTCCGTTATGAGAGGCTTCACTGTATTTAAGGGTGGGAGGTTTTGTATTTAATTTATACTCTATATTGTAAAAATACTCAATCAAATTACAGGAAATAATTAAAGTAAATCCAAAAATATCTTATACGAAAATTTACACTACTTTTACATTTATTTTAATTTGCGATTATTGGGTATATACTTGTGTGGTGTCTAGAATCATTTAACACTATGGTTTAACACTGCGCACTTGGTTGTAAAAATGATAAATATTTTCCAAATAACCTCGGTCTTGATCCTAAAAGCTCCTATTTCCTTTGCTACATTGTATATACATTTTGTAGTCTAAGCATATGTGTCCATTTATCCTAACCTGTCTGTTATAGAGATTTTACTACAGGGTATTAAGCAGTGATGTGCTTGTCCAGTTCGGCTGACCTACCTATTCAGGCAAAGGGGATTAATGCAAGGTCCATCCATACCTTTCATGTAAATCTGTTAGTCAAAGTAATATTCAATTACAGGGGATTTATTCGCCGAATGCACGCATGAAGTTCCTCTGGTAATGCCAGACCACACTGGGATAATGTCAGGAAATATGGAAGGGAAATCAATTAAACGTTGAATTATCCCTGTGTATTTGTATGGTGTTATGGAGTAATGAACTAATACACGTTTAGATTGCCATGTAACCTATACGTATCTTTACAAATGTGGAAAGTATTATTTTTAATATTTTTGCCAGATTTAAATAAGTATAGCTTTTATTACTTAATTTTAAAGTAATTAAATTTAGATAACGGCGAGATAGAGCAGTGTTATTATTCATCTAACAGTCACGCAATAAATTTTTGATAATTACTTAACTAAAAAATAAATACGTACAGGGTATCCCATTTATAATGGAGACCAGCTTTTATTTTCGGCCACTGCATTTACTGTATAGTATTTCTTTAAATGAAGCAATTAAACAGTCAAGATTTTTTGTAATTAGCTTATTCCTAATTGCGCGTATTTTACATGTAAATATTTTTAAAAAGAAATAAAACTGGCTATTCGCAAGCCACCCCATTATAAATGGGACACTCTGTATCAGTGGCGGCTCGTGACCTATGATAGAGGGGGTTCACAAGTATGGTGAAATTTTTCTAGGCGTTTTAAATGCAGAAAGAAAAAAAGTAATAAGACAATGCGTTAGGTAAAACATATTTATTTTTATTTTTTAATTTTACACAAGGAAATACAACTTTTGGAAAACAAGAAAGGTTTTCTTAGTGTGTATAGCTGTCGGATCTTAACGTCGTCGCATGCAACCCTCGTAACAATATTTATACAGTCCACTACTAATACTACTAAAGCCATCTACGTTCTATCAAGACAACCGAATGATGTCCAATACTACTACCGACATCTACGAGTTATCAAGAAAACCGAATGATGTCTAATACCACTACGCGATCTACGGCTACGTCATTAGGCGCAACCAAGATGAGAACAATAGTTATTAACTGTTTCATGACGAGAACGAATCGAGCCACGAGACTGACAAGTTGGCATTCTTCATATTTTCAGTGTTTTTTAGTTTAAATCCTTAAATAAAATGGTTTAAAATCATATCGAGTATCATTTATCGAAATACACAACAATTATCGACCATACACAATAGTGCTTAAACGTAAAGTCCATTCTTCGGTTCTTAATTGTAGAAAATTGATCAATAACAGCCTCATTAAGTTTGGAATTCCCTCTATAAATTTATTTTCATATATTTCATTTTTAAACTTTCTAATAGAGTCTCTAGATTTACCCTTTGTGATCTGCGTTAAATTAATTTCGGGTTTAGGTGTTCCCGCATTCTTCACTTCAATTTTTTGCTCCAAACTCAAAGAGATAAAGTTATTTCTTAAATAGTCCACCGTCAACTATTCATTTTAACTTAATAAATATATAATATTAAAACATACACTCTCGAATTTCTAACTAGATGCACGAACAGACAACAGCGCGGTGCACACAAAAACTGTGCGTCTTTTCCATGTTAAATCGCCAGAGCCCCGCTATCCCCCGCTGCCACCCACCACCTGTTACTACAGAGAAACTGCACTACTTAATCGCACGTGCGAGCAAGTCTCGTCATAATCGTCATTTACCTCAAGGAAGTTATTAAAACGAAGAACCACAAATTGTGATTAAAAATATTTCTTAACTAATAATGATAAAAATGGTCGTGTCATAAAAGGGTGCAGAACGACTGTAATATTCATTACATCGTCTCGTTCATAATCTAGGTTGATATAGGACCAACAAATTTTGAGGTTATGTAAAATGCGATAAATTATAATCAATTACGAAGCAATGTTTTATTAACTGAATCCCTAATAAACCTTATATGTCAATTGGTTATTATTACGACCGTACAATATATTATGAATATATTGCGGATTGTGGCCTAAGCCATGGGCAAGGGTAGTTGTGGTTGAGCGACAGCATTTAGATGGGGAAATCACACTGCTTTAATACGGCTTGTGTCGTCCACAAACCGCAATGTACAGGTCCGTTGTGGCTCAAAACTTTTGCACAACACTATTTTACGCTATGCCATATACTAAATAAGCCTATATTGTTCACTGCAATTTAACGATTTTTACCAGATCACGCTACCGACCACTTAGAAATTCCTCTGGCTAATATAATGTTTAACACGGCAAAATAATTCCTCATTACTTTCTGGAGGTCGCCACGTCTAGGGTCCTTAAACAACCTTCGATGACACCTATGCTTAGATTTTTCGAAGGCATAGCAACATAAAATAATAATGAAGTATTAAAGTTATTATTTGTTGAGTTTTAGTTATTTTCTGGTGGTGGATTTCGGTATAATATAATTGGTCCTGTTTTACATTACATTTACATATGCTTACTATCATTATACATATACATGGTTAGTCGGGAGGAAGAGGTCAAACTCCAGGAGCCTAGGAGCATATTGTATACGGGAAAATACGTGATATGTAGTATAAACGATGTTCCTGGATACATCAGAATGCATTGTATTGTCACCACGATGAAGTTCCTGTACAATTTGCTCATCAGGTGAAGCAACATTTGGATGAAAAGTTTCGAGGACTTTGCAATGGTCGCCGTGGTCCTATTAATTGACCTTCAAGATCTCCAGACATTACACTACTCGACTTTTGTTTACACAGTAAAAGTCGACATTCTGGATGCACTAACTCGATGCATTAGAAATACTATTGTACGAAAACTACTTTTATACTTCATTTCGCTAAAAAAGTATGTGATTTGTATGTAAATTAAAACAGAACTAAAATCAATTTTCGATAAGATGCTATAATAAAAATAACGTCTCCTCCTTATGTAGCGAAAACGGACCTGTGCCTGTGCTTCAATTTATATCACTTAGCGACGTGTGGGTAATTCTTTAAAAAATGCGTGTTTAGACAGTGCATATTTGCCAACACATAAATAATTGAAAGTAATTTAAAAGTTGAATTTTGTATTATTGGATATTGGAAAGATTAACAAAAATTTAATTTAATACATTGTTTACTTCAGATATCCAAGGTGTAAGTATCAGTTATAGTCCATTACTTAATGAGTTTTGCATATTACGCACGAATGGAAACGTTGAAGTAATCCCATGAGTGCATACTTGCATTACAACTTTACAAACCATACTTTACCTACGATCATATTTATTGTAACTAAAGATATTTGTTTTTAATATTTCTTACAGTAATATTTCTCTGCAAACTGTTTAATTGTTATCGTAGATAACGTTTGAAAAAGTTAGTGCAATTTCCGTTTTCCCTGTTATTTTTTTAATAAACTCAAATATTCAGGCGGCCTTGTTTACTGTGCCATTTACAAAAACCGTACGATTTACTTTACAGTGCGTAAAGTTTAACTTGCTTGGATGGTATGTAGTATATTTTTTGCCATGTACGGTAGTGATCGTAAGTAAAACAAAATCTCTGGATATATGGATAGCTAATAAGAATTTTTTTGACTGGAACAGGAGTGCATTGAAAAGGAAAAACAAGGAGACATACAAATGCTATATTAGCTAGGAATGGTCCATATGCATATTGGAAATTGAATCTGGGCAATAGCTAGCGCAATAGCTTTCATGTGACGATGCATAAACACCCCTGTACCCCGGTGCAAGCCACCCCCGCCTACTATTCAATATGTGACAGGCTTGTTTGCCGATTGAGAACGGATTATTCAGACCTGTCGACTAAAATTCATTTGCTTTGTGCACGGCGAAAGAACTGTTTTTGCCCGGTTTTATTGGCAACTCACCGGCCTGTCAAAATGCCAATTATTGGTTAATTGCGATTTAACGCCGTTTTGCCTCTATACCATTGCAATGACTAATTAAGTATTTTTTATGCACCTTTCACACTGAGCTTTTACTGGTGCTTGTGACACTTTACTCGTATATAGTTGTTAAAATCAATATCGTAATATTACAAAGGGATCGTTTTACTGTTGCTTTTCCTATTTTTAAAAAATATCCACATTTCAGGCACATATTTTTCACTAATTAATCAATATTTTTTCTGCTTTAATAAATACTATTATAGATTGGTTCACACACACATAACAATGCAGGGAAATATTTAATACCATGAGTACTTTTACTTAAATTCTGGCGCATCCACCAAAGGTACTACCTATGTACGTTATTCATGCAGTGATGATTTTATTAATTATTTGCATATACATATTGGAGCGACGCGTAGAGACCAATCAAATAATAAAATCACTCTAGCTGGGGGTCCGCTAACAACCCCTTAGCGGTCCGCGAGCCGAACATAAAGGAAGTGTATGGAAGTAGAAAGCAGTACCGTCCATCTTACTAAGAACATTTGCTTCAGCCAGTGATATATAATTTTTTTGATTTGTTAAAAACAATAACATTCGATTAAAAATTATTTTTAACTAAAGGTAATTAATAGGCATGACATCCTGTCCTGGAATTAATTCCAAAATCAAAAGAGGTCCGTGATCAAAAAAACTTTGAGTAACGCTGGCCTATAGAATGGCTTCTCTATTAAAATTTGAACGGAATGAAGATTTATTCGATTTAAAAAACTTATACACGTTGGAAGAGGTAGAGTCTCTATGTGATACCTACATATTCATATCCCCCCCTGGATTGGTGGGTTTTCAATGTGCATTGTAATTCCATAATATCAGACAAATAAGTATAAATATAATAATAAAAGTAATTTAATTGGTAAATGGTAATGCACAACCAATTGGTAAGGAAAATATAATCAGAACAGCCCATTAGGAGCATTCAAATAATTCTTGTCAGAAAGGCATCCAATTGTGGCCAACATAAGGGTGAAATCTGAACTGTAATAGGGTTGAGATCAGATAGTCACAAGGGGAAAAATGTTGATATCATTTATTAATTTTTCTTTTGATTGACAAATTATCTTGGTTGCTCTACCTAGTAAAACGGGCTGCGAATAGTGAATTGTTCTTAAACAATTTCAAATTAATGTTGATGTATTTTTTCAAATTCAAATTTTTGACAAAAATAATTTTTAAATAAAGAACTTTCTAATATATTATTTTTTTATTAGATTTTCTTTTTTTAAGTCCATAAAAATGTCACAATAAGTGATGTCCTTTAAGTCTCTTATTGATATAAAAAAAATTCTGTTGACATTGGTGTGAACGGGAGCTCATAAAAGCAGGGGAAATTATTCAATCTACCCGACAGAAAAATTATTTTCGGTCGTTTTACGACTTTATCCGTCCGTCAGTGGAAATGTGATTGTCACATGATAAAATTCCCGTGTTTTTTTAGGTGCGTGAATGGAAAACTTTAAGTACTATAACGCGAGTCCATAAAAACTTATTGGTGGGCAAATAACAGGGAAATTGATGTATTTAGAAGGTAAATACTTTACGCGACGTTTTCGCCTTTATTTTATCTTTTAATTTCCGGCAACTCTAGTTGTCTACAGGTTATTTAGAATCAAAAGAAAAACGTTTTATTCGGGTAGGTTCCATTGAAATGTGTCTTATAACGCTTGGAAGTTGGGTTCCGCTGCTTTATAGCGACTTGCGTCCAGAAAGGTTTCTCAAAGTCGTATTAGAGTCGGCAATTTTTATCTCTTGCGCCTGCAATGGTAATTATAATTGCATGTATTCATGCGCACTAAACCGTTCTCGATCAGCTGGCCCTCGCATTGCCGGCGCAATGGGAGAATGGAATCCGTATTACAGTCATCAATTCGATTCTTCTGGCAATTAAAATTACACTGTTCTCGATCAGCTGTCTAGTATTGCCAGAAATGAGACAAGCGCCATTTTAATTGCCACTGCCTGTGCAGGTCTGGGTAGAGATGGATTATTCTGTTATTTTTAACTGTTTATTAGTTGGTCGAAACAGCTATGAACAGCTAATGACTATTTAAAATAACAGGTACTTAAATTAACAGGTCACATTCTTTATTAAGCATATGTACTGCTAATTCTTCGCAACTTTTTTGACCTGTGGTTTGTAAGTAGCAGTAGCTGCTTTAACTGGTAATTAAAACGAACAGGTATATCCATTTCTAGTTGTGGGGGTATTTTGGGGATTTCGACAGTACCAACCGTTGATCTGACTGTTGGCAGTGCGATTATAATTGCCATTGCACGCGCAAGAGAAGAATTGCCGACTCTAATATGTCTTTCAGGAACACTTGTAAGTATCTCTCAGGTCGTCCGTTCAGGCATTTTATGTTGTGTTACGTATTACCTATCCATCCACATTGTCAGGTCACATATTTACTGCGCGCTATGCTTCTGCCCCCCTCCTCCAACCAAGTGCCTATAGGTACGCTACTGCTCTTTATGGAAAATTGAGTTGTCTTTAAGTGTCAGTAGCAACGTACTGTAGCATAATCACAATATTGTAGGTGACGAAATAAGCAAAGTGGAACCGTCATTATCTGGTGATTTATGTATTCAAGACGACTTATACTCCATAATCCGCTGAGAGAGCTCGACACAGGGAGCTCGGGTTTCCTGAACACATATTTTCGGGTCATTGGTTTACGCACAGCATAAACAGGATAAATAAAATATCACGAGCGCGCGTATATGAGGCCGTGCGCCGTAACCAGAGCCATTCCACTTTATGGACTGTGGAAAAGTGCTCTGGCAATATGCGATGCAAAAATTAAACGACACTGCGAATGACGTTCACGAGGAAAATATGTGCATTGATTGACGAAACGTCTTGCGGGGTTTGTGACGGTTTCAAACCCCCCTCGGTGATTTACCAGCTTACGAATGTTTAAAATGATCGCCTTGAGCTTCATTACACTCAAAAGATGAAGACGACCGGAGCCAGGGCGAACGAGACTTTGAAATTAATTTACCGTTCAAGGGCTATCGAACTGAAAAATCCCGCTCGCGGAACAAAAGCTCTTTGCCATATCTTTTTGCGAAAACCTGCTTCCATTTCATTATAATCGCGCAATCCTTGAATTTTTCTCCCCTTACCGGAAATGTACAGGGTGCCTTTAAACAAAAACAATACCTTTTCTTCCAGTGACTTATTTTCTTCAATGTGTAAAATATTTAATATCTAATTTATTGAAATACATGTTTGCTAAATTGCACAGTGAAAAATGGGTGTCAATTAATTTAATTATTGCGCAAAATACAATGACGATACATAAAATATATAATACATTAAATAATATTATAATACCTAATAATGGTAAAATCAACATATTCGCATTTTTTACAACGCTTTACAAAGAAATTTCAGGAAATTTACATGCATCTAGATTTTATGCGCTACCATGTATACTTAGACGTATCAGGACGTAAACTGCCCTGGTATAAACTCTAGAATCTATGTTCTATTAGTTAAAACAAAAATTATTAAAATAGGTTCATTATTAACAAAATAGCAGCTAATTAATTCGATATTTAATTGGCGTAGTGCAGGGGTCGGCAACCTGCGGCTCGCGAGCCACATGCGGCTCCTTGGATGTGAAGCTGCGGCTCTTTAGTTCCATATGCAAATATTATTTATTTTATCGAAAAAAAATGTTAAAAATTCGTTCTGAATCGATTAACGAGGATTAGGCACCGATTCTATCTCTCAGCCACTTGTACTCGCTTTTCACCGCACCCCTCCCCCGTGAGACGCGTCGTTACTGTCGTCAGTCCGTCGAAAGCTCTCGAATGACGCCGTCGTCGGATGTTTCTATGTAGGTTTTAATTCGTTTTCGACGCAAGACAATTTGGCGTCTTCACCAGTGCTTTGGCTGTGACCAGGGGTCGGCAACCTACGGCTCGCGAGCCGTATGCGGCTCTGTCGAT
Source organism: Barypeithes pellucidus (assembly GCA_963991005.1). NCBI lineage: Eukaryota > Metazoa > Arthropoda > Insecta > Coleoptera > Curculionidae > Barypeithes > Barypeithes pellucidus. Next base: position 17,919,016 of record OZ022566.1, read on the forward strand.
ATCAAATTGCGGCCTTTAGTGGCTCGTTAAAAACAGAGAAATTGTGTAAATTATAACTTTTGGCACTTCCGTCTCAAAAGGTTGCTGACCCTTAGCGTAGTGTATATCGTTACATTTCAAGTCATCTTTTTACTGCGTATACCTACATGTATTTAGTGAATTTTTGCTGCGTCTTCTAAACAGCCCTATTTTTTAAATATTTTTTCTTACTGATCATTTTAAAGCAATTGTAGGTATCAGTCATCAGTGGCATCAGTTCAGTAGTTTTTAAATTACTAAGTAATTAAAAAATTTCTGGATCCATTTGATGTTTATTGGGTATCCAAATAAAAGGCCTGCGTAATCAGTGGCGTAACTATCGTCGGTCTGGCGGGTTAGATTGTCCGGGGCCCGAGCATCAGGTGGCCCCCAAAAGTGGTGAACGAAAAAAAAAATCTTTTTTTTTAAATTGCTGTGTTGACTTTTTGTAGAATTGAATATTTTTACGTTTTTTATGTTCCCAATTTCAAATTTGCGCGCCATCGCGGACATGCATATATTAGGTTTGTTCCAACACCCAATTTTTGTATCGTTCTAGAACCGTCACGAAACGGTTGGGATAGATTTTGTGAGCAGGCGTTAATTTTGCCCTGTTTATTGCCGATGTACAAGGGGAGCAAGGTTGGTACGTTTTTATGACCATTCTCTGTAAAAATCTCAGCTGATCCTGATCGCCTGTCTGATTAGTGCTTAGACTAGGAAAGAAGATTAGTTACTTATCATAAATCATAACCCTACTTTCGTTGCTTAATTTCTTCGTCTAAGCTTGAGTATTATCTTTTGTTGTTCCGTTTTGTTGTATTTAATAATCATGGAGGAGAATAACGTGCTTAATGGTAAGAATATCGTGTAGGTTTGGGAACCGGATTATACAAAATTTAATAAGAATAAATTAAATAATCAGAATATTAACGATGGGTTAAGCAACAAGCCAGGAATACAAAAACAACTATTAAAATTCTTACGGCACAAGTCAGCACAAACGGTTCCTGCTCTTGGCCATGTATCGTTTTCACCGTTCAGGAACTGGTTTGCGAACGATCACAAATTTGGTTGGAACACCAACGGGATCGCCAGATACAGTTTTGGGTCGGTTGGAACGGCTATCGACTACTACGCATGTGCGTGACCGTACTCCGTATCCATGCCTCGAATCTCGTACAGCACCAAATTACCGTGAACTTGAATATTGAAAAAATCAATGTCCCCGAAATTCCAGTTCGATTTCCCTTCGACTCTTGTTCGGTTCCCGTAATATTGAATGGAATTCCCGGTTTTGAGACATTAGGAACCTCATGGGAAGGAAGCGGGAACCCGTTGGGGGCTTGGGAGGTTGACATACTGTAACATATTTAACTGGTAAGGGCCCCCTTCTTTGAAATTGTCTGGGGCTCCCGTTTATATAGTTACGCCACTCGTATACAAATGGATACTCAAAAGTACGTTAAAAGAGGCCATGGTAAAAAAAAATAAAAAAATTGTTCCACGAAAAATAGATATACTTAACTTAATGACTGCAGTAAAAGTACCTGGGGCGATCCCATTATTTATGACCTTGTTATTATTATGTGGAAAGCACCGGATTGTAATAATTATAATTAAATATAGGCACATCAGGTAGGTTAGGTTGCTTAATTTATATTTAAATATCTTTTTGTGGTAAAATTTGTTAGTTTTTATTTCTTGCTGGAAGAGTTTAGTTGTATTACCGATATTATTTTACCACACGTATAAAAAAACAGTATGTGGCGTCCATGGAAAAACAGCTCCAAGCTCAAATAATACAAAATTGGAGAACTACATGGCGGCGAATGATATATATTTTAAAGAAAGCTATAAAAAAAGTGATCTTTTAGAAGTTTTAAAGACATTTTGTATAAAAAAGTATATGTTTGTGACACATTGGCAGAAGAAATTGGACATACAGTGCTACGGCTCCCACCCTATTATTGCATTTTTAACCCCATAGAGCATATGTGGCACCAGTTAAAATCACTGGTTAGGTCTGAAAATATGTCTCCGACTTTAAGTTCTAGTGTTGTAGAATTAATACGAAAATGCTTTAATGATATTCCCCCAGGTAGTTGGAAAAACTCAGTCCGTCATGTAATAACTGTAGAAAATTCGTATATTAATCTGGATCGTATAATTAATCCAATATTAATTAATTTTGATGAGGATAGCGATAGCGAAACAGAACTATCTATAGAATGACATTATAAATGTAAATAAATATGACTAGTAATATTTTTAAAAAAATGTTATTTCATTTGATTACATTAATATAATCATATCATTACTTGTTTTCCTTAGTCCGTCCCTTCATACTTCACTTGTTTATTGCCAAGCTCTTGTCGACACAATGGGACCGACCCAGGAAATCATTAAGTCGTATCCAAATTTCGTGAAACGTACTCTACACCTGACTTTGAGTAATTAACCATTGGAAGTTGACCAAGGCAATAAAAATTCATAATTTTAAATTAATCTGAGCAAAAATAAACGTTGAGCAACATCAGAATAATTAATTATCCCTGACCCATGTTGAAGTTCATGTTTATTAAGCGACACTTTTGTTTGCGAAAAAGTAATTAGAATTTGTGTTTTGATTAAATGTCCCGCATATGAATGAATAATAGCTAGCCGAATGCCATTCACCTTTATGCGATAAAATCTGCAAACATTGGCGAATACTCATATTCTACTTGGTCACTAATTACCCTGAATCGTTTCACTTGTTAGGTGTGGCGCTCTTTGCATCACATTAATATTCAAACTTCATTAGCGTAGGTTATTTTTATTTAATGCAACTACATGGTCAAGTGCTCCTAACCCACCATATAAAAAACACAAAAGGAATCAAATCAATTCAATCAATCGTTCAAATTCGTTTGGAGCGCCCATGGAATGGGTTATTTTGATATTGCCTATGGAGATTCACGTTGTTGTTAGCGTTTTTTAATTCTCTTTTTTCTGCAGGTTTTATGCATTTGATAGTGGTGTATTTCATAAAAATACTTGCGCAAATATCACTAAAATAAGAAAAAATGCCGGTAAACTTTCAAGGCGCTCGTTGAAATCGTATGGGAACCGCTGAATCGTCCCATAATGACGTCGCTAAGCCACACCTGTGCGATATCTTACCTTGTGTTTAATCATATTTAATAATGGTTTCTTATTTCTTGTACAAGTTCACAATTTCATAGCATGACTCCTGAATTATAGTTGAAACTATTTTTACTTTAAACAAGTTCTACGTTTCAATGGTTTACAAAGAATTGTCAAATATTTGTGTTATTCAGCGTAATGTTATTATTGGAACAGTTTTCTTAAAAGCCCATAATAAACTTAATAAAATTATATAAAGTGTATATTTCGCCTAATAATTCAAAGAGCCATTTTTCTTCGATTCATTTTCATCTCAGAATTTTCCGGTTTTGTTGAATAAGAAGTAATTTTCATAACACCCTGTATAAACTTTTGATAATTTACTTATTTTTTTTTTAATCAAACACAAGCACTATAGGTAAAATCCTTTAGGGCACCCTGGGAGTGGTGCGTGTGCGCAAAAAGCGATTCACGTTGGTTTTGAATCATTGGAGGTTATATTCGTTGGAAAAATCGACCTCGGGAAGGTCGTTCCATAAGGATGAAGTCCTCCAGATGAAAGAATTCTTAAATAATGAAGTTCGAGGAGTACTAAGCTTAACCACATATGGATGGGCGGCAGTGGTTCGTCGAGTATTTCTGATATTCGCCGCTCTGGGCGGAATTAAGAGGGCAAGGTCAGCCGAGCACATTCCATGAAAATATCTGTAAAAGAGAGTCAAATCCCCAACCTGTCTTCGATGTTCTAGGCTGTCGAGATTCTTCGTCAGCTCGTGGTCTCCAGTCAGACGAATGGCCCTCCTTTCGATGGAATCCAGTAGCCGAATAGTATGTTTGGGTGCAGAGCTCCAGACATGAGAGCAGTGCTCTAGTGATGGGAAGACTACACCAAGTTTCTGAGAAGCTATCTTGGCGATTGACACCCAGCAAATTAATAGATGAAGCCAATGGAATTGCGTGTCCGTCCATGACTATATCCGGTTCTGTAATGTTAACCTTTTTAGAGAAAACTGCTGCCTGGGTTTTTTAGCGATAAATTCCACTTGGTTACTGTCACCCCAAGCGAAAACGTTGCCTGGTTCTTCTGCCGTTGCATCATATGGCGGGGACTAGCATCATAACAATGTGTATGATAATAAACTTAATAAAATTATAATGGCAGAACTTTTGAAGATTCACTTCATTTACTTACTTTTTACTTACTATCTATGTATCTGACTTCATCATCATTATCCTTTGACTAGAGCAACATGAGTTGCCTAAGACACAACATAATGATGGCGAAATGATGATATCCAGAATGAATAAGCCAACTCCACCCCCCCTATATCTACGGCCGTGTGTGATATATTTATGTTCAAAAAGACACTGACAATTTGCATTTTTATATAATCTGATATACATGCACTTCGCGACAATGAACATAAATTACGAAATTAAATTATTATGCAATTATTATGAAATCCTATTTTATATGATTTTTTTATTGCTGTGTCAGATTCAATGGATACAAAGTACTAGAGAACATCGTTAATGCTGCTTGATATGTCAGAAATAAAGCATGTGGCATAATTAATCACAGTCAATCTGTCAATTCTAAAAAAATGTTATTGCCACCGATTGACTGAGGAAAATATGGTTCTATCAGAAAGCCAGCCGCGCTTTTCGCAACTACAATAATCTTTTTAAACGGTCATTCTGTTTATGTAATTGTTAAACTAATTTCCCAAAGTTAAATTTCCTGCCGCATGGAACTGCATTGAGTATGCGGCTATGCGGGATGGTGTTAAATATCGCGAAACGCGTGTAACCGTGGCATTGTTGGTCACAGTGTCCGTCTACACATTGTTGCGTCGATTTAGATTGATGCGAAGCGGACGAAGGGGGCACGAGGGGTGAAACATCAGCCCCTTTCGCTTATTCAATTCAACCCTGGTGGCCGTTGACCGGTAATAATGGCACCCCTCGTCCTTAATAATATTATCAAGCGGCGGTGTGTGGGGATTGTCTTAGCAATAGCGGTGCCATCAAATTGGCAGACGCTAGTCGTAGCACTTAAGGGGTGCTGATGTTGCGGTGATGGGTTTCCGTCCATTTTAGTTTTTATATCGCCGTTCGGAGTCTCGCATGTTATGCGGCACGGCGATGTTACGATTGCAATTTTACTTCCGCACGCCGTAAATCAATCGATTTTATTATTCTGCACGTCGTCCATGACTGACATCTCCCACGTCAAACTTTATTAAACGAAAAATTAGTAATAATACGACAACTTCCGTCCATTTCCGAAATATTCACGATAATAAAATTTTATTAGTCGACTTCTTTATAGGACCCTACTACATATCGTAGATTATGACCACTATGTCAAATGGGTAGCATGTGATGCATTTACTATGGCTTTTATTGAGTTGCCACGTTTTAATTGACTAATACTAAGAGGACAAAAGTTTTTGCAACATATTTTATAGACTTTATACTATTAAGAACAAAACAATAGTGGCGTCTGTGAGTCGGAAAAAACCCCGAAAAATCGAAATATTTTCAGCCGGAACAAGAGTACCTCTCCCCCCGTTTTCGAGGATGCTGAACACGATGGCAGCGTCAGAATTTCTCATTTGGGTTGCGCAACCCCTCAAAACGGCCAAAAACCACCCCCTAGAGGGGTTAAACGCGCTTCAAGAGGTTTTCCTGCAGAGAAACACACTTTCCCCCCTTTTTCGAGGATGCTGAGCAGGGTGGTGGTGTTAGATATCGCGTCCGACCCCTCCACCGGCCAATACTTGCCCATGCAATGGGTGAATTTTTTTTTCAAGTATCAGCGGCAAATATATATCCCCCCCGTTTTCGAAGATGCTAAACACGATGGCGGCGTCAGAATTTCTCTTTTGGGTTGCGCAACTCCTCAAAACGGCCAAAAACCACCCCCCAGAGGGGTTAAACGCGCTTCAAGAGGTTTCCCTGCAGAGAAACACATTTTCCCCCCGTTTGCGAGGATGCTGAGCACGGTGGTGGTGTTAGATATCGCGTCCGACCCATACTCGCCCCTGAAAGGGGTTAATTTCTTTTTCAAGTGCCGCTGATACTTGAAAAAAAATTCACGCCTTTCAGGGGCGAGTATTGGCCGGTGGAGGGGTTGGAAGGGGTCGGACGCGATATCCAACACCACCACCGTGCTCAGCATCCTCGAAAACGGGGGGAAAGTGTGTTTCTCTGCAGGGAAACCTCTTGAAGCGCGTTTAACCCTTCTGGGGGGTGGTTTTAGGCCGTTTTGAGGGGTTGCGCAACCCAAAAGAGAAATTCTGACGCTGCCATCGTATTCAGCATCCTCGAAAACGGGGAGGGGAGGTACTCTTGTTCCGGCTAAAAATATTTCAATGTTCGTCCGACTCACAGACGCCATTATAATATTTATAACATATTTCTAAGACATCTTTCAGACGAGGATGCAGTATCTCAGATAGACAACTCAGATACAAAGAATACAAGCGTTCAAATGGAGGTTTTCACACGGGGCTGCTCGACGCATGCAGTATGCCATAATCTCAACCGCCGACAAGTCTCTCGGAATCCCACATACCATTACGCTATAAATTATGAACCTTATTCCCGCTTATGCGATAAATATGCTTTAAGTATCTGCCTAAAATACTGTATCTCGGATACAGTATCCTCGTCTGAAAGGTTTCTAAATGGACCCAGTCGAGCGCCACCACCTGAACAAAATCGAAAACAATAATTTCGGGTTATACATTGGCTGAAAAATAATTCATATTAATGTTTGAGAGATGACCAGACACAACTGTTCATTAACTTCTGATCATCATGATCTGATTAATTATAGCAACAACCAGCTTAGGTAGATCTAGATGTACTTAAGCTACTCAATTAAGACAATTGTATAGATAATATTTATAAAAAAGAAACAAGACTTATTTGTTTCGTTATCTGACGACCTGAAATAAAATGTAAGCATGATATAAATCTCTAAGCTACTGTCTCTGCAGGTAGCCTCATAATTATAAAGAAATGCCTCGCAAAATGCGATGAAGTATATACCCATCGAACTGTTTGACGTGAATAATTTTGTAATGTCAAAGGCAAATGTTTATTCAATGGATTACATTGATCGTTAAGGTAAAGTAGCGATTTTGAGTATGACAGATATTCGGGAGATTTGCTTACGATGCAAGATCAGTTTAAGTATTAATACCACGGCGTCAAAGGCTTTCGCATTCACATGTATAACATCAGACAATTCAGACGTAATACCTAATCTATCAACAATAGAGATTATTGGCGAGATACGATTAGACATGCATATATTTACTATTCGGTTGGCTAATAAACCTCCAAATAAGCCTCCCGTAATTGTTTATTGCCAGAATTTGCTATAATCCAAATCACCACGTGAATCGGTATATTTATTGCCACAGCCAGCAGCGATTTGAATCATCAATGGTTTTAACTAAATAAATCCATAAAAATATATTTAATAAGGAGATTATACAGGGTGTCAATTTTATGGTGAAGAGGGACGCTTTTAAAGAATATATGCAGTATTCGTAGTTTTACCCCTGGGAGGGGTGGATGTTACCCTTGAAATCTTAAATGGGAGATGTGTTGACTCTTCTTAAAGCCTGCGATCCTATGGTATTCCCAGTCGATTCTGTGCATGATTGTCTAGCTTTCTTAAGGACCGCTTTCTGCAAGTGGCAATTGATGGATTTCTCTCACCATCAATGCCGGTGTTCCTCAAGGGTTCATATTGTCTCCCACTCTCTTCGTACTCTACATTAACGACCTTCTAGTGAAAAGGAAAAATCCGATATTTAGTTTTGCCGACGATAGCACACTTATCTCATCTTTATCCTTGAATGCACAAACATCGGCTGCCGACGCACATCTTCGCAGACAGCATGAAGTATCACGCCTCAACAAAGATCTGGAAGAAATTTTGGCTTGGGGTGACAGTAACCAAGTCGAATTTATCGCCAAAAAAACCCAGGCAGCAGTTTTCTCTAAAAAGGTTAACATTACAGACCGGATATAGTCATGGACGGACACGCAATCCCAGTGGCTTCATCTATCGATTTGCTGGGCGTCAATCTGGGAGGAAATATGTCTTGGCGTCACCACGTTGTGGCAATCGCCAAGATAGTTTCTCAGAAACGTGGTGTACTCTTCCGAACCAAAAAGTTGTACACGCCTCAACAACTTTTGACACTATACAAAGCCCAGATTCGACCATCACTAGAGTACTGCTCTCATGTCTGGAGCCCTGCACCCAAACATACTCTTCGGCTACTGGATTCCATCGAAAGGAGGGCTATTCGTCTGATTGGAGACCACGAGCTCACGAAGAACCTCGACAGCCTAGAACATCGAAGACGGGTTGGGGATTTGACTCTCTTTTACAGATATTTTCATGGCAAGTGCTCGGCTGACCGTGCCCTCTTAATTCCACCCAGAGCGGTCAATAGCAGAAATACGCGACGAACCACTGCCGCCCATCCATATGTGGTTAAGCTTAGTACTCCTCGAACTTCATTATTTAAGAATTCTTTCATCTGGAGGATTCGTCCTTATGGAACGACCTTCCCGAGGTCGTTTTTCCCAACGAATATAACCTCCGACGATTCAAAACCAACGTGAATCGCTTTTTGCGCACACGCACCACCCCTAGAGTGCCCTAAAGGATTTTTCCTATAGTGCGTGTGTTTGATCATACAAAAAAAAAGGGCGATTAGGGGTAGTCACTCTCGGTTTCCAATTTTTGTAGCACCGTGTATTCGGGTATGATTTATTTTGCCATTCTAGTTGCTTACGCTATAACGTATTGTATAAAGTCGAATTACACAAAGAGAATATAACAAAATAGGCAAAATTTTTATTTCGTTTTTTTAATTACGAGTATAAGATTCTAGCTAAGCAACACAAAGAGCAGAAAGGCAGTTAAACTTTTGAAATAAAGCCAAACGTTCGAGGAAATATTCTTCAAACTCGTATAAACGGCGATACAAAGACAGATTATACCTCCCCGTCGCTAAACATAAACTTGCGTTTAGCGCGAAATTTAAATACAACTCGCGATAAAAATGTTTTTATTGTACGCGGCGTCGAAATTACCTTCTGTAATAATAAAAAAGGGGCCCGAGCGTCCCCAATCCCCTATAACAGTATTGTTGTTGGTGCCACATGTAAATATTAGTTGAGAACGCATACCGACGATAAGTTATAGTAGTCGTCAAAAAATCCATTTTATCCTAAAAATCTATAAACAATTTTATTTTTATGATTCTATAAATTTGTGTCATAAAGCGACGTCCGTGATGAATCCACAAAAAATTAACGCTAGTTCACAAAACAGCCAAAGTCGTATATTACTTATGTGAAAGGGATTTCTTCAATCTACCACTATCAATACTCGTTATGTAATATACTAAATACTATTGTGTCCCACATACAGGGTGGCCCATCGAAAACAGTCCAGCAAGGTTTACGGCTGTGTACGTGAAAATTAAAAAAAAACTCGGACCCGTAAACTTGTGTTTTCAGGGGGACACGTTTCACTATTAATTTCATCCCTGTAACCTCAATCCCCCTAGAGGGGGCTACTACTGCCCTTGTTTTTTCAATTGGGAATGGGTATGTTGTGATACATCCTTTTAAAGGGCATTAAATTCTCTTTAAAATGGCGCTTTGTTTTGTAAATTTGAGCTACGCGCCGCCGATCAACGGAATTTGACACATTTCACTGCACCTCTTATCAAGTACACAGGTTTGTACGTAAACAATTTCCTTTAAGTAATAAGTATCCGTCAATTCAGCTTTATCTTCAGTAAAGTGGTTGATCCAGATCTACATATGTTATTTCTGCGCTATTATTTTCTTTTGATTTGATCGTTACATAAAAAATGGTTTATTCTATTGAGGAGAGAGTGGAAATTATTGAATCGTATTTTATAAACAATCAATGTGCAAGAGTAACGGCAACTTTGTTTCATGATAGACATCCAGGTAGACACGTACATCATGGTTATATCCTAGAATTAGTGGCAAAATTTCGGCAAACTGGTTCAGTGGCAAATAAAAAAAGGATCATGGAAAATCCGGTAAGAAATGAAGCAGTAGAAGTAGTTGTTCCATTTTTCTTACCGGGAAATTTAAATTGAGATACTTATTTAGACTTGTTGGAGAATACTGTCAACCCAGCGCTGATGGAAATTATGGAAAACGACCAACGTTACCAGGAAGAAAATCCAATATTTCAACAAGACGGGGTTCCCCCCCTTTATGCATTGTCCGTACACCACTTTCTGATGAAACATTTCCTAGTAGATGGATTGGGAGGAGGGGTGCTATTGAATGGCCCGCGAGATCGCCCGATTTATCTCCTCTTGATTTCTTTTTGTGGGGACATCTAAAATCCAAAATGTATGCCACCCAACTCGAATCCTTAGATGATTTACGGAACCGCATTACTAATGAATGTCAACAAATTACACCAGATGTTCTTCACAATGTCCGAGAACACTTTGAACAGTTGTTGTACTATTGTATGGAGGTGAATGGCGGACATTTTCAACATTTAATAATATAACATGTAAGTATTACTCAATAAAATTACATGTTTTAAAACGCAATTTCTCGGCGGCGCGTAGATCAAATTTACAAAACAAAGCTCCATTTTAAAGAGAATTTAATGCCCTTTAAAAAGATGTATTATAACATACCCATTCCCATTTGAAAACCAAGGGCAGTAGCCGCCCCTGTAGGGGGGTTGAGGTTACAGAGATGAAATTAATAGTGAAACGTGTCCCCCTGAAAACACAAGTTTACGGGTCCGAGGTTTTTTTTTTAATTTTCACGTACACAGCCGTAAACCTTGCTGGACTGTTTTCGATGGGCCACCCTGTATATGTGCAACCAACGCACTCACGCTGGATAGCTAGTTTTTGATATCTAACTGACATGCTTGAAGTAGGCATAGTCGCTTACCGGCGCTCGGTCATTCTCGTAAGGTGGAATATAATTTCACAACACAGAACACTAAAAAGTGAATTTAATTAGAAATCAACCCTTAGATTCAAAAGAGCCGATAGAACAGAACGTCATGGCGACAAATGAATTTCAATTTGGCGTCCTTAATTATTAACTTGAATTACGGTTTGATATTCGTATATATTACCGTCGGGAAAATCGGGGTAATTAACGAGTATTAAGCCGTCATTACGACGACAGAAACACCCTTGGTGTAAAAATAGAGCCGCTAGGGCTGGCTGGAATTAAGGCTGTAGTAATTAAACACTAGGTAGTTAATTTGTAAAATACATTATACATATTTCCTTATAAAACGATATACAGGGGAAATGGTTAAATTATTTAAACCTCCTTAATTCTGATATGAATTAATTATGGCCCATTGCCATCATTGGCGTAACTAGAATGATTTTCTAGGGGGGGGGGCCTAGTCTAGTAGGATTTTAATGAAATATATATGTTAAAAGTAGCTAATAGATAATAGAACAGAAGATATTATAACCATGGCAAGTGTCACTGAGACATATGCAGGTATGGCTTCGAACTTCGGAAATGCTAGGGTGACATCAGAGCAATCTGGGGCGGGCATGGTCCACCTGGCCCCCTCCCTAGTTACGCCTATGTGCGATAATAAGTATTTTAAATTAAAAACCGTGCAAGCTACTTCTAAATGTAAATAAACCGCATTGACAACACTTCTTGAATCAGCCCCAGAAATAAAAGGGTAGTGGAGTGAAATCTGGAGATCCTGGAAGCAAACTAATAGGACCAAAGCGTTGGAAACTTTTCGTCAAATATCGTTTGACCTGATGAGAAGTCCTTGTAATTAATTTCAAAAAACTTTAAGTAGTGTTCTCCCGTGAGGCGATTGTCGAAAATGACAGGGCCAAGTAATCCTTAAATAAGTTATTCCCTTGCTTTTACTATGAAACATTATTTGAGTTGCGCCCACCTTAATACGACGAGCTAATTGGTTTTAAGGAGATAATGAGGAATAGAGCGTCGACTCGAGTGATATCCCGAGAGGCCCGGATCGCCTCTAGTGACCTTTGAAAATGTCGCCTTTATTCCTAACCTTTGACGGGTTTAATCAGGAGTGGAGTGTTTTACCTATGTGGCAAAATAACCTTTTGTTCTGACCTTATAACATATGTCGTCGGCGTGCGTGGATTTCCGGAATGAATTATAATGAATAGGTTTGGATATGCTAAAATAGATCTTGTATAATACCGATCTATTCTATTGTCTATTGTCGTCTATTTACCTTAGAATGCGGGTATATAATGAGGGTTTTAGTTAAAACTATATCTTAGTTATTAGTATAATATTAACTTTTTAAATAAATTTTTGAATCTGCTTATTTTTACAGTTCCAAGCAGGAAAGTTTACTGTCCCTACGACCACCCAGGAAAATGAGAAGAAGGGGTGAATTGGGGTGCTGGTTATTTCTCTTCTTTTATAATTGCGGGGATCCTTTTTGGTTTGATCGGGTTTGTTCAAACGTCCATATGTCCATACAGGGTAAGAAAACGTGATATATGTCAATTATATTTGTTTTAATAATAATTTGAATATTGTTTTATACAAATCCCATGTAAAACTTTCATAATCAACAAATTAAAAATATCTAACTCCATCTCTATAAATATTGAGGTTAGGTTATTTGTTTTATTATTTTCTTGGAGCGATTATTTATTCAAAGCTAAGTTTAGTTCAATTTAATTTTTTTTAGGACTTGAGAAGCATGAAGTTTTATACACAATACAGAGATAAGCTATTATTGTAAGGTAAAATGTTGTATTTGTCCTAGAAAAAATTGTGTACATTATTTGTGTGAGAGTGATTTTCTACCACATTGAACACTCATTGTGTGTGAAATAAAAATAAAACTACAACTCATATTCCATAATTTCAAAAATATGATTGCCATTTTTTCTATTTTATTTCTCTATCTCCATTAAAAATTCCTACTTGGTGTCTTATATAGGTCACCAGATAGAGTTATCTCCAGGGGGGTTCCTCAGGGATCAATCTTGGGACCTCTCTTGTATATTGTATATGCAAATAAGCTCACTGACGTCTCTGATGAATACACAGTACTTTATGGCGATGATACATCTCTTATATTTAGTGAAAATAGCAATGAAATACTGATCCATAGGGTGAACACTGCAATGGAGGCACTTGATGAATATTTCAAAGCAAGCGATCTGATGTTGAATGTGTCAAAAACTCAGACTCTCACTTTTAGAAATAAATTGAATTATAAATGTTCACTCTTTTACAATGGTGATGAATTAAAAGCAGCTGAGAGTGTGCGTTTTTTGGGTGTGCAGATAGATGAGAGACTGGATTGGAGGGAGCACATTGAGGGTTTGGCACACAGTGTATCTAGATACGTGTGGTGTCTGATCAAGTGAGTACTGAGGCTGCCATTAGCGCGTTTCATACATATATCCAGTCCAGGTTGAGATATGGTGTAATATTCTGGGGTGGTTCATCTGACATACTCAGGATTATGGTCATGCAAAAAAGGTGCATTCGAAGTATTTTTAAAATGAAACAGCAGGAAAGTTGTAAACCTATTTTTATCGAAAATAATATTTTAACTCTGATAGGGATGTATATTTTGGAATCTGTGAAGTTTGTCTGTGATAATAGGGATTTCTTTACTGCCTGTGATGTAAAACATAATTATGATATACGTAATAAAAGTAATTTAATATCTGAAAAATACAACTTTACGTAAATGCAAAAAAATGTTAACTACTGTATAATGAATGAAAGATATCTAGTTAGTAAGGCATTTTATAGCTTATATGCTGATAAACAAACAATTCAGTGCTGAATTTTGAATTTCAAATGTGTCAAGGTGTTTTATTGTACGTCTTCTTCACGGATTATTGTTATTACTATGGCTATTGTGTTGTTTGAATTTTGAGTAAGTTTGATTATTTTATATGTGTATGCCATACAATGTTTCTTTTAATTATGAGTTTTGCTGTAAAATGTGTTTCATTTTAAAGATGTAAATTTTGTCTGTGGAAATTGTTGACCGTTTGACACTGTTCAACATCCTTATGGGTTTATATTGTTTATTCGTCGGCCCAGAATTATCTTATTCTATATCCATTTTAAGGAAAATTGAGCTATGTACATAATTAAAATTCACAGATTAAACTGCATACTTTTTGAAAAAATTACAGAAAAATTACCGCCTATAAAGATTTTTTTGTAAATAACTAGTATATATCCCTTCAAATTTCAATTCACCATATGATACTAAACTACAGAATTATTTTCGTCTATATCCAGTTATATTTTCTAGCAAAGAGTAAGCCAGTGTGCCCTTGTGTGTTTATTTTTATGTTTTAAAATACGTTTTCTGATTTGAACATGGATCACAGTGTTGCTAGTACTTCTCCATCTCTACAGAAACCACCTGACTGTTCAATGGATGATTGGCGGTAATTTATTATTTTTCGCTTCCTAAAGCAAATGTCTCGAAAAACTTTTATAAGATGAAACTGTGCTGTTATAATTTTCTTAACGATATAGTCTATAATGCGATTTGGCATGAATTTTTATGTGGTCGAGCTGGAATTCACATAGCCTCTGCTCTGGTCAGAATTTGGAAGAAATTGTAGGAGACAATCCAGAACTACAGAAACTTATTTTGTGGTCAGATAGTTGCGTCACACAGAATAAAAATTCGTTTACGTCGTTTGCTTTACAAATATTTTTACAATCTGAAGACTCCAGAAAGTTGCAAATAATATAACAAAAGTTTGGGGAACCAGGTCACGGAAATGTACAGGAGATAGACAATGCCCATAGTTCAGGGGTCGGCAACCTGCGGCTCTTTCGATGTCCAGTTGTGTCTCTTTCGATATCAAATTGCGGCCTTTAGTGGCTGTTTAAAAACTGAGAAATTGTGTAAATTATTAACTTTTGGCTCTTCCGTCTCAAAAGGTTGCCGACCCCTGCCATAGATGTATAGAAAGGTATGTTCGAAACTTAGATGTTTGATCACCTTTAACCTTAATAATACTACTGCTAAAAATTCCAAAGCAGTGGAAGCTTAAATTTAAAATAATTCAGATGTGTGCAACAAATTACTTCGATTATCAGTCATTCTCTGCTATGTATACCTATAATATGATTCCATACACCAAAGTGAAAAAATTAACATACGAAAAGAATGCTCCATTAAATGTAAAATATCAAGAATCCTTCGAAGAAAGAACAACCACAATAAAAAAAAGAAGTAGAGTTTCCATCAAGTGTACCACAGATACCTTTGAAGCCAGCAGTTATATCTGAACAGAAAAAAAACATCTTCTTGAAATGGTGCCATAAATGCCAGAAGAAGAAAGACTATTTTATTCTGAATTATTAAACTATTAAAACACAAAAAATAAAATATAATATTATACCGTAATACAATTTTATATGTTAAATTTCCGTGCTATTTGAGAATTATCTTGAGCAATATCCAAACATATTGTTCTATATCCCTATACATTTAACAAATGCAAGAAATTTGGACATTTTGTTCTATATCCAATATAAGAAAAGTAAATTTAAGTCGTATAGTTTATGAGTTATATAGAATAAAAATCATCTCAGGGATAACATATCTTGATAATTGATTGAATATTTTTTTTACTAGTTGAATTGAAATATAGCTTATTACACGTTGAAACACAAAACAGTGATTTCCCAAAACTTAAGTTTTGGCGTATAGAACAAGATAATTCTGGGCCGACGTATTGTAAAGCATTTTGAACAAATAAATAAACTCCTGAACAAAATTAACGCAACATCATAAATTTGCCATATTTTTTATGCTATTTTTTTTCTGATCTGATTTTATGATCCGATTTGAATGATTATTTTTTGCATTGTAGATTGGTTCCTTGACAATGTCATAGTTTTCGCTGTTTATGATAAAAAATTAATTTTCAATTTATACTGGTTGTACTAAAAATGCTATGTTTTTTTTCCCGAAAATTCGCATCACCCTGTGGAGTATATTAGCAAGCGGAACATATTGCAGTTAACACTAAACAGTAGGTCCATCTTTCCCCAACATGTTCTTTTTTGATTTACTTCATTATCTCTATTATTAAAGGAGATACACCGTTTTATAGCGTAACATGTTCTCATATACTTTAATATTCAACACATGCATTGTTAAATGTTTACAAGTAGACTATGGACTTTTTCTGACATTGCAAGCGATGTGTCAGCAGATATTGTGTCAAATAAAATTCGCCATACTGATAAAAAACTGTTCGGAAACTGATTATTAAACGTTCGTTTCGTATGGCCAGTTGCCAGACGAGTATTTTAATCTTGAAACCTACTTGTAAACACAATGAATGTGTTGAATATTAAAGTCTATAAAAACATGTTACGCTATAAAATGGTGTATCTTCTTTAATAACAGAGATAATGAAGTAAACCAAAAAAGGAAATGTTCGGGAAAGACGGACCTACCGTTTAATCTCAACGGCAATATGCTTCGGTTGCTAATATACTCCACAGGGTGATACGAATTTTCGGAAAAAACATAGCATTTTTAGTAAACCCAGTATAAATCGAAAATTACATTTTTATCATAAACAGCGAAAACTATGACATTGTCAAGGAACCAACCTACAATGCAAAAAAAAATCATTCAAATCGGATCGTAAATTCAGAAAAAAAATAGCATAAAGAATATGGCAAATTTCTGATGTTGCGTTAATTTTGTCCAGGAGTTTATTATCTATCTATCTATCTATTTAATCCATAAATTCAATCCTCAGGAAAAATAAATTTGCCAAAATTGAATTCTTTTGATGTGACCATCCTGGTCAGTCCATCTCCGGGATGATGTCAAAAACAATAATAACCGGAATCGCTGAACTGGCAGTAATAAAGTTCGGGCCCGCATGTTTGATCTCAATTACGCGTCGAGCCGCCTTTTGAGATGACATTCACCCGCACCGTTACGAAATCGACTTCTTTATTCTTGTACACGCATATAAATGGCGTTACGCAACGTACGCCCCGAATAAAAGGGGTATAACGCGTACGCGAAGCCTGTATATGTATGCGTTTCCATCACGCGTGTATGATTGATGCGTTGGGTAAGCCTGTCAGAGAGTTGATGATTCTCCTTTGCGTATCGAATAACCTCACGTCGCTGGTGGAAAACTGATTAATTGATTTTTTGATTCGCTGTTTAGTGTGTGAACATTTATCGTCGATGATTCTATATGACGACTGTTTCGTACAATCTCTAATTTCGTCACAAGATATAATTTCCTACCTTACCTATTATTTCTTATTTTGTTCAATATTTTGAACTTTGTTCTGCTCGCACCATAACTCAAAGTTTTGCATATCCTTTTTAAATGTTTTTCTAGATTATTTTCTGCAATTTCTCGTATTTCTGACGGAGTACAACTGTTTTCCTGACTCATTTTTATTAACATTAATAATATATTTATTTGACGGATGGGAAGAAGCTTTGATGTGTTCAATTGTTTCTATCATGGCATATTTGATACTTGTAACATTTTATTATATTGTATCAGATTTTCTATATCTACTATAGCTATAACTTTTTTAAAGTTTTTCAGACTTTCAAGACCCAAATAGAAAAAGTATTATAAAATACACGGTTCATAAGACAATTAGAGCACTTGTACTTTAGAAAACTCCCCGCTTCACGGGTCGTTATCTAAATTAAACGCGTGCTCTAAGATAATGTCTTATGAAACTTGTATCTTAACATACTAGTTATAGTCATGGCTGGATACGCAATCCCACTGGCTTCATCTATTAACTTGCTGGGCGTCAATCTGGGAGGAAATATGTCTTGGCATAGCCACGTTGTGGCAATCACCAAGATAGCTTCTCAGAAGCTTGGGGTACTCTTCCGAACCAGAAAGTTGTACACACCTCAACAACTTTTGACACTATACAAAGCCCAGATTCGACCAACACTAGAGTACTGCTCTCATGTTTGGAGCTCTGCACCCAAACATACTCTTCGGCTACTGGATTCCATCGAAAGGAGGGCTATTCGCCTGATCGGAGACCACGAGCTGACGAAGAACCTCGACAGCCTAGAACATCGAAGACAGGTTGGGGATTTGACTCTCTTTTACAGATATTTTCATGGAATGTGCTCTGCTGACCTTGCCCTCTTAATTCCGCCCAGAGCGATGAATAGCAGAAATACACGACGAACCACTGCCGCCCATCCATATGTGGTTAAGCTTAGTACTCCTCGAACTTCATTATTTAAGAATTCTTTCATCTGGAGGACTTCATCCTTGTGGAACGACCTTCCCGAGGTCGTTTTTTCCAACGAATATAACCTCCAGCGAATCAAAACCAACGTGAATCGCTTTTTACGCACACGCACCACTCCCAGAGTGCCCTAAAGGATTTTTCCTATAGTGCTTGTGTTTGATCATAAAAAAAAAAGAAAAATACTATTAGGTGATGTTATTCAAAAAAAAACGTAATAATATCTTTACATGAACAATTTTTTCCTGTGTCGATTTTCATGTGTATTTAAGGCATCCATTATAAATTCAATTTAATCAACGAAAAATCAACAAACTAACTCCGGATAAAAAATAAAACGTTGAGTCTTAATACGAACCGAGAATTTTCATGTGTGGCCGGAATATTACCCGTTTATCCATTCGTAGAAAGCGTAATCATTTTAAATTGCATACAGTGCTTTAGTAATATGATTTTATAGTAACGTGAAGCAGGAATATTGGCAGTATGCTTTGGCTGACTGAGTCCTGTCTGTCGGTAATACAGGGGATTATGTATAAGGACAGGGGGTGCCGGAAAATGGGATAGTTAGCGACAATTCGCATTCCCCCAAACCGAGCGGTTACCCTTTTGGGACCCCGCGTACAACATAACTGTCACCGACATGGTTTACATAAAAAGGAGTAAAATATGAACCGGATTTGTTCGGGGATTATACATAATATTTGTATGTTCAATAACACAAAGCAAGCGGCTGGTTAATGTGTTACTAATATATTTTTTATTGTTTAAAAGAATACAAGTATCGAACCAGCAAAACCATGTTTCCTTGGCATCTTTGCCATCTGTTCCAGTACTTCTCCATAATGGAAAATTGGAACTTATTTAATTTTTCTGGGATGTTTTTAACTATTTATTCATATTTAATACGAATACGTCTTTTTATTATCATAAATTTTAAATAAACGGTCAGGAAAACATAAAAATGAATAATAAATACAATTGTTAAACACACATCACTAGGACAGTAATAGCCAGCCATCAATTGCTTTGAAGTTAATATAACAATATTTTAAAACTAGTGTGACTGTAAGTAATCCTCGTATAAATTTTCACTATAGTAATTCCGCGTGCCGTTATTAAATTATAATTAAATTCCGCTAAAAAACTATGTCCATCGATATTTTAATTTCGAAAGCATTTTGCCAATTTACATGTCCAATATTTGCGTAAACGTTTTTATTGGGCAAAATATTGGTTTAATTAAAAATGTACCGCTTGCAACACATCCAAACATCTACATTACTTTCCAATTCGTTTTTAATGCGAAAATTTTTAAATACAAATTTTAGTCAAAAAGTCATACCAAAGGGCGAAAGATATTTTCGCTAATGGAATATTGTTCATTTCGAATTATGTTGCATAAGTATAATACCCGTATAAAAAACTGTTTTTTATTGGATAATTTCGAGTTATAACAAAAAATGTTGTAAAATATTTTTCCCTTCTGCTTCCTTGGTTTCTCGATTTTTTCCAACGTTATTGAATTATACAAATTTTTTTTATTAATGTTGGTTCCGTAACGGATCTTCCTCAAACAATAAGTTATTTTTTAGCCTTGAAGATTATCTATAAAATGCCCAAACGTGGTCTACAATTGGTTTATTTGTCTTAAGAGCGCTAAATTCGCCTATCGTTTTTAATAGACTTTATTACCAAACATGTTTGCATTATACCCTGTAAACAATAATTGCATATTGTGTTGTATAATCTTTACGACCGCTAATTCCAGGAGGCTAATTATTGTATTATACCAAAAACAAAACGAAAATTACTGGAAGAGTGCCAAATAATAATGCAAACTCGTACTAAATGCCAACTTTATGCAAATAATTTGCGAACACAAAGGCGACTATTAGCCGAAACGGCAGTTCGGGCATTTTTCTTTTGAAGATAACCATCTCTTTAGATTTTATGTTTTAACTGAGTCTATGCTGCAATAAGTCATATGTCGAGGCGCCGCAATTACGTCGTTATTTGGCAATTTTAGGGTTTTGATATGATTACAACTTCCGATAAAGTCAGTGGCGTAACCAACGATATTTCTATGGAAACATGTCAAGTTACTTTTTACAATTTTGCTTGTAATATTTAACCATACTACAGTAAATAAATATTTATGTAAAAAATATCTGTAAATTTACGAATATGTATTTTAGAGCCCGTAACTATTTATATACCTTCCTTGTAATCAGTGACGGCTCGTGACCTATGATAGAGGGGGTTCACAAGTATGGTGAAATTTTTCTAGGCGTTTTAAATGTAGAAGGAAAAAAAGTAATAAAAAAATGCGTTAGGTAAAACATATTTTTATTTATTTTTTAATTTTACACAAGGAATGTGCTCCTGTGGAAGAATCGTCACTGCTTGTAATACCTCTATGTATAGGTGCGGTCAAACGAAAGTTCCCTCAAACTGACAGTACAGGCGATCCCACAATTTTGTTTCGGGGGTTTTATTAAAATGTGTTGTATATAAAAATATAGTTAAATGTAACATTAGCTTAAAAATGCCTATGACCAACAAATAAAAGTAATTCGGGGAGGAGTGAGGGGGAGGGATATTGACCCCCCTTTTACTAATTATAAAATTAGTTTTTCTCATTTAAAATCGAAATCCAGAAGGTATGCAAATATTAAAAGGAACTTTTCGGATTAAGAATACGTTATTTATCTTCTGAATGTATTTGGCTGGGCGCTGGCGCTTGCAAATCCGTTGCGCTACTGGGCAAGATTTTATCCTCAGATAAGGTATACTATTATGAAAAATTACAAGGGTTATTTTATTGCTTTTAGCACCCGCAGAATATCAACGGTAAGGTGTTGATACATGATGGATTACGCAGCATAAAATTACCTAAACACATAAACACGCTGATAAAATTCAATTATAATTAATTGCATTATATAACGGAAATTTTGTTCTCTGGTTAATTATTTTATCCCCATACAGTTATCTAGATAGTACGTATTTTATATACAGGGTGTTACTTTGAAAACTTCCCACCCTTAATACTTTGCTTTCAGGAGATAATATTTAAAATCGGAAAGACACTTGTTATTTCTTGATATCAGTGAACTTAAAGCGTGACGTGATCACGGTTTATAAACGACCATAAAATAAATAAGGAAATCCCAAATTTTAAAACCTTTTCGAGCAGAGCCGGACCAGGTATACAAATTCAATTTATACCTATGCCTGATGCATATATAAATACAAAGTGATTTTTAATCATTTTAATCTTTAGTGGTTTTCCGGCGAGTAATTTTTAGTTAGGCTTATTAGTGGAAGAATGTGGCGTCCTTGGAATTGTGCTGATAGGGGGTATCTTCAAGTGTCATTTTTAAAAGAAAGCATTTATCTACCGATGCCAAACTAATAATTAAAAATGTCTATCAATCGTTGTTGAGTAGAAATTTTAATTCGATGGATTCTTTAGCAGAGACGTCTACTTTGCAAAAACTCCTTTATCTTCGGTAAGAGACATAGTACCTACTTAAACCTGTTAATCCTAGAAAAAATCGGAGTGATTCTGGCACATTTAGAAGCACTGACGAAAATGACATGGATTTATTAAGAAGAAAGATTTACCAAATGTATGAGGTACAAACTGTACTCACTTTGATTTCCCTCAAAGAGCAGCTGATTAAAGGCGAAACAAATATCTCTTGTAGCCTTTCAAGCCTTACGAAAATATTGCATAAAATGGGTTTTAGTGTGACAAACTTGCAGCAGAAAATGGACATACAGTGTTGCGTCTTCCTCCGTACTATTGTATATTCAATCCTATTGAGCTAATATGGCACCAATTAAAATCCAATATTAGGAGAAATAATATTTCTCCTACATTAGATGCATCTGTAGTAGAATTAATTAAAAACTAAGTAAGAAAAATTTCTGTGTACAGCATGTACTTAAGGTGGAAAATTCTTACAATAGTATGATTACAAATGTTCAACCCTTAATTATAAGTTTAGGCTTAGATGAAGATAGTGATAGTGATACAGAGTTAAATTTTGAATAAATCATCAATAGTTTCTTAGAAATTAATTAATTTTTATTGTACTTATTATCCTAATAGTTATACTTTTAAATTATATTATTTTCAATTATCATTAATTGTTATCATTATTTTACATTTATTATAGGTACCCAAAAATTAAAAATACATATCTATTTATTTTAAATTATAAAAATAAATCATGTGGTGTTGTATACATTTTCAAGTTGATCCCATTTATTGAGCTTTGAAGAGGTTCAGGCGTATACAATAGGGTTTAATCAGGTAGTTTATTTATGGCAGTAAGAATCAACGGTGTAATTCTGCAACAACTATACTAAAAAGTGATTTATTTAAACTGTGATCACATCACGTTTTTTACGTTTTTTATTGCTGCTAAGGAACTGTGACTACCTGTGATTTGTTGATATCAGTGATTAAATCACAGTTCGTGAAATATCGCTCACCCCTGTACCTATGTAATATTAAAACTTCTGTAATTATTGATTTTATTTATTTGGATTCAGTATTTTTTTTATATACCAAGTTGCGCCAATTTCTTTAGTGTGCCATACACTTGTAGTATTGTCTGTATAGCACATTTTTTGCTGAATATAAATTTTATGAACCTAGCAAAATTAATTTTCACATGAATAGTAAATGATTTAAAATTAAAATATGGATGAGAGGTAAAATACAATAATAAATAATTTTCAATTTAAACGCAGATTTTGTTTTACATAAACATGGGAGCCATTAAAAGGAAAATATTATGCAATAACGCAAAGCTTGTTTTATTGAAACTAATTATTCCAGCTATTTAAATGTGATTAAACGACAGAATTTATTTAAATGGTAATGACACATGCCAGATCTGAAGCTGAGCCTATGGAATATGTAGCTCCTTTGATGGTTTGACCCTTTGAATTAATTAATTAATTAATTCCTACATTACGCGGCAACTGCTGCTAGATTAAACCTAGATACCTATCATGGCGTACCACATGTCATTTACTAGAATTTAAATTTATCATATTAATTCTGCTTATTCACGATAAAATATACTGGCTCGCATACATACAAGAAACCTTTGGTTTATCGTATTGCGGTATGACCTACCGATTGGGGAGTGCGTACTCATATCCGTTGTCATCCGGTGTGAATGGTGAGGGGGGGGGGGGGAGGTGTTTAATAGTGTTGGCATTAGTGTTGTGATCGCTCGAGCGAAAAACCCTTGATCACTCGATTATTGAAATAACCGACATCGCTCTATTATCAAAAAAAAACCGCTCGAGTTATCTATTCAGGCGAAAACCGTCGCTCGTCACTTATTATCTTTCACTCGATACCCGAGCTTCGCTTGACGCCGGCGGAAATGTACCGCTGTAGTGTGATCGAGTTAAAAAACTGCTCGTATATTCGAACGGTTTTTCGCTCGATAGGAAATACTCTAGTTATAAATTCAGGCGAAAACCCGAAAAATATCGCCTGTCACTTGATACACGACTTTCGGTTAACACACGACATACGTCTTTCTTAAAGGCACATAAACGAGAAGGTGCATATAAAAAAGTATGCCAAATCCCTTAGCGGAGTCATCGCGACATGGGTTTGGTAAAGCTTTGTTTTAACTGGCTAGCCAGCGGCGTAGTTTAGTCTCCGATTGTAAATATTAAAGGATATAATTTTTAAATTTTTATTTACTATAAACGCGAGAAAACTTCTCAAAAATAACATAATAATAGAAATTGTAATGAAAATAACAAAACGAACAAAATGGTTAATAAAATATAATAATATAGAAAAATTCGTTGGTAACCTCATAGTAAACATTCTTAAATCTAAACCGGAACTTTTTATTATTAAACTCAAGAAGACTTCTTAAAAATAACATACATTATAGAAATGTTAATGGAAAATAATCACCTATTTTCTTATTTTGCCAGTCGCGTCTAAATTTTTGAAGGGCACATAGTGGGCACCTGATAATTTAAATTGGAAGAAATTGACAAGCCATTTTACATATCTACTTATTTTATGCTCGTAGATTGAGAAAGATGTGAAGAAAAATAACTCTTGGTAATACCTTTTGTTTTAAAAAAGCACAAGAATAAACCCGAACAATAAATACATATTTGGGTGATTTTTTGCAGTTTTTTTGTTTTGTATCGAGACACGTGGTAAAAATTCATTATTCACAAATAAATAAAGTTCTGGAATTTTTTTGTTCGCTACTACATTTTTTTAGGTAAACCTGTGACCACCCGTAGTTACGTGCTTGCTAAATACCATATCTGATCACATGTAAACGGCTAGGCTGCCTTTCGAGCAGTCAGTGACGTTATCGCTTGATGAATTGGAATTTCAAGCGATTCACTCGATTATTAAAATCGCTCGAGTATCAAGTACTCGATTATTAAAATCATCGGTTTTTTCCAACACTAGTTGGCATGTTAGTTCAAGAACTGTTAGGGTTAGGTAAAACTTTGTTCAATATAGACAATATCATACAACGCAGAACGTATTAAACGTAGGGATAATTATTGTAATGAAACAAAAATGAACAGAGAGAACATACCAAATTCAAAAGGCAAAAATCCTTTGTACCTGATTGGTATTATCAATGTTAGACAGAAAAATCCAACATAAAGGACCGGTCTACATTATAAAACAGCTAAACGTCAGATTATTTATCCCAAAGAGAATTCTTCATAAAGATAACAAGCAGCTTGTCTCGCTGAGCGTGTTTTTGTTCCAAATTAATTGCAGCCAGACACAATTGTGTTGGCGGAACTCGAAAAAGTCAAATTCAGTTAAAAAGCACAAACAGCATTATTTGTAAATTTAATGAAATCTTTTGATCTTTGATAATGAACAAAAAATATATGGTATTATGCAAATTACAGAAAGTAATAAAAATTGAGTAGTTAAAAATTGTTCTCTAATAGCATTTTTACCTTTCTAAACCTTTTACACCACACACTGGGTAGAAACACATATAATTCTGGATTATTTTGGACACTGCTACTCTCAACGTTCGGCGAGGGTAATTATAAATTTATGATTTAACTACCTAGTTAATTTTATTAGAATCGACCAATATACGAAACGAAGTTTAGATTTATAGCCATTGGCCACTAGAGTATAATAATATGACGGAAAGATCAATTGATGCATACACGATGTAACAATAGAACAACGTGCGCCACAATAAATTACGACGGTTATCATTTCGGATTTTTTATGACGATCAAACTGGATAGTTATCGAAAAATGTTAATAAGTGTCCTTTTTCTGTGAAATGGAGTTTATATAAACTATGCACTAGATACCATAGACTTTGTAGTTGGTACTATTGTTTGCCCAGTTTTATTTGAACGTTGCCTTCTGAAGAGCGAGAGGAGAAAAATGTATAAAAACCATGCTAGAAAGCGCCTTGCTATATAATTCTAGAAGTCTCACGCTGTAATCAGAAGCATGGAAAATCTTCAAAAAATTAATGTTTATTAATTATAAGCTCTATTAACACTAATGTAACCAAGCGGTTGCCAAGCAACAAGCCCAAAGTGGTCCATTAGGGTGTGTCTTCGTTGGATCATATATTGGACCAAAGGGATAGAAAAAAAATGGTGGGTGGTATTTATTTTGATCTTAGTAAGGCATTTGATCTTATTAACCATGAACTGCTGCTTGCTAACCTTGAGTATTTGGGTGTTCGTGGAGCTCCAAATGTCTTATTCCGTTCATATTTGAGTGAGGAGATTTGTTGTGTCAATGAATTCAGCTGGAGGTGGAAGGCCCGTAAGGTCGAAGGCGAGGAATGTGACTGTCGGTGTTCCTCAGGGTTCTATTCTGGGCCCAATACTTTTTTTAATATTTGTTAATGATCTACATAAAAGAATTAACTTGACTCTGGCTCTGCCCTTTCCGGTCAGGTGATTGAGGTCATAAATCGGATGTCAGGTTGGTGTATGAGAAACCATCTTCGCCTTAATATAGGTAAAACTGCGTTTATCATTTTTAAGCATAATAACGATGAGGCTGTTCAGATTACCATTGACAATGTGAGTATCAAAAGTTCTGACTGTGTTAAGTTTCTTGGAGTGATTGTGGACCAGGGGCTGCAGTGGAGCAAGTAAGTTGCTGCAGTCTTGTCAAAAATGAGCTTGCCATTGTATGTCGTTAGGTATTTAAGGGACCAGATCAGTTTAAACAGCATCTTGATGTTTTATCATGCATGCGTCCAGTCTATAGTATCATATAGCATAATATTTTGGTATCGTGCATCAGTGGTTAACTCACATAAAGTTTTTGTAGCCCAAAAAAAAATCATTAGATTAATACTTGGTTTGGAGTTCAATGAGTCCTGTAGGGGTAAGTTTAGACAGCTAAATATCATGACTGTTCCATCTTTGTATATCTTTAATGCTGTTCAATTTACAAGAAAAAATTTACATTTATTCTCGAGAAATGAAGATTTTTATTACAATATGGTAACGCGTGGTAAAGATGAACTGCATGTTCCCATGCCACCATACAGCCCTCTACGGTAAGAGTTTGTTGGGTGCATAAAGGTTTACAACAACAACTTTTGACATTGACACTATACAAAGCCCAGATTCGACCATCACTAGAATACTGCTCTCATGTCTGGAGCTCTGCACCCAAACATACTCTTCGGCTACTGGATTCCATCGAAAGGAGGGCTATTCGTCTGATCGGAGACCACGAGCTGAGGAAGAACCTCGACAGCCTAGAACATCGAAGACAGGTTGGGGATTTGACTCTCTTTTACAGATATTTTCATGGAAGGTGCTCGGCTGACCTTGCCCTCTTAATTCCGCCCGGAGCGACGAATAGCAGAAATACACGACGAACCACTGCCGCCCATCCATATGTGGTTAAGCTTAGTACTCCTCGAACTTTATTATTGAAGAATTCTTTCATCTGGAGGACTACATCCTTGTGGAACGACCTTCCCGAGGTCGTTTGTCCCAACGAATATAACCTCCAACGATGCAAAACCAACGTGAATCGCTTTTTGCGCACACGCACCACTCCCAGAGTGCCCTAAAGGATTTTTCCTATAGTGCTTGTGTTTGATCATATATATATAAAAAAAAAAATACCCTGCCTCCAACTTTGAGGCAGGTGCAAAGTGATATTAAATTTAGGACCCTTCTGAAAACATTCTTAATTCAGAAGGAATATTACTCTATTGCCCATTACCTAGATGATGCGTGAGGTGGAGGGCAGACTCTCATTTTATTTTATTTTATTTAATGTTATATATTATTTGTTATTTTTTTTACACTTATTGTTACAATTGTGACTGGTCTGTATGTGTGAATTCTGTGCTAATTGTTGTTGGTATTATTGGAATGTAATTTACTTATTTATTTAGTTATTTGCTATTATTTATTATATTACTTACTTTTATTTCATTTCTAACTGCATTTAGTATAGTATAAGACTTGACGTTGTCCATGTTCAATTTCTTTTTGAATTTTATGACAATAAATGCATTATTATTAAGGTTAGGTAACCATGATGCACTAACCGAGGATTAGTAGGCCTTGGGGGTGCTTCGTATAACTAAGGTTCGTGTTCCGGAGATCATGGTAAATCTCGGCAATGACCATGGCAGCATTCGAAGACCAAAAAATTAAAATTCCAAAAAATTTTATACCTACGGACAATAAGGTGATACAAATCATTGTTAGATTGCCATCAATTACAACCAGGTTGAATCCGGTGTTGCACTCGAACAACCCTATTGTTCTCACCTGCAATTCCTATTTAAAGATTTGGTTTAAGGTAAAATTTTCATTAAACACGAAAGAGGAGGAATTGAGTGTAAGTGACCTAGAAGAAAGCTTAAAATGTTGCCCTAGACACTGTACAACTTCATGTCGCCGTTGTCCCGTCTGACCCGAAGCGACTCGAACGGCAAAGGTTAACATTACGTTCAATGCTCTCTCACCCCGAAAATGGCACCCTCGTGTTCTTATTTCGCGGCATGGCGGCTACATAACAGAACATACAATTTAATTAGCTTCGTGTAAGTGTTATGTCTATAAATTCGGTAAGGGGTAGTAATTATTATTTGGTCTTGCGGTTTTCTTCGAATGAAATAATCGACAAACGTGCTTGTGGTTTCTTTGTTTCTGCTGCTGATTAAACGATGGCCATGCCTCGCCATTGCCAGGAAATGGCCACGCAATTTTTTGTTTTAAGCGAAATTTTATTTTATGAGTATTATTTTTCTTTATCGTAACAGTTATTTGTTTTAATAAACTTTGACTCCATAATTTTTTTCGCCTTGAGAATAGTCAATATTTCTTATACTTCTTTGAAATAAATTTGAAATTTACGGAATTGATATGTCAGCTTGTCAATTGCATTCCATTTAGCTCTGGAAAATTTTTTACTGTCTGAATTGCATCCGCCTAACATCCGGATTGTATCCCCGAAACAAACCACAATGAGCAACAATGTTACCAAGTGTATATTTAAAAAAAAGATATACAGGGTGTTCCTTAATGACGTGCTAATATTTCAGGCTGTGATTCCTTAGATCATTTTATAAAGAAAAGTTCATATGAACATATGTCCGCAACGGCTTAAATTTTTTGCTACAGGGTGTTAAATTTATATTTTTTAAATGGTTATTTCCGAAAGTACTTTAGATATTTCCCTGCAAACATGTCCTCCTCTTCAAAAAAGATGGTACGCTACTGACATCTTTCCATGATTAACCTGGTCAATTATACATGAAAACGGTCTCTTGAGTTTTTCTCGTCAGATGCACCATTCTTGATTAAAACCACTAAATTCATATTGAAACTCATTATTAACCTTGATAAAATAATTAATGATAAATTTTGTTTTATAAAAATTGTTGGAGTTGGCAATTCGATGCGAAGACGGGCGGAAGCATTCCTTTTAAGTGACGGTGGCCATTTCCAACAATTTTTATGAAACAAAATTTGTCATTAATTATTTTATCAATGTCAATAATAATGAGTTTCAATATGAATTTAGTGGTTTTTAGTCAAGAACGGTACGTCTGACGAGAAAAATACAAGAGACCGTTTTCATGTAGAATTGACCAGGCCAATCAGAAAAAATATCCACATGGAAAAATGTCAGTGGCGTACCATCTTTTTTGTAAAAAATATCAGAGGACATGTTTGCAGGGACGCCACTAGTGGAACAATTGAATAACTTTTTCAGCTAAAATTTGTGGTTCTATATCCTAGTAACACATACCAAAATTGAAAATAATATCTAAAGTACTTTCGGAGATATTAAAAAATACCATTTAAAAAATTAAAAATTCAATACCCTGTAGCAAAAAATTTAAGCCGTTGCGGACATATGTTCATATGAACTTTTCTTTATAAACTGACCTAAGGAATCACACCCTGAAATATTAGCACGTCATTAAAGAACTGTGTATACTAAACTATATACTAAAATTTACAGAATTTACTGTGATTTTTTTTCTGGGCTATTTCTAATTGGTAATACTTTGAACATTAGTATTTGGTTTCAATTATATGGTTCTATAATTATATTACTGGTAGTTTTGGGTTAGTTATTTATTATTGTTTTACCTGCATCGCCATTTAGTTATCACAGTTTCTCCATATCGTTTATAAAAAGCAGGTGCGAGAATGGATGATAAATTGGACAAGTTTTTGACTAGAGGAAAATGCCAAACTTTAATGGAATTGATAGTTATACCATTCCATTATAGTCTTCTGTTTACTTCCGAATAAAACTACCGTTTCTTACTATCTGGTTTTGAAATATTTAAAAGAAGAATGTCGGAAGCTAAATCTTTCTCTCTCTCTCTCCTGAAATTATATCAGCAAATTTTGAAAATACCATTCATAAAGCTATCTCTTAGACTTTTCCACAAATCGCCATTCGAGGTTATAGATTTCGGGCAGGCAATTATTGTTTGCTACCTATATAGTTTTATTATTACAAAAGAAGAAGTTGTTAAAGAAATTTCAGGACAGGTATAAGTGATTAATTTGGAATGCAATTCGGTCCCGGCCCACTCACCTACACCTAGTCCGTATTTTGCTTAGTTTTTTGAAAATTACACAAATGATCTCGGTCCAATAATCTTAAGTAAAAAGTAACCAATATAGTTACTAAACAAAAGAATTTAAAGTAAAGAACGCAAAAGAAAAATCAAATAACATTAATGTTTGTGATATCATATAGATTGAATTGGTTCGTGTTTACCTTTTCAATAAAAAGAGAAAAGATTTGATCCCAAATTAATCCAATATTCTATTTCCTTTTGAAGGGTGGATATATTGGTCAGGATTTCGTAGAAGCCCGAATTGACAAGACGCGATTTAGGGTGGCCTTTAAGTCCATAGATATACAAATAGGATTTTTTATTTTATATTTTCCCCTCGTTAGACTTCTAAAAAGAATTTCAATAACTTTATTGATATTGGCCCCGGTGGGACTTATACATTGTGGAACAACGTCGATCACGTGCCTCCTCTCCTGCTTTTTTTGTTTATGGCCCAGTCGGTGTCGCCAGAATCGAGTGTGCTAGGACTCCGACTGATTCTCAACTGTTTCAATTGTTTTTTTAGCGACATGGATTGTCGCAAAAAGTTATTAGCTGACGCCGATAGGCTAGACATGACACGGGATCCTTCAAGAGATACTCTCGGCACAATTAACTTTTCCAGTGTTCACATACGCATATTATTTTGTTTTGTTCATTCTTTATTTTATTCGCTATAGTTGTTAGTGCACTTGAAAACCTGCACAGTTAAGTGGCTATTACTCATAATGATCCCATTTATGACAATGTTGACTAAAATTGTATTCTAACATCCAAATAAGTCCTGTTTTTAAAATCGTATTTGTTTAACTTTTGTTTGAGCGCAAGAACAATCTTCTTCAATTCGCAAGTAGTTCTGCTCAATGTTGATATTTCCTGTCTACCAACCCAGGATATTCTGGTCAAATTCTATTTTTATATCTACAGTATGTCCACGGATGGGGTTTACATTACATAGTTATTTAATTAGCCCTTTCATTTTGGAGAATCGCCTCAAAGAAGAGCACTAGTAATTTTTTACAAAATCGGAATAAGAACATGAGCTTTTTTACATTATTTCCACCGTTCGTCCCGACTCACCCTATATACAGTATGTCCACGGATGGGGTTTACAAGAGGACAAATGGACTAAAAATTGAAAAATACGAAAAAAAGTCACTCTTAATAAACGTTTTTGCTTGTCTAGAAAATACGATTCATCATAAGAAACTTCAATTTTTTTATACAGGGTGGGTAAAAACTGCAAAAATGTTATTTTGCTTAAGAGTAGACATTATTTTGAAAGATACGAATAAACGTTTTTACTTGAATAATGAATAGGTGATACCTGTTCTCAATGTCTTTATTTAATGAAGTAATAATAATAATAATAAAAATACGAACATTTTAATTAACATGAAAAGAATACGATAACGATTTCATAATTCAAAAACTCCACCCCCATACTCGATACATTTTTCTAATTGCTTTCTCAAATAAGTGAAAGAATTTCTGATTTCTTCCTGAAATATCGATTGGACAGCCTGGATAATTCTGCCCTTTAGCACTTCAACATCATTTTGTATTGCGGTTGAATGCGGTGTTATCAAAAAAATATGGCCCTATAATGCCATGGATGGATATCGCACACTTTTGTGAAATATTGTCTTCTCGTCATAATTCTGAATTCGGGTTTGTTCGTTCGTTGATTTTCTAATGACCAGTAAGTAACGTGCTGGGTTACAACGGTTCCGTTTGTTGAAAATGTACTTTCATCAGAAAACATGATACATTTATAAAAATCAACATTTCCACTTAAAATTTTGTCTCCTATCCACAGGCAAAAATCAAGGCGTTTCGCGTCGTCTCCCTCTTCCAATCTTTGATTAAAGTCCGGTTTATACGGATACAATTTATT
Source organism: Barypeithes pellucidus (assembly GCA_963991005.1). Taxonomy (NCBI): domain Eukaryota; kingdom Metazoa; phylum Arthropoda; class Insecta; order Coleoptera; family Curculionidae; genus Barypeithes; species Barypeithes pellucidus. The sequence goes on from OZ022566.1 coordinate 17,951,551, forward strand.
TGCTTTAAGGATCTTATGAATTTGACTTTTTTTCACAACTTCCAACTGAGTAACACGATTTCTAAGGGACGTCATAGGATTTTCTTCAACAGAATAAAGAACTAAGACTGTTGCAGCATCATCCTGGTCGTATTTCTTCTTTTTTTTTGAGGTCCAAAACTTGAACTTTTTTATTAACTTGCAGATTGTCATCCTAGTTATTGGGATTCCTACAAATTTCTCGGTAAATTGTTCCATGACGTAGCGGTATGAAACTTGACCATCCCCATAACATTGTATTATAAAAACTCTTTGTTCAGTAGATAGCATTTCTACTTAAATAATAACTTCATTAAATAAAGACATTGACAACAAGTACCTATCACCTTAAGTGTCATTATTATTTTAACTAGGTTCACCAGTCAGATGTGTGCCAGAGAATACTTTTTGGGAAATAATTTTTACATAGCTAAACCTTTTAATGAATTGTTCTACTTCGGCTTGTTGTGTAGAAAACACATTCATTAAGAGTGACTTTTTTTTCGTATCTTTCAAAATAAAGTATGTTTACTCTTAAGCAAAATAACATGTTTGCAGTTTTTACCCACCCTGTATAAAAAAATCGAAGTTTCTTATGATGAATCGTATTTTCTAGACAAGCAAAAACGTTTATTAAGAGTGGCTTTTTTTCGTATCTTCCAATTTTTAGTCCATTTGTTCTCTTGTAACCCCCATCCGTGGACATACTGCATATAGGGTGAGTCGGGACGAACGGTGGAAATAATGTAAAAAAGCTCATGTTCTTATTCCGATTTTGTAAAAAATTACTAGTGCTCTTCCTTGAGGCGATTCTCCAAAATGAAAGGGCCAATTAAATAACTATGGACCATCGCACGTCACACGACTACCACAAATTTGTCTTTTTAATTACGATATAACGCAAAAACATATGAAATAACTGCTGAAATGATCATAGCTATCGTCGATTGGGACCAAACAAGATTTATTTTAGTTAGATAATTGCTATAACGCCAGCTGTCTAACTATTTAAAAATATTTAACGGTTTGTCACTGTTTTTATTACAAACCTACATTACGTGAAAGATTTTACCCGGGCAAGTTTAGGCAATATTACGGCACCCTACGGTCGTAACTTCGGTCTAATTTCTTTTAATTTCCCGACACTCCGAATGCTAATAGCCGTTGTTCAGCGGGTGCAAGCTAAAAATTAAAAATTCCCAACCAAACAAAGGGGCACATTACATTTTAGTTGACAATTTGTTTGGTTAATAACAGCTGATTCTAATACCCTTGTCTCTGGGATAAGATGTTTTATCCCTTTATATTTTTAGAGTAAAGTGTTCCCGCATGAAATAATTAAATCTGTAATCCTAATAAAGTTCCACCCGAACAAACCAATTTCGATTTATTTTATAAAAATAATTATATTGTAAGCCCTTGCCCAGCCGTTTTATTATTTAGGAAGTACCATGTAGTCATGGGCGTCGTTAATAAGGGGCAAGAGGGGGCAGTCCCCCCCCCCCCCCGGAATTTGATAACTTAATAACACATCAAGAAACTTTTAGTTCGTTCGGGGAAAAGGTAGGTAGTTCGTATGTGGGTTTTTTAGCATACGGGGTTGTCGCCCAATGTCAAAATTATATATCAATAATCTTTTAATTCGTTAGCGGAAAAGATAGTATGTATGGTTTCTCTATTTTTTCTCAAATTTGGTACGTATTTTTAAAGTCTAAAGTAAATTTGACATTCGAGGCGGTGCATAGTCGGATATTGTTTCTTCAAAAATATTTCTCTTAATCGAAGCTAAGTCAAACGAAGAAAAATTCTAATATAGCGTATCCTAAGCTGCTATACAGTGTATACAGGGTGATTCACGACGAGCGTGCATTAGAACTTTATGGAGAACTACTCCGTATAGACATCAGTATACAGTACAGTACAATTTTATTGTTTTCATAGCACACTTGAACAAATAGTATTTTCGGAATAAAATTGGATTTTTTGAGAAAACGCTTTGATGTAGGTATAGGACAGTAAATACTATTTATAAAGAACAACTAATTTGCCATCAAATTAAATAAAAATATACAGGGTGTTCCATTTAAAATAAGAAAGTTTTTAATGGTTGAATTATTTCACAATGAGGCTTGAATTGTGACCACCCTGTACATTTTATGCCGAATTTGAAATGTTTTTGAGACTTGATGATCTTCTAGCTATTCGGTGAGAAAAAATTTTTAGTCCAAGCGCTAAGGTCAAAAAATTATATGGATTATTTCATCGTCATGCATTTGCCAAATAATTACAAAAAGTCCAGATATCTCAAAAACTAATAGAGTTTGATAAAAACATTTTCTATAAAATGTGCTTAGTATTTAATGCTTAATCGAAAAATGTAATAAAAATTACCATATTGTATTTAAAAAACGAAAGTTGGCAGCTACTTCCGGTATAACCGGAAATGACAGAAACATGTCAATATTTTAGTTAAAGAGAGCATATCGATAAACCCAAATCCCCAAAGTTTCAGGAACATATATTCAGTAGTTCTCCATAAAGTTCTAATGCACGCTCGTCGTTGGAACCATATGGAGAACTTTTTTATTATTGGTTTTAGGAAAAAAGTTATTCTTCATAAAAAGTTCTGCATAGTCTAAAACTCAAAATGCAACCTTCAGTTATCAATATTTCCCAGTCATATACGAGGTATTTCCGAAATTACGAATTTTGCTCAAGAGTAAAGCACCTTTATTTTTGACAATACAGAAGAATGTTATGAATAAAAGTTATTTTGAATTAAAAGTTATATTCAAATATGCAATTACAGTTATTTAGCATGAAAATTTAGGTTTTGTGATTATCATATTTCATAAAACCAATAATAAAAAAGTTTTCCATATGATTCCAACTTAAGTAGACACACTGTATAAACAAATTTATAAAGAAATTTTTGGCACCGTTATTATTTAAATTAAAACTAGATTTTCGGACATCAGTGGATTACATTTTTTCGATTTATTGACCAAACATAATTTTTAATCCTATTCACATTTGTTTCCGCAAGAACTATTTGACATTGAAGTAATTTACGATGAAATTATTGCATATTTGGCATTACAACCGTAGAATACCATTAAAATACAAATAAGCATACCTACTAATTAATGTTACTTAAAATCAAAGATCTTACAAACTCCAGATAGAATTGTTTACATTTGAAGTCGACGTAAGGATTGTAAACGTGCACTCCCCACCTTGCTGTTATGCTTGCAGCATAGCCAGATTGTCCTATTTATCGCTAAGGTATCTGCAAAATCCCAATTAAAAATTTGTTAATTTGACAATTGCAACTGGTTTAAGGTTAATCCGCAATTGCTTTTAAAATAAATTTATTTCCCAATAATTTTAATATAAATTGTGAATAGGCCTTGAGAGATTTAGAAAAAAAATATTATTATTATACATAAAAGTTTGAAATAAACCGACTGCACTCTGACAACATCAAGTTGAAAGATAGTACGCTCGGCGGCAAACGCTCAAACTTTATCAATGGAAGAAGAATACACTGTTGCTACTCGCTACCTCGCTACTAACCGCTTTTAAGGGAGTGTTTATATACTTGGTTGTTTTTATTTTATTTTTTTGTGAGTATTGGTGAAAAATCGTCTTTATTATAAACAATGATGGTGCATTCATGTATAGTTTGTAAAAGAGTGGATCATTTAAGCAAGGATTTATCTTTTCTTCGGTAAGTATGGTTATGTTTTAATATGATTGTATTGATATGATTTCTGACTCACAATTGACGTTTAAAAGGTTATGGACCGGTCCGTGGTGCTAGTCCGGGCAAAAAGCAGTCGAGTTGGTTTATTTCTTAATATAAATCTTGCATTTACAAGATGGTTGAGTCTTGTGCGGCCATAAAATACTTCACTAAAAGATGCAATGGTGTTAAATTAAAATTTCACAGGTTAGTAAATATATTTAGAAATTTGATTTTGAGTTTGCATCACTATGAAAATTCGGTTTGTTTAAGAATGTACCAAATGTTTATCCACTTCGTTATGATACTAAAGGGCCGTAGCCTACGGCAAATTTGGATACATGCCCTTAGAAGGAATAATTATAGTCCAGGTGATACAACAGTTATTTGTGAGAAATACTTCACAAAAGAAGATTATGTAGGTAATGTACATGGGAATAAAATACTGAAGAAAGGAACAGTGCCATCAAAATATTTTACATCTTTATTTTTCTATATTTAAACAACGTTTGCAGTGTAACAAGTACGTGAAGACAGGTTTTATATAATTTATTTATTTATTTTTATATATTTGATCTAACTTGTTTAGGTACATATTATTTTAATTTACTTATTTAATTAATCACTTTAGTGTACAATATGCCTTAGTGGCCTTAAACCAGTTGTAATTGTCAAATTTACAAATTTTTAATTGGGATTTTGCAAGATGTCTTAGTGATAAAGATAACAATCTGGCTAGAAATATACACTTTTATATCTGGAGAGTATCATCCAGTAATGAATACACCAAAAATATTGATACTAAGCATAAATAGTTAAATCCATCCTTGGTATCGTATATAAAAACTGGATCAATATTTCTATCTTTTTTATAAATATCCAATATTCGAAACTACACTTTTTGAATAGATAATATAGTTAAACGTAAAGAATCTCAAAGTAAATTATACGCCCTTGTTGGGCTTTTTGCCCAGACTAGCTCCGCTCCGACACAATGAAGAGCGCTCCATAACCTTTTAAACGTTATTGGATTTAACCTTGTAAGATCTTTGATTTAACCAGACTTCAACATTGTTGCCATTAGGGAGACCAACATGTTTTGTCACTCTTCCACCCATTACTGATTTTCAATAACATTTCAAACAATCACAAACTCACTTTCCAACAGATTTATGAATGGAGTGTTGGCCCTGTGCTTAAAATAAATCGGTATGGAGTTATTTTTTGGTTTGTTTCCGCTGTCTCTTTTTGCATATAGCTCGGAAAATCGGGATCATTTTAAAAATACAGAAAAAGGAAAACTCTTCTTGAAAAAAAAATTGTTTTGTTCATCTGCTGTAACTTAAGTAAAAATGTCGCGCTTTTTAAATTGAGTATAATGAGACACACCTTACTGACCTTGCCGCTCGTTTTTTCTAGTATTTACTATAAATTATGGACTAAATTTAGATGTGTATTTTGGGTTTGCTCGTGGGGCGTGGTCCATAAATAATTTCGCCTGCGGCGCTTTCGTTTCGTTGCTACCGCTGGTGTCCTGGTTTTAAAATTTATAAAATTACTCATTTTATCATTGCCCCCCCCCCTACAAAACTTTCTAACGACTCCCATGCATGTAGTCAATATAAATATAATTAAAATGTTCTTGTATTTTGCAGTATATTTATATTTAAAAACCTATTTACGATAATAAACATATTGAATGCAGCAGCACTTACCAAAATCTAAAGAGGGATTTATTCCCATGGCTTCACAAAGCTATTAAGAACAAAAGGGTTGCGCACGGGCGAGGGGGGAGTGCGTGGCGTCAAGCACGATTTTGCTCAAATTACACATAGAATAACACGCGGGTTTGATGCGAGTTGTTTAAACGCAACAGAGATCGGTAATTAATCATTCGAGTGAGCGGGTATTAATATCTGGACGCCGCAATGACCGGCTCTTCGCATCAACCCTGATGATGTTCAGCTCATCTGCATAGCCACGAACAATAAATTTAACGATGAGGCCCGCATGTAAAGATCGTATTTTTAATGATATCGACCAATGGGACAGAATGGTCGCACGATATTTTTAATTTTCGCAGAGGTCAGCTATTGTCATAGAAGGCCCTCATAAGTTTTTTATAAATTGGGCCTTTAACTTTGCCTGATGTGAAAGTAACTTTAATATCAAAATAAGAAGGTATTTGGGGCTAATTATGACATACAAGGTGTCTCGAAATTAACGGACACCACTTTACCACCATATTATTCGGCTGAACATAATATAAATCAAGTAAGATAGAAATATCAATTTTAATCGATGGCCTTCTATTCACAAACTTCATTTTGATTACACAAATCGACATAATTTTTGTAACATCGATGAGAATGCTTATTTTGCGTTTCATTTAGGAAGTTATTAAAACGTCGTTAGCACGTCTCATTTTCAAGTACCTACTTCTCTTTTATATAATGCGATCTTTGAAATCATTTTTACCTGTCTTTGGACCGGAAAGTACAACAAGACCGCGGAGGGGTTATTTTCACAGTGTTGTACGAACCTTTAAGAGTTTTATTGTTTTCTGCAGTTTAGTTGGTTTCTGTCTCGTTTACAGTACAGTCAAGTGTTTAAGTCGATTTTGATATAAAATGGCAAATTCGAGTCGTCGATGTTGCAAAAATCCAGCCGATAAGTTTTGTTATATATGTGAACGATTTATTATAAAGTCCCAAGCTTGATCTATATCTGAGGAAGTCAAAAAAGCCTATTTTTTTTGTGTTTTAAGTGCCAAATTGGGGATCAAGATAAAAGTTGGGCTCCTCATGTTTGTTGCGTGAGTTGTCACGTAAATTTAGTGCAGTGGATGTATCGCAAGAAAAATTCTATGCCGTTTGCTGTTCCTATGGTGTGGAGACAACCTGCTGACCATGTAAGTGATTGCTACTTTTGCATAACTAAAACAGAAGGGATTTCAAAAGAGCATAGAGACAAAATAGAGTATCCAAATTTGCCTTCTGCGCTAAGGCCAGTTCCTCATTGCCAGGAACTACCGTTACCGATAGCGCCTTTAAACCTGGACATCGTGTTTCCCGGTGATTCTAATTCTTCATCCGAATCTGATCCACAACTTCCTGAGAACACCACACAGTTGTGACCCAATATTTTTACCAGCTACCAGTGAACCTCACTTAATATCTCAGAATGAATTAAAGACTTGGCACGTGACCGAAGATTGTCAAAACAAAAATCGGAACTTTTTGGTTCCAGACTTCAACACTGGAACTTGTTAGATAAAAAAGCAAGTGTTTCACTTTACCGAAAACGGAATGTAACATTGTCAACTTTTTTTAAAATGAAAGGGTCGCTATATGCCTGTTGTGATATTGATGGTTTAATGAATGAGCTTAATATGGAACATGATCCTAGCGAGTGGCGTTTATTCATAGATTCATCGAAATACAGCCTAAAAGCAGTCCTGCTTCATAATGGAAACAAAAAACCATCCATTCCTTTAGCCCATTCAGTGACAATGATAGAAGCGTATGACAACTTAGCAACCATATTAAATTGTCTTAAATATGAACAGTATCAGTGCGATATCTGTGGATATTTAAAAGTGATAGGTATATTGCTAGGACTTCAAGGGAACCTGGTACTTCAAACATTAAATATGTCCCCCTTGTTAATTCAAAAAATTTGCTGCGACCGCCTCTCCATATTAAGCTCGGACTAATGAAAAACTTTGTCAAAGCCATGGACAAAGAAGGTAGTGGTTTCCAGTACCCAAGAGAAATATTTCCTCACCTAAGTGATGCAAAATTAAAAGAAGGCATATTTATTGGACCTTAGATAAGGAAGCTCCTAGATAATCTCCGTTTTCAAAAACAATTAAATGAAAAGGAATTGGCAGCTTGGACGTGTTTTGTACGTGTATTGAAAGGATTTCTGGGCAACAAGACTATAAAAGACTCATAGATAAACTGTTGAAAACCTATGAATTACTAAAAATACATTGAACATGATGAACAAGGAGAGAGGTTTCACCAGGACATCAGGACGATGGACACAAGATGCCATGGACGCTGGAACGCATCTTTTGGGCGACTACTGTTGGTTTTTAAAAAGGGATGATATTACAGAACACAAAAGGAAAAAGTGAACGTTTTTGTCGCTGTATCATATCTTGTGCAATATATTTTTTATTAACATAACAAACAATCCTCAGTAATGTTTTTGCATAGATGCCACATGTTTTATATGTTTATATTAAATAAATATATTAGATTGTAAAAATATGTCGTCTCCTCTTTTTTCTCCACCACCCACCCCTTATAACAAAAAAACTGTACGTGTTTTAGGACTTTAAAATACTTCAGACAAACCTTTTTTATCAATGTTACTTTACAAAAATTTAAATTTGTCGACTTGTGTTATTATTACTTTTATTAGCTCCTTTATGAACGTCTTCAGGGTTTTCCCTATAAAGGGCCGTAGCGCCCTGAGCCAGCATTTACTCACTTATACCCATATGAAAAAAATCTATTATTTTAGCCGGATAATGTGGGAGTAAAGTATTGCCCTTTCATTGCGTGGCACCCTGTATATTCTCCGAAAATACCTCTCATAAATTAAGATATTTATAAACGATGAAAATACATTTTTCCGTATCATGTAGAACATTGTGATGCTCTGATCATTTACAGTCAACAGGAAACAAATAATGTTTGATGTCTTTGTTTGGATAGCCCCTTTGTATGTCACGGACGCATTTTGGCCTAGCACCAGCGTAAGATAGAAACCTGAAACCTCAAAGGGCTAAATTGATATCAAAGTAAATATTCAACAGTATACGGTTTACTTGTATTACAATAGTATTAATATATGTATAATGATGGGGTCAGATATTGTTTGAAATAAGTGTCCCTTGAATGGAGTTAGAGACCGGTCAAGTGAGCGAAGATAAATATAATTGCTGTCAATAGTGAAGGATATAAGGGCCGTGGGAGGTGCTTATTACCGAAAAATCATACCGGCATGTTACGGACAAATTGGCGTTTGAGTCGGATTCCCCATTTTTGGTTTCGGACAAAGAGGGATCGGGAATCGGGAGAACCACACGACTGAGCATTAATGCCGACATCAATTAGTGTATGAGGCGAACCGTGAGAAAACAAACAATTATTTGCGAGCGACTGAAGACTCTCCCTTAAAGAGCGAGCTTGTCACGGTAAAACGAAGGTATCTGTGGTCACCCCTTTCTGATGGTCAGTCCTTTCAGAGTGATGTTTACTGCGCTGACCAACGCACGGCCACAGGCCACTATGGCAAGCACATATTTGTCTTAATTTCCTGCACATTAGCAATGAAGGCTTCTGTTTTCAGCGGCGTAGGGGTCATTTTTTTACTCTCAAGCAGGAGACTATCAAAATAGGCATTTTACGATAAAAGACTGCAATTAGTTCGTTCCATTTTATTATATGATTTTTATTTTAGTTAAGATTTGAATTTAGTTTTACATAATTTCCCATTTTTCATGGCACAATTATTTGTGACATAGGTACACGAAAAGAAAAACTTCTACAATATTATTTTGTTACTGATTAATAATGAAAATTGTAATTAATATATTTTTTTTATGATCAAACAAGCGCTATAGGAAAAATTCTTTAGGACACTCTGGAAGTGGTGCGTGTGCGCAAAAAGCGATTCACGTTGGTTTTGATTCGTTGGAGGTTATATTTGTTGGGAAAACAACCTCGGGAAGGTCGTTCCATAAGGATGAAGTCCTCCAGATGAAAGAATTCATAAACAATGAAGTTCGAGGAGTACTAAGCTTAACCACATATTGATGGGCTACAGTGGTTCATCGTGTATTTCTGCAATTCACCGCTCTGGGCGGAATTAAGAGTGCAAGGTCAGCCGAGCACTTTCCATGAAAATATCTGTAGAAGAGAGTCAAATCCCTAACCTGCCTTCGATTTTCTAGGCTGTCGAGGTTCTTCGTCAGCTCCTGGTCTCCAATCAGACGAATGGCCCTCCTTTCGATGGAATCCAGTAGCCGAAGAGTATGTTTGGGTGCAGAGCTCCAGACATGAGAGCAGTACTCTAGTGATGGTCGTATCTGGGCTTTGTATAGTGTCAAAAGTTGTTGAGGTGTGTACAACTTTTTGGTTCGCATTTGTACACCAAGTTTCTTCCTTGGCGATTGCCACAACGTGGTTATGCCAAGACATATTTCCTCCCAGATTGATGCCCAGCAAATTAATAGATGAAGCTAGTGGGATTGCGTGTCCGTCCATGACTATATCCGGTTGTGTAATGTTAACCTTTTTAGAGAAAACTGCTCCTGTGTTTATTTAGCATTAAATTCGCTAAAATTAATACAATATTTTATAGAAAGTCGTACATTAAATTCTTTACTATAATAATTTTACTAGAGTGCTTGTTCCATGCACTCATATTCGTTGTAAAAGTTAAAATATATTTTAGTAATTACTTGATTTTACTAAATTTATTAAACCTTATTATAGTTTTTTATAAATTATATTTACAGTATTATTTTGATAAGGATTACTAATAATAAATGTAATTAGTGCTATATTTTATAAGAAAATTTACAATGAAATCGTTACTATAGTTTTTTTTCCGTGTAGTCTTCCTGCTATTGTCCATTGAACTACGTATAATATTACAGGGAAGATCGGTGAATAATTAATAGGCCATGCAATGTAAAATATACGTTCCTGAATTTTTTATTTAAATTCACTTGCTGTTAGAATTTAGCAAAATATATATTCATTAATTATTCTACTTTACGGCATTATTTTACTTAACTCCTTTAATTAAAAAGCGACGATACACCACTGAGTAAAGGCGTATTTGTCTCAATTTGCTGTATTTCCGATACACAAAGGCCGTCCCGCCCGGTCCCGTTGTGATTTATGCCCGCAAACGATGCCGTCTCTTGTTTACCTCGATATTACGGAATCCCTACAAAATACTATACTCTTCTTGGCATCATTATTTTTGATATGATATGTGTGTGCTGTATTGGGTTGTGTCCATTCTATATTATCCTAAAGCGTATTAAGTTGCACTCTGATTTGAACCAGCTACTGATTCAGCAACAATTTTGCATAAATTCTTGCGACGTATATTTTTTAAAATATATTTTCTGTACAGTAGTAAGTTCTAACTAAAGCTTAAGCCTTTGAGAGCATACAACTTTTTATTTTTAAACGTCCTATATGTCACATTATTTCAATTAATCATTAATTGTAATTAATTAAATGGTTTGTCGTTATTAACAGTCGAGCTGCGAAATGATTACTTGGTCAGCAAGAGTTTACAATTGGTCAGTAGAAACAAACATGTCTAGAAGCAGTTTACTTCAGAGGTCCCACAGGGCACTGTCAATTTATGTAACTTTCTTGTGTTTTCTTTTGCCGAATACAGAAGTAGACCGGCTACAAAAGTTGTAGCGGGGGCGGGTTTTCACTTGTTTTCCCACGGCACTGTCACGATTCAGAAATGTTTGTTGTCCATAAGTTGCTGACCAACTAGCCAATTTGGCTGACCGATTAAATTTTTCTGTTCGCAAAAATAAGAATATTTTGCTAACCAGTTAAATGATATCCTTAATTAATTAACGAATACAAAATTATGAAAATTTTAATTTTTTCGCTGTTCTTTTATAATACACTGCTGTAAGAGCCCATAACCAAATTTATCTACAGTGACATAAATTAAATTCTTTGACCCTCGGTAGGTAAATGTTGTGAAAAGGGCATTAAGTGCCCAGATGATGTAACATAATTTGCTTTCGGAGCTTTTAACCTTAAATAAATAGGGTGTTTTGTTTTCGCAATGTGTCAACATTTAAAAAGGGCCCTAATCTGACCCGTCGACTATTTTTAAGCTCGAGAGAGTTCGAAAAGCTATTTACCGTCAAAATAAATACTTCAGAGTCTATTTTTTGTGTCTCGGATAAACCGCTGACAGGGACGGGACCACGGGACCAAAGGTTAACTCTATAATAAAAGGTCTCCCAGCTTAGAGCAAAAATATACGCTCTTCAGTCACAACAAAATCGTATCTATTCTCTAGCTGGTAGCTTGGTCATTTTTCTTGAACTTTAAAGGAAGCCAATTTTGTCATTCGCTTCTGTATTTAAACAAATTTACAATATATATACAGGGTGGTCCATCGAAAACAGTCCAGCAAGATTTACGGCTGTGTACGTAAAAATTAAAAAAAACCTCGGACCCGTAAACTTGTGTTTTCAGGGGGACACGTGTCACTATTAATTTCATCCCTGTAACCTCAACCCCCCTAGCGGGGGCGGCTACTGCCTTTGTTTTTTCAAATGGGAATGGGTATGTTGTGATACATCTTTTTAAAGGGCATTAAATTCTCTTTAAAATGGCGCTTTGCTTTGTAAATTTCAGTTACGCGCCGCCGAGAAATTGCGTTTTAAAGAATGTAATTTTATTGAGTAATACTTACATGTTATCTTATTAAATGTTGAAAATGTCCGACATTCACCTCCATACAATAGTATAACAACTGTTCAAAGTGTTCTCGGACATTGTGAACAACATCTTTTTTTATTTGCCACTGAACCAGTTTGCCGAAATTTTGCCACTAATTCTAGGATATAACCATGATGTACGTGTCTATCTGGATGTCTATCATTAAACGAAGTTGCCGTTACTCTTGCACATTGATTGTTTATAAAATACAATTCAATAATTTCCACTCTCTCCTCAATAGAATAAACCATTTTTTATGTCACGATCAAATCAAAAGAAAATAACAGCGCAGAAATAACGTATGAAGATCTTGATCAACTACTTTACTGAAGATAAAGTTGAATTGACTGATTATTATTACTTATTTCTTTAAAAAAATTGTTTACGCACATCCTGTGTACTTGATAAGAGGTGCAGTGAAATGTTTCAAATTCCGTTGCTCGGCGGCGTGTAGCTCAAATTTACAAAACGAAGCGCCATTTTAAAGAGAATTTAATGCCCTTTAAAAGGATGTATCACAACATACCTATTCCCAATTGAAAAAACAAGGGCAGTAGTAGCCCCCTCTAGGGGGGTTGAGGTTACAGGGATGAAATTAATAGTGACACGTGTAACCCTTAAAACACAAGTTTACGGGTTGAGGTTTTTATTTCATTTTCACGTACACAGCTGTAAACCTTGCTGGACTGTTTTCGATGGGCCATCCTGTATATATAGTAGTACAATATCGCCATGTAGGTAAGCAGGTTACCCGAACAACTTACACAGCACTAGAATTATTATTAAAAAAATGACATAAAATACAATTAAAACTTACCTCGTATGAGTTATTATATCATACCAATAAGCTATTTTGTTTTTAATATTCAACTTACCACGCGTAGTTTTTCTTCTGAATACGCCCCTGAATAAAAATTTTCTTTGTTTGTTCAGCACTGCGGGAGACTCGGTATTTTGGGAACTATTACAGCTAAATAGCGGGGGCCATTATAAATGCGAATATAAGTCTAAAGGTTTATGGTTTTATTTTTATTTCCTAGAAATCCCAGAAGCTCATCACACAGAGTATTACGAGGACCAAAATGGGTTAGGTTCGCTCTTTCGCTATTTCTTTCTCTCTTATGTCTAGGGTATATGCTTCGTCGGTTAGATTTTTACTCCTTTTTCGCAATCAAGTGGTAATAGGGCGGATTGGCGCAGCTCGCGTGGATAAATTGAATGCCATTTAAGCGGAAGGATCTTATTTTGAATCGATTTTTTAAAGGTGATAACTATACAGGATGGGATGGGACGAACGAATCAAACTCCGGGAGTGTATTGTACAAGTAACGAATGGCATGAAGCAATCAGAAGAGCAACAGGCGCTCTTCGTAGACGAAGCACAACATGTTTGGCAATCCCCAAGATAGCTTATCAGAAACTTGGTGTACTCTTCCGAACCAGAAAGTTGTACACACCTCAACAACTTTTTAAAGCCCAGATTCGACCATCACTACTGCGTACTGCTCTCATGTCTGGAGCTCTGCACCCAAACATACTCTTCGGCTACTGGATTCCATCGAAAGGAGGGTCATTCATCTGATTGGAGACCGCGAGCTAAGGAAGAACCTCGGCAGCCTAGAACATCGAAGACAGGTTAGGGAATTTGACTCTCTTTTACAGATATTTTCATGGAAAGTGCTCGGCTGACCTTGCCCTCGAAATTCCGCCCAGAGCGGCGAATAGCAGAAATACACGACGAGCCACTGCCGCCCATCCAGTACTCCTCGAACCTCATTATTTAAGAATTCTTTAATTTGGAGGACTTCACCCTTATGGATCGACCTTCCCGAGGTCGTTTTTCCCAACGAATATAACCTCCAACGATTCAAAACCAACGTGAATCGCTTTTTGCTCACACGCACCACTCCCCGAGTGCCCTAAAGGATTTCTCCTATAGTGCTTGTGTTTGATTATAAAAAAAACTGTATTTATTTGTAGTTATTCCCAACATTATTTGACAGAAGGAAAGAATATATGGAATTGATATTATCATTAGACACGGAGCAATTTTCACAATAATGGATTTAAAAAAGACCTTGATAATAACTCTAGTTTTTCAGTCTAGTTTCCAGGAAATATAAATCAAACGGTACATAAATCAGCCCACGCTAGCTTCAGGTGGTGGACTGTTTACGCCAGTTATACCCCATTTCCTTCTTGTCACTGTCAATTTCGATTCAACTGGATTTATTAAATAGACCGCTCAAACGCCAATTAACTGCTAAATACACCCCAATACAAATAGTTAATTATTTTTTATACTCTTGTAGTTCGATAATATTCCCTCGCATTTCCCTCATTTCGTTCATTTCTATATTTAATTGGGGAAATCTGATATAGAGCATTTTTGAGGGATCGTATTCTGTGACATTGGAACGCCTGTTTCCAATTATAATTATATCGTTTATATACCTTTTCGGTCACAACGAGGAGTTATTAGTTTTCCTTTGTTTAGTTGAGCCTGGGGTCACTATATATGATTTCTTTGGAAAATTTTCTAATAAATGATACTTTAAATTAACAATTAGCGTTTCTTTGTTACCTTTTATCAAAAGAACAGTTGACTAATAGCCCGACGGGGAACGGAAAAACAACACTGCAAATCGACTAATGTAATTTCGAATCGAATTCACCACGTACGCATTTAGGTTAGAGTGTTAACTCTGTAATAAACAATGCTGGTTTGAATAATTTCCTTTCCGCGTCGGCGAGCAGTATGAATCAACAGCGCCGGGACGCTGCTTTTAAGCGTCGATGTCTTCGCTGTACGTAATATCTCCGTAATGACCGACGACGCCGAAAGGGTTACGTCATGACAAACAACATAGGGGCGGAAGTAAAAATAACCTTTAATATGCAAATGCATACGCAGTTATTCACCCATTTAGACACCCTAGTTTCGCGAAAGCATCCTGTTGAGTTATGAACCGAATCAGTTTGCTTTCATTTACATTCTCACAAACTTATGTCTGAATATTAATCGAATTCAAAGTTTTGAATAAATGACAATTTTTTTACTGTGAATACAATGCAATTTCGTATGGCACTAAATAATAATATCTTTAAAATTGTAGTAGTGCGAAGTTGTTTACTCCTGTCGCCGCACACAGGCGAATTTCGACAGAATCGTGGCCAAGAAGATTATCTTGGTACAGTACGTTCCACGAAAATTGGATACGACTTAATGATTTCCTGGGTCGGTCCCATTGTGTCGACAAGAGCTTGGCAATAAACAAGTGAAGTATGAAGGGACGGACTAAGGAAAACAAGTAATGATATGATTATATTAATGTAATCAAATGAAATAACATTTTTTTTAAATATTACTAGTCATATTTATTTACATTTATAATGTCATTCTATAGATAGTTCTGTTTCGCTATCGCTATCCTCATTAAAATTAATTATAATTGGATTAATTATACGATCCAGACTAATATACGAATTTTCTACAGTTATTACGTGACGGACTGAATTTTTCCAACTACCTGGGGGAATATCATTAAAGCATTTTCGTATTAATTCTACTACACTAGAACTTAAAGTCGGAGACATATTTTCAGACCTAACCAGTGATTTTAACTGGTGCCATATATGCTCTATGGGGTTAAAAATGCAATAATAGGGTGGGAGCCGTAGCACTGTATGTCCAATTTCTTCTGCCAATGTGTCACAAACATATACTTTTTTTATACAAAATGTCTTGAAAACTTCTAAAAGATCACTTTTTTTATAACTTTCTTCAAAATATATATCATTCGCCGCCATGTAGTTCTGAATCTACAATTTTGTATTATTTGAGCTTGGGGCTTTAGGTAATTGGCGACTGTGATAGCTCGCATTGTCCATTACTATCACGCTATTCTGAGGAATGTTTGGTAAAAGACAATTCTTGAACTATTCCTCAAAAACTAACAAATTTTACCACAAAAAGATATTTAAATATAAATTAAGCAACCTGATGTGCCTATATTTAATTATAATTATTACAATCCGGTCCTTTCCACATAATAATAACAAACGGTCATAAATAATGGGATGGCCCAGGTACTTTTACTGCAGTCATTAATTTATATCCATTTTTCTTGAAACAATCTTTAACATGAGACAAAAAAAAATTTTTAATTGTAAGAAACCGTTATAAATATTGTAACATTGCATTTTGTTTTTAATATCGTACATTTTTGCCCCCTCCACACCCCTTTTTATGGCTATTAAATTATAAAAAATTGGAATAGACAAAGGGGGTTTATTTTTACGATATTATCATTGGAGAAACATTTATTTTGTGTTTTTTAATCTCCCCCCAGCACCCTCGAGCCCCCCCCCCCCCCCCCCACAATAAGGTATGTTTCGCTAGAGATAAAAAATTGGAATGTAGGGAAATGTGCATAAATTTCATATAAATAAGTTTTTGAAACTCTAAACTACCCAATACCCAATATTCCACATTGGACAGAGCCGGAGAGGTACAAATTTTATTTACCTGCATCCCTAATTGTAATTAATAATTGTTATCATTTTAAGTAGGTGTCTCTTTAATTAAAATTAAAAAACAAATTAATATGCACATAGGTATAATTTCGAGACTATAATTTATTGCGGTTTCAATATTTTGGGTTTTGACCTACACAATGGGGTTTAGGCAGGTAATGGATTTATTGCAGTAAAGGTATACTATACTAAAATTAACGTATAATTCCAATTGTATATACATATATTATACAAATAGTACCTATTATTCATCATCCTCATCTAAACTCTTATCTGAATCACTCTCGCTCATACTTTTTTCCCGACTAAGGGTTCGTCAAAAAATGCCAAAATTTCTGAATGATACTGTTTACTGTTTTTCCAAATATTCATGTCGTTCTTTAGCGCTTTTGGATGGACAGCCTCTTAACCATTCCACGAGCTGTATCTTTGTGAAAGATACTGATTTTGCTGTGGATCCTGCAAGAACAATAAAAAATTGACAAACCGTATGATTTTTTGTAAAAATTTATATACTCAGAAAAAAAAGCCACCATTTTGAAAAATATCGGATTTTTTTTGCCTGTTTAAAAGTATGTTTAATTCTCCATGAAACTATGTACGTTTCATCGGAATCGGTTTAGTAATAATAAAGTTATTCAAAATTGGTTCGATGTCTTAATCACAAATTTTTTTTTTAATTCAATTTTCAGCAAGGTCGCAAATTGTCGCAGCAACTCTCAGTTGGACCATATTCAGGACCCTTCAAAAAATAGTAAACAAATAGTTTGGTCGCATTCCAACGCGCCCTTTTATAGGGTTGAACTTACCACCAGCAATAGGCTCCATGATGGGTTTTCAAAATTTTTACAAAAACTTAGCGGGATAACAGGACTAAATACACTGATTTTTTCAACCACTCTAATTTAATTGACACACCACACTAGAAAAACAAACTTTGAACTGAAATAATTATAAGGTTGGAAAAAATATAAATATATCAGGGATTTATGACACCCTGGTTGTTTTTTAATTAAGTGCTAATGATTTTACGACATAATTATAACTTTGGTTTTATCTATTTTGACCAACTTTTACCTGAAATTCGCTTGTGTGCGCCGTCTCCAACTACCTTAACCAACAGGATCCATACCGGCCTCGCTGTGAATGCCAATTTGGGAGAATCGGAGATCTAATGTATTAATTTACCCAATGCTTATAGGTACCCGGGAGTGGTAAAAATGGTAAATTCACCATAGATTACATATTTTCAATGGTTCACATAAAATCATGTACATATAAAGTAATGTGTAAACGTGTTTTATCTCCTTAGATGTAATATTACATGCAAGATCGATAAACGGTTGCCGGATTAATTGACCAATAAAGAGAATTCTTGCTCTGTAAAGTTCAACGATAAAAGTCCGTTGTTCGTTTTACACAAGCATAATTATTTCCCCTAAAGTGTCTTAATTGGTCAATTTACCAGTTTTACTAGAACCCTTTGACATTTGACCTTAACGTCATTAAATAACTAACTTCATTACGGTATCGAAAAGATTTCGTATATAAAGCGACCCCATGCATAATAAAATATTATCAACGAATCGCGAACAACGAACCTCCTTTGTATTACAATGTAAATAGCTCTCTTTATGTGCCTAATGAACCCACTGTACCATAATCCCCGTGGTAAAACGAAAGTAAAAAATCTTCATTAAAAGAAAAAGTCTCTCCCCTAGGTAAGAACAAACAAAAACAAAATAGGGCAGGTTGAACACGAACACCTGTTATAGCTGAAGGACGTGAGACGTGAGCAATAAAATCAATTTACCTCTACTTTCAACGGAAAATCAACTAGCAAGAATAGATACAATGTAAAAAGGGCTTAATGTAATAGTCCAGCTCTATAAAATAAAGCACAAGTCATTCTGGGTCTATTGTCTAATCCATGAAACAGGTCTTGTGTTTATTTCGACAGGTTTGTAGTTGATAATCGAAATATAATACAAGAGTTTCGACGACAGCAGCTATAATCCATTTTTAAAATCTGGCTCGTCCCCTGGATGCGATTTTTGATATAAAAAATAGGATTTAATTTGTTTTTTCCCACGATGTCATCATCTAAAAAGAAAATAGAAACTTACGGAACTTGGCAATTTTCTGTAAATCTGTGTAAGACTATACAGGGAGATTCACGACGAGCTTGCATTAGATTTTTATGGAGAACAACTGAATATATGTTTCTGAAACTTTGGGAATTTAGGTTTATCGCTATGCTCAATTTAACTAAAATATTCACATGTTTTTGTCATTTCCGGTTAAACCGGAAGTACCGGTCAACTTTCGTTTTTTAAATACAATATGGTAATTTTTATTACATTTTTCGATTAAGCGTTAAATATTAAGCACATTTTATTGAACATGTTTTTGTCAGCCTCTGTTAGTGTTTGAGATATCTGGACTTTTTGTAATTATTTTGCAAATGCATGACGATGAAATAATCCATATAATTTTTTTACCTTAGCTCCTGGACTAAAAACTTTTTCTCATCGAATAGCTAGAAGATCAAAGCGTTTTCTCAAAAAATCCAATTTTATTCCGAAAATACTATTTTGTTCAAGTGCGCTATGAAAACACTTAGGGGCTGTATACTGATATCTATACGGGGGAGTTTCATTAGGAAAAACTCGCAAAGTTCGATACTGAACTTGGGCATATGAATATAGTTTCCAGTCACATTTTTTTAAAATTCTTTGTGTACTCGAATACGAAACTTTTAATTAAATAGCATTTATTTTTAAAGAACAACTAATTTGCCATCAAATTAAATAAAAATATACAGGGTGTTCCATTTAAAATAAGCAAGTTTTTAATGGTTGAATTCTTTCACAATGAACCTTGACTTGTGACCACCCTGTACATTTTCTGCCGAATTTTAAATATTTTTGAGACTTGACCATCTTCTAGCTATTCGGTGAGAAAAAAATTTTAGTCCAAGAGCTAAGGTAAAAAATTTATATGGATTATTTCATCTTCAGGCATTTGCCAAATAATTACAAAAAGTCCAGATATCTCAAAAACTAACATATTCTGACCAGAACATGTTCTATAAAATGTGCTTAGTATTTAACGCTTAATACAAAAATGTAATCAAAATTTCCATGTTGTATTTAAAAATCGAACGTTGACAGGTACTTCCGGTATAACCGGAAATGACAAAAACATGTGAATATTTTTGTTAAAGAGAGCATATCAATAAACCCAAATCCCCAAAGTTTCAGAAACATATATTCAGTAGTTCTAATGCAAGCTCGTCGTGAATCACCCTGTATATTGGTAAATATTCTTCTTTAATTGCTTTACCTAACAGCAAAATTAATCCTGCATCTCAAAGGTCGAAAAGGTAATAATTAATTATTCAAATTCCATAAAAATAGACCTATTTGTGTTTATTCGTTCTTATCGGTTTAACCAAAGTGTACTTGTGTCCTAAACAAATCGCTTTATTGACATGACAAAACATCCCTAAAAACACTTAACTTTATCAGATGTGTCGGCAAATACTGATAACATCTGAAATTATACCTGTGAAATTGCTTCCTTTCTTAAAAGTTCGTTAGCAATAACACGAATATAATTTACTCAAAAAGATTTTGTTGTATTAGAAACACTACTGTTTTTTCTTTATAAAATGTAAGATATTCTTGCAGTAATTTTTTTCTAGCTGTATAAATATTTCTCTGCAAACACGTTGTCGCAAAAAGAGATGTACAAGTGTATAAACCCAAGATTTGCTGCAAAAAAGACTATCACAGCATCTAGGCAACATTAACAACCAAGTTATAGAGCAAAAAGCTTACATAATAAGCTGTAAAATATATTGATGTTCTTACAACTATTTTAAAAAGCCAGTATTATAATTTGATTGTTATTTGACGCTAGAAGAAAAAATGTGTCACTTTTCTTCTTACATGACCGGTTATTAAAAGCATATTTCCAAGCTCACTCATTTGTATATAAAAGCTCGTGTAATGTTTATTTTGACATAAGGTATGAGGGTTCCCAGTTTATTTTTTCAGTAATAAAAACCAGCATCGAACACGTGCTATTGTTTTTTCTTTTCTTAGCAAGTCTATTTAACTTTTTAAATTATGAAAATAACGGCATTTCGGTTTCATAAATAATTCTCTTCCGCGTTCGAACCATGATGGTACCGAATCACCCCTATTTTTTGCGACGTTGTAAAATTTACCGTTAAGGTGAAAATGTACGTTAAAATCGTTTTATGACCGTTTATGGGGGCGAGAGATGAGTAATAATACTTTTATTTGAAAATGCAATCTACAATATAAACCCACAAGGTTAAAGCAAAAATTTGGAAGGACGTTGCGTATCTGACAATTATTTTTAGGATTTTGAGCAAATAAAGACTAAACAATCGCATATATGCGTTAATACATGAATGCAATGCACGAACGGGCGTGTGTGGGTATTTGTCCGTCTCGCACATTTTTTGTGTGCATTCATGTGTGTGTACTTCAGTGCACGATCGTAAACGAACATGCACGTCGTGTAGCTTTTATGGCACATTTCACAGTCTGTGCTCAAATTATGTGCAAATTCATGTGCGACGTGCATGGTTGTACGCTCATGTATTAACGCATATACGCTCATGTGTGGGCACCTAAAGACTAAAGAATCCAATAATATGTTTTATCCTATCTATTACAATAGCTTTTATATTTCATCAAAATCATATATTCTTACTACGTTTATTTTATCATTTAGAAGTACCCCAACTCATATTAACACTACAGGGTGGCCCATCGAAAACAGTCTAGCAAGGTTTACGGCTGTGTAAGTGAAAATTAAAAAAAAGCCTCGGACCCGCAAACTTGTGTTTCAGGGGCAAACGTTTCACTATTAATTTCATCCCTGTAACCTCAACCCCCCTAGCGGGGGTGGCTACTGCCCTTGTTTTTTCAAATGGGAATGGGTATGTTGTGTTACATCTTTTTAGAGGGCTTAAATTCTCTTTAAAATGGCGCTTTGTTTTGTAAATTTGAGCTACGCGCCGCCGAGAAATTGCGTTTTAAAAAATGAAATTTTATTGAGTAATACTTACATGTTATCTTATTAAATGGTGAAAATGTCCGCCATTCGTGTTCTCGGACATTGTGAAGAACATCTGGTGTAATTTCTTGACATTCATTAGTAATGCGGTTCCGTAAATCTTCTAAGGATTCGGGTTGGGTGGCATAAATTTTGGATTTTAGATGTCCCCACAAAAAGAAATCAAGGGAGATAAATCGGGCGATCTCGCGGGCCATTCAATAGCACCCCTCCTCCCAATCCATCTACCAGGAAACGTTTCATCCAGAAAGTGGCGTACGGGTAATGCATAATGAGGGGGTGCCCGGTCTTGTTGAAATATTTGATTTTCTTCCTGGTAACGTTAGTCGTTTTCCATAATTTCCATCAGCGCTGGGTTGACAGCATTCTCCAACAAGTCTAAATAATTATCTCCTTTTAAATTTCCCGGTAAAAAAAATGGTCCAATTATGTGATCACCGAAAATACCAGCCCAAACGTTTATTTCTGAGGATTTTGAGTATAAACCTCGTGGTAAATCCTTGGATTCGTGTCGGACCAGTAACGACAGTTATGTCGATTGACAGTGCCATTAAGAAAAAAAAAGAACATTCGTCTGAGAAGCAAACGTTATAAAGGTAGTTCGGATAATTTAATACTTGTTCTGACATTACTTCACAAAAGTGTAAACGGCGGTCATTATCATCTTCATTCAATTCTTGGAGAAGTTGAATTTTGTATGGGTGCCATTTATAATGTTTCAGAATTCTCTGTAGAGTGGTCCGCGAAATTCCCGTTTCATCAGACATTTTTCTGGTACTTAATGTTGGATTCATACTAACTTGACCCAGAACAGCTACTTCTACTGCTTCATTTCTTATCAATGATCCTTTTTTTTATTTGCCACTGAACCAGTTTGCCGAAATTTTGCCACTAATTCTAGGCTATAACCATGATGTACGTGCCTATCTGGATGTCTCTCATTAAACAAAGTTGGCGTTACTCTTGCACATTGATTGTTTATAAAATACAATTCAATAATTTCCACTCTCTCCTCAATAGAATAAACCATTTTTTATGTCACGATCAAATCAGAAGAAAATAATAGCGCAGAAATAACGTATGTAGATCTGGATCAACCACTGTACTAAAGATAAAGTTGAATTGACTTAAAAAAAAATTATTTACGCACAAACCTGTGTACTTGATAAGAGGTGCAGTGAATTGTTTCAAATTCCGTTGCTCAGCGGCGCGTAGCTCAAATTTACAAAACAAAGCGCCATTTTAAAGAGAATTTAATGCCCTTTAAATAGATGTATCACAACATACCCATTCCCATTTGAAAAAACAAGGACAGCAGCCGCCCCCGCTAGGGGGGTTGAGGTTACAGGGATGAAATTAATAGTGAAATTTGCCCCCCTAAAAACACAAGTTTACGGGTCCGAGTTTTTTTTTTTAATTTTCACGTAGACAGCCGTAAACCTTGCTGGACTGTTTTCGATGGGCCACCCTGTATAGAAATGCTGTCGATTAAAATTATGATACGTAATACTTTTTATTAGAATTCGACCAGTAGTTTACCAGTTTTTTAAGACTATTACAACGACAAAGATAAGAAAAAAGTCCCCAGTTTCAATACCATTTTTTTTTCTCTGGTCAACAGGCGATTATTGTTGTAACACATGTTTCTAGCAATGCTACATGATGCCTCAATTCATATTCACAAATTAGACATCTGAACAATGGTCCCTTTCAAAAATACTCATATCGGACACTAATAATGTCCGTTGTGAGGTTGGTAACAATGCTTAGCAGTCGGTAATCGGTTGTATATCACTATTTAAATGCATGTCCGTTCCTTTATATGCATTTTTTAGCAATATCGAGTACTATATTTTAAAGGGCAACAAAGCAAAAACGTCTCGTCAAGAAAAAGGGCATTACTTAATGTTTCGGAATGCCCCCTTTCGGTTCGAAAAGGGTCCGCTCAGGTACACGGGGACAGCTTATTATTCTGATTAACGAATAACTTGTCATATTATTTTATAAAGGCAGCGCGGAGACAAGAAACATTAAACATAATTTAGTTCGTACGACCATAATGAAATAGTTTGTGAAAAAGAAAAAATAAAAGGTCATTCGACAATGAAATTAAATGCGTTTTTGCTTCGTTATTGCCATGAAGCAAATTAAATATACATGGACTATTTAACATGTGAACATGACGGTAACGAGTGAATCATTATAAGGTAACATCGGATGTCATATAAAAGATCAGAAAAAAATATAATGATAAATAAAAATGGATGGATTTTTTTTACTCATGAACAATGGTGGTTAGTTAGTTGGATCTCTAAAAAAAAAATAGTACAGGCCGATTCGTAAACCCGAAATGCTTGATTTATGTAAACAATTCTGTAGATTTCAATGTAATATAATCCAGGAACGGCGAAAAACGATAAACTAAAAATGAGGGTGTTTAGTTTATTTATAAGCCTCCATAAAGAATGATTGCGGCAGAGCCGTCGAGGTGGGCACAACAAATCAAAATCAGTCATCGTTTACGTGCAAAAGCCAAATTGGCGCCGATAAAGCGCAGCTGCATGTATGCGTTTATACAGACTGGCAGTACAATATACTAGGTGGTCATTTTTTATTGTCAAAATAGCGAATTTATGTAACTGGCATAACGTTTTTATTTTATCGAAATAATACTGCTCAACAAATGAAACCGTTCGACTGAAGTAGCGGTGGTCAGTTGATGATGAAGATCCAAGTAAATAAATTGTAAACATCTTCACTATTAATGCATTATTGCTAACTTGTTTATTATTGGATCTATGTTCATAGACACCTTAAATGCATTCCCAAACGTATCGAATAAAATTATTAAACACTCCACACTAGGAATAGTTAAAACTTTTACTCGGAAAAAGAGCCGAAAAATCGAAATATCTTCAGCCGGAATAAGAGTACCTCCCCCCCGTTTTCGAGGATGCTGCTGAACACGATGGCGGCGTCAGAATTTCTTATTGAGGTTGCGCAACCCCTCAAAACGGGCAAAAACCACCACCCAGAGGGGTTAAACGTACTTCAAGAGGTTTCCCTGCAGTGAAATACACTTTCCCCCCGTTTTTGAGGATGCTGAACAAGGTGGTGGTGTTGGATATGGCGTCCGACCCCTTCCAACCACTGCACCGGCCTATACTCGCCCCTGAAAGGAGTGAATTTTTATTTTTCAAGTATCAGCGGCAAATATATATTCCCCCCGTTTTCCAGGATGCTGAACACGATGGTGGCGTCAGAATTTCTCTTTGGGGTTGCGCAATCCCTCAAAACGGCTAAAAACCACCCCCAGAGGGGTTAAACGCGCTTCAAGAGGTTTCCCTGCAGAGAAACACACTTTTCGCCCGTTTTCGAGGATGCTGAGCACGGTGGTGGTATTGGAGATCGCGTCCGACCCCTTCCAACCCCTCCACTGGCCTATACTCGCCTCCGAAAGGGGTGAATTTTTATTTTTCAAGTATCAGCGGCAAATATATATCCCCCCCCCCCCCCCCCCTTTCGAGGATGCTGAACACGATGAAGCGCATTTAACCCCTCTGGGAGGTGGATTTTAGCCGTTTTGAGGGGTTGCGCAACCCCAAAGAGAAATTCTGACGCCGCCATCGTGTTCAGAATCTTTTAAAATGGGGGGGGGGGGGGATAATTCACCCCTTTCGGGAGCGAGTATTGGCTGGTGGAGGGGTTGGAAGGGGTCGGACGCGATATCCAACACCACCACCGTGCTCAGCATCCTGGAAAACGGGGGGAAAGTGTATTTCTCTGCAGGGAAGCCTCTTGAAGCGCCTTTAACCCTTCTGGGGGGTGGTTTTGGCCGTTTTGAGGGGTTGCGCAACCCAAATGGGGGGGGGAGGTACTATTGTTCCGGCTGAAAATATTTCGATGTTCGTCCGACTCACAGACGCCACTACTATTAAGAACTTCAATCCAACCTTCGCCATACGAGGATGCGATAGATATGAGATGAGGTTAAATAACTATCACATTTTTCTCCGCAAAATTACATAAAATTATCTTTTTCGTATAAAATTACAGGTTGTGTATAATGTGTCTATGTAAAATACGGTAAATTTACCATTATCTGGTATTATTGCTTGGGGACCTTAGCCAACAAAAATTAGACTGGTTGTAATCTTATCAGTCTATTTATATGCATATACATATTAGGTATATTGGGTATGCCCGTGTGAAGAACGGACAAACTTGCTATAAAAACATAAAATAATAATAAACATTTTATTATGTACATTAGACAAAATAACAATAAAATATTGTCACTTATGCCAATTCATAAAATAAAGTATTCGCGCTCTATTGATATATTAATTTATTGAATGTATTTTATAGGCATAGATAAGGGAATATCTCGACCAATGAGCGGAATCATTCTGGCTTTGGCTAGCGACCCGTACTGTGCTTTGGTTGTTACTTGCATTTTTTCTTGTAGAAATTAGCACTGGTAAGTCCCTAATTTAAAAATGAAATTAAGGCATTTCTGTTAATATGGGTTGGGTACTATGGTTTAATACATTTTGTTCAAGTGTTCGCGGGTGTGGCAGTGGTGTAACTTTTTTCTCTTGTGGCATATTTTCGTCATAAGATCTTATATTAAAGGTAAAAAACATTACATTAGGTTTCCTGCCAACTTAGCCTATACCAGCGACTTCGTCCTCGCTGATACTACATTCCAAACAAAATTCCTCGCTGACGAATAATATATCGTCAGCCTAGAGTATAAACCTGCTCTTTTACAATTAACAATAATAATTGATAATGACATAAGAATGCATAGACTTAGCAGCTCTATTATTTAGCTCACGATATTGGACTATTCAAAATTTCTAACAATAAATGGTGTTATGTTGTTTTGGTTTTTAAGGGAATGAAAGACTTTAGCATATTTTATTAAATAGATGGTAATTGAATTAGATATTTACAAACCAAGGAATATTTCATTTTTTTTCCAAGGTTGCGGCCGTCCGGAGGGCGACTTTATCCTGCGCAGTGTAGTCCAGCGTGTTGCAGTGCGCAAGCTAGCAGCGTCGTGTCTACGTGCTCAGAACTCCAGCTTACCTGGTGTTGGTGCCAGTAGTGATTTTTGAGGTGCTAAGTATCCAGTTGATAAAAATTCATAGATTTTGATAAAATCGTTGATACATTCAGTAAGTACAAATATAAGATTATAATCAATTGCTTATCATCAAGATAATATGTATTCACCACATCTTAAGATTTGAATGGTGGTTACGAGCCACGTCACTAGCTCCTTCCAATAATGTACTAAGATACGTTAAGTAAACTAATTTCAAGTTCAAAAGTTTAGATCTTATGATAATCTGGCTCATCCCGGTGTCTTAGCCGACGTTGATAATACATACAAGAATAGAGGACCTAAATCATTCAAGTGATCCAGGCTACGTGACCTGCAGCCTTTGAAAATCACATATCACATGAGGGGTTCAGAAGTCTAGGGTCCAAGTAGAAAATAATAACTTGTGAGATATTTTAATTAAAATCAATCCCTTGTTATGTGCCTAGCTGATGAAATTCGGGCTGAAATTTTAATGTAGCATGGCATTTAAGATACAATTGAAATTTCGCAAAGATTGTAGCAAAAATACACCTGACCCCTGGGCGACCCCTGGGCTTCCTAGAACTCTTCTTGAACGATATGAAATATCAAAACATTATCTGGTGTACTTGCAGCCGCATGTTTTAATGGTGCCTTGCCATTTCACTTATCAGTTTAGCCAGCGTTAGAGTAGTGATAGGAAATTGGCAGTTAAAGTTTTACAACTAATTAACTAAAATAAAGTGCTCAGCCAAAGTGCCCGGTCCGTGCACATAAACAGGGTTAGCATATAAAGTAACTTTAGATCCATGCAATCATTCGCGATGACAAGGACGTCCGCCGATAACACCCTGGACCCGATGTAATTAAATCTTCTAATCAACACCTCCATTCATCGCGATAGGGTTATTGTTTAAAGAGAATGGCCCTTGGTACCGCTAGTTTACCGATTTAGCCCTCAGCCTGACCTGCTTTTATTCCCAGATGGGCCATTTATTCGGATTTAAGGTGGACAACGGCTAACGTTGAGAACTTAAGCTTAATTGAGCGGGGAGTTAGACCATTACAGATGCAAATGGAGATTGTGCGGTCATCATACTGACGGACCTTGCGGAAACTTGCACGGGGCGCAATGGCCTTCTACGTCCCTGTCACGGCCAGCATATCGATTAATGAAATAGTTTATAATGTATTTATCCGGAAATAAAAACGCTTTTATGAAATATGCAAGGAAATCATTTGCTATAAAATCAGGAATATATAAATAAATAATCTCAATAGCTATTCTCCCGTGTTTATATAGTAGATTTCCTTGTTCTTACGAAAAAACTTGATTGCCCCTCGTATATTCTTAATATTTTGATTAATTTAAAATTTTGGCACATTTGTCAAAAATAAAAATAAATAATTGAGTCCCTCTAGCGCTTCCACATAGCGGATAGACATGAAATTCGTAGAGAAAAAATATAAAGAGAAATAAAATTGCATACAACATAGGGGAAATATATTCTGTTTAGATTCTGGCCGATGGTAGGTTATAATGGGTCTGGAATAGCACAGCTACAGTTATGCACCATGCAAAAACACGTGACTCGCTATGGTACTGCGAAGATTGTCAGCGATATATGTCTAAAATTTTGTACAATAAATTGTACAATTTCTTGTGCAATAGATAGATAAAATAATATTGGGATGGTAAATAATTTGTATTGTTGTCTGTTTTAAACTTATCAAATTTATTGTACAATAAATGTCTTAGGATTCTGCGCATTAAATCCGTAGTTTTAGAGAAGTGTTTGTTTTTATATTGGTAACAACAAAAATGTTTGTAAGGCTTATAATTTTTAATTTTAACTAAGGTTTTTTTTCAGTTAATCTGATATTTCAGAACTTTTTGTTTTAAAGCGTGAAAATGGCGACTGGCGAAAAATGAAGTGACAAATTGGCGCAAGGGCAATTGAAAATTTTACCGTAAATTGGATGAAAATTAGGCTGCCTTATTTTTCATACAATTTGACAGACTGTACTGTATGAAGCTTTACAACTTAAATTGTACGATTTCTTGGACAAGAAAACGGATAATGATGTCAATCAGTGTGATGTGATCACATGATGTGATGGTTGATCCTTAGGTTAGCATCGATTATTGCGTTGCTTAAGTTGAAAACATTTTAAGCAAGAAAACAATCCTAAACGTGAAATATGATAATTTTTTTTACTGTTTACTTTCTTATTTTCTTTTTGAATATTTGCAAAATCATAGAATTCCTTAAAGCCGGTCTCTGACGACTAGTGTACTTTGCCGCCAAGCACAGCCGTCTAAGCCGGGCTTAAAAATGATGTTGATACAGAAAAATAAAATTTTATAAGAAAAAAGTAAAGGCGACTAGATGACCAGTGCCATTTGCACACTGGTCCCCTACCTTCTATTTCTTTGCTTTCTAAATCCATTACTGCGGACATAAAAATTCTCGTTCGAAATAACTTTCGTGCTTCTAAAATTAAACCTAATATATTCGATAATAAAGCAAAAATGTGGTAATTTGCTAACCCCTATGTAACCGAAAACTGAAAAATGTTATTTCTGCTGCTGTTAAACGACAATCCAATTTTTCCCAGGTGATAAATGATTTTTAAAATTACGTTAATTTCGAAAATCCGTCCGGGGCTGTTTATTTTGGTCTTAAATAAATGTCTGCTTTTAAAATAAATTAACTCTCTTTCCAAGTTAGTGGTAGGTATGTGGTTTTATTAGCTTTTATTTGCCGATAACAATTATTCATAGAAGAATGTTTCTGCCATAAAGCGAAATCAGCAGAATCGAATATTAAAATTTATTAGTTGTTTTATCAATTCGATGGTATCTATAATACGCCTATAACAAATATTTGACATGCCTAATAAAAGATTCTGTTTGCTACACTGATTCGATGGACATGGCGAGTTGAAATCATTAATTTTTAATGTCCCTAATTCTACAGTATACCCCCAACTTCTGTCCGTATTATGTCCTCTACAATCCAATAATTACATATTTTACAGCGTTAAGCATTAAATATTTAAAATTTAATCAAATCCACGCTGTCATTTTATGACTATGTCAACATATTGTCCGATCATAAAAGATAATTTGTCTATAAAGCTCAATGCTATTCCAGTTACGTCTAGTTTAGGATGTTTAATTTGATTAGGTAACTCTCTGGTCTAGGACAGGATAGCCTCAATGTTGTTTCTTTTAATGATAAGTGTGTACCATCTATCACCATTTTATTGTGTTTCGTTACATAAAATCCATCCGTTTGTCTGTCTGTCTGTTAGTCCAATTGTCCGATTTTGTGGCACATCATTTTAATGGTCTTTTAAATTTCATTCCAATAATACCATAATTATTATTTTTTGAGTTGAGTTTTTTGAGAAGTATTTGGACCTTGATCCTGGCAAAGGAAGGAAAGGGTGTCACCCAGAGTGACTACACAATAATTTGCTTGTTAAAGAATAACTATAGCAGAATTATTATATTAAAGATTTTATTGTATGATTTTCAATAAAATATAGTAGGTAGTAATAACATTTTTTATTAATAATCCGTATCAGAATAATATTGTATAGTTGATTGATAAATGTTCCTAAAAGATATTACTCCATCTTTTTGGAATTACATATTAATAAAGATTAAGGTTATATATTTGCTATAATTTAATGGCATTTCTTAATAAAAGTTATTCCACTCACCGGCACAAAATTCCGCCACTATGAAATCTTTGTCAAGTTTGATATTTTATAAGTTTTTTATTTTTTATGCGATTTTCATGATTTTATTATCAGTTTGTAGATCATTTTATTGGGCTTTTCCTTAATTATATTATAAAGTAACATTTTTTGATTAGGCTATATTATACAGAAATAAAACTGTTGTTTTTTGTCTTAATTTCAAAACACCCTGTAGGCAAATTGAGGTGGATAATTTTATTTACATACTATTTCATGTAATCTTTTATGAATTCTAAACATTTCATTTTTTGATTCATTCCATTATCTCATTTCTGCTGCGAGCTGCAAAATTTTAAATGAAACGATGTTATTTTTAGAAAATGTATGTTATTGGTATTTCTACCGAAGCACGCATCAATCTTGTATTTGTTCAGCTCTAATCGCCCACCGTTACATTGAGGAAATCCTCCTAGTTCCATTTGCTTCTTTTATTGGGAACCAATTTACATTAATGCATGATAATGCTAGACCTTACGTTGCACATATAGTGAACGAATATCTGGATGAAGTTGGACTTCCAAGATTGGAATGGCCCGCATGTAGCCCGCATCTCAAACCAATCGAACATCTTTGGGATCTACTTAAAAGGTCCGTTCGTTGTCGTCCTGTGCAACCATAAACCTTGCAAAACTTACGACTGGCGCTGACCGAAGAAGGATAAATAACCTTAATCGTTCGATATCACGAAGACTGCAAGCTGTCATTGCTGCGAGAGGAGGAAATACACGATATTAAAATTGTTTTTGTTAATTAACTTTATGATATATCTAGTGTTTGTTTTTCTTAATGAAAATAGGCTTCAAAGCAGGGTTTCATTTAAAATATTGCAGCTCGCAGCAGAAATGAGATAAAGGAATGAATCAAAACTCGAAATGTTTAGAATACATCAAAGATTACAAGAAACAGTATGTAAATAAAATTATCCTCCTCAATTTTCCTATAGGGTATTTTGAAATTACGATAAAAAACAATAGTTTGATTTACTCCTGTATAATATAGCCTAATCAAAAAATGTTACTTTATAAAATAATTAAGGAAAAACACAAAAAACGGATCTACAAACTGATAACAAAATCATGAAAATCGCATAAAAAATAAAAAAGTTATTAAATATCAAAGTTGACTAAATAACAGGGTGGCGGAATTTTATGCCGGCTAGTGTAGATAGAGCCATAAATTATGTTTAGTTTTATTTTTTTGCCTAGACACAATTTACCGCATAAATTAACATTTTTTGTTAGGTGGATATGCGATAATACCTAAATATTTTTCTCCTGCATTTGCTACAGGATTAAACAACAGCTCCTGAGTCTTTTTGGCATCCTCTCTCCTATTTGTCATAAATACGGAGATGATCATTATTTTGACGTGAAAATAAAATTTAATTTTCGCAAACGTTTCCCCCTCGAGGGGGTGAAAAGTATTAACGGTAATAGTGCAATAATACCATAAAAAATGGCTATTATCCGACAGCCATAAATACAAAACGTGTTAATTAAATGGAACGATACAACACATGCTAGATTTTTCCCCGGTAAGGTTTTGCATAGATATCTCGTTAGAGGGAATTATCTGCAGAAAGTAATTAACTGGGGGGAAAATTCTCTTTTGGCTTCTAACAGACAATGTGACAGTCCGGAGGTGACTTCTGTGACACGTCGCGATCATTAATTTATTTTACAAATCAGCTTATTTCAATCCCGCCAAGCTTCGACCCTCTCTTCCCTTGTAAACTAGGACTCGAGTCGGGCATTTTTTCGAGCCCGTATCTCATTATCGAGGGAAGAAGCTGAGATAATCCCTGAGACACCGCAACCCCGAAAACTAATTACCATCGGTGTTTCGGTACGTTCGAGAGATTGAACCCTTTTTCGAAACGGCTTCTCTTGGATTCTATGGTCCTTCGAACACAATACGATGTTATATTTTATAACACCAACCCTAACGTTGCAGTAATCCTTTACTTTATGGGCGACATTTGTTTGACATTTTAGAGCTTCCTTTTTATACAGTACTTTCTTAATACCTAGTCGAGAAATACCGGCAAAAAATTTTCCTTGACATTAAATTATTTCTTGATGATTTTTTACTTTTCTTTTGATTAATAAGAGCACCGGTGCGCGTCGGACGAGAAAAACACGATACCATTTTCATGTAGAATTGACAAGGCTAATAAGAAAAAATATCCACATGGAAAAATATCAGTGGGATACAGGATGATTGATGGTGGATGGCCTATTAGACGTTAGTCATCAGATCACTTTGAAAATTTGGGAGCTTTTAAAAATATTTTTAGCCATGCAGTGTTGCCGCTTCTACTTGAAAGTATTAGCAACTTTGATAATTTAAACGGAACACCCTTTGTATTATTTTTGTTGGAATCCTTATTAATTTCTTAATAACTTTCCTTAATATTTCCCTATACCTATTTGTTATAGTTCTCGAGATAATAATTAATTTCACTTTTTTTTTCGTAAAACATGTCCTACAAAAAGTGATGATATTTTTAAACTCTGACAAATTAAAGCACTGAAATTTGGTATGGAGTCAGGTTATATCCAGAGGTCTTTCACCCTCTTTCCAAACATTAGTAATAATAGTACAGGATGTTTCAAAATACAAATATTTTGAAAATACAAATATTTTGAAACATCCTGTTCCTTTGGAAAAATGGTAAATAGTAGGTTTTTTTAAATGAAATACCCTATATGTTATCTGTTGTCCTAAAAGCTATTGAAATTGTCTATCTTCCTATGTATAATGTTACTATACATATCTTCTATAACAGTTTTTGACGTATGAGCATTTATTTAGCAAAACTAATTATTACAGATAACAACACTTTTTAGACCAATTTGGCAAGTAGCCTATGGAAATTGTTTTGTAATGGTTGACATTTTGCTGTTATTCATTCATTCTTGTTGTCAGTTGGTGTATTTAAACATTTTAATTTTTTAAAGTTAAATTTAAAGTTTAAAAAAAAATGGAGGAAAACGACACCTATTCAAATGTAGTACTTATGAATTTATTTATTTTACATGGCCAGTGTAATAAGATCATCAGCCGTACATGTAGAAGATTCTATGAAATGTATCCAAATTTACCATCAATGAGCAATAAGAAATTTAGACGAATTCAAAGCAATTTCGAAAATTTTGGATCCTGATTGAAAGCATCCAGAAATTTACCTAGACCTATAACGTCCAATGAGGAAAATTAAATCAATATTTTGGCTTATTTTCATTCCTATCCGCAGGCTTCAATAAGAAGTGCCAAAGAAGATTTGGGCTTATCGTTTGTTTGTGTGCAAAAAATAGATTTGACTGAAAGAATTCCGTCATTGCAGGGAATGCATGATACTCTTAGGCAAACGGTGTACCAAATGTAGAGTTACACTATTTGCCGGCAATACGTGAAATGACTAGGCATTTCTGGGAATGACGGATTTCACTAATTGACGCCGACATATACAGTATGCCCACGGATGGGGTTTACAAGAGGACAAATGGACTAAAAATTGAAAGATATGAAAAAAAGTCACTCTTAATAAACGTTTTTGCTTGTCTAGAAAATACGATTCATCATAAGGAACTTCAATTTTTTTATACAGGGTGGGTAAAAACTGCAAAAATGTTATTTTGCTTACGAATAAACATACTTTATTTTGAAAGATACGAAAAAAAGTCACTCTTAATAAACGTTTTTACTTGAATAATGAATAGGTGATACTTGTTGTCAATGTCTTTATTTAATGAAGTAATTATAATATTAATAATAATAATAATACGAACATTTTTATTAACAAGAAAATAATACGATAACGATTTCATAATTCAAAAACTCCACCCCCATACTCGACGCATTTTTCTAATTGCTTTCTCAAATAAGTAAAAGAATTTCTGATTTCTTCCTGATTGGACAGCCTGGATAATTCTGCCTTTCAGCACTTCAATATCATTTGGTATTGCAGTTGCAAAAACAATTTGTTTTAAATGGCCCCATAAAAACATATCGGCCAAGGTTAAGTCGGGACTTCTTGGGGGCCACGAAACTGGGCCATTCCTGCCAATCCACCTTGGACCAAATCTGCGGTCAAGCCATTCTCTAACCTCACGAGCGAAATGGGCTGGACAACCATCTTGTTGAAAATACATATTTTGTCGAAAATTTAATGGTAGATTTTCGAGTTCATCATTGAAAAATGTATCCAACATTTCTAAATATGATAATATATTGCACGTGTTATCAAAAAAATATGGCCCTATAATGCCATGGATGGATATCGCACACCACACGTTCACTTTATTTTACAATATTGTCTTCTCGTCATAATTCTGAATTCGGAATTTTCTAAAGACCAGTACCTAACGTGCTGGGTTGCAACGGTTCCATTTGTTGAAAATGTACTTTCATCAGAAAATATGATACATTTATAAAAATCAACGTTTCCACTTAAAATTTTGTCTCCTATCCACAGGCAAAAATCAAGTCGTTTCGCGTCGTCTCCCTCTTCCAATCTTTGATTAAAGTGCGGTTTATATGTATACAATTTATTTGCTTTAAGGATCTTCTGAATTTGACTTTTTTTCACAACTTCCAACTGAGTAACACGATTTCTAAGGGACGTCATAGGATTTTCTTCAACAGAATGAAGAACTAAGACTGTAGCAGCATCATCATGGTCGTATGTCTTCTTTTTTTTTTTGAAATCCAAAACTAGTTGTCTTGAACTTTTTTATTAACTTGCAGATTGCCATCCTAGTTCGGTTTGTTGTTTAGAAAATACATTCATTAAGAGTGACTTTTTTTCGTATCTTTCAAAATAAAGTATGTTTACTCTTAAGCAAAATGACATTTTTGCACCCTGTATAAAAAAAATTGAAGTTTCTTATGATGAATCGTATTTTCTAGGCAAGCAAAAACGTTTATTAAGAGTGACTTTTTTCGTATCTTTCAATTTTTAGTCAATTTGTCCTCTTGTAAACCCCATCCGTGGACATACTGTATATTACGTAACAGTTATTACATAACAGCCCTTGGCTTCTAACATTACAGAGTGTGTGCGGACATATTTTATGTTCATATGGAATTTTCTTCATAAAGCGACCAAAGGAATCACAATCTGAACTAATGGTACGTCAATAAGAAACCCCCTGTATTTTCTATTAATGTCGAACAGCCTTGTTGATCTAAAAGGGTTTGTTCAGGTTTCAACGTAATTGGTGACAACTTAGTCCCTGCAGCATTATTTCAAGGAAAGTTAATTATTGTCACTACACTTTCTATTAAGAAAGCTATTTATACAATTTCGGAAAAGATAAAGTCGAGAAGTGATGCTGAAAAATCGTACAACCTCGAAGGTCGACAGTTTGACACTGACAAGTGACTAATCTGTCGAGTAAACATTTTACTTAAGACTTGGGAAACAGTGTTTGTGATTCGTCACTTTTGCCGATATATTTTCACGTAGGAAAATGAGTTTTCTGATTTCGATTACCGACTACCGAGTTTGAGTGACATTTTAAACACACCCCTAGGGGTGAAATGTCACAACGCGTGGTGAAAAGACAAATTATTATCCATGATTTTACAGTGGTAAACTTTCATTAAATTTTTCCGTAACAATTTTTTTACTTAAGGAAACAGTGACCTTAAAAAACATTGGACATTATGCTCGATGCTGTTATAAAATTCAAGGATATTTTTAGTATACAAAATGTTTAAAATATATAACAATATTTAAAAAAATATGTGTTATTTCGAATTCAATATGATGATGCCCTAAAAAGTGACTTGCTATATGATAATATATTGAAATACGTAAAATTTAAAAGGGACGATAAGTATGAACGGATTATGAATATAAAACGGAAGTCGGGTTTCGTATACGGCCACCCTCGTAGGGACAACGCCAGAAAATGGGGATAAACGGCGTAGAACACGGAGATTGTGTAATAATCTATTCAGAAATGTTTAGCCCTCCAATCTCTTTATCATCTGCGAAAGAAGACAAGTTAAAATTTGCTTGATTTATGGATTGCCCCAGCGGAACGCGATTTTCTCCGATATGGGTTATTCATCAAAACAGGGACAGAACAGAAATTATAAGAAAATTTAATATTTAATTATCAGCGGTAAATATATTAACATTTGATGGACACTCGGAAGCCGAGCAAGCATTTGCTTTACAAATTAAGTTCAAATAAAGGATAAATTTTATTCCCTCCTTACCCGGAGCTAATTTTTGTATACATATTATGACCAGGAAATTTCCAAATGTCCGAAGGCAAACCCTGGAAGAGTTGTCACTCAGTTTCAGATTGCCTCGTTATTTTCAGCTGCATAGAGTAAAACTAGTGTTGCTCAAAATGGATTTGCTAAGCTGGGATTTGGCCAGTGAACCCTGAAATATTTTCGGATTATCTTTTGCTTCAGCAGAAACCACTAATGTAGAAGAAACTGAACTCCAACCTCCACAACAAAATTTAAATGAAATTCAACCTCCGCAACAAAACCAAAATATTCCTGAAGCAATTCAATCAACTTCGAGAGCAATCCAGACAACATTAAAAGCTGCAGAGAGAGCACCTAAAGCAACACTTTCAAAAATATCACCAATACCTCAGGTAACTTCAAGGGACACAAGAAGAAAACGAAAATCCACTGGTTCGCAAATTTAACAAAAGCGTTTGGTAAGTTCTCCAGAGGATGCATACGAAGAACCAGAGTTATTTAGTAATGCTGACGATGACAATGACGTGGCATGCCTTTTTTGTAATGACGTCTATTCTAAGCCTCATGAATTTTGGTTAAAATGCCAAATCTGCTAGTCATGGGCACATGCAGAATGTGCTGGAAAGTCTGCGAAAACTAAATCGTTCATATGTGACCTATGTATATAAAAAGGATTTGGAAATTTGTACCTATTTTTTTAATAAACGTGTTAAAAATACTAGTTTAAATTTTTCCCCACCTTTCCCGCTAAAACGACATAGTGTGTCATTTTATACCATAGTTTCCGCCTAAAACGACCCAGTCGGCCATTAAAAAAAAAGGTATAAATAATATATGGGTTGAATTTATGGTACTTTTATTATCTTTATTGAAAATATTTGTAGCCAAGTTTAAAAAAAGAAAAGGTAGTGCTTGAATCGAGCTGAGGCTAGATATAAGCTCCAATGTTTAGGGTATGTCATTTTAGGCAGAACTCCCCTACTTATTTTTAAGAATAACCCATATAAATTTGCTACAGATTTGGATTTTTGCATTTTTGTTTCATGTCAGACCAAGCGTTGCATTTGGATGACTGATAACGACCCGGTAATCAGTCACTGTCATACGGCTATTGTTTTCGTTAAGAAATGTATTGATTTACATGGGTTATTGAGTGACATGTGCTCCCAGAAAATATCAAAAATAAAAAGCAAAGATCAGATTTCGTTGAACAGTAATATAATTGTGTACATAAAGTATCATGTAACACAACATCTAAAAGTTAGGGTTTATTGACAATTAGGCAGACTCCAAAGTGACTTTCTCAATACTCACGATTTATGTTGAGACACCAAAAAGAGATCGAGTCATTGGGTAACTAATAATTTCATTAGTCCCACAGATCTTATTAGGTAATAAAAGGGAATGTTATAAAAATAATGTCTATATCCACATAAGCTTCAATATTGTCACCAGTGATGTGAAAGAATAAAACGATGTTTAAAAAACAAAACGGGGTTTGCGTTTTATTATTAGCGTCGAGGGAGAATTGTCAGCAATCACCCTACCGGTACGGTATTAAAGTGCTTTCATTATGCAAAATTTATGTCAATCATTACCATTGGATTTGACACTGGGATATGATATTTCACAATATAACGCATAAAAGCAATGAACCACAGGCCAGATTAGGCAAAAAGGACGTTGAGACAACCGAGTTTATCCTTGTTATCGCCTCTTCCGGGATTCCGACACCTGAGGCAGCCGTATACATCCCATAAACTGTCATTATAAACATCCACTCTTCCTCCAAGACTGCTAATACTGTTTGCTTAACCCCGTCGAATGTGTTTTTATATTTATTTTACACCAATAACGTTTAAACTTAAATTGCGCCCCGAATAGTAAAAAAAACACTTTGTTTGGATCAAATAAATTTCCCTGGGATGACTTATGTACCCTTAAAATACAATTAGGAAGGTGTTGATGCATATTATAAACAATTAACGTTCGAAGAATATACTGTGGCACAATTGTCGTGGTACGGCACCATAATAATTGGTGAATACCTCTATCTACACCATTATTTACTAAGTAACTGGTTCTTCAGTGGGATATTACAAATATAGTTGTTTTCTGTTGATATACCAGCAAAACTGTTCTAATTTTTAAAAATATTAACACACCGTTTTTGCATTAAAGGAAACTATGTTGCCTGAATATCCTCCGCACTCTACCAATCCAACAGTTCAAAAGGATGAATTGTCTTCAACATCCGACAGTTCAGATGATGAAAGTATGGCCGAAGATCCGATTGAAGGGTAAGAGTATTATAAACTTTAATTTGTGGTTTGTTCGTAAACAGAAAAAATTAACTAGGGGCCTGCCTAAATTACCATGCTTAAATCTTTTTTACAGATGCTCGACTCAACAGAATTCAGCGGAAGCCAAAGGCAAGGCAAAAAGATCTCGTGGTGTCAAGGATAAGCCAGTTCTAAGGTTTCATTAGATTTTTATTCACTCTTAACTTGCCTACAATGTTCTTTTATCCAGAGTTATGACCGAATCTAAGTATTTTTTAAATATTCAATACCTCATAGCAAATATAATGTTATACAGGGTGGCCCATCGAAAACAGTCCAGCAAGGTTTACGGCTGTGTAGGTGAAAATTAAAAAAAAACCTCGGACCCGTAAACTTGTGTTTTCAGGGGGACACGTTTCACTATTAATTTCATCCCTGTAACCTCAATCCCTCTAGCGGGGGCGGCTACTGCCCTTGTTTTTTCAAATGGGAATGGGTATGTTGTGATATATCTTTTTAAAGGGCATTACATTATCTTTAAAATGGCGCTTTGTTTTGTAAATTTGAGCTACACGCCGCCGAGAAATTGCGTTTTAAAAAAATGTAATTTTATTGAGTAATACTTACATGTTATCTTATTAAGTGTTGAAAATGTCCGCCATTCACCTCCAGGAATAGTGCAACAACTGTTCAAAGTGTTCTCGGACATTGTGAAGAACATCTGGTGTAATTTGTTGACATTCATTAGTAATGCGGTTCCGTAAATGTTCTAAGGATTCGGGTTGGGTGGCATAAATTTTGGATTTTAGATGTCCCCACAAAAAGAAATCAAGGGAGATAAATCGGGCGATCTCGCGGGCCATTCAATAGCACCCCTCCTCCCAATCCATCTACCAGGAAACGTTTCATCCAGAAAGTGACGTACGGGAAATGCATAATGGGGGGGGAGCCCCGTCTTGTTGAAATATTGGATTTTCTGCCTGGTAACGTTTGTCGTTTTCCATAATTTCCATCAGCGCTGGGTTGACAGTATTCTCCCACAAGTCTAAATAAGTATCTCAAATTTCCCGGTAAGAAAAATGGTCCAATTATGTGATCACCGAAAATACCAGCCCAAACGTTTAATTTCTGAGGATTTTGAGTATGAACCTCGTGGTAAATCCTTGGATTCCTATCGGACCAGTAACGACAGTTATGTCGATTGACAGTGCCATTAAGAAAAAAAGAACATTCGTCTGAGAAGCAAACGTTAAAAAGGTAGTTCGGATTTAATACTTGTTCTGACATTATTTCACAAAAGTGTAAACGGCGGTCATTATCATTCTCATTCAATTCTTGGAGAAGTTGAATTTTGTATGGGTGCCATTTATAATGTTTCAGAATTCTCTGTACAGTGGTCCGCGAAATTCCCGTTACATCAGACATTTTTCTGGTACTTAATGTTGGATTCATACTAACTTGACCCAGAACAGCTACTTCTACTGCTTCATTTCTTACCGGATTTTCAATGATCCTTATTTATTTGCCACTGAACCAGTTTGCCGAAATTTTGCCACTAATTCTAGGATATAACTATGATGCACGTGTCTATCTGGATGTCTATCATTAAACAAAGTTGCCGTTACTCTTGCACATTGATTGTTTATAAAATACAATTTAATAATTTCCACTCTCTCCTCAATAGAATAAACCATTTTTTATGTCACGATCAAATCAAAAAAAAATAATGCGCAGAAATAACGTATGTAGATCTGGATCAACAACTTTACTGAAGATAAAGTTGAATTGACTGATACTTATTACTTAAAAAAAATTGTTTACGCACAAACCTGTGTACTTGATAAGAGGTGCAGTGAAATGTTTCAAATTCCGTTGCTCGGCGGCGTGTAGCTCAAATTTACAAAACGAACCGCCATTTCAAAGAGAATTTAATGCCCTTTAAAAAGATGTATCACAACATACCCATTCCCATTTGAAAAACAAGGGCAGTAGCCGCCCCCGCTAGGGGGGTTGAGGTTACAGGGATGAAATTAATAGTGAAACGTGTCCCCCTGAAAACACAAGTTTACGGGTCCGAGGTTTTTTTTAATTTTCACGTACACAGCCGTAAACCTTGCTGGACTGTTTTCGATGGGCCACCCTGTTTATGAAATTACCCTGTCCGGGCTTGTTATTTAGTCTTTTATCGCCTTCTAATACTGATTTAAAGCTTATTGTAATAAGCTGACATCAAAAAAGAAATTTAGAATAATTAAATAAAAATAAATCAATAAATAAATATAGTTCGAACAAATCCTAGAGCATAAGGTTCATTGAAATAACATTTCAGACGCTCAGCCCGCAATCGTGCAGCCAATAAGAATCAGGGTTATGATCCAGATGATTCTGACGAGGATACCACTGATGATCAGTCTGCAGGGTAATATATTTAAAATAAATATAATAAGTACACCATTTTAGCCGACAAAATATAAATCAAATTTTAGCCTTTGCAAATTCGGTTGAAAACACCTTTGGTTTAAAATATGAATCCCTGCATCTCTTAACCGATTATTTTTTTTAGAAAAACATTGTATTAAAATAATTTTTCAGGGGTTCCAATTACAGTCCTCCGCCAAAAAGGAGATCCACAATTGAAGAACCTAGTAGCACAACTTCTGAGAACCCGATTATTATATCGTTAGTATACTTAGTTAGTATTTTTAATAAGTAGCTTTAAAATACACTAGTATTATCATTTCATATTGACTTAATTTATTCAATTTTTCAAATAGTCATTTTGATATAGTACTAGATATAGTTGCCAATAATTTTCTAATATAGTTTCAGACGTACTCCAAGAGTGGCTCCTCTCAGACGCTTGAGCTCTAGCTCAGACAGTTCGAATGACAGCTTTGAGGACACGCTTGCAGCAGGGTAAGTTATTTTAAAATTAATTATTTACGATTTATAATTTATTATTAAGTATGACAATTCGAAAACTATTGACCCTCAATATCTAGCTTCCAGTAGATAATATTAAAAATTATATTAGAGTCGGCAATTTTTGTCTCTTGCGCCGGCAATGACAATTATAATTGCACGTATTCATGCGCACTAAACCGTTGCCTGCGCAATGCGAGAATGGAATCCGTATTACAGTCGGCAATTCTAGTCTTCTGGGAATCAAAATTGCACGGATTCATGAGCAGTACACCGTTCTCGATCAGCTGTCTCGAATTGCCAGAAATGGGGCACGCGCCATTTTCATTGCCATTGCATGCCGGTGCAACTCTGAGTAGAGATGGATTATTCTGTTATTTTTAAATGTTTATTAGTTGGTCGAAGCACCTATGAACAGCTAATGGCTATTTAAACTAACTGGTACTTAAATTTACAGTTCACATTCTTTATTAACCATAATATGTACTTATTCGTACTAATTCGTAGCAACTTTTTGAACTGCCATTTGTAAGTACCAGTAGCTGCTTTAACTGCTAATCAAAACGAACAGGTTTGCCCATCTCTAATTCTGGGGGTATGTTAGGGATTTCGACACTAACAAGTGCTGTTCTGACTGTTGGCAATGCGCCAGCTGATTGAGAACGGTTTACTGCGCATGAATTCATGCAATTATAATTGCCATTGCACCGGAATTTTTTTTTTATGATCAAACACAAGCACTATAGGATAAATCCTTTAGGGCACTCTGGGAGTGGTGCGTGTGCGTAAAAACGATTCACGTTGATTTTTAATCGTTGGAGGTTATATTCGTTGGGAAAAACGACCTCGGGAAGGTCGTTCCACAAGAATGAAGTTCTCCAGATGAAAGAATTCTAAGTTCGAGAAGTACTAAGCTTAACCACATATGGATGGGCGGCAGTGGTTCGTCCTGTATTTCTGCTATTCGTCGCTTTGGGCGGAATTAAGAGGGCAAGGTCAGCCGAGCACTTTCCATGAAAATAACTGTAAAAGAGAGTCAAATCATCAACCTTTCTTCGATGTTCTAGGCTGTCGAGGTTCTTCGTGGTCTCCGATCAGATGAATAGCCCTCCTTTCGATGGAATCCAGTAGCCGAAGAGTATGTTTGGGTGCAGAGCTCCAGACATGGGAGCTGTACTCTAATGATGGTCGAATCTGGGCTTTGTATAGTGTGAAAAGTTGTTGAGGTGTATACAACTTTCTGGTTCGGAAGAGTACCCCAAGCTTAAGCTATCTTGGCGATTGCCACAACGTGGTTATGCCACGACATATTTCCTCCCAGAATATTTGTAGTCTTCGGAGGTTACCCCCCTGGGAAATAGGAAGAGGGGGGGGGGGGGGGGGGGGTTCAATTACCATTAAGATTTATGGTTAATATTGTTTACTGGAAGCGAGATATAAAGGGTTGGACGTTTCCAAATTGACTCCTGGTATTTTGCTATTTTTGCTATAAGGTTGTAAAAAATTATACTGAAATAATTACATACAGATGCAGAGTGCATAAGAAGCCCAACCGCAAGAAGCGCGTCAGCTTGTGGGAAAAAGTCATTCCCAATTAGTAGATCCTGAACGACAAAAGTTTAAATCATTAAATTACCTTCATCTACTTTTTAAACTTTTTTATTCCGTTTTACTATAAGATATATTTTTCTTATTTATATAATAACTATCTATCTTTTACTAACAATACCTGAATAGCGTTTTTTTTTACTTTGTTTGGCGATATAAGAATAGGTTTGGTACTTAAAAATCCGAGAAGTAAAGAGAAACCGTTGAATGTGGAACTTCTAAAGTTAATGTTTGGTAATTAACCTCAAACAAGTCAGTAAAAATTGCTATATTTAATCATAACTCATTACTAACATTAATTAGTAAATAAATACTTAGTTTTCGGATTTTTTGCAGTTAGTATACTAAATAAAATGAGCAGTGTAGTAGACAGGGTATTGCAACCATCCGTAATTATACAGGGTGTTATGGAAATGACGTATTATATTTAAATCGGCAATTCCTGAGATGAAAACAAATTGAATTTAATATGCCCTGTACATCACCTTATGTCAAACCAAAAATGACCCCGTGGTGCCCCTGTCAGGAAGGTAAACAAAGCAACATATGTCAACAGTGTTGTCATATCTTCAGGGTAAACTCGTTAGAAAGTCAATAAATAATCGTTTTCAGGGTACATTATTATAAACTTTTACGTTCAGTTCAGGTCGCTGGGAAACAATCTCTGGTTTATAAACTTGAACTGACTCGAACGAACCCTCGCGGAGTTTATAAATGGTCATGGTATGTTCTCATTTGTTCAATTCGAACGACACCCGTCAGATCTGGACAACTTAAAAGTTTATAAATGCCACTTACCCTTTAGAGAGAAAAATGCAATTTTATTTAGCTTTTCGGACTTATTTAAAACCAACTTAATTTATAAAAAAACACCAAGTACCTAGGTAACCCAAACAAAAACAAACCGGCACAATAATCTCACAAAATCGCGTCTCATGAACACATCTAAGTACCATTCAATCTGAATCAGTATTTTAAAGTGCTACTGTGTAGACAA
This sequence comes from Barypeithes pellucidus, assembly GCA_963991005.1. Lineage (NCBI taxonomy): Eukaryota > Metazoa > Arthropoda > Insecta > Coleoptera > Curculionidae > Barypeithes > Barypeithes pellucidus. The sequence continues at coordinate 17,996,384 of OZ022566.1, forward strand.
AAATACGCCCTTATTGTCTGAGTGGTCTGGGAAATAATGTATTTAACATCTAAAAATTTTAAAAATAAATAACACGTTGGTTCCGTCGATCGATATTGAACTGCTGGACTGGGGCACTGCCGTCGCGAAAAGAACAAATAACTTAATAATTTAAACTCGGGTTTAAGTATTAACATACAATTTAACACACAAATCTGCTTGAAAAAACAGTAGGAAACCGGCCGGCTAATTTTAAACAGCTGATCTTGGACAATCCGGTTGCCTATTCTTTACGCGACTGCAGCGGCTGGGGTTAATACTTAAAAATACAGCGTTGCCACTTTCGATGTTTTATAAGGTTATATTCATAAAATGCAGAATTTGTTTCTGTAATACTTATCTGTATAATGATAGTCTCGGAAATGGCAACCGCGCTAGTTAGACGAGACTATTTATTTTAAAGAGACGGGAGGACTGGAAGGATGGGTCTATCAACATAATTATTTCATCATTCTTCTTCAGTAAAGGATTAATAAATTTGATTAGCCCATTAGAAATTAGCGTTTTTATTATTTCTGAATTTCTATTGCGAAATAATTTGTATCCTATAATGCTGTTGTTTTATGTGTACGGTAGGTTATTGTAAAGTGTAATTATGCGTTAGTATTTATTGCTTTTGTGTAATCTAATAAGTGCATATCTTCAAAAAAAAAATAATTGGAAACTCGTGGGTGCCTGTGTGTTTCTTTAAGTGATTTAGTGCAAATGTTCCGAGAGATTGGAAATAAGAGGCCGAATGGGGTTTAGTGGGTATAAGTTCCACATTATCAGGGTACGTGATGAGCATAAAGCTATTCCCATAGAAAAAAGAACAAAAACCTGAAGATATCTGTGCCCTGGATTACTCGCTAGTGTACTGGCACCTGGACTCACTTCTATTTGGATACTAGGTAAACTAAATATTATTTTTATAAGAATCTAAAGTTTTACATTTTTTACACAGTTGGCAAAATTGGGCGTGAACATCTGTTGATTACACAGCTTTGCACTGTAATATGATCATATATGAATGTGCCGAGGAGTAACCGGGTGGGTTTAGGGGTGAATTCCCCACTTTTTAAACGTGCGATTTTAAAAATAAAATATGTAGCGCTTCTCTTGGACACCCCAGGAGTCACCCATTTAAATATAATACGTCATTTCCATAACACCCTGTATTTGTGATACCATCTTGTGAAATGTGACTTGTCCATTTAATGCTAAATCAAACAAACCATAGGCAACTATAAAGTATTATGTTAAGGTATTTCAATATAATGTAATTCATCGTTATATGAAAGATAAAAGCCAAAGACGTATAATCTATAGGATGGCTTATAAAAAATACTGCATCAATGTTCTTGAGAGTCTAATAGTGACCCCGTATATCATTTAAATTACTATAGGCACAAATGTTTGTATAATATACGTCTCTGGTTTTATTATTTAACAACTTATATGCATATCTACCTTTACAATTTGAATATAAAATGTCAATGTTTTTAGTTTAGTAAAATCACGTTTTGAAATTAAATATATTTTCGGATATTATTTCGAAAACAAATACATACTCGAATTTAGAGCCTAATATATTTTTTTATATAATTCTTTTTTATATGTAATGTATTATTCATTTTAATAATAAAAATGCTATGTAATAGTATCAATTTCTTCGGATTTTCCTTGAATCTTATCTTACATAGAATAATGCAGTGAGGAACCTATTAGAAGGTATTGAAAACTTGACGACTTATCCTTATTAGGATGTCACACCGGGAACCAATTGGATCTATATATGGAAAACTATATAAAATTTTGAAAATTGGACAATTTATAGATTTTCTTGTAGTTTTCTTAATTTCATTTATAATCTTGTGGTTTGAACACCCAGTATTAATAGTTATCAAGATGTTATAAAAAATCTATTAAAGCAGTTCCCTTTCAATAGGGAATTTTACCCAAATTAAATAATAAGAGGCTTTCTTATATGAAAATCTGCAAAAGTAATTTTAGACATAAAGCTCTAAATATGTCAAATACGCTTAGGACATGATATACAAAATCTGCATAGAATCAAAAGATGTAATAATATACAGGGTGTAACTAAATAAGTGTAAAACATTTAAAGGGGTGATTCCTCATCGAAAAAAAGATAGGATCTTTCATATAAAGAAACTTCATTGGAGCATCACTTGTTAAGATACAGCCCCTTAAAGGGGGTACATAAAATGTGTTTAACAATTTTTTTCACAAGCACTAAAAAAGTTACAATATTGAAATTAACCTGACATTTTCTACTACCAAAAAGACACTTAGCCAGTAATTTATTTGGTTTACCCCATGGTTGTAAGGGGTGGAAAACGCAACCCCTAAAATTTATTTCCAATGTAAGTTTTTGTCTTATTATTTGTTTACCATCTAAAAATTTATTTCCGATAGCCTGTTTCATTCTAAACAAAAAATGTCTCTTGCATTTTTTGCCCAAAATAAACCAGTTCGCAGCAAAAAATTATTTTACGAACAAGATACATATCGCCATAAAACGAAAATACGAAACTAATTTATCCAGTAGGCCGCTATTAGCGATAGTGACAATTAAATTGGTATCAAGCTGTCAGTTTGTAAATTTGTAAATGATTTCTAGATGTTGTATGTTTTGTTATTAATAAATTAGTTTTGTTTATTTATAAATTTTATGTACCCCCTTTAAGGGGCTGTATCTTAACAAGGGATGCTCCAATGACGTTTCTTTATATGAAAGATCCTATCTTTTTTGCGATGAGGAATCACCCCCTTAAATGTTTTACACTTATTTAGTTACACCCTGTATAGGATGTCGATTTAAAATAAGCAAGTTGCCGCTGACTTCCGATATAACCGAAAGTGGCACCATATTAAAAATATTTAAGCCGAATTTCCCTCCATCAACATTAACATTCTGACCAATTTTTAAATTGTTCCTATATATAGGTCCATATATAGATCGAATTGGTTCCCGGTGGGACACCCTGTATATTTTAGGGTTTCTCTTACTTCCGATTATATCGGATGTTTCAAATTAATGGCATTTTTTGATATTTTCTCAATGTGTATATTTTTCTGATTAGCCTGGTCAATTTTACATGAAAACGGTCTCTTATATACGTTTTTCATGGCTTTAAAACAGTTAAATCCGAATTGAAACCGATCATTATTAACATTATTGATGTAGAAGTGGCCAGGAAAATTAGAAGAAATATCCACCTGACAAGGATATGTTTGCAGGGACGCCACTGGTGGAACAATGGAATAACTTTTCTAACTAAAATTTGTGGTTCTATATCATATTAACACATAACAAAATTGAAAATAATATCTAAAGTACTTTCGGAGATATTAAAAAATAACGATAAGAAACACCCGGAAACATCCTATAACAAAAGATTGCGGAATATGTTTATATGAACTTATCGTCATAAAATGAGCTAATGATTCCCACTCTCAGATATTAGCACGTCATTAAAGAACACCCTGTATTTCAAATGTGATAAAAACTCTCTTATTCTAGTTTAAAAATCAAACTTGACTTCCAGAAGTAAATTGTGCCGATTTTAAACTGCAACTGCTTAAAAGAAAGTTAATGTACTGGACGTAATTTTCAAGCAAAATATGTTTATAGGGCGTTATACGTTTTGCACAATCTTGGCTTAACTCTAAGAAGGTAATTAATTACCTTTTGTTAAGCATAATAGCACTGGCTTAGCTTTAATGACCTTAAGGAAACTTTATATATTGCTTTAATGACTGCTGGGTATCGTCTAATTTGAAGGGGTTTCACAGACTATTTTATAAATATTGCGAGTAGTTTACAATAGATTAGAGTCTTGTTTCTAACTGTTTTTAGTAGTACGAGGCCCGTTCACGCTTTCCTTGTCGCTTATACAGGGTGTCTGCTAATTAATGGGACATGGAAAACCCTCAGAGTCCTCACGTACAAATATTAGGACTTAATTATACTTACCTATATCCTAAAGTTGGCATTAACTGAGATACAGGGTGTTAAAGTTAAAACTTCATTTTTGTTTCCTCTAATAACTTTGACAGAAACCAACGGTTTTTTACAAAATTTGACAATTATGGTTTTTCTAGGATGAGAGACTGATTCTTTGGTGAAATTTTAATGTACAATAGAGTCTGTATGTCTGCGGCATTTTTCGCACATTCATACGGTCATAACTTTTTTTATGTCTCAGTGTATTTAAGTCTTTAATAAAAATAATACTTTTCTAATATTCATTACATAAAAAAGGTATACTAAGTTCAGGTCGCCCAGAGTTACCGTTTCGGAGATATTAGCGTTTCAAGTGTTTAGTGCGTTAGCTCAGCAAGCAAATAATATATTGTTACTTTTTACCAATTCACTTTTACATGATAATTAATGTTCTAGTAATGGTAATTGGGAATAATAAATACAACAATTGGATTGTTCTTTAACTTACTTTAATTAAAATAACTTTGACCTTAGAAAATATCGTGTCGAAAGAAACCGACAGCAATGAAAACTCAAACTTACAATAAACTCAAAAATGAAGCATTTTCTGTTCCATAGCAACTGCATCTCTAAATTTCATTTGTTTTCTCATAGGTTACTTTAAGAAAAAAATTTTTGTTTGCAAATTAATAATAATTGGTGCACTAAACAATTTAAATGCAAATATCTCCGAAGCGGTAACTCTGGATGACCTGAACTTAGTATACTATTTTTAAGTAAAAAATATGGGAAAAGTACTACTTTCATTAAAAACTTAAATACACTGAGGCACAAGAAAGTTATGACCTAATAAATGTGCAAATAATGCCGCAGACAGCGCCCCCTACATTGTACATTAAAATTTCATAAAAAATCAATTTCTCGTCCTAAAAAAACCATAATTACCAAATGTTTTAAAAAAACGTTGGTTTCTCTCAAAGATATTAGAGAAAAACAAAAATGAAGTTTTAACTTTAACACCCTGTATCTCAATTAATATCAACTTTCGCATATAGGTTAGTATAATTAAATCCTAATATTTTTACGTAAGGAGTCTGTGGTTTTTCCTTGTTCCATTAATTAGCGGACACTCTGTAGATATATTCATGTACATATGACTTTCTCGAAATCTCTTTATTTTTATAAGAACGCATATTATTTAAAAGATATTTAAAATACTTTATCTCTGGTGTGTGACATCGGAACACCCCCATCTATTACAATATGTAAATGAAAAACCTTGAAGTGATTTAAAACAGAGTTCAGAATAAAAGGCGAGTTGAAATGGTCAATTTTCCGAGCTTTAAAACTGACATACGTCACTTGTCTGTAAAACAATGCCCCCGGCCGAACCCTACGGCGATTTAAGTAGAACGCATAAATAACGAAAATAACAATCAATTTCAGATGACCGGCGCCGTTTTTGTCTTTTGTTTTTGAGTACCCTTTGAATCCCACCGGCCGGGAAAACAAAAGTTTCCGTCCCTCGGACCGTCTCTTTTTCCATTTAATCAAGTGCAGTTTAGCCAAACGAGCAGATTGGAGAGCCTGGTCAACTAGGATGACAATCATTCGATGCATTCGTAATGAATCTAACGCGTAAGGATACCACAATGTTCAACTGGACACTTGATCCATGTGTAATTTGTATGACGCATCACTTAGCAAGAAAGAATTAGCTATTATAACGTGTCCAAGATAAGGAGGGCCAGTACAGGGATCTCGGAAACCGTAAGGGATCCGAAGTCGGTTAAATGGAGGTAAAGTTGCGCATTTACGTGCCTAATAATATCCCGTTTCGAATGTCTTAAAATTCCGAGTAGTTCCGGAGATATCCGGAAAAAACCGTAATTTTGAAAAATCGTGTTATTGTTTTCCCCGGTTTTTTTGGGATCGAATTCTAAAGTAAATTGCACTTTTACATTGCCACTTTTTCTGCTTTATATAACAGAGTTAATTATTTTGTAATCCGACGAGTCGTGTTCGAAGGGCCATCATTAACTTCCTTTTTTTAAATACGGTCCTGTCTTTCTGATATTGGAATTCGAGAGCTTTTTTTCTTCCGAATGCAACGATGTATGACACATTGTGATTTAATGACGTTTCGAGGGTTTTTTGAACAACATCAGGAAATTCTGGGATACGTCCTGTATTTCTCCTAATTTTATAAATAATATCTCATAAGTAAGCTCTAAATTTTTTACTTATGTTGGGCTAGTTCAATAAATAACAAATAATTTAATAATAAACAACAAATAAGTGAACAAAAATCATACCAAAACAGCAATAAAACGAGCAACGAAAAAAGTAAGGAACTACATAATCAGGTGTTCAAAATGATTTCCGTTATTCTCTAAGCACAAATAACATCTTCTAACTGCCGCATAACAGTTTTTTGTGGTTTATTATTAAATTATTTGTTATTTATTGAACTAGTCCAACATAAGTAAAAATTTAGAGCTTACTTATGAGATATTATTTATAAAATTAGTAGAAATACAGGACCGTATCCCAAAATATCCTGATGTTGTTCAAAAAACCCTCGAAACGTCATTAATCCAAACATCGTTGCATTCGGAAGAAAAAAAGCTCTCAAATTCCAATATCAGGAAAACAGGACCGTATTTAAAAAAATACAGACGACTCGTCGGATTGCAAAACAATTAACGTTGTTAGATAGAGCGAAAAAAGTGGCAATGTAAAAGTGCAATTTACTTTAGAATTCGATCTCAAAAAACCCAGGAAAACAATAAAACGATTCAGAATTTCGGCTTTTTCCGGATATCTCCGAAACTACTCGGAATTTTAAAACATTCTAAACGGCATATTATTAGGCATACAAAATCCGCAACTTTACCTCCATTTAACACAATTCGTATCTCTTACGGTTTCCGAGATCCCTGTACTGGCCCTCCTTATCTTGGACATGTATAAATATAATTTTTAGTTATTTTATAATCAGCTTGCTTCCGTTGTCTACTCCATTCTGAAAGTAGATGTTCTTATTTTCGTAACTAGCAATATATTTTTTTCCACGCAATATTTTGCCGTCAAAGATGAATAAGATTTATATCATGGGGAAAATTCAATTCAATAAGGCAGGAAAATTTTTCTCATATGAAGATAATCAATTTAAATATTTTAATAAAAGATTTTGGGTAGATTAAAAGCTTGATAATAAATTAGCAAAAGCATACTGACAGGATAATATTTCCCCCATACTCAAATATGCCTTTATTTCATACGACCACTGCATGAAAAAGTTTATTTTCCGAGATTTACTCGATAGAGGGTTACCTCCATCTGAACATCAAAGAAAGAGCTTTTCCAATCGGTCCTAGGCGGCATTTCGACATAACAAAGATGTACAAAATGTCGAGTTTACATTTCCCCGTACTACGGTTTCAGGATTTCAGAAAAACAAACATATTTTCTACAGTAAATAAATCTTTCCAAATGGAATTCTAATAGGAAGATTCTTTTTTCAACGAATTGCTGCTTACATAAAGACTTTATCTTTCGACCAAGATACGTCGCATATTGTAATTATAATGTAAACATTTGCTCGCCCTTCTTAAGTATTTTAAGTTAACTGAGGAATCCAACAAATCTCCAGTATCAGTTGAAACAGAAAAAGTGACTTTAACGACAGCTTTGAATTCTCTATGGTAATTTTTTGTTGGCGTTGATTCATTTTCCATCTGGATAACATTCTTACCATGTTCGGGTAGAGATAAAGTAACCAAGTAACTCAAATAGATAACATTAAATTAATTGGTACATACATGGACATCGACCTTTTATTAACCAAAAGAACACTGCAAATCTAATATTTTAACAGCACCGCACAGCTTATTCTTTATTGTCAACTCTACCTGCACACTAGCGGCTTTCAGGTCCTTTGTCCTTTGGAAACGCAAAATTTGGAGCTTTTTTCCATATTTTAGGGATTTTTGTTAGGAAGGGTATACACCTTAACAACTTTTGACCCTATATAAAGTCCAGATTCGACCATCACTAGAGTACTGCTCTCATGTCTGGAGCTCTGCACCCATACATACTTTTCGGCTACTGGATTCCATCGAAAGGAGGGCCATTCGTCTGATTGGAGACCACGAGCTGACGAAGAACATCGACAGCCTAGAACATCGAAGACAGGTTGGGGATTTGACTCTCTTTTACAGATATTTTCATGGAAGGTGCTCGGCTAACCTTGCCCTCTTCACGACGAACCAATGCCGCCCATCCATATGTGGTTAAGCTCAGTACTGCTCGAACTTAATTATTTAAGAATGCTTTAATCTGGAGGACTTCATCCTTATGGAACGACCATCCCGAGGTCGTTTTTCCCAACCAACATAAACTCCAACGATTCAAAACCAACGTGAATCCCTTTTTGCGCACACGCACCACTCCCAGAGTGCCCTAAGGGATTTCTCCTATAGTGCTTGTGTTTGATCATAAAAAAGGGTAGGAAGGGGGGGTTAAGAAACATAGTCGGTAAAACATGCACCGTAACCGGGGAAAAAAACGACTGCAATTGCAATTAATAACTTCCGGCAATTGTGAGATTGCTTCGGCTATCTCTTTTATCGCTTCTATAAAAAAAACATTTTCACTAATGTCAATTAAAACGATCAACGCAATTAAAATAATATGTATTAATAAAATTATTAACGACGATTGATAATAAATTATTTAAATAATGAGTCGGTAATAAATTTCGCTGGAACAATGGCTACTTATTTAATACGAAAAATACTTCCGATTAGTTTTAACGGTGTCTCGTTTGGAGTCAGTAAAAAAGAACCCCCAAGGACAATTTTCTAAATGGCAGGACAAATATCCGTGTCCTTTCCTCCGATAAGCAACGATCTGTTTTCTAAACGTCTGCGTTTCGTCTCTGTCAATTTTGTCTTCTAGTTGGGAAGTGAATTATCTATTAGGCATCCGATTAAGTTTTTTCCGACGTTTATCTTATTGCCTTTATTTTTTACGTATGAAACTGACTTAAGAATCACTGGAGCCGATAAGGAGCCCGGAGGACCCTCACTCTAATTTGCTTTACTAATTTCCAATGAAACCGCACTATTAACAAATTCTATCTAATATTTGCTGTTGTTCAATTTATTATAAATTTTCACGAGCTACTGAAATAAATTCGCGAACCCATCGAATTAAATTGTGTAAGGTGCATTTACACATGCATGGACTTAGTGGCGCCAGCGGTGGCGCCAGTTCTATTTGCACGCCAGCAAAGGTTTACACTTTGTGGAGAAAATAAGAATAAATGATCAAAAAAGTCAGCATCCTTCTGAAATCACTCGCGCCAGTGGTGACAAATTCGTACAGAAAATCAAAACTTGCAAGTGTAAAGCTTGCACGTCAGCGACCGCTCGCCAGTTTTTCGTTTATAGGTTGCGCTTCTAATTTTGTTGATTGTTGTTTATATAGTTGGTTGGTAGAAGATGGTTTTTATAGCTAGAAGGATCCTCTGCTGCGAGTTCTACTAGAAGTTTTGCAAAAGCACCCAAATTTTATTGGGGATTTGACTCTCTTTTACATATATTTTCATGGAAAGTGCTCGGCTGACCTTGCCCTCTTAATTCCGCTAAGAGCGGTGAATAGCAGAAATGCACGATGAACCACTGCCGCTCAGCCATATGTGGTTAAGCTTAGTACTCCTCGAACTTCAATATTTAAGAATTATTTCATGTGGAGGACTTCATCCTTATGGAGCGACCTTCCCGAGGGCGTTTTTCCCAACGAATATAACCTCCAACGATTCAAAACCAACGTGAATCGCTTTTTGCGCACACGCACCACTCCCAGAGTGCCCTAAAGGATTTTTCCTATAGTGCTTGTGTTTGATCATAAAAAAAAGGTCGTTTCTTTTTGGTATTTAATTTATCTAAAATAGAGTTGGCGCCACCACTGTGGCCACCACACTAAATCCATGCTAATGTGTAAATGCTCTTTTTTACACTTGCAAGTCTTGATTTTCTGTACGAATTTGTCACCACTGGCGCCAGTGATTTCAGAAGGATGCAAACTTTTTGGTCTATGCATGCAGAAATAAAATTTTATTCAAGTCGATGTTTACACTTGCTAATTTTATTTACTGGTGCGCCAGTTTTTATTGGCGCCACTAAATCCATGCATGTGTAAATGCAACTTAACCCATCTTTATTTGCTAGATTTTTGGTTGTACATGTATTCTTAAATTGTGGTTTGTTAAGATTTGTTCGTTAGGAAGTTATGAAGCTAAATAAGACGTAAAATCAATTTCTCACCACATAAATTCCCTCACTATGTTTATTTCAGCCGTGTATTCTCAGTCATTTTCAAAATGATTGTCAGGGATTAATTTTTAACGCAAATTATGTTCCTCGACAAGACCCTTTTAGCGGTAATTTGCTTGAAAATTGCAGACATCGCGTCCTTATCAGGTTGTATCTTTTACTCAGAGGTATTGTAATATACATTCCTAATGTAAGTAGTGCAATTATTTAGTTTAATGGAAAAATATCTTAAAAGTACTTTGCGCGACTCATAAATGCTAGTAATGGTGCTTGATTATATATTAATCTGACAAATTGTTCCTCATTTTTTTATTTCTTATTATCGCGCCTTGCTATTGATTACACTACCCTACAGAATTTATTGCGTTTATTACAAAAATATATTTATTATCTTTCTATGAGGGGTGAGTCGGGTGGAACGGACTAAACTCCACGAGTGTATTGTACAGGGTGAGTCAACGATAGAGTAAAGTTCATTTTCTCCTTTATGTTAAGAATTAGATAAAAACTCGAAATATAAAAGTTGTAGAGATCATTAAGGTGCACATTCTAAAATTATATTGAAGTATACAGGGTGGCCCACAAAGAAGTGGTGAATATAACTTACGGTTTTTTAAATGGAACACCCTGTATTTCTATCAATTTTTCGATTATGCATAAGATTCTGAATATTTTTTATATATTATGTTATATATCTAAATCTTGTAGTTTTTCCAATATTTCAATTTTTTCAGGAAAATGTCAGTTTTCAGCGTTGGATTTAATTGTTAATACCTACACTACCTTTGCAAATTAAAAGTTCATATTGGGAATGGACATTATATGGAGTTAAGGCAAATAAATTATGGAAACAAATTTATCTCACTTTCTACAGGGTGTTCAAAATAAATTTTCAGTAACTTTAAACAAGAAAATCTCGGTTTTTTTTAAATGGTACACCCTGTATATTTTATTTCTTTCTGATAGAATACGTAATTCTCTTTAACTTTTATTTAATATATATGTTTATTTTTAATACTTTTCGACATATATTAATTTTTCTCTATTTTTCATTGTTTGTTTCCTACATTTATATTTTAACGTCGTAGTTGCCATGAAAAAAACAAAAGGTGTCAAGACTTTGACACAAGTACTTAATACTGAAATACCTAGAAACGTTTGTTATTCGATGTAAGAAGCGTTTAGGAAGAAATTAAGTATGGATTTCTCTAAAAATGAGCTGATTGACATGATTTACACACTTGGCGAGTCAGAAAAAAAGTCTTTTGGCAGTTAGGCTTTAAGCAGCAAAGTACCCTCATAGGAATTTTCCGACTAAAAATTATTTTCAGTGTTTAATGGAAAGGTTTGATGAAAATGGTTGCGTTGAGTACACCAAACGTAAATTGGTAAATCGAGTTGTCACCAATGAAGATAAAGAATTGGAGATTTTACTTCACGTCCAAGAAAATCCCCATGTGGGTAGCCGTCATCTGGCTGTATTAGCTGACACAACCCAATCCACGTCCAATCGCACCACCAGGAAGTATAAATTTCATCCCTTTCACATGGAGTTACACCATATATTTGAACATTTATTACAACACAATTAAAAAATGAGAAAAATATTCATGGTAAATATTCTTTTCCACAAGTTTGTTGTTGCTTATTTCCATTTCCATTTCATTATAAGATATATTTTGAAAATTTACCTCGTTTGATTTTATCCTGAGGACTCCACAGTCCGTTGAAACATAAATGTAGGAAACGAACAATGAATAATAGAGAAAAATTAAAATATGTCGAAAAGTATTAAAAATAAACATATGATATATTAAATAAAAGTTAAAGAGAGTTACGTATTCTATCAGAAAGAAATAAAATATACAGGGTGTACCATTTAAAAAAACCGAGATTTTTTTGTTTAAAGTTACTGAAATTAGAAAATTTATTTTGAACACCCTGTAGAAAGTGAGCTAAATTTGTTTCCATAATTTATTTGCCTTAACTCCATATAATGTCCATTCCAAATATGAACTTTTAATTTGCAAAGGTAGTGTAGGTATTAACAATTAAATCCAACTCTGAAAGCTGACATTTTTCTGAAAAAATGGAAATATTGGAAAAACTATAAGATTTAGATATATAACATTATATATAAAAAATATTCAGAATCTTATGCATAATCCAAATTGATAGAAATACAGGGTGTTCCATTTAAAAAACCGTAAGTTATATTCACCACTTCTTTGTGAGCCACCCTGTATACTCCAATAGAATAGTGGAGGTTGAAGGCATGGTGTGCTGATGTTTTATTTTTACTAATTAATGCCCATTTTCGAGTTCAGCTTCGTTTTGCCGCCCCTCATGTTTTGCCGCCCGGGTGCTTTGAACCCGCTGCACCCGGGTTTAACCGGTCCTGAAGTTAGAGACGATACTTTGGACATGATGATGTTTTAATCAATTTTTCATGAATTACAAGACTTCGACGAATAACCACGATTAGCGCGATTTATATTTTTCAAAGACATTGCGTTTTGTTGTCTAAAACCCAATTTTGTGTTGACCATTGTTCTTTATAACGAGGGACGGTCGGTAAAGGGTTAAATCTCGGGATCCTAAAACCGAAAACTACTTAAACAACCTGCGGTCATGCAAATATTTGTTTATCCGGGCAAATGATTTCAAAATAATAATGTTTAATTTAGATTGGGATATTCATCGAAGTGTTCGAAACGGCGGTTTCGGGGTGCGGTTCCAATTGCTTGAGTTTCGTGGGAGCGACAAATTTAGGATCCCTGGACCATGACCCATCTCTCGTATCTTAAAGTGCACCTGGTTCCTTCCCAAAAATTGTTATAGTTCTTTTATTGCTTTAATTTATATTGATTAGATTTGCCCACTGACTGTTTAATTTGTTTTTCGAAGTTTGCGGAGGGTTCTTTTAAATTATTGTTAATTAGCAATGGTAAAATTCAACGGGGCCCGTGACTCTGAGAGTTTCTAGTTAAGTTTTAAAAAAAGTTACAAGAGTAGTGTATACAGAGTGTCCCTTAATGACGTGCTAATATTTCCTTAGGTCATTTTATAAAGAAAAGTTCATATGCACATATGTCCGCAAGGGCTCAAAATTTTTTGCTACAGGTTGTCGAATTTTTATTTTTTAAATGGTTATTTTTCAATATCTCCGAAAGTACTTTAGATATTATTTTCAATTTTGGTATGTGTTAATAGGATATAAAACCACAATTTTTAGTTAGAAAAGTTATTCAATTGTTCCACCAGTGGCGTCCCTGCAAACATGTCCTCTGATATTTTTTACAAAAAAGATGGTACGCCACTGACATTATCCATGTGGATTTTTTCTGATTAGCCTGGTCAATTCTACATGAAAACAGTCTCTTGAGTTTTTCTCCTCAGATTTAAACCACTAAATTCATATTGAAACGCATTACTATTAACATTGATAAAATAATTAATGATAAATATTGTTTTATAAAAATTGTTGGTGTGGGCAATTCGATGCTAAGCATGTCTTTCAAGTGAAGGTGATCATTTCCAACAATTTTTATAAAACAAAATTTATCATTAATTATTTTATCAATGTTAATAGTAATGCGTTTCAATATGAATTTAGTGGTTTGTAGCAAAAAATTTAAGCCGTTGCGGACATATGTTCATATGAACTTTTCTTTATAAAATGACCTAAGGAATCACATCTTGAAATATTAGCACGTCATTAAGGAACACCCTGTATACAGGGCGTCAATTTGAAAACTCCCCACTATTGACGAATGGGTCGAACCGCGCTTCTCGTTTCACGATCTACCTAACAATTTTTATTTATTTAACTTTAAGACAAAGCTTCTCGTTTTTGTATTTCCCTATTTATGTGACAACTTTTAACTGTAATTAATTAATAAAAATACATTAAAGTAAAATAGCATTAACGAAACCGGACCAAATCTCGTAAACTAGGGAAATTTATCTAGGAGTGTTAACTAACTAAATGGGAATCCAGGTTTAATAGTTTCACTCTAGGGACAATTCTATTAGGCCAGCGTATTTCTGTATTCATGGATCCGCCCGGAGCTTCTCTCATATATGCAAAGTGTACTAGGACAGATACGGATTTAGGAAAAATTAATTTTTCAAACAAATATATACTGGGGTTTCCACTTAAAATTCCGAGGGATTATATCACGAAAACGAATGGATATATTTTTCTATTTAACCTAATTAGATTACCTCACGTGGTTTTAAATAACACAAAGTTTTAAAATACTTAATATCTAATTTCTATTAATTCTAAAGTTACCTTTCCCGTAAAAGTAAATACCTACTTTACCTGCCTGGTAAGTGAATTACCTCTGTAAATTATGATAATGGGCGCATTGAGCAGTAGTGGCGTCTGTGAGTCGGAAAAAGACCCGAAAAATCGATCAGCCGGAACAAGAGTACCCCCCCCCCCCCCGATGGCGTCAGAATTTCTCTTTGGGGTTGCGCAACCCCTCAAAACGGCTAATAACCACCCCCCAGAGGGGTTAAACGCGCTTCAAGAGGTTTTCCTGCAGTGAAACACACTTTCCCCCCGTTTTCGAGAATGCTGAGCACAGTGGTGGTGTTGGATATCGGGTCCGGCCCCTTCCAACCCCTCCACCGGACTATACTCGTGTTTTTCTCTGCAGGTAAACCTCTTGAAGCGCGTTTAACCCCTCTAGGGGTTGGTTTTTATCCTCGAAAACGGGGGGGAATAAATATTTGCCCCTGATACTTGAAAAATAAAATTTCACCGCTCTCGGGGGCGAGTATTGGCCGGTGGAGGGGTTGGAAGGGGTCAGACGCGATATCCAACACCACCACCGTGCTCAGCATCCTTGAAAACGGGCGGAAAGTGTGTTTCTCTGCAGGGAAACCTCTTGAAGCGCGTTTGACCTCTCTGGGGGGTGGGTTTTGGCCGTTTTGAGGGGTTGCGCAACCCAAATGAGAAATTTGCCGCCATCGTGTTCAGCATCCTCAAAAACGGTGGGGGGGAGGTACTCTTGTTCCGGCTGAAAATATTTCGATGATCGTCCGACTCACAAATGCCACTACAGAGCCCATGGGCGATTAGTAATCATCTGCTGAATATACTAAAGAAAAATCGATTTCAAAAATCGATGGGAAATCGATACCATTTTCTCCATCGAATTTAAAACCCGATTTGTGATTTGACAGCGATTTATATCAGTTTTGTTTCTCATGTTGTGGAATGAAAATTATAAAAATCTATCCCGCTGCGCTATCTGTCCCGGTTTCACCCTAATTATAATAGCTGGTAGCGGACCAATATGCTGCTGTGGCTCTTCGGTTCATCCAGACATTACCAAATTATTGACTCCGGTCCAGGAAAACTTAGCGACAATCACATACATTAGAGTAAGTACCTTACATTAGCAAAGTGATGTTGATGGATGCCAACGAATTTAGTTAGTCCGATGTCCGACCGCTAAGTTTGCGTCTTGGAATTTACAAGACAATGGTAACACAATTTATTTAAGGGTTAATTTTAGGGTCCAATTTACAATCCAAAGCAGTTTTGGCTAATGGATCTCTATACTTAGATATAAATATGCATAGATTGAAATACGGGGTTATCTGCCAAAAGATTGATAGTGTATCGTTATTACAAAGAGAAGTTACCCAATAAAAGTTTATAATTTGAAGTACTAATGGTATAAGAAGTAGCAGGAAGACACTCAAACACTGGAATTATGGATCCACTGGAATGGACCTTAAAATCAACGGGAAAGTTTAATTACTGTCTTCATGTACTTTACCATCTTTTCTTCTAAACTCCAGTTAAAAGTCTAATCCTCGGTTTAAGGAAACGAGTCATGGAAAATATTCTCATTATTCGCGGTGATCACAGGGGACGCATTAAGCGCGAATTAGTAAAACTTCATCAGAAATAACTACAGGCAGGAGTTCGTTAAGGTTTTAATTACATAACCCGTTCACACATTTTGCTGGCATTATTAAAATATTTCATTTATTTCTGCGGCTCCTAAATGGACACATCATCATCATTATCTGGTCTATTAGTCCTGATTATCTGGTTTGATAATATTTTATTCAGTCACAAATTTCCGTCAAGCCGAGTTGATTAAATATTTTCGTGCTTGTCGGCCCTTTAAATTATAAGCGGTTGTGACACATTAAGATTTTTAAAGACGGCTCTTCTGACTCCGTGGGGAACTCTAGGGAGAGAGCTCGAGAGGTCCATACCCCATGGCCGGTAAACTGATTCGCACTAGGTGGATTTTAATGGTAAAGATTGTTTCATGAAAAATGGATATAACTTACTGACTGCAGTAAAAGTACCTGGGCCATCCCATTATTTATGACCGTTTGGTATTATTATGTGGAAAGGACCGGATTGTAATAATTATAATTAAATATAGGCACATCAGGCAGGTTAGGTTGCTTAATTTATATTTAAATATCTTTTTGTGGTAAAATTTGTTAGTTTTTGAGGAATGGTTCAAGAATTGTCTTTTACCAAACATTCCTCAGAATAGCGTGATAGTAATGGACAATGCGAGCTATCACAGTCGCCAATTACATAAAGCTCCAAGCTCAAATAATACAAAATTGGAGATTCAGAACTACATGGCGGCGAATGATATATATTTTGAAGAAAGTTATAAAAAAAGTGATCTTTTAGAAGTTTTAAAGACATTTTGTATAAAAAAAGTATATGTTTGTGACACATTGGCAGAAGAAATTGGACATACAGTGCTACGGCTCCCACCCTATTATTGCATTTTTAACCCCATAGAGCATATGTGGCACCAGTTAAAAATCACTGGTTAGGTCTGAAAATATTTCTTAGACTTTAAGTTCTAGTGTTGTAGAATTAATACGAAAATCCTTTAATGATATTCCCCCAGGTAATTGGAAAAATTCAATCCGTTACGTCATAACTGTAGAAAATTCGTATATTAGTCTGGATCGTATAATTAATCCAATTATAATTAATTTTGATGAGGATAGCGATAGCGAAACAGAACTATCTATAGAATGACATTATAAATGTAAATAAATATGACTAGTAATATTTAAAAAAAATGTTATTTCATTTAATTACATTAATATAATCATATCATTACTTGTTTTCCTTAGTCCGTCCCTTCATACTTCACTTGTTTATTGCGAAGCTCTTATCGACACAATGGGACCGACCCAGGAAATCATTAAGTCGTATCCAATTTTCGTGAAACGTACTGTACCTATAAGATACGGCATTAATGTCTGGCGTCATACAAAATAAGGCACAATTAAAAATGTATCATTCCCCACCACATTTACGCCGGTAATCAGGCCGGAATAGGTCGGATATCTCATGGGGTACGGGGCTGGTACGAACTCCCTAATCAGTAGGTTCGACTGCAATGCGAGAAACCAAGGGTTGATAGCACTTTGGGGAGCAGCATAGGACTGAGGATCGTGGCTCGGAGCCCACGATAAGCTATTAGTCTTTTCGGAAATGGCCTAATCAGGCGAGCTAAAAGGAAAAATTGAAAGGGATTTTTAGGAAAATCATGGATATTTGGATTGGAAGGGTAGCAAATCTACTATCAAAAATATTTTTTCTACTCCTATATTAGTAAGCATCTTTTCTACTCCTATACAGGGTGTTATGGAAATGACGTATTATATTTAAATGGGTGACTCCTGGGGTGTCCTAGAGAAGCGCTACATATTTTTTTTTAAATCGAACGTTTAAAAAGTGGGGTAATTCACCCCTAAACCCACACACAACTCCTCGGCACATTCATATATCAACAAATTACATTGCCCAGCTGGGTAATAAACAGATGTTCAGGAACAATGTTTAAAAGTGTAAAACTTTAGTTTCTTATAAAAATAAATATTTAGCTTACTTAGAAAGTAAATCCAGGACGCGATTAAGTAATCCAGGGCACAGACACTTTCAGTTCTCAGAACAAGAGCACTTAATCATTTCGCAATAGAAATAATAAAAACGCTAATTTCTATGGGCCATTAACCCTTTACTAAAAATAAAATGAAACAATTATGTTAACAATTGAGAGGAACCACCCTTTGAAATAATGGTCTAGTCGGACCAGTCGTCGAACTTTCTTTCCGGGAAATCTCCGCTCTCTAGAGCCAGCGCAGTTGCCATTTTCGAGACTATAAGTATACAGGAAAGTAATTATTATAGAAGGAAATTCGGCAATTTATGATAGTCCCTTATGAAACATCGAAAGTAGCAACGCTGTATTTTTAAATATTACCCGATTGCCCACAATCAGCTGTTTAAAGAAGCAGGCCGATATCAATCGAGAGAACCAACGTGTTATTTATTTTTAAAATTTTTAGATGTTAAATACATTATTTCCCAGACAATAAGGGTGTATTTTCGTCTACACAGTAGCACTTTAAAATACTAATTCAGATTGAAAGGTAATTAGATGTGTGGTGACGCGAAAACTAATGTGATTTTGTGATGTGAGTACTTGGTGTTTTTTATAAATTAAGTTGGTTTTAAATAAGTCCGAAAAGGTAAATAAAATTGCATTCTTTTTTTCTAAAGGATAAGTGACATTTATAAACTTTTAAGTTGTCCAGATCTGACAGGTGTCGTTCGAATTGAACAAATGAGAACATACCTGACCATTTATAAACTCCGCGGCGGTTCGTTCGAGTCAGTTCAAGTTTATAAATCAGAGATTGTGTCCCAGCGAACTGAACGTAAAAGTTTATAATAATGTACCCTGAAAAATAAACAACTTAAAATCTGTCAAACGGTTATTGACTTTCTAAAGAGTTTACCCTGAAGATATGACAACACTGTTCAAGAGTTACTGCTATATGTTGCTGTGTTTACCTTCCGAACAGGTGCACCACGTGGTAATTAATTTTTGGATATTTTTCTTCAATTTGTCTTCATCTCAGGAATTGCCGGTTTAAATATAATACGTCATTTCCATAACACCCTGTATATTAGTAGAACGTACGAGCGAAGCGACAGGACTAAAATTCAAAAACAAAGTTAATAGAATAGAAGTGGGCGAGTCTGTGTTTTTCTGTTCCGACATGCGATTATACGAATGCAACAACTAAATTATAAGGGTGGATAATAAAAGCATAAAAGGCAACAAGCTATTTTATATCTACACATGTAGCCGACTGTAAAAAGGTACCTATTAATTTGTGTAATGCAAATATTGAACGTATTGTACAATAAGGCACGTATTGATTACACGTTTCTTAATAACCCTCGTTAAGGGAAAAAAGCGAAGCAATACGGTCTACATTGTTACATTCAAAGAAAACAATAAGTGTAATTATATAGAGCGTATCCGGTAATTGACGGAAATTATAGTCACAACTATATTCAACAATCTGTTTTCATCTACATAAACGCAACAAAAAAATTATTTACCTATTTTTTTCGGAATTACACACGAAGCCTGCTTTTCGATTTGATTTGGTAGAGCTTCCAGGAATTTTACTTTACAATGGTAGATATTTAAAACGATAGAGGAGAAATTCGTTTCATACTCTCTAATTGACCTCTAAATTTAAATATGTTATTAAGATGTAAAAGCAATGGAAACATATTTATCTTCGGAAACTGTGAGTCACCAAAATAACCGGAAACCCTTTCGCGATGTACACCGTATTTTAATCGATCTCTCAACACTGCATTTGCAATTGAATAGATGATTAGGAGGTAGAGAAGGCAACAGCCAATGAATCCTTGTCACCAGTGATGGATTGGCCTACATCAAATTCTCATCATGTACGCGACAATCTAAAGCTTTTATTTGAGCTAACTTATCGCGGCTGCATCTTCCTTGATTAACTCGATTCATACGACTGTATATTCATCGAAGAAAATATACTAATAAGAAGTTTGCATATAATTTAAGCCTCGTCACAATGGAACACCAGTAGTTTCGGGAGGGTATTTTTAAGGGTGACAAATTTACTTGTTGACGTTAGATTAATTATAGTCAGTTCTTTCTTTGATCCTGTGAATAGATTAAAAGAGTCAAGCGATAAAGACCGGGACTGATCTTTAATCTATATTAAATATGTTTTGAAGTTAAATAGATAGAAATTGATCCACAATAATTAGAACTCAATCAAAAAGCATCTACAGTGAAACCTTTCCTAACGGACACCTCTAATAAGCGGACATCTCTATTAAGCGGACATTTTTTCATAGTCCGGAACTAGGTATATGAAATTCCATGTAATCAACCTCTCTTAGGCGGACTCTCCTTTGGGCGGACGCGGCAGGCTGTTTTCATACAAGGAGTGCGAAAACCCTCCAAACCCAAACAAATCCTCCTTTAAACGGACAAAAAATTTTTTAAATTATTTGGGAGACGAATACAGACCAAGATAGACCGTCAACCAATCGCGTTTGAGTGGCAGCGCGAATGGACTTCGCCGAATG
Organism: Barypeithes pellucidus; assembly: GCA_963991005.1. Classification (NCBI taxonomy): domain Eukaryota; kingdom Metazoa; phylum Arthropoda; class Insecta; order Coleoptera; family Curculionidae; genus Barypeithes; species Barypeithes pellucidus. The sequence continues at coordinate 18,017,166 of OZ022566.1, forward strand.
AAAGTATGTGTGATTCCCCGACAGCAGTCCGCCGTTTATTTGTGAGTTGTAATGTTAAAATCGTAAACAATGGTACAAAAATGTCGCGTTTTGAGTCTGAAAGAGAATATTGATGCTGTGGAAGTTTGTAATTTGATAACAATGATTTGGGCGACTTCATTAACATTGATAGCAATGTGCTATTAGAAGATGATAGTGACCCCATTCCTACCGATTATGTAGTACAAACTGAAACCACATCACTATCTGACGACTCTGATGAAGAAGTTGAATGCAGTAATCAAACAAATGTCACCAATTATCAACAAGACATTTGTATGGTAAAAGAATTATAAGAGTATGCAAAGAATATAGGTGACTCTACAGCAATGAAATTGTTATCAGACTTGGAATTACATTTTCTAGATTGCAAGTATAAAACACAAACACGTCAAACTACGTTATTAGATTCTTTTTAGTACTTGTTATGTTATGTTTATTTGTACATACATATACATAGTAATAATTTTGCATTTATATATTACCTAATAACATATTTCCCATGGTTGACACCTCTATTAGGCGGACACATTTAGACGGTCCCGTAGGTGTCCACCTAAGAGAGGTTTCACTGTATATAGGGTGAGTCGGGAGGAGCGGACCAATCTTTATTTCCTTATCCGGTTTTACAAGGACTACTAGAGGATGATTATGCGTAAACTTCAGAACTGACGGAACTGGACGTAACGTTTCCAGGGTTTTGGATTGGTCGCGGTGTTCCCATTAGTTGGTCTTAAAGATCTTCAGACCTCACGTAGCTCTTGTTTACTGGGCTGGTAGAAAAATGGAATGTACTAATTCGACATATTAGAAATACTGCAGCCGATAGCAAAGTAAGGCATGAAGCAATCAGGAGAGCAATAGGCGCCCTTGGTAGACGTAACAGAAATTGAATGTTCATCAAAATGACGCAATGATTATTAAAAACACAACCCGAACAAACCCCATATTTAACAAGGATTGAAAATTACCTGTGTATATTTTTCTCTGTAATTACAGTGCAGCTAAAATTAAAAAAAAAGAACAAACAGAATAAATTAACCGGATAAAACTAAATAGGAAGACTTATGACAGATTAGAGGATTATTTCTAAAAAAATCTCCTTATAATAAGAGATTTGGAGGGTGTAAAATTTTAGAACGAATAATTAATAAAAGAAACGGGGGTTCCCTTCTCGCGAATTACAATAATTAAGATATAGGGATACGAAAGAGCTGGCAAGCATCAAAGCGAGTTATACAATTTCTGGCAGAGACCAAATAATGACTCGGCAAGAAACAGAAATAATGATTTGTGCGAGATCTTAGAAACGCCCTTATCATGGCTTTGTAATTAGTTACTGTGTAGCGCGTCGATATAAAAAAGCAAGAGCGTCCACAAAGTGTCGGCGGATTAAGGGTGACTTTTTTGATTTATGAGCTGGAATACAAGGAAATGACAGCGGCGCGCATATACCACCCGGATTCGCTATCTGAACAGGCGAAAAGTCGAATTAAATATGCGAATCTAATTCGAGGGACTAAAACGCTTAATCAATCACGAGATAGCACCGAGCTTCGGTTCTACGAGTCAAAAAGGCGTGAGCCCGCTCGCCGATAACGGCTACAAACAAAATCCTTTGATTGCTCTGTTTTAATTTCCCCGAACTCCTACTTCAGTCGAGTCATTAATATTACTTCTTGTCATTTCATAAAAGGTAACATAGAATTATTTATAATTACCACAATATACCGCGTAAGTAAATGTTTAATTTATTGTTTTAAAATTATGAGTCACATTGACTAATAAGCAATTTATAATTGTATATGTATTGTAGACACCAGAATTTTGTAGACTTTTTAACTTTTCCTATAAACAAGGAATATTTCCATCGTGCTGGAAGACGGCGCGAGTCCAGCATATACCAAAGAAAGGTAAGAGAACCCTGCCTAGCAACTATCGATCAGTCGCATTGTTTTCAGTTATATCAAAAGTACTTGAGAAAGCTATCAACTGACAAATTACCTGGAAGGTTTCAACATTATCAGCGATCATCAATATGGTTTTCGGAAGTCCAGATCAACTGGAGATCTTCTAACCTATGTCACCCATCTTTGGAACAACGCAAACGAACATCATGGGGAGTCTCGGGGGGCTGTTGCACTGGATATTTCTAAATCTTTTGATCGTGTTTGGCATGAGGGACTTCTAGGTAAACAGCGATCCTATGGTATGCCCAGTCGATTCTGTGCATGGTTGTCTAGCTTCCCCTTAATGACCGCTCCCTGCAAGTGGCGATTGACGAATTTCTCTCAGACACCTTCACCATCAATGCCGGTGTTCCTCAAGGGTCCATATTGTCTCCCACTCTCTTCTTACTCTACATTAACGACCTTCTAGCGAAAACGAAAAACCCGATATTTAGTTTTGCTGATGATAGCACACTTATCTCATCTTTCTCTTTGAATGCACAAACATCGGCTGCCGACGCACATCTTCTCAGACAGCATGAAGTATCACGCCTCAACAAAGACTTGGAAGAAATTTTGGCTTGGGGTGACAGTAACTGAGTCGAATTTAACGCTAAAAACCCAGGCAGCAGTATTCTGTAAAAAGGTTAACATTACAGAACCGGATATAGTCATGGACGGACACGCAATCCCACTGGCTTCATCTATTAATTTGCTGGGCGTCAATCTGGGAGGAAATATGTCTTGGCATAACCACGTTGTGGCAATCGCCAAAATAGCTTCTCAACAAGTTTTGACACTATACAAAGCCTAGATAGACCATCACTAGAGTACTGCTTTCATATCTGGAGCTCTGCACCCAAACATACTCTTCGGCTACTGGATTCCATCGAAAGGAGGGCCATTCGTCTGATTAAAGACCACGAGTTGACGAAGAACGTCGACAGCCTAGAACATCGAAGACAGGTTGGGGATTTGACTCTCTTTCACAGATATTTTCATGGAAAGTGCTCGGCTGACCATGCCCTCTTAATTCCGCCCAGAGCGGCGAATATCAGAAAGACACGACGAACCACTACCGCCCATCCATATTTGGTTAAGCTTAGTACTCCTCGAACTTCACTATTTAAGAATTCTTTTATCTGGAGGACTTCATCCTGGAACGACCTTCCCGAGGTCGTTTTTCCCAACGAATATAACCTCCCAGAGTGCCCTAAAGGATTTTTCCTATAGTGCGTGTGATCAAAAAAAAAATGTTAGATTTGGCTTGTCCTTCTTTATGAGCTGGACGGATGGACACTGAAGGTAAACCAACTGAATCATCTCAAGTACTCTGAAGTACTCTGAAGGCATCGGAAATGGAATCACACTTTGAAATTATAATCCATACATATACATCCTGTATATCAGAAATTAGAATTTTAGGGAATTACATTTATTAATTAATTATTACGGCGCAAACACATACATCACAAAGCCAAATGACCACCCTTTTAATTTATTACAACTGCTTTCGGCGAATTAATTATTGTTAAATTAGTTATGCGGTGTTAGTGTCCAGCAAAGGCTCAAAGAGCCTGGACATGTATTTGTTTGTAGAGTTTTATTCCACCGGGGGTGGTGTGGTTCTGTCACTTCGACAAACCGCCTTAAGGCCTGTCAATTTGTCGAACCAGGAGGCAATCCTAGCGTTCGGGTGTGTATACAGATCATACAACATGCATTTGACAGCATATATTCAAAGTAAAGAGAGATCGAGATAAGTGAATTATTCATGAGCCCTTTCGAAGGTAAAAGATTGCCATCGTACAAGGGAATCCATATTGTACCTATATCAAGGCAGCTCTCTCCCTTTTGTACATCGGTTTATTTAGATTCTATTAATAAAAGCACTTTTGATTAAACTGCTTCTGTTTACAGGACGGTTTAAATGTTAAATGAAACGTTACAAATATACACAAGGTCCATTGTGTCTTTTCTAGCCACTCTCGAAAAGCATCATCAATCACAATTTATACAAAGGCATTTTTATTGTGGCCCGCGGACATCTCACATAATTTTGATTTATTTTATAAAGATGAGACTAACACAATGGAAAATGTTACATCGCGTAGATAAATTGACCAAATAATGTATGTTTTGCACATTAAGTTGGAGTTCGCGAATAAACCAGACACAATAAAGCAGATACACTTTTCAAATATATTAGATTCTTACCCTGGCGCATATCGGAAATATATGTATAAGATTTCATTTCATAAATTGAAAAATTCTATAACAAACAGAATTGCATACGCTAAACAATGCTGCTGAAACGTTAGACGAGCAATTTAAATAATTTTGCAATCAAGGTCTGGTAACTTCGATTTTACAAATTACGAAGTCTTGTATCGCACAGAAATTGGTATGGTTTAAAAATGAATGCACATATACATAGAAGAATCAGTTTTAATTCATGGTTTTTACAATTAACTCTAGCCATTATTCGTGGAACATATATTCCAAATACGATGATCTCGACTTACCTAGTTTGACCGAATACTTAAATATCAATTCAAGATAATGGTAGAAAGCCTATGGCCACCCCGATTGCCCGATTTCAACCCGTTGGATTCTTCTTCGTAGTACCACGTCAAGGATTTATTTATTATATGAATCTAAACCTGACTGGGCAGATAAGCTAAAAAAATTGACTCTTCCGAGCTATTTTAGATGGTTAGTGAAGCGGTACACAGGGTGTTATGGAAATGACGTATTATATATAAACCGGCAATTCCTGAGATGAAAACAAATTGAAGAAAAATATCCAAAAATGGTGCTTTAATTTAATATGCCCTGTACATGACCTTATGTCAAATCAAAAATTACCACGTGGTGCCCCCAGAAGGTAAACACGGCAACATATGGCATTTAATCTTGAACAGTGTTGTCATATGTTCAGGGTAAACTCTTTAGAAAGTCAATAACCGTTTGACAGATTTCAAGTTGTTTATTTTTCAGGGTACATTATTATAAACTTTTACGTTCAGTTCGCTGGGAAACAATCTCTGATTTATAAACTTGAACTGAGTCGAACGAACCGCCGCGTAGTTTATAAATGATCAGGTATGTTCTCATTTGTTCAATTCGAACGACACCCGTCAGATCTGGACAACTTAAAAGTTTATAAATGCCACTTACCCTTTAGAAAAAAATGCAATTTTATTTACCTTTTCGGACTTATTTAAAACCAACTTAATTTATAAAAAACACAAAGTACTCACATCACAAAATCACATTAGTTTTCGCGTCCCAACACATCTAAGTACCGTTCAATCTGAATTAGTATTTTAAAGTGTTACTGTGTAGACAAAAATACGCCCTTATTGTCTGGGAAATAATGTATTTAACATCTCGATCGATATCGGCCGGCTTCTTTAAACAGCTGATTATGGACAATCGGGCTAATATTTAAAAATAAAGCGTTGCCACTTTCGATGTTCTATAAGCGACTATCATAAATAGCCGAATTTCCTTCTATAATATTACTTTCATGTATAATTATACTACTAGCGGAGAGTTCTCGGAAAGAAAGTTCGACTGGTCCGAAGGTGGACCAGACCATTCATTTCAAAGGGTAGTTCCTGTCAATTGTTAACATAATTGTTTCATTTTATCTTTAGTAAAGGGTTAATGGCCCATAGAAATTAGCGTTTTTATTATTCTATTGTGAAATGATTAAGTGCTCTTGTTCTATGTGTGGTATTGTAAAGTGTAATTATGCGTTAGTGTTGGGGTTTAGTGATAAGCTTATTATGCACTCCCACACTAACATCAGGACACGTGATGAGCATAAAGTTTTTCCCATAGAAAAAAGAACTGAAATTGTCTGTGCCCTGGATTCCTTAATCGCGTCCTGGATTTACTTTCTAAGTAAGCTAAATATTTATTTTTATAAGAAACTAAAGTTTTACACTTTTAAACATTTTGGCAACATTGTGCCTGAACATCTGTTGATTACCCAGCTGGGCAATGTAATATGTTCATATATGAATGTGCCGAGGAGTTGTGTGTGGGTTTATGGGTGAATTACCCCACTTTTTAAACGTTCGATTTTAAAAAAAATATGTAGCGCTTCTCTAGGACACCCCAGGAGTCCCCCATTTAAATATAATACGTCATTTCCATAACACCCTGTATAAGTAGAATCTTTTAGCCAATCGGTTCAAGTATTTGTATCCCAATACTACGTTGACACCGGAAAAGAAATGCAATTTAAAAAAGTGATATCTCTAAAAATGCATGGGTATTATGAGACGAGATTTGTTAAGTGTCAATGTATAATTTGGTGGGAAACGGAGTCATTTTTAATCGCGATGACATGAATAGAGACGCGCTGGGGGTTGAAGTATCGGCTCATTTAGGCGCTGTTCGTTTGGATATTAATTGAATACGACGGAGTGTATTAATATGATTCTATCTATTCGTACTCGCTTATACGCCGAGGAGCATATTGCCGGTTTGGCGTCGCCCGAATAAAAGCCAGATATAGTATAATAAATCATGTTCAGGGGCCAACGTAGGATCATTAGTAGGGCGGAATCAATCTACATTACGACTCTGCTCCAGAGCAATTTCACGTTTGGACAATTAGTCACCTGCTGGCTGCCAACCGCGCATAACACCCATCTTAAGAACCTCTTGGTTTTTTTCTGCTAATAGCATAATAGGAGATTTATTGCTGTAATTTCTTTAATTGAAAAGGGTTGGTAAAAACATTAATTTATGTTTGCTATTATTTTGGTATATTTATACAAAAAGAGCCATTATACTGGGTTCTCTTGTATTGATAGAGTGAACTGGATAGGAAAGTAAGGTTTATTTACCACCACTGCTGCATACTAACATTATTAAAGAATTCCCAACTTCAAATGTCAGGTTACAGCTTGTTATGGACCTATTCATTTAACGAACATACATCTTTAAAGAATACACAATCTACCATACAAAAGGCCGATAAAACTGAAACAAATGCTAAAACACAAGACCTTTATCACGACGACATTAATCAAGTGAACGAAAAAAAAAGAGGGTCAAGCATTGGAAATAAGGCAAGTAAAGTTTATTTCCCCATGTTACGTGGGGCTATTTGTAGGCAGTTATCTAAAACGACATCGAGAGTGGCCTCTTGGGATGCGTTTTAAACCAGCAGTTAACGTCTTAAACATTATGCATTACATAGTCCATCAGACAGGGGCCTCTGTCTGGTGATTGATCGGCGCTTGGGGGTGACCTCGGTCCGAAATAAAAAGATACCCGGGCAACTTATCATTCTAGTTTGGTGTTTTAGAAAGTTTCCCTATCTGCGCCGGAATTTACTTACCCTGGAAAAAATTCGGTTGTTTTCCGCGATTCAACTGCGAAACAACGGTCGAAATGAGACTAAATATGAGTAATTTAGTAAACGGGCACTGGAAAATAATAATCCATAGTCATAATCGATTAGTAAATAAGGCAAATAAAGATCAGGCCTCGCATTCAAATCATAATCAACCTCTGTTTCTACAGATCTGCGATCCCAAGGCGCTATCTCACGACAAACTCGACAAACTTTACAAAACGTATTTAAAAGGAAACAGATTTAATCAATTTACAATAAAATTTGGGTACTTAAATCGCAAAAAGCTGTAATTACATTTCTACAGTTTTGTCCCGTTTTAAACGATTTTTCGCTCTCGCACGACTGGTATAATACATAAATGACATCGGAGATGTATTCACATTTGCGGGAATTTCTTTCTCCGTGGCTCATTTACCAAATTTTACTGCTCGGTCAGTTGGTCACTAGATGATGCGAACTTTGACAAATACTCCTTGTCAAGCACGATTTCCTGTCATAATTCAAATATGCAAATCGTACCGTCCTTCTGACTTTTGAATTTCTCTTTAGCAACGTCTATTTCATATTCTCGGTCCCATTTGATAGATTAAATACGATCGCTGCGAGCATTACTCTTTCTGTATTATTTTTATTTGTTTGTTGAGTTGAGCAAGTGTATTTTTCTTTTTCAGCTATTAAAATAATGCCTTCCTCTTCTCGGATAACTACGTAGTTATTGTAGTTTCTTGCACTTTTTAAATTTAAAAAAAAACTATACAACGTGTCCAAGATAAGAAGGGCCAGTACAGGGATCTCGGAAACCGTAAGAGATATGAAGTCGGCTAAATAGAGGTAAAGTTGCGCATTTACGTGCCTAATAATATGCCGTTCAGAAAGTTTTAAAATTCCTAGTAGTTCCGGAGATATCAGGAAAAAACCGAAATTCTGAACAATCGTTTTATTTTTTTGAGATCGAATTCTAAAGTAAATTGCACTGTTGCCTTGTCACTTTTTCCGCTCTATCTAACAGCGTTAATTGTTTTGTAATCCGACGAGTCGTCTTCGAAGGGCCATTATTAAATTTCCTTTTTTTTTGTTAAATACGGTCCTATTTTTCTGATATTGGAATTTGATTTTTTTCTTGACACATTGTGGTTTAATGACGTTTCGAGGGTTTCTTGAACATCAGGAAATTTTGAGGTATGGACTAGATCAATAAATATCAAATAATTTAATAATAAACCACAAATAAGTGAACAAAATACAGAAATTTTATTTCAAACTTCTATCCATTATATTTTCCAGAAAATATGAAACATAAATTTACAAATGCTGAAAAGTTTGATATTCTATCGCATGTTTTATTTTATCTCAAAAAAACTGTTATGTGGCAGTTGGAAGATGTTATTTGTGCTTAGAGAATAACGGAAATCATTTTGAACACCTGATTATGTAGTTCCTTACTTTTTTCGTTGTTCGTTTTATTACTGTTTTGGTATGATTTTTGTTCACTTATTTGTGGTTTATTATTAAATTATTTGTTATTTATTGAACTAGTCCAACATAAGTAAAAAATTTAGAGCTTACTTATGAGATATTATTTATAAAATTAGGAGAAATACAGGACCGTATCCAAAAATTTCCTGATGTTGTTCAAGAAACCCTCGAAACGTCATTAAACCACAATGTGTCATACATCGTTGCATTCGGGAGAAAAAAGCTCTCAAATACTCTCAATATCAGGAAAACAGGACCGACGACTCATCGGTAAGCAAGAAAAATTACCATTGTAATTTTTGTATAGCAATGTTCACTATGGCAGTGTATGCTTCCGCAAGTTCGCCTCGCCCTTGACGTTACGATTCAAAATCATTATAAACTACACTTAACAGGAGTAAAATTCAAACGAAATATATAAATTTCGGTTATAACAATAAGAGGACCGTTTTCGCAATTAAAAAAAACTTCTTTGTTTGACTTTAAAACGGTTTTATGGCGATATAAAAATTTACTTCACATAAAACTCATGCTTAACACACAAAAATTTAATCTACTCTGAATTCAGAAGAGGGACGAATTAATAGGGCGAACAAATAAATTAAACCCCTTACGAATATGATGTTTATTGCCGAGGTCGTTAACATTCCCATACTTTATTTTTCGAATGATTTCATTGCTTTAACCCTGCTAATACACTTTTACGATTCTAGAAATTTTTGACGATTTCCATACCCTATGTGTATATTATAGGTATGCATGCGGGGTTTTGAATTTTACGACTTTTGGTTGTTATATTCAAACGGTAGCTTTAAATGCATCAATTTGGTTATTTGCAGATTGAAATTGTATGGCTTAATGTCTGTCACTTTTCGAAGATTAATAATATAAGAGCATTATGTCTATTTCAATTCTAGTAACTATCCTGTTAACTTTGTGTGGAACACACCTTGCTGTTTTATCAAAGTTGATACGCCAATAGAATACGGTCTTAGTAGTGTTGGGAAAACCGATGATTTTAATAATCGAGTACTTGATACTCGAGCGATTTTAATAATCGAGTGAATCGTTTGAAATTCCAATTCACCAAGCGATGACGTCAACGACTGCTCGACCGGCAGCCTAGCCGTCTACATGCGATCAGGTAGGGTATTTAGCAGGCACGTAACTAAGGGTGGGCACAGGTTTAGCTAAAAAATTGTAGTAGCCACCAAAAAAATTCCAGAAATTTATTTATTTGTGAATAATGAATTTGAAACCACGTGTCTCGATACCAAACAAAAAACTGCAAAAAATCACCCAAATATGTATTTATTGTTCGGGTTTATTATTGTGCGTTTTTAACCCGAACAAAAAGTATTACCAAGAGTTAGTTTTCTTCACATCTTTCTCAATCTACGAGCATAAAATAAGTAGATATTTAAAATGGCTTGTCAAATTCTTCCACTTTAAATTATCAGGTGCCCACTGTGTGCACTTCAAAAAGTTAGGCTTAGTTACGCGACTGGCAAAATAAGAAAATTGGTTATAATTCATGTACTCATTTATTCATAGTTACCTAAAAGTTCCTGTTTAAATTTAAGAATGTTTACTTTTGGTTACCAAAAAATTTGTCGATACCTATGTGTTTGTTAACTATTTTGCTCGATTTCTTATTTTCCATTAACATTTTCTATAATGTATGTTATTTTTAAGAAGTCTACTTGAGTTTAATAATAAAAAGTTCCTGTTTAGATTTAAAAATGTTTACTATAACGAACTTTTCTATATATTTTGTTAACCATTTTGTTCGTTTTGTTATTTTTCATTAACAATTTCTATTATTATGTTATTTTTGAGAAGTTTTCTCGTGTTTATAGTAATTAAAAATTTAAAAATTATATCCTTTAATTTTTTAATATTTACAATCGGAGACCTAAACTACGCCGCTGGCTAGCCAGTTAAAACAAAACTTTACAAAACCCATGTCGCGATGACTCCGCTAAAGGATACTTTTTTATATGCACCTTCTCGTTTATGTGCCTTTAAGAAAAACGTATGTCGTGTACCTGCTCAGCGTCAATCTCGAACGTCGCCAATCGGATGGAGCGGCGCGTAGACCGAAGGTCGTGTATCAAGTGATATTTTTCGGTTTTTCGCCTGAATTATAACTAGAGTATTTCCTATCGCGCGAAAAACTGTGCGAATATACGAGCAGTTTTTTAACTCGATCACACTACAGCGATATATTTCCGCCGGCGTCAAGCGAAGCTCGGGTATCGAGTGAAAGATAATAAGTGACGAGCGACGGTTTTCGCCTGAATAGATAACTCGAGCGCTTTTTTTTAATAATCGAGCGATGTCGGTTATTTCAATAATCGAGTGATCAAGCGGTTTTTCGCTCGAGCGATCACAGCACTAGTTCTTAGTACTGGTTCTTTCCAGTCTCCCTCGTATTTACATGCATTTTGACTCTGTATTTAGTGGAAGCGCTATAGAAATGTGTTGTTAGACTAGCATATCAATGCAGTGGTAATTCTAACCGCGATTATCCCGAAGGTTTATTCTATTATGGCTCAATTAATGAGTGAAAATTGAATAGGACATTTTTCTTGCTTATATTGTGCTGGGTTTTTGCAACAGAATTGATGGATGATTGTCAGTCAGTCATATTTCAGTACGTAAAATAAATCTACCATTTTGTTGGAGCATAATGGGAAAACATAAAAATAAACTTTTTTTCGATTCTTATTAATTCCATACGATTTAATTGTTCATACTAAATTAATTTTCTGTTCGTATATGTTAAACTTTAATTGATTCCAATTCAGATCATTGTACGATTTGGTTATATACTTATGTGAATCTCATTAAGGGCCCTTTGTGTGTATAAGCGTATAAAATGCATTTAAATATAAAAATTATACTAACAAGGAAGTTTCATTTGAGAACTACGCATTCTGAATAACCTCTTCGTTTTACTGTTTCAGCTGAAGGTTTAATTTCCTTTTAGTTGCTTTGCCCTTACTTTATTATCATGTAGGTAAACTTAAATTGCAGTTACACTAACAGTAAAACAACTTGTAATGGTACAGTCATTTGGACCGGTTTACATCTGGCTCTTAAATTTTAGAAAACCAATATAACGGATTTTACGTCGGCCTGTTTCTAATACCCTGTTAAAATCACCTTACAACAATCAATTCTAATTGCATGGCCTATAAAAGGCCGGGGCGTATAAAGGGCCTCCCGTCGATACTATCGCTAGTTAGGGCCTCTTAAAACTCCGAAATGTAGCTTTCGCAATTAACTTCACCTATAAAACAGGCCTTATTATTACCCAGCACGTCTTAATAACGACTTAGCCCAAATGCGCATTTTAGGACACTTTACTAACAATTTACAGGATTATACGCACGGTAAGTAAAGAAACATCATTTTCCAGTCTTTCTACCAAGTGCTCAACTAATGTTAGCAGATTAAATACAAAGTATATAAATATTGGTATCATTTAACTGGTTAGCAAAATATTCTTATTTTTGCGACCAGAAAAATGTAATCGGTCAGCCAAAATGGCTAGCTGGTCAGAATCTTATCGACAGCAAACAATTTTTTTTCTATGATAAAACACAAGCACTATAGAAAAAATCCTTTAGGGCGCTCTGGGAGTGGTGCGTGTGCGCAAAAGGCGATTCATCGTCGGAGGTTATATTCGTTGGGAAAAACGACCTCGGGAAGGTTGTTCCATAATAATGAAGTCCTCCAGATTAAAGAATTCTTAAATAATGAAGTTCGAGGAGTACTAAGCTTAACCACATATGGATGGGCGACAGTGGTTCGTGGTTTATTTCTGCTATTGGCCGCTCTGGGCGGAATTAAGAGGGCAAGGTCAGCCGAGTATTTTCCATGAAAATATCTGTAAAAGAGAGTCAAATCCCCAACCTGTCTTCGATGTTCTAGGCTGTCGAGGTTCTTCGTCAGCTCGTGATCTCCAATCAGATCAATGGCCCTCCTTTCGATGGAATCCAGTAGCCGAAGAGTATGTTTGGGTGTAGAGCGCCAGGCATGAGAGCAGTACTCTAGTGATGATCGAATCTGGGCCTTGTATATTGTCAAAAGTTGTTGAGGTGTGTACAACTTTCTGGTTCGGAACAGTACACCAAGTCTCTGAGAAGCTATCTTGGCGATTGCCACAACGTGGTTATGCCAAGACATATTTCCTCCCAGATTGATGCCCAGCGAATTAATAGATGAAGCCAGTGGAATTGCGTGTCCGTCCATGACAATATCCGGTTCTGTAATGTTAACCTTTTTAGAGAAAACAGCTGCCTGGGTTTTTTTAGCGTTAAATTAGACTTGGTTACTGTCACCCCAAGCCAAAATTTCTTCCAGGGCTTTGTTAAGGTGTGATAGAGTGCTCTAAATTATTTTGGTACGCAAATTAAATATATAAGCTGCTATGAGCGATCCACTTTTAATCAGATATTAGTAAACAATCAGCTGGTAAGCAAAATATTTAATCTTAGTCATAAAAAAAGCAATAAAACGTGAAATAGTGACAGCCCTGGGAAAACAAGTGAAAACCCGCCCCGCTATACCTTTTGTAGCCGATTTCCTTCTGTATTCGGCAAAAGAAAACACAAGAAAGTTACATAAATTGACAGTGCCCTGGGAAAACAAGTGAAAACCCGCCCCCGCTACACCTTTTGGGCCTTGACTGCTACACCGAATGAAAACACACGCACGCAATTAGCTATTCGTATCACGCGACTGCCCACAATAACGAACTTTGCCTATTATTCAAAACAAACGCAATCCAATGATTTATATTGATAACCATTCTTTTAATGCAAACCTCTGAAGTAAACTGCTTCCAGACATGTTTTTTTCTACTGACCAATTGTAAAATCTTGCTGACCAAGTAATCATTTCGCAGCTCGACTTTTTTTTATGATCAAACACAAGCACTATAGGAAAAATCCTTTAGGACACTCTGGGAGTGGTGCGTGTGCGCAAATAGCGATTCACGTTGGTTTTGAATCGTTGGAGGTTATATTCCTTGGGAAAAACGACCTCGGGAAGGTCGTTCCATAAGGACGAAGTCCTCCAGATGAAAGAATTCTTAAATAATGAAGTTCGAGGAGTACTAAGCTTAACCACATATGGATGGGCGGCAGTGGTTCTGCTCGTGTATTTCTGCTATTCGTCGATCTGGGCGGAATTAAGAGGGCAAGGTCAGCCGAGCACCTTCCATGAAAATATCTGTAAAAGAGAGTCAAATCCCCAACCCGTCTTCGATGTTCTAGGCTGTCGAGGTTCTTCGTCAGCTCGTGGTCTCCGATCAGACGAATAGCCCTCCTTTCGATGGAATCCTGTTAATTAAGTGAACACATGATGATACAAGCTGACCGATATCTGTTAAATTCTTGACAGTTTGTAGCATTTCTTGCAGAACAAGTGTTACAGCCTGATTTTTAATTTATTGTAAGCAAAATCTTTTTATGCTGATCAAATGATTTAATGGCTATTTTTTGCTGCGAATCGATTTTAATAACGGCAGACCATTTAATTACTTCTCTATAAATATTATAGCTGTTCTGTAATTCCCAGATCTGGAGTACTGTAAATTCGTCAGTTTTTATTATTACAAATATAATGCCCGTTAATATATTTTATTGTTAAATTAAAGAAATTCAAACACATTTTTCACTGGGTGATTGAAATCTAAATATGTTTACATTTAAATACCTTTAAACCCGAACAAAATCACCAGATAAACAGATACATTATTTTATTTACATTCACAACATTTTTCTCGTTTCCTTTCTACGTTTATAATAATTTTTTATACCTTTGTTAACAAAGGCTTTTCATATCTTAACGTAAATCAATTGTTAATCGGATATATTTAGTAGTATTTTAATTTTTTTACGACTCAGAGCATTAACACCATAACTGACTGACTTTAATAGTTCACCAGGTGGCTCTCGCGATTCATTTTATTACTTTTAAAAATTTTTGATCCGTATTTTATTTCCTTTTATAAATGTATGACGAGGCAGTTATGTTACGCATTTTCCCCGTTTATTAATTCATACAGGTTTTACTATCGACAATTACATAGCATGTATGGGAAATCGGGTTTTATGTAAAAATGAATTTTAAAAGACCTTTTAATGTTTGCGTGCATGCGTTATCTACGTTATCGCGTGTAATTCGATTTTTATTAAATTACTAACCAGTAATTACATTACTTTGATTTATATAAGACAATAAAACTGTTATAATTGGATTAGTTAATAATAATATCTGTAAAAATACGGACAATTAGCTTCATCCTTAGTGTTTAAGAAGAGGTCCTCGATTCTATTGGAAAAGATATGTGAAAATATATTTTACATACATACGATGTTTCGCTTTTTCGCAACAATCATCAATTGAATTTTTTTAAATAGTAGTAATATTTTATTTATAATTTATAATTTATATTCTGAATTTAACGATATATCACATCTATCATTTATTCGGACTAAAAGAACCTCATCTTCAATGCAAATAAGTACCTCATTGAAGATTATGATTCTTTCAATTGTTGTATTTATGATTTAAAAGTAGTTTTTTATATGACATTATTTACAATAATAATAAAGTAACGTCAATTTTATCTTTCACTTTCGGACACAAAAATAATAATAATAATAAATAGGGGAGAGAGTGGAGGATTGGGCAGTGGGGAGCGCTGAGACAGTTCAAATTCTGCGGTTATTTTGAATTTTAAATTAATATAAATAAAAGTTATAGAAGGCGGGCAATCCGCCAATACAATCCTCCACTCTCTCCAATACAATCCTCCACTCTCTCCCCTAATAGTTGTGATATATCGTTGGAATCAAAATTTAATGTGGAGCTCAGAATCAATGAGACTATAAAAGATATTTTCACATATCTCTTCAAATAGAGCCAGGCAACAAAAAGAAGAAAATAGCAAAAATTTGATTTTGCCCAGAAATTTCAATCAATTTTTCAAATGTGAAAACATGACGTTACAGAATTGTTCGACATAAAATGCAGCGATTGCTGTCTCGCAAAATTTTTGCTAATTAGCACAAGTGAATTTAAAAGTCTTACAAAATCAAATTGTAGTTTGTCGTATCTTTACACAAATTTATATTTTATATTTTACATATTACTTTCTTGTTGTTACATCGATAACATTAAATTCTTTCTTACTCCATGACCAAGCAATCATCCCTGTTGGACTTATCGTAGTAACAAAAACTCACAAATGAAAATTGACCGTAGCAATCTGTCAGTGCCCTAGGGTGGAAATCTCTTGAAAGATGAAGACAACGGAGGAAAAACTACTTGTTATAAGACATCTGACGAATTCCAAGTAAGCCATCCACCATTAAAACGCATCCCGGGGCATTTTCCAATCATTCAATAAGCACGACACAAGTGGCTGGATGTCGTAAGATAGGACTTTCCTGCGTAGCCGGGCAATCAGTAGCTGCTTTAGTCTGTTTAAAGCCCATGGCGAACTTTTTGTTATAGTAGCGTGGCCTCCAGTAGCTTTATACTTGAACAATCTGCACGGATAGACTTTATAACTCAATTTATTGTACGTACAAAGATAAAAAAATAATACGTCTTTAATCCAAGAAGAATTTCCTGTGCAGGTTGTCCATTTTTCGGGGTATCACATAAATTCTCAAAATGAAGGAGGCCTAGAAGAATTCCAATCGCGGCATCTTCTGTTTCACAAAAAGGTAGTATCGTAGTAGTATCGAAAAAACCCACATATATATGAACAGTATATTGCCAATACGAACCTTCCAAAATACAAAAAGTGTCCCCGATATGGGAGATCGCGCGGGCCTATTGAGTTTGCGCAGTAGGGTGGAAATTTTATCGATCGCGTTAGAGCCGGCCCGACATTATTTGTTTGTTGTTATTCGTCGCCATCTTTGGTTCTGGATGCTTTTTCAAATTACAGAATAAAAAGTGGTTCATCCACATTGTTGTCGGTATATTAGTGCTTATAAACTTTCATTACCTAACAACAATTTTTGTAAAGGAGTTTTTAATTTGTGGTGATTCGATTCGCTGTTTGGTAGGTTAGTAGCTTGTTTTGTTTAACATGAAAGGACACAAGTGCATGATGCTTTTTTGCAAAAGTCGTGGATCAATATCAGGTATAAAGTATATCAGGTATGTACATATACGAAAATATTTTGCTTATCACATTATCCGATCTTCGGAACCGAATTTCACTAAAAAGCTTGTAAAAAAAGAAGAAGGTGTCACTCGTATACAATATAATATATATGTGGTCACAACTTAACCTTAAAATTAATGTATTTTTAATTTGGTGCATTAGTAGCTGATAATAATTCCCAAAATAGTCAATATAGTAATTCATTCTTAATTTTTGGTTTAGAAAAAAGTGAGGTCAAGAAACAACGACGTCGGATGAAAGTTAAAATAAAGCTAATCGTGTCGATTGTTACAAATATTCGGACGGAATTTGGCACCAATCAGAGCACCGTCGGATCATCATATCGTCAGAAATCGTATGCATGGAACGCTGTCTTAAATCAAACTAATCGAAATCTTGATTGCAATATTTTTTCTAACTAACCAGTGACATTTACATTAAAAAAGTTGAAATCCGATCGTGTCGAATGTTTACTTTCATAAGGAAATTTCCCCTTCGATGCCCATAGCGGGGACATAATTGCAGATGGTATTAGCAATATACTGTTTGTTCGGGTTTGTTCGGGTTTATTATATATCTATGTGAGAAAACCGCATCCGTCTATCTATACTAATAACGAAACAAACCCCGTAAAACCCTCGAAGAATTGCCACACTGTAATTATAATTATTATGATCCATTTAATAATAATTTTCAGTCATGAGTTAATAAAACAATTTAGGGAGTATTTAAGTTCATTTAAGACTACGGAACAAACCCGTATAAATTAAAAATTCTAAAAATGTTCTTTTTTATGTAAAATTTGACATAGAATCAGATTGGGAGTAGGTATCTCAAATAGTTCTCCTTAAATAGTTAACAATAACGAATTGTATAGTCTGAACAATAACGAATTGTGTAGTCTGTTCTGTTCCAAAATCCACAACAAAATCGAGTATCTTGTTAAGCGTAGCCTGCGGCGTCTAACGCTGGCCACTGTGCACTCTGCACGTACACGAGAGCACGTGCCCAGACTTTAACAACGACAATTGCATATTTATTTTCGCTGCTTGTTCGACACCCAGTACATGGGGTTTTTGTTTGGTAACTATGCCCCCCTGTAACCAAAATTTCGCTGACGTTCGCAGGGCTACACTGCAGGGTTTGTTTTTTAAAAAAGGAACACTACTATTTAATATTGCCTGAAGAGTGTTTAATCATGTATTTGTGTTCCTTAGCTGTATTTGGCTGAATATTTGTTGAAGCTTTAACTTTACACTACATTGAATATAATTTTATTTTTTTAAATGATCAAACACAAGCACTATAGGAAAAATCCTTAAGGGCACTCCGGCACTTTCCATGAAAATATCTGCAAAAGGGAGTCAAATACCCAACCTCTCTTCGATGTTCTAGGCTGTCGAGGTTCTTCGTCAGCTCGTGGTCTCCAATCAGACGAAAGGCACTCTTTTCGATGGAATCCAGTAGCCGAAGAGTATGTTTGGGTGCAGAGCTCCAGACATGAGAGCAGTACTCTAGTGATGGTCAAATCTGGGCTTTATATAGTGTCAAAAGTTGTTGAGTTGTGTAGAACTTTCTGGTTCGGAAGAGTACACCAAGTTTCTGAGAAGCTATCTTGGCGATTGTTACAACGTGGTTATGCCAAGACATATTTCCTCCCAGATTGACGTCCAGCAAATTAATTGATGAAGCCAGTGGGATTACGTGTCCGTCCATGACTATATTCGGTTCTGTAATGTTAACCTTTTTAGAGAAAACTTCTTCCAGGTTTTTGTTGAGGCGTGATACTTCATGCTGTCTGCGAAGATGTGCGTCGGCAGCCGATGTTTGTGTATTCAAAGAGAAAGATGAGATAAGTGTGCTATCGTCAGCAAAACTAAATATCGGATTTTTCGTTTCCACTAGAAGGTCGTTAATGTAGAGTAAGAAGAGAGTGGGAGACAATATGGACCCTTGAGGAACACCAGCATTGATGATGAAGGTGTCTGAGGGAAATCCGTCAATCGCCACTTGCAGAGAGCGGTCGTTAAGAAAACTAGACAACCATGCACAGAATCGACTGGGCATACCATAGGATCGCAGTTTACTTAGAAGTCCCTCATGCCAAACACGATCAAAGGCTTTAGAAATATCCAGTGCAACAGCCCGAGACACCCCATGATGCTAGAAAAGAAAGAAAATATACTCGTAATAAGCTCATGATAAGAACACTCACCACCATATTAAAGCTTTACATTAAAACATCAGAAATACATGACGAGCAATTGCGGCCTATCCATATGTGGTTCAGCTTAGTACGCTTCGAACTTGGAACTGGAGGATCCCATCCTTGTAGGACGACCTTCCTGAGTGTTCCTCCAACCTCCAATGATTCAAGACCAACGAGAATGGCATTATTCGCATACGCGTCACCACCAGTGCTGGTGTTTGATCTAAAAAATTTTTTTTATTATTTGTGTTGCATAACAATAACGTCTTTAAACAGAATAAATTCAATAGAATTTCAATTTTTTCCAGCTGTATAATTTATAGCTAGTTCTCTAATTACGGTTAGATATCACAACCAACCATCTTAAAACGTAATCATAATACAAGAGTATTAAACCAGAACGTCTAAAACTGAAATTAATCATGGAATTAAAACCGTGGATAGCAAATGAATGTGACAGGGCGAAGAAAAGGATTGCTACCTGTTTTACTTAAGCGGACATTTTATATTAATGAATTTAAAAAGTCGTTTCGAATCGTACAACCAAGGAACTGAACTCGCTTTAAATTAAGAAGGTATCCCGATGGGTCTTTTTTTTAATTTTTATGCTAAACACCTCTTGAAATTTATGTACAGTATGTCTCGTTTTTATTAACAATTTATTTAGTGTCAATACGGGTAAGCGCACCCGTGTAAATGACAAATTTGACTTATGTCACATGCATCTCCTTTTAAACAGAGAGCTTGAAAGTTTTATCTTGTCTATAAACTTGCTCCTTTTACCATATAATCGGATTTGGTTAAAATGATGGGTAATTTTTTAAAAAGCATGGTGGACAAGATTTAAGGCCTATTATATATTGTAAAATAAATAATTACTTTCCCAAAAGCTTCTAACTTGCTTTTTCTGAAGGAAAACTATCGGACAAACCCGTGTAAGTCAGGCCGAATGCCGAATGCCTTTAATTTCTTTTCACACGTTTCATTTTCGTTTATCATGAGTATGATATGTAGGTTAAGCCTTGAAGCTTTTCCTCATGTTTCTTGCCAGCTCTTGGATTTTTCTTATTCGAAATTAATCGAATAAGCAAAATATGAGAGCTCCGTAACATATAGGGACAGGCGTAGATAGGTAGTTCTTTTTTTTTGTTATAATATGTTTATTTGCGAAAAGCAATTTCCTAAATAATTTTGTGTTTGGATTTTAATGATCAATCCAGTTTTGGTATGGTTTTTGGTGTATGTGCGAAATAATAGGCACATAAAAAAGATAAAAAAAAAACAGAGAAAGAGGGTTTAATTTTTTTCTTAAATATGATAGCTCAGGTGAAATTAATATCAGTACACGTATAACTTCTTCCAATAAGGGAAGAAAAATACAGATTTGAGCTATTTTTACGTCATTGTTCCAATAGGTTTGTGAAGTTAGACCAGCTTGTACGTGGAACAGTGATATAACTCAGTGAGTTGTACCACTTTTCCGCTAATTTTCGGATAATGCTTAGTGGAAAAATGGCATTGCACATTAAAATCTAATTAAACTTATTGTAATCTTCACAAATGGTTGTCATGTGAAATTTTAATACATGTTTATGAGAATACGTGAAAAATGTATTAAAAAGTGTAAACCTGATTTTTAATTCGCTCCGTTGCAAAACATCGATTCTTTAAATATTTACTTTAATGCAGTTAGACCACTTTTCCTCTGAACGGCTCATATAACCCGAACAAAGCCGCTATCCATTGGCTCTAATTATTAAGCATGTCAATATCATCTCAAATTTATTGGTACACTGAGAAAAAATTCCAATACCTGGTATAAAAAATATTATATCAGTTATTGGATTTCCACATACGTATTTGGACACGCGACAATTGGCTACTGTAATAATCTCGCTTTTCTAAACTGTGGTTATAGTGCCAATAACTTACTTCTAATAGCAGTTATAATCTATAATAGTTGGAGATACTAATTTATATTACAGCAGCGGTTATTCGTTTTATACCCAATATAAAGATATTTTAATAACAGTTAGTGGTTGGATTATAAGTATTATAATACTGATACTAGTGACCAATATACACTCGGTATACCGTTTATGAGAATTTCTAATACCAGTGATAATATAGAATAATACTGAATACTGTTTCTTTCCACATAAAAAATAGCTTATACCCAATATATGAAAGATTCTAATACCTATTACAAGAATCTTCTAATAGTGTATATTACAATATATCTGATATACTAAGTGATCCACTTAAACAAGAATATATTGCATATATAAGGATAAGGTACTTTTTACACTAATATTAATATTCTATATTATAACAAAAAAACTATATATTGTATATATTTATATATTACGAACTTTTTTATTAAAGCTTAGAACATTTATATAACCATATTTTTCTTAAATTAAAAAAATAACATAATTAAGGATTAAACGACTTACCTGTAAGGAAGTTCAATCCTAATTATACGAAATGGGACACTCCTCCTAGTTCAGCGATAAAAGGTATTACTACAGGGTGATCTAGGAGGACGTGTCCCATTGAAGTATAATGCCTCTTATAACAGTATATATTTTTAATGATACGTATAACATATACATAATTCTCTCACTTATTATAAATATCGAACAAACCCGAACAAACCTAATCCCAGAGGAAGCAACTTACTTAAATTATTGATGTGATCAATATACAGGGTCCCATTTTCGACACTTTTATAGGGTATTTTCGTAATTGTTAGTGCTATCAAAAAAATAATGTACGTGTCATGTGCACTTTTTGGGTCAAACTTAAAATAGTAAAATCAAAATTTGAAGATATTCGCTTGCTTAAGAGATACGGGGGAAAATCGAAAAATTGTCAATTTCAAAATTACCCTATATTTTTTTAATTAAAAGAGATACAGAAAAGAAGAAAAAGAAGTTTCTTTATGATGATTGTTAAATAATCATAAGTTTTTAAATGGAACACCCTGTAAATTTTAATCTAAAATTATAGCATTTTAAATTATCTTTTCAAATATATAACACACCATTGATGTCATTGGTTTCCAAGGCGATTTATTTAAACTTTATGACTTTAAACCACAGTAGACCCTGAAACAAAAGCTAATATCATAGGAACAACTATGTTGACATTCTAGTTGTTATTAACATCTAACGTCAATTTCATTTTTACATATTCATTTGTGAAAACAGAAAGAAACGCAAAAATGTTAATGTCGTGTGCATGGATGGTGAAATGAAACCCAGAGATCTAATAAAATGATTTAAAATAATACAGTATTATATTGTACTACTTTATTATAGATTATAGTGTATAGAATGCATACTTACAATACACAGCCTGAGCCTTGAATGTCTTTAATTCAGAGTCTTCGAGATTAAAATGGTGGGCGTGATTCGGACTAGCTCGGAGAAGGAATGTCATTCGGCTAATTTCGCAATTTAAGATTTCTAATAACACCTTATCGACAGAGCGCTGCGAGTATTATGCTGAATTTTAAATATGCCTGTATTATAAGCGCGGGGAACTGATTTGCTAAACGTCTAAACATGGCCGATTCCGAATATAAGAAATGTTTAAATAAGCGTGATTGTTACCGAGAGAAAATATTTTTATAATCATTATGATTACTCTAATAGTGTGCCGATGCGATTTAGGGATTTACAAACTTTCTAATGGTTTAATTATTCTCAGTCTAGGTACTTTTTATTTGTCAATAGTCATTATGTTAGCAACGCAGTCCATGGTAATTTTTTTATTATATACTTTTGTAGCATAAATATAATCGCGTTTAAAGTTAGAGTTGCATTTCTAGGAAACGTTAAAACGTGTCTTCAAGCGATTACAATGTAAGTTAAAATTACCAAGACACAATCATTTTAAATAAAATATTAAAATAACTGTAGAGCTTTAAGTGTGGCTTTCATATTTCCTTAATGGGTTCGGTGAATATAGCGATATATGGGTGGCCGTGGAAAGTAACACTTTTATGGTCCTGGGACATAATGATCGAAGTTAAGAAGAAGAAATATTTATTATTGCACGACTTTGTGTCGTCAAAGTAATTCGGATAAATATCGATACGGCTGTGTTCTAAGAAGCCATCGGCATCTGAAGGAGCAGAATCTCGATGAACACTTAAATTTATAACCGCTAATAATAACCAGAATATATCTCTGAAAATAACCACGTTCCTTTCTACTCCTGTCATTATCTGACATTTAAAAGATGACGTATTTTATGATCTCCAAACTGCTTAAGTAATTGAGTTCTGAAACTCGTAAAAAATGTAATTTATACAATACCGGCCTGCTTAAAAATCCGGTACTGCATGCTATTAAATTTAGTAAAAATAAAGCGGTTTTTGGTTGCAAGAAAATTATTCCATGTAGGTACTCTTAAATGGGACGACAAAGGAGAGGGAGGCATATTTAAACGTATGTATGTCAGTTCATTATTCTGACATTTTAGTAAGTTATACTTTATGTTAATAAAGGACATTGTCTCCATGGGTCCAGAGTGAATGCGTGAAACCATCCTTGTATTTAACCAAAACGTTGGAATTGATGCACGATCTTGGACCGATTATGAATATATTTACAGATTTAAAGACATCTTGTATCTTAAATCAAGATTCGTTGCCAAATAATTTATAGTGTTAATGATTCTTTTTATGATCAAACACAAGCACTATAGGAAAAATCCTTTAGGGCACTCTGGGAGTCGTGCGTGTGCGGAAAAAGCGATTCACGTTGGTTTTGAATCGTTGGAGGTTATATTCGTTGGGAAGGTCGTTCCATAAGGATGAAGTCCTCCAGATGACAAATTCTTAAATAATGAAGTTCGAGGAGTACTAAGCTTAAACACATATGGATGGGCGGCAGTGGTTCGTCGTCTATTTCTGATATTCGCCGCTCTGGGCGGAATTAAGAGGGCAAGGTCCGCCGAGCACTTTCCATGAAAATATCTGTAAAAGAGAGTCAAATCCCCAACCTGTCTTCGATGTTCTAGGCTGTCGAGGTTCTTCGTCGGCTCGTGGTCACCCATCAGACGAATGGCCCTCCTTTCGATGGAATCCAGCAGCCGAAGAGTATGCTTGGGCGCAGACCTCCAGACATGAGAGCAGTACTCTAGTATTGGTCGAATCTGGGCTTGTGTTGTTGAGGTGTGTACAACTTTCTGGTTCGGAAGAGTACACCAAGTTTCTGAGAAGCTATCTTGGCGATTGCCACAACGTGGTTATGCCAAGATTGACGCCCAGCAAATGAATAGATAAAAACAGTGGGATTGCGTGTCCGTCCATGACTATATCCGGTTCTGTAATGTTTGTAACCTTTTTAGAGATAACTGCATCGGGCAGCCGATGTTTGCGCATTCTAAGAGAAAGATAAGTGTGCTATCGTCAGCAAAACTAAATATCGGATTTTTCGTTTTCACTAGAAGGTCGTTAATGTAGAGTAAGAAGAGAGTGGAAGACAATATGGACCCTTGAGGAACACCGCCATTGATGGTGAAGGTGTCTGAGAGAAATCCGTCAATCGCCACTTGCAGAGAGCGGTCCTTAAGAAAGCTAGACAACCATGCACAGAATCGACTGGGCATACCATAGGATCGCAGTTTACTTAGAAGCCCCTCATGCCAAACATGATCAAAAGCTTAGGAAATATCCAGTGCAACAGCCCGAGACTCCCCATGATGTTCGATTGCGTTTTTCCAATGATGGGTGACATAGGCTAGAAGATCTCCAGTTGATCTGGACTTCCGAAAACCATATTGATGATCGCTGATAATGTTGAAGCTTCCAGGTACTTTAGAAGATTGGTTAATAGCTTTCTCCATTACTTTTGATATAACTGTAAGCAATGCGACTGGTCTCATAGTTGCTAGGCAGGATTCTCTTACCTTTCTTTGGTATAGGCTGGACTCGCGCCGTCTTCCAGCACGATGGAAATATTCCTTATTTGTAGGATAAGTTAAAAAGTCTACAAAATACTGATGTTAATTCATCGGCGCATCTCTTGAGAAGTATAACAGGAATTTCGTCTGGACCAGAAGCTTTCTTGACGTCGAGACCTTTCAGGATTCGTTTCACGTGACGCTGGCGGAACAGGATTTCGGTCATTTCGGATTGAACTGCATGAATGTTGGGTGATGTTCTTCCCTGGAAATCTACCATGGAATGCGAAGAAAATAGTTCAGCAAGTAAGTTTGCTTTGTCTCCGTATTGCCTCGTATATCCGAATATTGATTGATCACGGATCAGGTAATGAGCCTGTATGCCATCTAAACATAATTAAATGTTCAAAGCACACCTAACTATTGTAATCAAATTATGCGTTAAATATATTCAACTGCCATAAAAATATACTTATGCATAGATCGATTCACAAAAATTCTTATTACAATTGAGAGATTATGCTTTGGCATTGACATTTTCCCTCTCATTAATATTCCGTACTAAATCACCGTGGCCATCGATACAGCAATAAAGCAAGCCCATAAGTAAATACATAATGGCGTTTCGGTACAGCGTACAAGAATCGTCATACTTACTTACATTATTACGTATTCAAAATTCGTCCTGAAAGCGATTTGTCAAGATTTGCAAACAGCGTCAACCCGATGATTGATTGTTTGTCAGTTGACTTTCACCCCGTAACACTTCTATCAAAACACATATTCTAAATTCATTCAATTCGGTAATTGCATTGACTTCAAAAGTAGTGCTCTGTCATTTCGTCCCAGTGCTATCATCTTATTCTCTTTCAATCCCTCTTTCTGTCGAGATTCGAGATTCTCCCCTTTTGAGTAATTGTCTGATTGCCTTAAAAAAATAATTATTGTATTAGCTTCTTTTAATTTAGATTGGATTTCTCCACATTTCCCTGAAGTAATTTCTATTCAGAATCATTCACCCTATTTATTAGCGGCTTAATTGTCAGCGTTGTTCATATTATTACCAATATTTTTAAACTCCTTTAGGGCACTCTGGGAGTGGTGCGTGTGCGCAAAAAGCGATTCACGTTGGTTTTGAATCGTTGGAGGTTATATTCTTTGGGAAAAACGACCTCCGGAAGGTCGTTCCACAAGGATGAAGTCCTCCAAATGAAAGAATTCCTAAATAATGAAGTTCGAAGAATACTAAGCTTAACCACATATGGATGGGCGGCAGTGGTTCGTCGTGTATTTCTGCTATTCGTCGCTCTGGGCGGAATTAAGAAGGCAAGGTCAGCCGATCACCTTCCATGAAAATATCTGTAAAAGAGAGTCAAATCCCCAACCTGTCTTGATGTTCTAGGCTGTCGAGGTTCTTCGTCAGCTCGTGGACTCCGATCAGACGAGTAGCCCTCCTCTCGATGGAATCCAGCAGCCGAAGAGTATGCTTGGGTGCAGAGCTCCAGACATGAGAGCAGTACTCTAGTGATGGTTGAATCTGGGCTTTGTATAGTGTCAAAAGTTGTTGAGGTGTGTACAACTTTCTGGTTCGGAAGAGTACCCCAAGCTTCTGAGAAGCTATCTTGGCGATTGCCACAACGTGGTTATGCCAAGACATATTTCCTCCCAGATTGACGCCCAGCAAATTAATAGATGACTATATCCGGTTCTGTAATGTTAACCTTTTTAGAGAAAACTGGTGTTTTTAGCGTTAAATTCGACTTGGTTACTGTCACCCCAAGCCAAAATTTCTTTCAGGCCTTTGTTGAGGCGTGATACTTCATGCTGTCTGCGAAGAAGTGCGTCGGCAGCCGATGTTTGCGCATTCAAGGAGAAAGATGAGATAAGTGTGCTATCGTCAGCAAAACTAAATATCGGATTTTTAGTTTTCACTAGAAGGTCGTTAATGTAAAGTAAGAAGAGAGTGGGAGACAATATGGACTCTTGAGGAACACCGGCATTGATGGTGAAGGTGTCTGAGAGAAACCCGTCAATCGCAATATAACAGAAGTGATTTTTTACTAAGATAATAATAATAGTGCATCCCGCGTATCGACTTCTACTGTGTAAACTTGATTTTTGAACCAGCCCCATAGACAAACGTTCAGTGGTATGAGGTCTGGATATCTTGGAGGCCAACTAATAGGACCACCGCTGCCAATCCAGGGTCCTGGAAACCTTCCGTCCAATGCACATGCAGAAGCTCCTTCGTACTGACAATACAGTTGAATTTTGTAAAAAATTGTACTAGTGGTCTCCCGCGAGGGGATTCTCCAACATGAAAAGGTCAATTAAAGCACTATTGACCATACCATATCAAACGTTTATCGAAAATTTGTTTTTTAATTGAACTATAACTTCAAAACAATATCATATTCTTCCCGTTCCTCCCGACTTACCCTGTATAATATGTCCACATTTGTGACATAAGTGACAGAAGTGTTCCTGTACATATTCGGTTTGAACCGAACCGTTAAAATATTGGCCCACTGCACATTCGTGCACAAATATGTCGTCTCCACTTTTCGGGCTTTTTAGCTCGTATCTAGATTTACATAAAACATGAAATAAAAAGAACCCCCAGAAATGGTGTTTATTAGGAACGTGATAAATATAAAGCAAGTCACCACGCCACGCAATAAATTATTATATCCGATGCAGATAATAAAATAAAAAAAAGGAAAACGCTGTCCCTCATCCAATTTTGTCCAATTTTGTGGAATAAAACAATTATGAAAATAACATGTTTATGAGCAATAAATTTGGAAAATGTCTAACGTATAAAGATGACCGTTTTTGTTTTACAAGGGTAAATCTAAAAATGATATAACTATCCTATACATACCGGGTGATACATCGTTTAGTTGAGCATAGGAAATTCCATGTAATTTTTGAGGTGGCTGAATATCGGCTCCTTTGTACACTTTATAGAAAAACTGCATTACAACTTTTTGACGATTCCGACACGGTAAACCCCTGTGCCGAGTTTGAATACATTTTGCAAAACCACTAAATTCTTATAGTTCAGATAATACAGCAAAGACCAGCAAATTAAATTGAGGCATTGACAAAATGAAAATTAGTGTCAGTGATAAAATTATTAGCTGGTGTTTACTGTATTACCGGACCAATGAGATTATCGTGGTTTTGCTTTCACGTTTAATTGAATACCTTAGGATTGGCTCACCAAAATGTATCCAAACTCTTTACAGGGATTTACCATGTCGGCCTCTTCAAGAAGTTATAATGCAGTTTTTCTTTTAAATGTACAGGGGAGTCAATATTCAGCGATCTCAAAAATTACATGGGATTTCCTATGTTCAATTCTACGATGCATCACCTGGTACATAGTACCCATTGTTTTTATATTTTATTCAGGTTAAAAATTTGGTTTTTATTCAGTACGAAAATGGAAAAAAACCAGTTGGATGCATGGAAAATATTGGAAGTAATTTTGGTGTCTGAGAAATTTTAGGAATACAGTGAAACCTCTCATAACGGACACGTCTAATAAGCGGACATCTCTATTAAGCGAACATTTTTTCATAGTCCGGAACTAGGTATATGAAATTCCATGAAAATCAACCTCTCTTGGGCGGACGCGGACAGGCCATTTTCATACAATAAGTGCGGAAAACCCTCCTTTAAACGGACTAAAAAATTTAAAAAGTATTTGGGAGACGAATAAGTACGGTGCAAAAACTCTCTGAAGACAACTATGCGTGGCAGAGCGAAAGGACTTCGCCGAATGAAAGTATGTGTGATTCCCTGACAGCAGTCCGCCGTTTATTTGTGAGTTGTAAGGTTAAAATCGTAATCAATGGCAGAAAAATGTTGCGTTTTGAGTCTGAAAGAGAATATTGATGTTGTGGAAGTTTGTAATTTGATAACAATGATTTGGGCGAGTTCATTAACATTGATAGCAATGTGCTATTAGAAGATGATAGTGACCGTATTCCTACCGATTATGTAGCCCAAACTGAAACCACATCACTATCTGACGACTCTGATGAAGAAGTTGAATGCAGTAATCAAACAAATGTCACCAATTATCACAAGCCATTAGTATGGTAAAGGAATTATAAGAGTATGCAAAGAATAGAGGTCACTCTACAGCAATGGAATTGTTATCAGACTTGGAATTACATTTTCCAGATTGCAAGTTTTAAAACGCAAACACGTCAAATTACGTTATTAGATTTTTTTAGTTACATCCTAACTAAAACTAGTCTATTTTTGTTTTTTTTATTTGTATATACATATGCATAGTAATAATTTTGCATTTACATATTACCTAATAACAAATTTCCCATGGGCGAACACCTCTATTAGCCGGACACATTTCAACGGCCGCGTAGGTGTCCGCCCAAGAGAGGTTTCACTGTATTTGTAAACCGATGGTTTTCCTTACCGCATTTTTATAGAACAACACTCGTAAAAATTTACAGAACGGCGTATTACGCACCCTAAAAAATCCACATGTAAGTGGACGCGTCATTAAATTCAATAAAAATGATGATGACCATTTGATGGCGGACATTTTCCTATGCTGATTGTGTGCGTTTGGAAATAAATAAAGCAAACAAATGTTCATCAGTTTGGACACGACAGCTAAAGTAAAAAATATAAATGACATAATATCCTGGTCGCATAGAAAACTTCAGGATAACGTATTAATACTGTCCAACGGAAAATATTGAAATCAAGGGGTGCATATGTATTTTTAGATCGACTAACGTAATGAGGACAATTCTTCTGGCTGATGGGGGCGTCATTTGACAGGATATTGGGAACACTAATCAGTGTCTTCGTGTACATTGTTACCGCTCTATTCAACCCAAATTGCGACATTTTGAATAATTGTTTGCAAATACTTTATCAGTATTATTACGATAATTGAAAACAAACCCTATCGGCGGAGTGTTTATTTTAAAAATGAATTAATTTACGTAAAGTGTTGTAAATAATGAATAAATACTGATATGTTTATAGAGGTTTAGTTTAATTAAAACATTTACGCTGATATTTTATTTATCGGACACGCAATCCCACTGGCTTCATCTATTAATTTGCTGGGTGTCAATCTGGGAGGAAATATGTCTTGGCATAACCAC
Source organism: Barypeithes pellucidus (assembly GCA_963991005.1). Taxonomy (NCBI): domain Eukaryota; kingdom Metazoa; phylum Arthropoda; class Insecta; order Coleoptera; family Curculionidae; genus Barypeithes; species Barypeithes pellucidus. The sequence goes on from OZ022566.1 coordinate 18,047,485, forward strand.
GTTGTGGCAATCGCCAAGATAGCTTCTCAGAAGCTTGGCGTACTCTTCAGAACCAGAAAGTTGTATACACCTCAACAACTTTTGACACTATACAAAGCCCAGATTCGACCATCACTAGAATACTGCTCTCATGTCTGGAGCTCTGCACCCAAACATACTCTTCGGCTACTGGATTCCATCGAAAGGAGGGCTATTCGTCTGATCGGAGACCACGAGCTGACGAAGAACCTCGACAGCCTAGAACATCGAAGACAGGTTGGGGATTTGACTCTCTTTTACAGATATTTTCATGGAAGGTGCTCGGCTGACCTTGCCCTCTTAATTCCGCCCAGAGCGACGAATAGCAGAAATACACTGCCGCCCATCCGTATGTGGTTAAGCTTAGTACTCCTCGAACTTCATTATTTAAAAATTCTTTCATCTGGAGGACTTCATCCTTGTGGAACGACCTTCCCGAGGTCGTTTTTCCCAACGAATATAACCTCCAACGATTCAAATCCAACGTGAATCGCTTTCTGCGCACACGCACCACTCCCAGAGTGCCCTAAAGGATTTTTCCTATAGTGCTTGTGTTTGATCATAAAAAAAAAAAAAAAAAAAAAAAGCTGTCGAGGTTCTTCGTCAGCTCGTGGTCTCCAATCAGATGAATGGCCCTCCGATCAGACGAATAGCCCTCCTTTCGATGCAATCTGTTGAGGTGTGTACAACTTTCTGGTTCGGAAGAGTACCCCAAGCTTCTGAGAAGCTATCTTTAGAGAAAACTGCTGCCTGTTTTTTTTTAGCGTTAAATTCGACTTGGTTACTGTCACCCCAAGCCAAAATTTCTTCCAGGTCTTTGTTGAGGCGTGATGCTTTATGCTGTCGGCGAAGATGTGCGTCGGCAGCAGATGTTTGCCCATTCAAAGAGAAAGATGAGGCTATCGTCAGCAAAACTAAATAGCGGATTTTTAGTTTTCACTAGAAGGTCGTTAATGTAGAGTAAGAAGAGAGTGGGAGACAATATGGACCCTTGAGGAACACCGGCATTGATGGTGAAGGTGTCTGTGAGAAATCCGTCAATCGCCACTTGCAGAGAGCGGTCCTTAAGAAAGCTAGACAACCATGCACAGAATCGACTGGGCATACCATAGGATCGCAGTTTACTTAGAAGTCCCTCATGCCAAACACGATCAAAAGCTTTAGAAATATCCAGTGCAACAGCCCGAGACTCCCCATGATGTTCGATTGCGTTGTTCCAAATATGGGTCAGATAGGCTAGAAGATCTCCAGTTGATCTGGACTTCCGAAAACCATATTGATGATCGCTGATAATGTTGAAGCCTTCCAGGTACTTTAGAAGATGTTGGTTAATAGCTTTCTCCATTACTTTTGATATAACTGAAAGCAATGCGACTGATCGATAGTTGTTAGGTAAGGTTCTCTTACCTTTCTTTGGAATACTTGGCCCTACAGCTTAACGTGGGCTCCGAACCACGATCTTCGATCGTACACTGCCCCCCCCCCAAGGGCTATCGTCCTTCTCACATACTCACATAGGGATGGGGGATGATACACTTTCACTCTTTAATATTTTTTGCATGACGCCGGACAGTAACACCATCACTTATAACATTAAAACCCACCGAATGCGAATAGCCATAAAATGATGTTAAAAATTTAAAGTTGGGTTTGTTTCGATTAGATAACTAAACCTGGTTTAAAATTCTACATCCCGGTTTACACAATACCGCAATTACAAACGGCGGTCTTCGTCTAAAATAAAAAACGGCCGCGCCGCAGGTGTAGATTTGGTTTTACGACTTTTTTTTTATAAGGCCGCATAATAGACCTTATCTCCGTTTTCAATAAGAATCTATAAGCAAAAAATTCATGCATAAACCGCACCCTTAATAAGATTTTTCGGCACCCTGGCAAAAACCACATACACAGCCCCTCAGGGTGTGTCGGATACTTTACAAGGCTATTATTACGGCCCTCTCTGTAATTCTCGTCATTGTGTCTGTGACTTTAAAATGGTTGCAATTTTAAGAAGCTTATCTTTACTGTTATTAATATAAATTAAACGTATCACAGTTTTTTTTCCGGCGTCGAATTTTTACATCCCCATTGTTATTTTGATTTCTTTCTTGTTACGCCTGCCAAATAAAATGAATATATGAATACTAAATGACACCTGATCACAGCTCTCTGTGTCCCATATCCTTTAGATAAGAAGTTAGATGATTGGACATTTTTTATGGGATTCTCGGGTATATGGCAGACATTACGAAGCGTTTTTACCGTCTGATAGTTCGGATATTTATTGACAAAAAGCATACCAGCGTTGATAGTAATTAAATTAATTGATTCAGCCGATACTAGGTGGAAATCCATAACTATAATACTATGGGAAGAAGTAAAACAGAGTTGATCTTGTAAATTTCCACTATATTATAAAAAGTAACATAACATGTTTCGCTATACTATAGCTTCGTCAGATGTAAGTGATATAATAAAAATCTAATGAAAAATGTACAACAAATTCACGTTATTAAAATTATAAAGAGGGAAAGAGAGGTGGTTACAATGTCGGGAAAAACAAATATTATGGTCACTGTAATTGAATAGATGTTTGTTATTTTGCTTAAGAGTAAACATACTTAATTTTGAAAGATACGAAAAAAAGTCTCTCTTAATGAATGTGTTTTCTACACAACACACCGAAGTAGAACAATTCATTAAAAGGTTTACCTATGTAAAAATTATTTCCCAAGAAGTATTCTCTGGCACACCTCTGACTGGTGAACCTAGTTAAAATAATAATTACACTTAAGGTGATAGGTATTTGTTGTCAATGTCTTTATTTAATGAAGTTATTATTTAAGTAGAAATGCTATCTGCTGAACAAGGAGTTTTTATAATACAATGTTATGGGGATGGTCAAGTTTCATACCGCTACGTCATGGAACAATTTACCGAGAAATTTGTATGAATCCCAATAACTAGGATGGCAATTTGCAAGTTAATAAAAAAGTATCAAGAGAACTGGTTCGGTTTTGGACCGCAAAAAAAAAAGGAGAAATACGACCATGACAGTCTTAGTTCTTCATTCTGTTGAAGAAAAACCTATGACGTCCCTTAGAAATCGTGTTACTCAGTTGGAAGTTGTGAAATTCAGAAGATCCTTAAAGCAAATAAATTGTATCCGTATAAACCGCACTTTAATCAAAGATTGGAAGAGGGAGACGACGCGAAACGACTTGATTTTTGCCTGTGGATAGGAGACAAAATATTAAGTGGAAATGTTGATTTTTATAAATGTATCATGTTTTCTGATGAAAGTACATTTTCAACAAATGGAACCGTTGCAACCCAGCATGTTAGGTACTGGTCTTTAGAAAGTCCCGAATTCAGAATTATGACGAGAAGAAAATATTTCACAAAAGTGAACGTGTGGTATGCGATATCCATCCATGGCATTATATGGCCATATTTTTTTGATAACACGTGCAATAGATTATCATATTTAGAAATGCTGGATACATTTTTCAATGATGAACTCGAAAATCTATCATTAAATTTTCGACAAAATATGTATTTTCAGCAAGATGGTTGTCCAGCCTATTTCGCTCGTGAGGTTAGAGAATGGCTTGATCGCAGATTTGGTCCAAGGTGGATTGGCAGGAATGGCCCAGTTTTTTGGCCCCCAAGAAGTCCCGACTTAACCTTGACCGATATGTTTTTATGGGGCCGTTTAAAACAAATTGTTTTTGCAACCGCAATACCAAATGATATTGAAGTGCTGAAGGGCAGAATTATCAAGGCTGTCCAAACGATATCTCAGGAAGAAATCAGAAATTCTTTCACTTATTTGAGAAAGCAATTAGAACAATGTGTCGAGTATGGGGGTGGAGTTTTTGAATTATGAAATCGTTATCGTATTCTTTTCATGTTAATAAAAATGTTCATATTATTATTATAATTATTTCATTAAATAAATACATTGACAACAAGTATCACCTATTCATTATTCAAGTAAAAACGTTTATTAAGAGTGACTTTTTTCTTGTCTTTCAAAATAAAGTATGTTTACTCTTAAGCAAAATAATACTTTTGCAGTTTTTACCCACCCTGTATAAAAAAAATTGAAGTTTCTTATGATGAATCGTATTTTCTAGACAAGCAAATACGTTTATTAAGAGTGACATTTTTTCGTATCTTTCAATTTTACATTTGTCCTCTTGTAAACCCTATCCGTGGACATACTGTACATAGTAATAATTTTGCATTTACATATTACCTAATAACAAATTTCCCATGGGTGGACACCTCTATTAGGCGGCCACATTTAGACAGTCCCGTAGGTGTCCTCCTAAGAGAGGTTTCACTGTATCTATTAATTTATCAATAAAAATGATTAACACTTCGCAGGAAAATTTATGAAACCGGTTTTAATCTATACCAGCAATGGCTCATGTAAGAAGTCAAGTGAAGTGTGATAAAATATCAATAATTAGGCGATATAGCGATATTAACAAGAATTTTCAGAATTTATTAAATCATCAAGTCTGAAGAACTAGAGCATTCCCTCGTAATAATAACCTTTCATGGTATAAAAGGGATAACTAAATAAGCATGAAATTATAAAAGCAAAAAATCACTTCTTGCGGAAAAAAAACACGGTGATTCACTGTCCAGTAATTGCCTGCTTGCGTTGAAAAGCTCACCACAAGCAAGCTCACCTGGTTATGTAAATTCGGGATGCTCAAATCAGATATGGATTCACATGGCATAAATTTCACAGTTCGTTACGTCGGACGGCTTCCTAACTAATTGAATAATCTAGTTGTGTACATTCGTGTATATTTTTTGGTATTTCTATCTCACAAGCTCATCTTAAAATTAATTTCGAAAAAACCCCAAAATAAACGTGGGAAATGCGTGATGGTTTCGTGATGTTTTCGGCTCTTCTTCGGAATATATTAAAATATTGATTAGGTCTGATGAAATAATCGCAGGTACGAATCAAATCATAATTGTCGAAGGGGGATTATTTCTGGTAAACCACCGTGAGAACCTGTTAACCCTCAACATAAATTCAAATTAAATTTAATTAATTAAACCTAATAGCGGCCACTGACGATTACACGCTTATAATTTATCCCTGTATGTCGGGTACGAGTATGTCGTGAGCATTTAAACTGTACCAACTCATCCATTAAGCACCAATTTTTTATGACTCAGGAAGCAATATATTTTGGTAAATCATACCATCATCATCAAGTTATAACAACTCTTTAATTATCGTTATAAGGGAAAGTTTGGCCCTCTTTTTGTTTAGTCAGTTTAAGCACCTGAGTTAAATTAATCTCTACATGTCTGGTTTATTTTATGTTCAGATGAAATAATACAACTTTAAAAATAAAATGGATAAGTTAAGCCTTTCTGCCAAGTGTTAAACTAATCTTGGCAATCATCAAATCAAATTATTGTTTACACACAACACTAGAAACAGTTAATACCGGCACCACCAAATAAGTCTGGTTTAATACATTTATTAACGGCGTTTTTCCAGCAAATTAAAAATATACCTACAACGATAAAAATCAGTTACCATATCTAAACACCGTTTCTTCAGCAGACATGATGAATAGGCCTGAATTAAAACATTCTAAGGCAGTTTTGTGATGAAGATATTATGGTTAGTTGACGCTAAACATTTTTAAATTATCATATGAAATCGCCTTAATTAAAAGTGTTCGTATAAGAAAAATGGGGATCCTATTTCATTTTCTTCTAGTGGTTAATCTTGTACAATTAATCATATTTTTGGATGAGCTGCAGTTATGGTATAGTTGTTGCAGAATTATACCGTTGACTCTTACTGCCATAAATAAACTACTACTACCTGATTAAACCCTACTGTATACGCCTTAACCTCTTCAAAGCTCAATAAATGGAATCAGGGCCAGCTTGAAAATGTATACCACACCACATGATTTATTTTTATAATTTAAAATAAATAAACAGGTATTTTTAGTTTTAGGTACCTATAATAAATGTAAAATAATGATAACAATTAATGATCATTGAAAATAATATAATTTAAAAGTATAACTATTAGGGTACTTCGTTTTTAATTAATTCTACTACAGATGCATTTAATGTAGGAGAACTATTATTTCTCCTAATATTGGATTTTAATTGGTGCCATATTAGCTCAATATGATTGAATATACAATAGTACGGAGGAAGACGCAACACTGTATGTGCATTTTCTGCTGCAAGTTTGTCACACTCGTATTCCTTATTTATTTTAAAAGCTTTTAATACTTCAAGCAGTTCTCGTGTTTTTTGTAAGTTTCTTCAAAATATAAATCATTTCCAATCATAAAATTTTGAATTTCTGCTTTTGTATTATTAGAATTGGGAATGATTTTTGCTTGCCGACTATGATAACTAGCATTGTCCATTACAATGACGCTATTTTCAGGTATATTTTTAAGGAGTCTATGTTTAAACCAATCTTCAAAAGGTTGTGCGTCGGTATCTTGATGGTAGTAATCTAAAGAAGAATCTGCTATGTTTTTAGCTGAAAGCAACAGACAATTTGGAACAAACCCGTTCTCTGAACCAGCATGAAATATTGTGATTCTTTTGCCTTTATTTGAGGGTGCCTTGGTTTGACATTTTTTGGAAGAATCATCCCAACCTTTTCTTCGAGTGTCATGGGCATCGAACCATGTTTCGTCAAGGTAATTGATTGGGCGATTTTCTTCTCTAAATTGTTTAACAGCTGTTAAATATTTAAGTCTCCATTCCCGTAAACGTTAAGATTCCATTAATGTTTGTCTTTTATCAATGCTTTGGTATTTAAAACCCATTTTACGCAATATTTTCCTAAGGCTTGAAAGGCTACAAGATATATTTGTTTCGTCATTAATCAGCCGCTCTTTGAGGGAAATCAAAGTGGGTACAGCTTGTGCCTCATACATTTAGTAAATCTTTTTTCTTAATAAATCCATGTCATTTTCGTCAATGCTTCTAAATGTGCCAGAATCACTCCGAAAAATCACTTTGTATTTATATATTATATATATTTTCTCTCAATCTAAAAATTGCTTCTAGATCAAAATAATTATTTTTTAAATAAACTATTCATATGCCTCGTGATTTTCCGAAAATAAAACGGTATCTCGATAGATACGGCTGAACAAAAAAATCAGTACAAGTGACAAAGCACTTAGTTACCATGACAATACAATGTGTGTTCAATGCAAGTGTATAATAATGTGTTCCCTTTTCAATATTGTGATACATGCATTATCACTTGTGCTCTCAGAATAGTCGTTTATAACTGGTTTGTTTTGAATTTTTGGGGCCGTGATAAATCATAGATAGAAATTAATTGTTGTCCTGTGTCGTATTTCAGTTTGTAATAATGAAGTTGTTGCCTAACAGTCTTTTTAATAATACAAACTACATGCACGTCTTTAAAATGAAGAGAGTATAATGACCATTTTTATCTGACCCTTTTAACAATGAAAATGATGGTAAAGAGGTATTGTATTATTTTTGTTATACTAATATTTTTAACCTTACTGGATTTCATGTACGTACTGTGTAGTATGTAGTACAGGGTGGCCAACTAAGCGAGGTAAGCGGCTATATCTCGGAAACCGTTCACCGTACAGCTTTCGGAAAAAAATATTTATAGGAAAAGTTGGCAAGAGAAATTGCTGGAAATTATTTGCAAGTTTGTAGGCCGGCCGCTAGGGGGCGTAACACGAATAGTAATTTGTTGCCAGTCGATTTCTCTACAATTGGCATAGGTAAGGTATATTGATAATACTTATAAATAAATCTCACTTGTATCGTGAACAACTTTGCTTAACAACTTTTTTCTCTAGCCCTGCAACTAAAGTGGTGGGGGTAACGCAAACATCGATTTGCAAAAAATGCAATATCTCAGGAATGCCTTATCTGAAAATATTCAAATTGGTGTTATTTAAAAGAGCTCTTCTTGCTTTATTAACTACACTGCAAGCGATGTCTATGTCATTTTTACTGTAGTCGCTAGATGGCGCTTTCAACAGATTTAACATATTTATCGTTTTTCTCGAAAAACTTAAATGCAATGGTAAATATGTTATTACACCAGTACAGAGAGGAATAAAGGCCAGAGCAAACGGTGAAAACCGCAAGTTCCTATCTTTCTTCTAACCGGAGATATCAATGAAAAATTAATTTATATCCTACTAAATCTCCTGCCCCGGTACTTACATAATATGTTGCAAAAAATAAGAAGGCTTTGGAAACAAAATACATATTATATATAATAGGAGTATTGGGAAGAAATTACAAATTATTCATTTTGAGATCCGTTTCCATTTAATTTTTGAATTTTAAAAATTCCGTTTACTAATGAAGAAGCAGTTGATATCGAGTGCTTTCAAAATGCAGCAATCGCTGAGAGGAGTTATGCATTGCGATGTCCAAATCGCCATCATTATGGCAGAAGAGTTTTTCCGCGCTTGGTACAAGGTACCACTGGAAGCTTTCGTTCACTGACATTTCGGAGACGTCGTACTGGCAGAACTGAAGGAAATGTTATCAATGTTTTAGCATATATAGAGTTTAATTCCCATGTTTGTACTAGGACATTGTTTTCCGATTTGGGAATATCACGAACTACCATTCAAAATATTTTAAATGACAACCCTCAATTTTTGTCCCAAATTCTTTGGACAGACGAGGCTACTTTTAATAGCGACGGAAGGGTAAATTTGCATAACACGCATTATTGGGCTACAGAAAACCGTCACTGGATGCGAGAAGTTCAGCACCAAGGACGTTGGAGTGTCAACGTATGGTGTGGCATAATAGGGGGTACAATTATTGGACCCTATTTCTTTGACCAATCACTAAATGGGAACCTGTTTTTGGAGTTCCTTAGGAATGAATTATGTGTTTTATTAGAAGATGTGCCTCTTGAAACCGGACAAAATATGTTCCTGCAGCTCGATGGCTGTCCAGCACATTTTTCAATTAATATGCGAGAATACCTGAATGAGACATATCCAGACCGATGGATAGGAAGAGGAAGCCTTTTTCCGTGGCCAGCCAGGTCACCTGACTTGACCTGTTTGGACTTTTATTTGTGGGGACGATTAAAAGATATTGTATTCTAAGCTAGGCCTACGACCAGGAAAGATATGAAGAACAAAATCCAAAATGCAATTCTTCGCCTGCCAATAGCGGAAGTGGAAGCTGCTGTTCTTTCTACTATAGGAAAGGATCAGACAATGTGTGGGCCAGAATGGCAGACAGTTTTAGCATTTAAGGAATCACTAGAATACGTTTTTTCTGGTTTATGAAATGAACGTTTCTTCCCAATACTCCTATTATATATAATATGTATTTTGTTTCCAAAGCCTTCTTATTTTTTGCAACATATGTAAGTACCGGGGCGGGAGATTTAGTAGGATATAAATTAATTTTTCATTGATATCTCCGGTTAGAAAAAAGATAGGAACTTGCGGTTTTCACCGTTTGCTCTGGCCTTTATTCCTCTCTGTACTGGTGTAATAACATATTTACTATTGCATTTAAGTTTTTCGAGAAAAACGATAAATATGTTAAATCTGTTGAAAGCGCCATCTAGCGACTACAGTAAAAATGACATAGACATCGCTTGCAGTGTAGCTAATAAAGCAAGAAGAGCTCTTTTAAATAACACCAATTTGAATATTTTCAGATAAGGCATTCCTGAGATATTGCATTTTTTGCAAATCGATGTTTGCGTTACCCCCACCACTTTAGTTGCAGGGCTAGAGAAAAAAGTTGTTAAGCAAAGTTGTTCACGATACAAGTGAGATTTATTTATAAGTATTATCAATATACCTTACCTATGCCAATTGTAGAGAAATCGACTGGCAACAAATTACTATTCGTGTTACGCCCCCTAGCGGCCGGCCTACAAACTTGCAAATAATTTCCAGCAATTTCTCTTTGCAACTTTTCCTATAAATATTTTTTTCCGAAAGCTGTACGGTGAACGGTTTCCGAGATATAGCCGCTTACCTCGCTTAGTTGGCCACCCTGTACAGGGTGTACCATTTTCGACACTTTTATAGGATATCTCCGTAATTGTTAGTGCTATCAAAAAAATAATGTAGGTGTCATGTGCTCTTTTTGGGTCAAACTTAAAATGATAAAATCAAAATTCGAATATTTTCGCTCGCTTAAGGGATACGGGGGAAAATCAACAAATTGACAATTTCTAAGTTACCATATATTTTCTTAGTCAAAAAGAGATACAAGTTTTTTACAAAAGTTTATTTATAATGATTGTTGAATAATCTGGCGTTTTCAGAATAAGTATAGGGGGTCAGTTAAGAAAGTTATCGGACCTAACCTCATTTTTTTAAATGGAACACCCTGTATATTTTAATCTAAAAAGGATAGCATTTGAAACTCTCTTTTTAAATTTATAATACACCATGTATGATAGATGTCATATTAAATTTTTCTAAATGTTGATAAGTCATTCTCAAATGAATATGTAAAAATGAAATTGACGTTAAATATTAATAACAACTAGAATGTCAACATAGTTGTCTCTAGGATATTAGCTTTTGTTTCATGGCCTACTGTGGTTTAAAGTAATAAAGTGAAAACGAAAAATCCGATATTTAGTTTTGCTGATGATAGCACACTGATCTCATCTTTATCTTTGAATGTACAAACATCGGCTGCCGACGCACATCTTCGCAGGCAGCATGAAGTATCACGCCTTAACAAAGACCTGGAAGAAATTTTGGCTTGGGGTGACAGTAACCAAGTCGAATTTAACGCTAAAAATCCCAGGCAGCAGTTTTCTCTAAAAAGGTTAATATTACAGAACCGGATATATAGTAGCCATGGACGGACACGCTATCCCACTGGCTTCATCTATTAATTTGCTGGGCGTCAATCTGGGAGGAAATATGTCTTGGCATAACCACGTTGTGGCAATCGCTAAGATAGCTTCTCAGGAACTGGGTGTACTCTTCCGAACCAGAAAGTTGTACATACCTCAACAACTTTTGACACTATACAAAGTCCAGATTCGACCATCACTGGAGTACTGCTCTCATGTCTGGGGCTCTGCACCCAAACATACTCTTCGGCTACTGGATTCCATCGAAAGGAGGGTCATTCGTCTGATTGGAGACCACGAGCTGACGAAGAACCTCGACAGCCTAGAACATCGGAGACAGGTTGGGGATTTGACTCTCTTTTACAGATATTTCCATGGAACGTGCTCGGCTGACCTTGCCCTCTTAATGCCGCCCAGAGCGGCGAATATCAGAAATACCCGACGAACCACTGCCGCCCATCCATATGTGGTTAAGCTTAGTACTCCTCGAACGTCACTATTTAAGAATACTTTCATCTCGAGGAATTTATTGTTCTAAAATTTTATACACAGTAAACTCTTGTTACATAGTTTCATTTTCCAAAAAAGCATTGATTTTTATTAACAAATAAACAGTTAAATAAATATTAAAAACTTATTACTCTATTTTATAGTAAGCCGACTTACTAGGTTCATGTATTGCACGGCACCACTTGGGACTGGCAATATCAGGCGCACGATGAGGAAAACTGAATACTATTAATAACATATTTCTTTTTCGAACATTAATGCAGACAGGAGATTTATTTAGGGTTATTTATTAAATCCTAATTTCGTTTATAGTTTTTAATCATACTGAAAATTCATTTAAATTTATAGCGATTAAATCGTAAAACTGAGTTAATTGACCGATTTAGTTGGACAACATTATGTGCCCCTGCATAAACTGAATTAAAAATTTACCTACTTCGTTTATTGGCACGATTCAGCGTCATATACTATCGATTGGCGATTAAAACTTTAATTAAAAACAATAAAACCGGGACAGCTAAGCCTTTATAAACATTGAACAGTTTTTCACTCACATGGTCAATAATTTTACAATACCAAAAGAAACTGTGGAATATATTAATTTGAACAATAACATAATATACAGGGTGGCCCATCGAAAACAGTCCAACAAGGTTTACGGCTGTGTACGTGAAAATTTAAAAAAACCTTGGACCCGTAAACTTGTGTTTTCAGGGGGACACGTTTCACTATTAATCTCATCCCTGTAACCTCAACCCCCCTAGCGGGGGCGGCTACTGCCCTTGTTTTTTCAAATGGGAATGGGTATGTTGTGAGTGATACATCTTTTTAAAGGGCATTAAATTTTCTTTAAAATGGCGCTTTGTGTGAAAGTAATTTTCTCTCAAATCTACCACTTACAATACTCGGTATGTAATATACTATATTTTCACTGGGCCAGGTCTTATTATTATTTAAATAGTTGTAGCGAATTTTAGAGAATTTTTTCCATATCAAAACGACCATTAATTTTCTCTGGCAAGATTGATGTGTAAACTTCGAGGACCTGAAAAAAACCTGGCAAATTTTCATAACCCCTTATAAAATATTTATGCGCCATCTATTCCATTGACAGATTTTATTTGGGAGAATTTATTTTAGCTTCGTATCGAAACGCATAAAGTGCACTCTCTTCGTTTATATTTTTCGCAAAATAGGCGTCGGCTTTTCCCTGTATTTAATAACATTTTTCTTATTTATTTTGCTGTCACGTTTATGGATATGTCTTTTTTATTTGCGGCTATAATAAAGTTGACTGATTCTCATTTTATGAAAGTTTCGAGTCGATTTTATTGCGCCGTTAGTGCTATGCCAGTAACAAAGAAATTTTGTTCGATTTTGCAGATTGCGTTCTTCATCGCAGACTTGCAAATTTTATATTTATGAGTTTCCGACTTGATTTATATTTTATTACCATACATTACCCTCTTAATATGCCATAGCGTATTTGACAAATTACCCGCCATTTAATATTGTAGCCATCAATGGCAAGAAATATATATGTTAGTCAAAAATGATTTATTTCAATCTCGGTAACAAGACATTACACTACAAGGTCAATGCTCTTCAGCACATCGAGTTAATTTCAGCAATAATTAACATAATTTAAAAAATTATGTAAATTTTCTATTTTTTAACACATTTCAAAACTTTATTCGATACGTACAACAAAAAAAATAAATAAAAAGGCAATTTTATGCTAATTTGAAAAAGCATCCTCACGATTTCCCGTCGGATAGTGACGCTACTGTGTTTTATGGTGATTTTACATTAAATCAGCGTTTCTCAAACTTTTTTAACCACGGACCCCTTTTGATACTAAAATTTTGTTGTGGACCCCCAGCCTCTCACTGCATTAGTACAGAATTAATTCTGGGATAGGAAGTCATGCGTAATTACCTTTAGTTAAAAATAATTTTTATTCGAATCTTATTATTTTTCACAAATCAAAAAGAATTAATAAGCAAAAATCTGAGTAATATATCACTGGCTGCAGCAAATGTACTTAGTGAGATGGATAGTTCTGCTTTCTTCTTCTTCCACGCAGCCATGTTATGTTGGGCTTAATTTGACGAAAGCTGCAGCTTTATATCTGGTTCGGCATTAAGTCGATTACGATATTTTGCTGTTGTGACATTTTATTCCCACTTAGCTATTCGCGGACCCCTAAGTAACTGCTCGCGGGCCCACAAGGGGTCCGCGGACCCCAGTTTGAGAAACGCTGCATTAAATATTTTAAAGTTAGGATTGATTTTCATGCAAGTTGCCCCACTGCATGCAGCAATTTTTCTTTAATACCCCTGTTTGGCGCAGAAAAGTAACTTTGAATTTATAAGGAATAGATTTAAATTTCCGCTGAAATACTGCACAAAAATATGTTTGTCGTGACATACGAGCTTATAAATCTAACGCTACCAAAATATTGTTTGCGGTTGACTGATTTCCAGCGAGGGGGAAGTAAAAAAGGAAAACCGTATGGCAAAGTGTCAATGTTAAAATTTTTTCCAACGATTTGACTTGAACAAATTTATTATTATATAATTACAGGTCAAGTTTAAATAAAATATGAGAAATTCATAAATATAATTTCATCCATTATTGTGACAAAATATTTTTATATTTATTGAAGCCCACACACTTGGTAATATACTGAACAAATAAAGTGTTGTGATCGCTCGAGCGACAAACCGCTTGAGTAGGTACTCGATTATTGAAATAACCGACATCGCTCGATTATTAAAAAAACTGCTCGAGTTAGAAATTCAAGCGAAAATCGTCGCTTGTTACTTATTACCATTCACTCGATACCCGAGCTTCGCTTGACACCGACCGAAATGAGCTGCTTGGTAGTGTGATCGCTCGAGGGAAATAACTGCTCGTTATTCGCGCAGTCTTTCGCTCGATAGGAAATACTTGATAATCGATTATCGCGCCCCAAAATGTGCCGATTGGCGACGTTCTAGTTTGACGCTCAGAAGGCTGACACGACATACGAGAATGTGCATACAAAAAAGTATGCCAGATCCCTTAAGATCAACGCTTGGGCGATTCACTAGATTATTAAAATCGCTCGAGTATCAAGTAGGGGAGACCGGGGCACGTTGTAACAAAAAATATTTACCTTTCTTTTTCTTGGAACTGTTTTCACTAATAAGATTTTTTTTTGCATAAATTGCTACTTACATATGTGGTAAACAAATTGATTAAATATATTTTAAAAAATCTTTAAAAATAAAACAGCCCGCTTTAATTTAAATAAATCGGAACCGTCGTTACAACGTGCCCCGCTTCGGGGTAAAAAGTAACAGTAAGCGGGGTAAGTTGTACCGTATATTTTTAAAATTATTTTAGTCATTTAAATATAAATAGGAACATAAACAATTTTTCAAAAGAATATAAATAAACATTATTTAGTATTTGAATACATTTGGGTATTACTTTTCGCCATCGGAATCGCAATGATGGCAGATATATGGAAAATTACTATCAGTGCAAGCCTCATGGGACCACATTTTACACTGCCGGCACCGAATCCACTGTTCGTTGGGTTTACTATTTCCATATGCTTCAGTGCAAACTAAACAAAAATACTCGTCTTCTGAAGAATCGTCTGATTCTACGAAAACCTTCTTCTTCACTTTCTTCACTTCTGATTTTATAATTTCTTTGGATTTTTTGGACTTTCGATTATTTTGTTCTTCTTCCAGTGCATTTTTCTCTGGCGTGTCAGTAAGTACCGCAGATTTTCTTTTTTTTCGACCCTTAAGTGTTGCCTTTCGTTGATCAGCTTTAGGAAGTGGGCGAACAAACTCGGGAGAGAATGTAGTCTTGTATTTTGAAGTTATGTAGGAAGTAGTTTCGTTTAATCCTGATGTTGAAGCAACGGGCTCCAGGTCAGCTATTTCAGAAGAGGAATGTGCTATTGTTGATGCATAATCTATTACACTAGCTTGTAAATTCGACGTGGATATATCAGGAGATTCCTGAGATAGATCAGCTAACGTCGTAACATCATGTTCTAATTCAACTGTTTGAGAAGATGAAGGAAGTGATGGTGGTGGTTGATCGGTCACACTTGATGGTAAAAATTCATCGTCGCCGAAAATATCGCGGTTAAAAGGTTCTATGCCAGAAACTTTAAAACCTTTCATTATGTTCACTGGAGTTGTTGCTAGTGGTAGCGCATCTCGAACCATTGACGGGACGTCATAAATTGTCATTGACTTTCCCGGGTTGTTTCGCAGCCAACTGTCTTGAGCAGAAGATAAATATTTTTTGAAAGGACCATATACACTCCTGTCCAATGGCTGGAGACGGTGTGAACAATGAGGAGGAAATGACATCATTACCACTCCATTTTCTCTTGCGTAGTTTATAGTTTTTATTGCTAAATGGGACTCATGATTGTCCAACAATAAAAGGATTGGATGTTCTTTCGATGGCTTAACATGGGCTACGAAGTGTTCCATAAATTTGTAAAATTCTTCTACCATCATCCAGCCAGAACCATTCGCTGCACCAATTGACCCTGGAGGACCATCTCTAATGAAGTGGTCCTGGAATTTTTTCCGGGGGAAGAGAAACATGGGAGGTGTAGAATTCCCTATCGCGTTTACGGCAACACATACAGTGACCAGGACCCCTCTTTCACTTGAAGTAATGCCACCCACCTGCTTCGTCTCTTTTACAGCAATAACCTTGGATACTTTCTGCACAGTGGTTACCCCTGTCTCGTCAAGGTTCCATATTTTTGCAGCTGTGAAACTGTATCTATCTCTTACGTTAGCTAGTTTATCAAAGAAGAGAGCAACATTGGTTTTATTAAAATTCGTTGCTCTTTGTAAACTTGTAGGTTCTGGAGTCCTAATAGAGAGATCACTATTTCTTTTAAGAAAAATGGTTAGCCAATCTTCCCCGGCAGATTTATTTCGTTTCCAGGAATCAGGAACTTTAATATCATATTGCAACGCACACTCGTAAGCAAATTTTCGCACTTCTTTAGGCGTCAACCCAAAATAAATTTTTGAAGCGTACTTTAAGTACTCAACTAAGCTGGATGACTGCTGATCATTAAAAACTGGACGTTGCCTATAGCCAACATTATCAAACGTGACACGTCCTTCGGAATTTTTTACTTTCTTCACATATCTATAGAGAGTCACGTGACAGATATTTAGAATATTTGCCACAGAACGTATAGACTCCTTATTATGTATCACTCGGTTTACTGCCTCTTCCATATCTTCTTTGGAAGTGGAACCTCTTGTTGTTTTTTTAGTATACGTCCTCATCCTAAATAATAAAACGTAGTTATTTAGGTATACATCGCACATAGGAACCTATATCGGGGTAAATTGTAACATGTTACATTTAGCCCCGATGAGATTGTTACAATTTGCCCCGGGCTTGATTTTTTTCATTTTGTAGAAGCTGATAAAAAAGTGAACATAAATTCATGGAAAACTTTCATCAATATAATAACCTAGACTGCAACGATTCATTTATGATATAGAAAGTCAATTTTACCCGGTCTATAATAATAATAATTTGGAATTAAATGACAATGTCGAAATTTACTTACGTGCTTAAAATATTAACAATCTTAGAAAAAACACCAACTAAAATGTCTGTTGCTCGACTGTCTACATGTAACTGACCTTCAGGGTGTTCTCTAGAAGCCTGCCTATAATGCAGGGTTGCCAGCTTTTAAATCCGGCAAATATTTGGTGTGTTACAACTGACCCCGTGTTACAACCTGCCCCGGTCTCCCCTACTCGATTATTAAAATCATGTGTTTTCAACATTTAATAAGATAACATGTAAGTATTACTCAATAAAATCACATTTTTTAAAACGCAATTTCTCGGCGGCGCGTATCTTAAATTTACAAAACAAAGCGCCATTTTAAAGAGAATTTAATGCGCTTTAAGAAGATGTATCACAACATACCCATTCCCATTTGAAAAAACAAGGGAAGTAGCCGCCCCCGCTAGGGGGTTGAGGTTACAGGGATAAAATTAATAGTGAAACGTGTCCCCCTGAAAACACAAGTTTACGGGTCCGAGGTTTTTTTTTAATTTTCACGTACACAGCCGTAAACCTTGCTGGACTGTTTTCGATGGGCCACCCTGTATGGTAGTTTAGAGGTTAGATTTATTACTTTTAAAAATCGATATAAATTATTAAAATAAAACTTATTAATTGCGATTGAATGAATTTAAGGGCGAAGTATAAAGCGCTGCTCAAAATTATTTAGACATCCGAATCCTCGGTATCTGAGATTTTAAAATTAAACGAATAATTAAATTGAAAGTCGTCGGATATCCTGGCAGATGTCGTGACAGGCGCTACAATGGTCATCAAATGGTATTTCCTTGCAAGCAAATTTTAGAAAGCACCGTGGTGCATGTGCATGCGTTTACCCCCGAATTTAAAACTCGAAATTGTATCAATGCGATTTGTTTACAGCACAGTGATTTGACAGGCAAGGGCGGAATTGAATTTTTTACTTATAACGTAACCCCATCGCATCACGCACCAGCCTAGCTAGCAGCTATTATGGACAGACATGCATTACTAATGCTAGTTTGTGGTAGAGCTTCCTGGTAGACGCTTTTGCACAACGTTCGTTTAGGGGTGACATGTGTCACTACTTTTCATCTATTATCCTATCACCAATATAAGTCAAACTTTATTTTAAGGGGTTCAATTTATCTTTCACACTTCTATTTCTCTATAATTAACGAAACTTTGATAATTTCGCAAAAAGAAAATGTTTTACACTACGTTTCACGAAAATTGGATACGACTTAATGATTTCCTGGGTCGGTTCCATTGTGTCGACAAGAGCTTGGGAATAAACAAGTGAAGTATGAAGGAACGGACTAAGGAAAACAAGTAATGATATGATTATATTAATTTAATCAAATGAAATAACATTTTTTTTTAATATTACTAGTCATATTTATTTACATTTATAATGTCATTCTATAGATAGTTCTGTTTCGCTATCGCTATCCTCATCAAAATTAATTATAATTTATACGATCCAGACTAATATACGAATTTTCTACAGTTATTACGTGACGGACTGAATTTTTCCAACTACCTGGGGGGAATATCATTAAACCATTTTCGTATTAATTCTACAACACTAGAACTTAAAGTCGGAGAAATATTTTCAGACCTAACTAGTGATTTTAACTGGTGCTATATACTACATAATAATAGGTTGGGAGCCGTAGCACTGTATGTCCAATTTGTTCTGCCAATGTGTCACAAACATATACTTTTTTTTATACAAAATGTCTTTAAAACTTCTAAAAGATCACTTTTTTTTATAACTTTCTTCAAAATATATATCATTCGCCGCCATGTAGTTCTGAATCTCCAATTTTGTGTTATTTGAGCTTGGAGCTTTATGTAATTGGCGACTGTGATAGCTCGCATTGTCCATTACTATCACGCTATTCCGAGGAATGTTTGGTAAAAGACAATTCTTGAACCATTCCTCAAAAACTAACAAATTTTACCACAAAAAGATATTTAAATATAAATTAAGCAACCTAACCTACCTGATGTGCCTATATTTAATTATAATTATTACAAGCTGGTCCTTTCCACATAATAATAACAAACGGTCATAAATAATGGGATGGCCCAGGTACTTTTACGGCAGTCATTAAGTTATATCCATTTTTCTTGAAACAATCTTTACGACTGCGTATGTTAAAAATGTAACAACTATTCACATAATTCCGACTGTAGAGGCAGTTTTTGTACCGAGTGGTGGACTAAGCTCAGCCGATTGAATAAAAACTAGATTTGTCACATGTGTTGAATGACTCACCAAATATTTATATGGATTTTTTATTATGTTACTTCTGTATTTAATGACTCTTTGGTTTTCGTTTCATATAAAAATGTCAAATTCAATAAAGCCTAAAGACATTTTCAAGAAAGGTACAAACAGTGTCTGTGGCATCCAAATCCTTTGTGAACCGCCTGAAACATAAACCAATAATAATTTTCTGGAAGCTATAATTCCATTAATTTGTCAGGATCCATTAATGTCTTTATTGGAGACGTATATACTTTTATTTTAATAGCTTTCTTGATTGTGCTTCATCATCCTTCTTTACCATAAAAGATGGAAAGCTTTATTAATAAAGTTATCTTTATTAAGAAGTGAAATTATTTTCCCCCATATGATATTTGAAATTCTTTCATGTCAACAGAATCATTATTATTCGTGCTACCGTAGGTAATTTTTCTGTTCCCTAGTAAATAAATAAGGTACAGTACGGTTCACGAAATTTGGATACGACTTAATGATTTCCTGGGTAGGTCCCATTATGTCGACAAGAGCTTGGCAATAAACAAGTGAAGTATGAAGGGACGGACTAAGGAAAACAAGTAATGACATGATTATATTAATGTAATCAAATGAAATAACATTTTTTTTAAATATTACTAGTCATATTTATTTACATATTTTATAATGTCATTCTATAGATAGTTCTGTTTCGCTATCGCTATCCTCATCAAAATTAATTATAATTGGATTAATTATACGATCCAGACTAATATACGAATTTTCTACAGTTATTACGTGACGGACTGAATTTTTCCAACTACCTGGGGAATATCATTAAAGCATTTTCGTATTAATTCTACAACACTAGAACTTAAAGTCGGAGAAATATTTTCAGACCTAACCAGTGATTTTAACTGGTGCCACATATGCTCTATGGGGTTAAAAATGCAATAATAGGGTGGAAGCCGTAGCACTGTATGTCCAATTTCTTCTGCCAATGTGTCACAAACATATACTTTTTTTATACAAAAGTCTTTAAAACTTCTAAAAGATCACTTTTTTTTAAACTTTCTTCAAAATATATATCATTCGCCGCCATGTAGTTCTGAATCTCCAATTTTGTATTATTTGAGCTCGGAGCTTTATGTAATTGGCGACTGTGATAGCTCGCATTGTCCATTACTATCACGCTATTCTGAGGAATGTTTGGTAAAAGACAATTCTTGAACCATTCCTCAAAAACTAACAAATTTTACCACAAAAAGATATTTAAATATAAATTAAGCAACCTAACCTACCTGATGTGCCTATATTTAATTATAATTATTATAATCCGGTCCTTTCCACATAATAATAACAAACGGTCATAAATAATGGGATGGCCCAGGTACTTTTACTGCAGTCATTAAGTTATATCTATTTTTCGTGAAACAATCTTTACATGCGAACTAAGAAGGTATCTTGGGATTTGTAGTTAGAAACTTTGACCCCTTACCTATTTCTTAGTTACCTACATCAAAATAAATCCGTTCACTAATACGGAGGAGGTTAAAAAGACAGTTTAATTTAGACGAAATATCCGAAATGGCAGCAACGGAAAGGCCGTAAACGTATTTACAGAGAGATAGGTTATAAAGTTAAGTTTTCATTGTCGAAGTTAGAGGAGCTTTCTTGCATGTTAATCTGCTGAAATGGCTTGAGTACCACATGATTGTTCACCGACATAATTTACGTCTTAGAGTGGGATTTGTTCACAACTAGTAATCCTTGTTTACTGCGAACACTCATTTGCATTTCTACTAGAGGTTTTCACGATTTAAATAATCATGCCCCAGCTTCATTATCTGGGGGAATTGATGAGCGTCGTGCATTATCGATAATTATTGTCAAACGATACCTATTGTGCCGCTGGGATTATTTATTTACGGATAAACCTTGCATAGTTTACTTGTATATAACGATACTCATATATCTTTGCACTTTACAGGAGCTTAACTGATTTTTCACTATTAATGCTTCATAGCAACAAAAGCTTTATACATACAGGGTGGCCAATTAGTGGGACAAAGCTCAATATCTCTTTTACCGCTAAGGATAGCGGAAAACTTTTTTCACGAAAGTTATTAAGCGTTAAGAGGTGCAGCTTTTAAAATTATTTTCGACCATACAGGGTGCTCCAAAAGGGCGGTGTTATAAAAATTTTATATTTTTTAATGGGACACTATGTATATTTTTACATATTTGAATTCACCGTAAAATTCTGTACATAGCGCCGTAATTATTTGTAGACATTTTTGCAACGTTGCCAAATAGATTGGAAAATTCCTAAAATTTGTGCAAAAACATGGTTCAATGAAATGTGTAATATTTCTTAACTTATAATAATTTCAAATAAAATATTTTTATGTCAGAAAGAGGAATGTTGACAGAAGTCCCTTATGATAACACATATCAATATTTTTCTACAGGGTATTTTCTATGGATATGCCAACATTACGAACTTGAAACCTGAGTTTCGTAAGTTTTTTAAATGAAACACCCTGTATATGATTACTTTATCTTGTAGATATTTTAATCCTCTCTAATTTCTATTAAAGTCTTTTTATACCTATCTCAACCAATCTTGGTGGTATTTCAATTTTTATTTAAACTCGAGCAAAAAAAGTGGATGTATTTTACAATTGTCCTTTTTCTAGTCACCTATGACAAAATAAAAACAAAATGTTGTAATTTAAAAAAAAATATTTATGGACAATTTCTAAATTAAATTATTAACTAATTATTTGTTCATATAGTGACCCCCATTAACTTGAACACATAATTCAATACGTTTTTTAAAATAATGAGTCATGAAAATTTTAAAAGCTGCGCCTCTTAACGCTTAATAACTTTTGTGAAGAAAGTTTTCCGCTATCCCTAGCGGTAAAAGAGATATTGAGCTTTGTCGCACTAATTGGCCACCCTGTATATTTATAACAATATTGAAAAACTGAATTTACTGCGAACAAAAATTTGAGTTTGCGACTAAACAGTGTGGCTTATCCACTGGAATAAAAAATACTTACCATTTTTATGAGGTGTTTTCATGCCTTTAAAATGACATTAAGCAACCTAACCTACCTGATGTGCCCATATTTAATTAAATTATTACAATCCGGTCCTTTCCACATAATAATAACAAACGGTCATAAATAATGGGATGGCCCAGGTACTTTTGCTGCAGTCATTAAGTTATATCCATTTTTCGTGAAACAATATACAACGTAATACATATACATAGTAATAATTTTGCAGAACACATACATATTTACAGTTAGTTGGGTTTGCAAGAAAAATTGCCGTAAAAAAATTGTATGCTTGTTTTGCATCTGTTTTGAAATTTGTCTCAAAAGCACTCAATAAACTCTCAAAATTAGCGGCCAATGTTTCAGTGGAATTGAACCATTACCAATCCCGTCATTAGGTCTTCTCTGCCATCAATACGTCTGGCTCGTATCGTATAGTCAAAGAAAAAGCGAAATAAGTGAATATGCTTTGTTACCCTATTATATGGCAATATATAACGTTATGCTACGGTGGCAAAATTTCCATATAGCCGAATTCAACCCCTGTCAATCATTCGGATACGCTTAAGGGCAAAAAATGCTTTTAAATATGTTTGCCCAAAATTGTTTTTATTTAGAATTTAAAGTGGATGTTTTTGTATGACATGATGGATGCGTGTTGCAAACCTGGTTTTCTTGTTATTTGGCTTTTTGATTTGAATTTTAAAACAATTCTCCCGAGGATATGGAGGAATTGTTCACATGTCGTAAGGTATGGAAACGGGAAATTTATTGCCATAGCGCATTTTTTTGAAAGGAACGATTCTAAATTCAGTTTTCGAGAGTTATTTAAATACATTTTTAGAAAACTCTACTCTTGCGGCAAAAGAAGTTGAAAGGAGAGGAGGCAGGCGCGGTTGGCGCATTGCCAGAAGAATTTTAGCGACTTCGACACCTCCAACTGTCGTTCTGACATCTGGGCGAAATGCAAGATGACAGAATAAAGGGTAACGCAAAATATTTCCTTGTTTCTATGCTGTTGGAAGTGATCAGTGAAAATGGTGCAAGACCCATTTCTGGTAGCTGATCGCGAACGGTTTACTGTCTTCTTTCAACTATTGTAATGCTGCCTTAAAGTGTCAATATAGATAGATCTAAACTTTAGTGATATGAAATACATTTGGGTAAAGATTGTTCCACGAAAAATGGATATAGCTTAATGACTGCAGTAAAATTACCTGGGGCGATCCCATTATTTATGACCGTTTGTTATTATTATGTGGAAAGGACCGGATTGTAATAATTATAATTAAATATAGACACATCAGGTAGGTTAGGTTGCTTAATTTATATTTAAATATCTTTTTGTGGTAAAATTTGTTAGTTTTTGTTTCTTGCTGGAAGAGTTTAGTTGTATTACCGATATTATTTTACCAAACTTATAAAAAAACAGTATGTGGCGTCCATGGAAAAACATTGATCTAGTGTTGCAGTGAAGAAAATGCATTTATCTCTCGATGCTAGGGAAATTGTAAAAAGAGTATATACTTCTTTACTCAACAGAGGACTTTATGCTAGTGCTGCTGTGACTGAAACGTCTGATTTGACTAAGATACCTCTGACTACAGTGAAAAGAATCGCGTCAAATCCCATTAAATCTAGAAAGAAGCGTAAAGATGCCGGTTTCACCAAATGTTTCGACGAAAGCGACAAGGACTTGATAAGGCGAAAAATCTACACCATGTACGAAGAGCAACGCGTACCTACATTAGATTCTCTGAAGCAAGCAAATAAGTTGGAGCCGCACTAGCCTTTGGAGAATTTTGTCGGAAATGGGATTCAGATACCGCAAAATTGACAAAAGGCAAGTACTAATGGAATCCCACCGTTTACAAAAATGGCGTCATGAGTATATAACTTCTGTAAGGAAATCCCGTTCTGAAAACCGACCTCGACGAGACTTGGTTTGACACGCATGAAACACCATCCAAAGGCTGGTCTGATTCTTCCGATAAGTGTAAAACAAAAGCTCCGTCAAATAAAGGAAAAAGAATAAGCATTTTATATGCTGGGTCAGAAAACGGTTGGGTTCCAAATGCCTTGTGGCTTTCTGCAAAAAACACTAAAGACTCTTGTGTGAACTACCATGGCGATACAACGGCCGAACTTTTTGAGGAATGGTTCAAGAATTGTCCTTTACCAAACATTCCTCAGAATAGCGTGATAGTAATGGACAATGCGAGTTATCACAGTCGCCAATTATATAAAGCTCCAAGCTCAAATAATATAAAATTGGAGATTCAGAACTACATGGCGGCGAATGGGGGCCCACGGCGCAAAGTGGCCTCCCGTT
Organism: Barypeithes pellucidus; assembly: GCA_963991005.1. Taxonomy (NCBI): domain Eukaryota; kingdom Metazoa; phylum Arthropoda; class Insecta; order Coleoptera; family Curculionidae; genus Barypeithes; species Barypeithes pellucidus. Next base: position 18,072,147 of record OZ022566.1, read on the forward strand.
ACGCAATGCGAGGCCCCTTCAAAAAGTGATTTTTCTTACGCAACACTAATTTATTATGATTTAATACCATCATCAAGAAATGAGTTCCTATACATCTGTCGATCGCCTTAGATCTTAAGAACCTTTACAATTTTTTTTACTAAAAAAGCATACTATTATTCGTTTTGCAAAGAAGGTAAGTTTTTTCTTGTTTGCGTTGAATAAGTATAGAGTCGCGCAAGCAAGTGAGTTCCTCTGAAAGTGGGGCCCCAGGCCCAGGCCCACCGGGCCCAGTAGAAAATAGGTCCTGGATAATGTTTATAGTAACAAGGAATTAACAACTGCAACGTCTTACAGTTGCTAAGTTTTCACAATATTGTTTTCTGAATAACGTTATCGTTTGAAATTATTTTTAAACCAAATTTGCAGGAAATCTTTACAAAGGTTTTCGTAAAATGAATTTAAAGGAAAAGGTACATAACAAGATCGAATTTGAATATCATACAGGGCAGGTTAAAATAAGAAATAACTTTAAACAAGTCGCAAAAATAAGTTTCATTTGGTTAAGCATTTCTGACTCATTTTCTGACCAAATGTTTCTAAGCAGTTAAAAACTAAATATCTCCGTTTTTAGTCAGTTGGCAATGGAAACAATTTTATAAAATAGGACAGAATTGATGTTTTTATGAGAGAAATGTATTCCTCTTTAATTTGTTAAATAATATATGAAAAACATTATTATAACTTACTAGTAATATACTAATCTACAAACAAAATTAATTGAAAAGTTGTTCAATGGTTCAATTTAGGGAAAATACGTTTACAGAAATGCGTTGAACAAACCAGAGGTCATATTAAACAATTTTTCAAATAATGTTTTTCTAGATTATTATTATTTCATTCAAATATCATTTATACAATAAATGTTTCCATTGCTAACTGATGATTAAACATTGTGATATTCAGTTATAAACTTTGGTCAGAAAATTAGTTATAAATGGTTAATCGAGTGAAATATCAAAAAACCTCTTATCATATTTTTTGTTCAGAATCTAAGATTTAACATGTAAGTCTACATTGTTTGAGGAAAGAATCAACTTTTTCGACTTGTTTAAAGTAACATCTCATTTTAACCTGCCCTGTATGATATTAATTTTACGAGAACTTATACTTTGGTAAATATTTCCTGGAAATTTACTTTAAAAGTGATTTTAAACAATAAAGTTATTCAGAAAAGAAAAGTGTTGTCCCTTCTTGTGGGTTTTGGAATAATATTATATAATAAATGTGATTTTTAGTATAAACCTTAGTTTCTAAAGAGTATTAAAAAATTTTCTCTCATAGGAATTATCAGTTTTTTATTTTAAATTCCTATGGAGTAACATCTATATCTATAATTTACCAATTTACGTTATTCTAGCTTAACTAAATAAATCATTTTATAAGGCCTAATAAATAATTTTGCGGTGGGGCCCAAATTTTGAAGTTCCGCCACTGCTACAAAAACATCTAATTAATTGAAATTCTTGAATTGAAAGGGTGGGAAGTTCCACATTGACACCCGGTATAAATGTACTCTACAGATCCCCAGAACTAGGTTAAAAAAAAAATCAACAGCATGATAATATGTTATGTGTATGGGATTACGACACCACAAAATAAATGAGCAAAGCGTTGACAATTATAAAATGCCGGTGATGCAAACAGTCTTCAGTCAAGGAAACCCAATCTCCATTCCCATTAATTGTAAGATAACACTCTTTTTTCTTTATCTGCCTCTTTCAGTTGTCCCGAAATATACCGACCATTAATTATATACACCGAGTCTTTGCGAAAATATCGTTTATTTTCGAGATCATCCCAGTGCCAACGTTCCAACATAAAGGTATGTTTCCATGCAAGCGTTACGTTTTTCATTTGTCATTTTGTCTAATAGGCTTGCCCTATTCGGATTTCTTTTGTTAATGATGGATGAACCTCCTAATGAATTCTGCTAATATTTTACTTGAATAAAAAGCCACATATACTATATGATTGATGCTTTTGTTTTTGCCTTGTTGAGCAAGTCATATATGGTTTTCTATATACAAAAAAATATGTTCAACATATCTAGTGATATTAAAACGTTCTTTTTAATGAAACAAATACCTAAAGCTGAAGTAACCATTGCATTGTGCACAACATAGTACGACAGTAAAATACAAATCATTTAAATACATTTTTAATAAGGGAGAGAACATAATAGATATTCGATTATTCCAAGTGGACAAAAGGGTTCAAAGGTCATGTAAGTCGACAAATATATTTTCTAATAGCTGCCAATTATGATAATACCGACTATCTAATTTAAAAAGTTTTCGTGTAATTTATCCAAAATCCGACATGTAAAAATAATCTATCACGATAAAACAGCAGACCAGATAGTCCGGGAAAACGACATATGGTCAAGTAATTTATAATTCGACTTGGTATTCGCCTTACTTTTTGTTTTACATCAGTGCTAATAACAGGGTTCAACTAGGAATGGGTAGATTAGGTTTTTTATATCGATATATTCTATCGAAATATTGAACTGATTTTAAAATATACAGGGTGGCCCATCGAAAACAGTCCAGCAAGGTTTACGGCTGTGTAGGGGAAAATTTAAAAAAAACCTCGGACCCGTAAACTTGTGTTTTCAGGGGGACACGTTTCACTATTAATTTCATCCCTGTAACCTCAACCCCCCCTAGCGGGGGCGTCTACTGCCTTTGTTTCTTCAAATGGGTATGGGCATTAAATTCTCTTTAAAATGGCGCTCAAATTTACAAAACGAAGCGCCATTTTAAAGAGAATTTAAGGCCCTTTAAAAAGATGTATCACAACATACCCATTCCCATTTGAAAAAACAAGGGCAGTAGCCGCCCCCGCTAGGGGGGTTGAGGTTACAGGGATGAGATTAATAGTGAAACGTGTCCCCCTGAAAACACAAGTTTACGGGTCCGAGGTTTTTTTTTTAATTTTCACGTACACAGCCGTAAACCTTGATGGACTAGGCTTGCTGGACTGTTTTCGATGGGCCATCCTGTATACATCAGAAAGAATTATACGGTCAGAAGCCATCCGCAGAAATAAAAATTAGATATATGTCTTAACTCATCTTTACCGTTAGCAAAAACCATAAAGTCACCAAATCCTTTATTAAACAAAGACAGAGCCCGCCGCGCGAATTTGCGATGTTTGATGTTCTACAAAACTACTGGTGGATTTATGCTGTTTTTTATGCTTCTCTGCTATGGGACGTGTTCAGCCATGGCTACGAGCCACAATGCTTCAATACCGATTGTCCAATTTAGCTTTACTACATATTGAAGATGAAATAATCGAACAGAAAATGAGGGCGGTACATGTTCTGAATGTATTTGCTAAAAAAAATTGCCAAATAAAATTGGTAACATAATATGACTGTGTTAAATAAATTTGGACGTTAAATGTAATATTTATTAATGTATATTATTGGCTCATTTTATATTTTTTATGCATTAGTGCATCGGGTTTTCTAGTATTTACTATAAATTATTGACCAAATTCAGCAATATTTGGATGTGATCAAATAAAACTTACAATTGCGCATGCGCCGAGCTTTTTCGTCTCGCCCTAAACTGGCACTGATTATGTCCAACAAAATTTTTATTTTATTCGGGTTGGTTCCCAACCCAACACCCAACTTATTTTATTGGCCTAAAATAGTTAAGGAATTCGTACATGAAAACTATTAACCGATTTTGGAAATTAAATAAAGGCCTCAATAAAATAAATAATTTTATTATGAATATACGAACATTTTTCACAATTTTTCTAAAACTGCTTAAAAAAATATCGATAAAATTTACGAATATATCGATAAAATCAATGCCAGCTCTACTAATCACAGGGGTTAAGCTAAAGGCGAAAAGTTCCAAGTACGGCTTGCACCCAAGTCGTTAAATATTCATAATATCATAATCGAATTTTTAACATAACGCAAAGCAATAAAGGTGTCATGTTTTACTTAAAATAAATTGTTATTATGGCACGATATGAGTCATATTTATGAACGGAAGGGTTAACGTCGCATCGTGAATAAGATTTTAGAATTATTACAATATTTCGTAGCTTTTTTCATATTTTTTGGAAATTTTATTTTTGCCAACTTTTTATTGTTTGTAAATAACGCGAGCTGAGAGAGCCAAATAGCCTGTTTTATCGAACAAGTTATGTACAGAAATAAATATTATATATAAAGGGTGATTTTACTTATTACAAAACGATATCTCGAGAACGGTTTAAACTATTTTCGTAAACGTTAACACTGGCCAATTGGAAACAGATCAAAAATAGTAAAATGTGTATCTTACTGCGGTTAATTGAAAACAAATTAAAAATTATACAGGGTGTTCCTTAATGACGTGCTAATATTTCAGGGTGTGATTCCTTAGGTCATTTTAAATAGAAAAGTTCATATGAACATATGGCCGCAACGTCTTAAATTTTTTGCTACAGGGTGTTGAATTTTTACTTTTTAAATGGTTATTTTCTAATATCTCCGAAAGTACTTTAGATATTATTTTTAATTTTGGTACGTGTTAATAGGATATAGAACCACAAATTTTAGTTAGAAAAGTTCTTCAATTGTTCCACCAGTGGCGTCCCTGCAAACATGTTCCCTGATATTCTTTATAAAAAAGATGGTACGCCACTGACATTTTTCCATGTGGATATTTTTCTAATTAGCCTGGTCAATTTTACATGAAAACGGTCTCTTGGTTTTTCTCGTCAGACGCATCGTTCTTCATTAAAACCACTAAATTCATATTGAAACTCATTATTATTAATATTGATAAAATAATGAATGATAAATTTTGTTTTATAAAAATTGTTGGAGTGGGCAATTCGATGCGAAGACGGGCGGAAGCAGTGAAGGTGGCCATTTCCAACAATTTTTATGAAACAAAATGTATCATTATTATTTTATCAATGTTAGTAATAATGAGTTTCAATATGAATTTAGTGGTTTTAATCAAGAACGGTGCTTCCGACGAGAAAAGCCAAGAGACCGTTTTCATGTAGAATTGACCAGGCTAATCAAAAAAATATCCACATGGAAAAATATCAGTGGCGTACCATGTTTTTTATAAAAAATATCATAGGACATGTTTGCAGGGACGCCACTGGTGGAACAATTGAATAACTTTTCTAACTAAAACTTGTGGTTCTATATCCTATTAACACATACCAAAATTGATAATAATATCTAAAGTATTTTCGGAGTTATTAAAAAATAACCATTTAAAAAATTAAAATTCAACACCCTGTAGCAAGAAACTTAAGCCGTTGCGGACATATGTTCATATGAACTTTTCTTTATAAAATAACTTAAGGAATCACACCCTGAAATATTAACTCATTACAGAACACCCTGTATAATGGCTGTCATACCGCGGACAATTTTGAAAAGTATTTAAAATTATGAATGTTTAAAACTGTTATCAATTGAGAATCAATTACGAAATTCTGTTGTGGTGGGGAAATATAAACAGAATAAAAATCGTAGTCATAATTTTGTAGATTATGAAATGGACGGATGGAATCTAAAATGGCTTAAAATCTTATTTCGAATCGAGTTATAAACATCATATTATATAGTTCATTTGTATTTCTACCGATATTGAGTTTTTACGGTTAAAAAAAACAATTTCATGTAATCGCTCTCAAAGCTTTAAAAAAATGTTATTGTTCCTATCACTTTACTTGAGGCATAAATTTCAACATAAAAAGGTTATACCCGAGGCAAATAAAAGTTACCATTAAAACCGCAAGGTTCCCTAACTGAAAACAAAAAATATCTTTAGCTATAAAAACATATATATTCCGTTTTATCAAAAGCTTTATTAATAATGAAAACTGAAGAAATAAAAAAGTGTATTGTCGTTAAGCTTATTTCGACAATAACATTTTTATTATTGGCCTTAGGAATAATGAAAAGTATTGTGTTATATAAACCATAACTTTTATTTCTACGATTTAGTACATGTATATAAATTGCACAATTCTTTTCTTTCTTTCGGTGTGAGACAAAAAGAGGGGGATGTTTTATGTCCATTACTTCTTATCGTATCGCTAACGAAACTAAGTTATAATTCTTTATCTCTATAATGCTAAGCTATAAAATTATTAATATCTTTCGTTATAATTGAGTTCAGGCCTAGGAGAGGTACACCTTATATTATAGCCCATTAAGTTTCGAAGGCTACGAAGCAATCTTTACAGTTATTATTTTTATAACTATCCCATAATATTTTTACACATGTAGAATTTTGTATTATCTAATAAAAATAAACTAGTTAGCAAATATTTATTATTGTTAGGGAATATTCAAAATTTAGAATAAAAACTGTTTATTTTTTATTTATTTATTTATTGCAGTATCAATAGCGGTGGTTGCCATTTACAGGTACATGAATCTAGTCTAAATAAAACCATATAAATATTGTGTGCTAAAATAATCTAAAATAAACCCTGATCCTGATTTTGCAGTTTGGTTCTCATAGATAGAACATACTCAGTGTCATGGTACCTACATCTACAGGGTGCCCCAAGTAAAGTGGACTATTAAAAGTATCTCGAGAACTAAATGAGATTTTATTTTGAAAATTTGGCTGCGGCTATAAGGGATGGTTTTCTACGTTTATAAAATATTTTCGATGGTGCGGTGTTGCCGGATCACAATTTTACAATAGTTTCACAAGACTATCACAATTTTATATTTTTGAACAGTAATTAATTAGTTTTATACAGGGCGTCTCCATAACAATGTTTCTGAGGCAGATGAATTATAGCAAAAATCTTCTTTTTTTTTAAATAGGGCACCCTGTATTTGATATGTTTTGATAATGGAGGATTTCTATCTAATGATATTAAGTGTTCCTATACATCTTCAGTATTTTCGGACTTATAGCGAAATTTAAAAATTATCTTATAAAAATATATTTTTTGATAGTGTGGTTGGCTGTGGAATCACATTACTCGAGCTTAGATATTCTAAATTTATTTTATATTCATGGGGAGTGTGGTAGAGTTTTATCTAGAACTTGCAGAAAATTTAATGAACTGCCTCCTGATGCAGCTCCTATGACTCCCAAAAAGTTGATTGGCGGAGGCGGTCCATGGAAATGGCCCCAAGTTCTCCGGATCAAAACAATCAAATAGGGGTGTCCCATTTAAAAAAAAAGAAGATTTTTGCAATAATTCATCTGCCTCAGAAATATTGTTATGGTGACGCCCTGTATAAAACTAATTAAATACTGTTCAAAATTATAAAATTGCGATGGCCTTGTGAAACTATTGTCAAAATTTCAGCTTTCTAGCTGTAACCGCTAAAATGATTTTCTTTTCAGGTCCCGATACGGCGTTAAATAACCACAAAATTATTTATAATTCAAAAACTCTTAAAGATAGGTATATGATATTATACAGAAAACTGTTTTAGATTTTTTCCTTGATTCCAAAAAAACTATATAGGGTAATTCATTTAAAATTCCGAAGTTGCTACCACTTTCGGTATGATTATAGCCACAGCCAATTTTTCAAAATAAAATCTCATTTAGTTCTCGAGACACTTCTAATAGGCCACTTTACTTGGGGCACCCTGTATATCAATTGTCAACCTATTAAATAGACTACACATACGATATGTATAATAAAGAGTTCATGTAAATGTTAGTTCTTGGAAATCTAAAAACAATATCCTTTTAAGTCGATTTAATTATGCGATTGGCCGGATTAAGAGGGTAGGTAACTGAGAGACCAATTCTGGGTTATCTCACTTTGATACAAAGCTTTATACAGATATATCAAACATGTCATGGTTCTTCTATTCTCCAAGCAGTCTATTAAAGATATTCAGCAATGCGTTATGGTTATAGCCTTTATCGGGGTAATATCCAAACCGTTTATAGAACATATTATTCATACTTACGCTGTGGACCTACTCCGAATGATATGTTGATGCAAAATAACGTACAATATTTAAACTTAGGCAATACTAATGCATCAAATAATAATTGAAAACATATATCAGTATTAAAAAGAAATGTCATACACAACGAACTAACCAAGAACCGCAACAGCCTAGAACATTGGAGACAGATTGATGATTTGACTATTTTTTACAGATATTTCGATGAACCACTGCCGCCCATCCATATGTGGTTCAGCTTAGTAATCCTCGAACTTCATGTGTTTAAGAACTCTTTCATCTGGAGAACATTATCCTTGTGGAACGATCTTCCTGCGATCGTGTTTCCCAACGAATTTCACAGTCAATGGTAAGTAATATACATCTGCGATAAAAATAACAATATACATATAGTGAGATGGTCGTAAGGGTTCTTACTTTACTTTGTATCTTTTTAGGCGAGAAATTATGGATATTCCTAAATTTTTCTAAGGAACAATCCTCTAACAACGTCAAACCTTGAATTAAAAAATATGCTGTTGTTGAAGTTGAACCCCACTCTGAAAAAACGATGAGTTATTTGAAACGTCAAAATTATTTAGTAGCAAGACGCCCTTTTTTAGGTTATATATTTTAAAGGTCTATTTTCAATTTCGGCCACGTTTGAAGTTGAAAATTACCAGTAAAAAATGTCGCGATACGACTGGTATTCGACACGCGCCTAGATTAAACAACACATATTTTATTCCTTTCTTTGGCATGTTGACTATAACTAATTTCAAACCATTAATTTTAATAGGCTTTAATATTACTGATACTCGACACCTATTTTTTCTATAAGATAAGACTGGAGATACATCCGCGTCTTACGAATTACAGCTATATTTAACATACGTAAATTTATTTAAAAAATCGTTAATAATAAATTGATAAAATACTAATGTCTGGTTGCAGAAGTATTTTAAACAATAAAATACAGTGAAACCTCTTCTAACGGACACTCTAAGAAGCGGACCTTCCTATTAAGCGGTCATTTTTTATAGTCCGGAACTAGGTATATGAAATTCCATGAAAACCAGCCTCTCTTGGGCGGACTCTCCTGTGGGCGGACGCGGACAGGCTGTTTTAATATGAAGAGTGCGAAAACCCTCCTTTAAACGGACAAAAAATTTTTTAAAGTATTTGGGAGACGAATAAGTACGGTGCAAAAACTCTCTGAAGACAGACCGGCAACCAATCGCGTATGCGTGGAAACGCGAAAGGACTTCGCCGAATGAAAGTATATATGATTCCCCGACAGCAGTACGCCGTTTATTTGTGAGTTGTAAGGTTAAAATCGTAAACAATGGCACAAAAATGTCGCGTTTTGAGTGTGAAAGAGAATATTGATGTTGTGGAAGTTTGTAATTTGATAACAATGATTTGGGCGAGTTCATTAACATTGATAGCAATATGCTATTAGAAGATGATAGTGACCCCATTCCTACCGATTATGTAGTCCAAACTGAAACCACATCACTATCTGACGACTCTGATGAAGAAATTTAATGAAGTAATCAAACAAATGTCACCAATTATCAACAAGATTAGTATGGTTAAGGAATTATAAGAGTATGCAAAGAATAGAGGTGACTCTACAGCAATGGAATTGTTATCAGACTTGGAATTACATCTTCTAGATTGCAAGTATAAAACGCAAGCACGTCCAACTACGTTATTAGATTTTTTTAGTACTACATCCTAACTAAAACTAGTGTATGTCTGTTATGTTATGTTTATTTGTACATACATATACATACTGATAATTTTGCATTTACATATTACCTAATAACAAATTTCCCATGGGCGGACAAATTTAGACGGTCCGCCTTAGAGAGGTTTCACTGTATAAGGTTTAAGTAGTGATCCATTTCACAGTGCTTAAAGTAAAAATAAAGAAATAAGTATCTGTATAAACCACAAATATATAATTTCTGCCCTTCTCCTTTTGTCAGACTCTAGCCTTACTGATGAATCGTGAAACGTCGAAACGCGCTATATTTGTTATTTAGGTTTAGACACAATTTTATTTCTTTTAATAAAATATAAAACAAATAGCATACATTTGAAAAAAATGGTAAATCATGTAATAATGTTTGTTCGATATATCGAGAAAATGTTTTTTTTATTTTTAAAAAGAAATATCTTTCCGACTCCTAATCGCAATATGTCACGTTGGCTTATACGTATAAAGAAAGAGGCAATATAATCGGGTTGGCCATTTGTCAATATTATTTCTGAAAACAAAGAAGCATTGCTTTTATTAGGAAAAATTTTCCCTTAATTTAGAAAGCACTTTGTTCGCTTATCGGGTGCATATAGCCTCGCAATCTGTGTAAATCTTCCTGGGGGACCAATATATCACAATATTGACACAATATTTTAGCAACGAGGTTAATAATGTAATAAATTCCACGTTTCCACCAATTTGACAGTAATATACCATAAGAAAAAGTCTCGGAGACGCGGATATGAAATATATGATTTATTTTTCATATTCTTTATACCACTCAAAAGATCTATACAGTACGTCAATAAAGTCTTGCACTCATTAATTCAAAAGTCAGAGATTTGTTTGTTTTTAAGCGCGGAAGCGGACGTGAACTCCTGTTTTTAGTTTCTCATTTTTTAAGGAAAAACATCGGTATACCGGGTCCGCAAACGAAGCGGGGACGGAAGATTAAATCGTTATAGAAGAACTTATCAACAATACCAAAACAGCTTGAGGTCTTGGATTAAAAGCGATATGTTTTAAAAATATTTTATATTATACTGGGTGGCCCAAAAAAGTGTGACAGCATAAAGTTATATTTTTTTTAAATGGGACACCCAATATTTTATCGCATATTTAGGTTCGTATTAGTATCGTTTATAAGTGCCTCAAATTTTATTTAATTTGGTTTTGTAGTTTCGAAGAAATAAAATAAAAACTAAAAAAAAAAGTTTTGCAGTCCTGAATAATAAAATCAATAAAAACAATCCAGAACTATTTTTTTAATCTCGGCATTTGGTGATATTTATGACAAGAGATTTAGAGATACTATGAATCGTCACATGTTAAAATAATTTTTCTTAAGTTTTTCAAAAAACCCGAACAAACCCGAACAAACCCGAACACCCTGTATATTATTTGGCTATTTGACGTAGAATTCATAAACAATTTTGATATGATATGGAAGATAGGGGTGGTGGTGAGGGGGAAGAAATAACGCACTTTTAAACACATTTCTGATATTTGCCTCCCCCTCTCTATTTTGAACTGTGGGTAATTTGGGTGTATTGAATTGATCCACTACAAATACCCCAACTTTTGTGGTATAGTTGTTGCAGAATTATACCGTTGACTCTTACTGCCATAAATAAACTACCTGATTAAACCCTATTGAATACGCCTCAACCACTCCAAAGCTCAATAAATGGGATCAGGGCCGGCTTGAAAATGTATACCACACCACATGATTTATTTTTATAATTTAAAATAAATAGAAAGGTATTTTTAGTTTTAGTTACCTATAATAAATGTAAAATAATGATAACTTAATGATAATTGAAAAAAATAATATAATTTAAAAGTATAACTATTAGGATAACAAGTACAATAAAAATTAATTAAATTCTAAGAAACTATTGATAATTTATTCAAAATTTAACTCTGTATCACTATCACTATCTGCATCTAAGCCTAAACTTATAATTAAGGGTTGAACCTTTGTAATCATACAATTGTAAGAATTTTCCACCTTAAGTACATGTTGTACCCAGTTTTTCCAGCTGTCTGCAGAAATTTTTCTTACTTCGTTTTTAATTAATTCTACTACAGATGCATTTAATATTATTTCTCCTAATATTGGATTTTAATTGGTGCCATATTAGCTCCATAGGATTGAATATACAATAGTACGGAGGAAGACGCAACACTGTATGTCCATTTTCTGCTGCAAGTTTGTCACACTCGTATTCCTTATTTATTTTAAAAGCTTTTAATACTTCTAGCAGTTCTCGTTTTTTGTAAGTTTCTTCAAAATATAAATCATTGTCAATCATAAAATTTTGAATTTCTGCTTTTGTATTATTAGAATTGGGAATGATTTTTGCTTGCCGACTATGATAACTAGCATTGTCCATTACAATGACGCTATTTTCAGGTATATTTTTAAGGAGTTTATGTTTAAACCAATCTTCAAAAAGTTGTGCGTCGGTATCTTGATGGTAATCTACAGAAGAATCTGTTATGTTTTTAGCTGAAAGCAATAGACAATTTGGAACAAACCCGTTCTCTGAACCAGCATGTAATATTGTGATTCTTTTGTCTTTATTTGATGATGCCTTCCTCAACCTTCTTGGAGTGTCGTGGGTATCGAACCATATTTCGTCAAGGTAAATAATTGGACGAATTTCTTCGCTGTTTTAAGTCTCCATTCCCGTACAGTTTGTGCCTCATACATTTGGTAAATCTTTCTTCTTAATAAATCCATGTAATTTTCGTCAATGCTTCTAAATGTGCCAGAAGCACTCCGATTTTTTCTAGGATTAACAGGTTTAAGTACTATGTCTCTTACCGAAGATAAAGGAGTTTTTGTCAAAGTAGACGTCTCTGCTAAAGCATCCATCGAATTAAAATTTCTGCTCAATAACGATTGATACACATTTTTAATTATTACTTTTGCATCGGTAGATAAATACTTTCTTTTAAAAATGACATTTGAACATGCCCCCCTATCAGCACAATTCTAAGGGCGCCACGTTCTACCACTAATAAGCCTAACTAAAAATTACTCGCCGGGAAACCACTATTAAAATTATTAAAAATCACCTTGTATTTATATACAGGGTGCTGATAAAGTCTGGAATAATCGATTTTTCTTGAAAACGCAAAACTTTTTCGAAAAACGCTCGTACCCGTCGATTTTATTTTATTCTTTGAAATTTTTTGGCGCTCTTCAATATTATACCGGATGCGCCAAAAACGCTAGGCAAGTGTCAACTTCACTTTTTCAAATAGAACACCCCTTTTTTTCTCCAATATTCAGATTCCTCTCTAAACTCTAGACAAGTTTCATATAACATATTGTATGGCTAAAGTCAACAGGAATTGAAATACAGGGCCCACAATAAAAATCAAGGTATAATTTTAAAGCTTGTTTTCCATGACAAATACTTAGGCTAGAAAAAAAATTCTAACAGGAAATTGGTAATACAGTGAACAATCTAAAAAATTATTTGAGTAAGTGTTGAAAATGGTGTCCATTTACGGCTCTACAATGTCCCAATCTCTCAACAAATTCTAACTGTACATTATGTACAATTTCTGGGGTAATTTGTCTTATGGTTGTTGTTATACGCGTTTTGAGAACATCAATATCTTCTGGTTTATTTTTGTAAACCCTTTCCTTAATATAGCCCCACAGAAAGAAGTCCAATGGCGTTAAGTCGGGGGACCTCGCAGGCCACTCTATTTCACCCCGTCGACCTATCCAATGATGATGAAATAACTCATTCAGGTATCTACGGACTTCGACCGAATAGTGGGCTGGTGCACCATCCTGCTGAAACCACATAGTTGTATCATGTGAGTCAGGAATGTTCCGATCGGGAAATAGGGCAATCAACGCTGGAGCGAGGTCTTCTTCAAGAAACTGCAAATATCTTTGGCCAGTCAAATTTTCCTCAAAAAAATAGGGTCCTATAACAGTATCCCGAATTATTCCTGCCCATACATTAATTTTTCTCGGCCGCTGGGTATGAATTTCTCGGAACCAATGGGGATTTTCCCTGGACCAATACCGGCAATTTTGACGATTTACCATGCCATCTAAGAAAAAAGTAGCCTCATCGGAAAAAATTATGTTACTCGGAAATAATGCATCGTTAATCAAGTAATTATCCATGAGAATTTCGCAGAACTCATTCCTTCTGTCAGGGTCGCCTTCCAAAAGTTCCTGTACTCCTTGACATTTATATGCATGCCATTTTTCCTTTTTCAGGAACTTTGCCACCGTTGAATCGTGGATATTTTGAACATTTTGAGAAATGCTTCTTGTGCTCGAATGTGGTCTCTCTTCCAACGAAACTAGAATATCAAGTTTGACATCGTCGGAAATTTTAGGTCGTCCACTTCTAGGTTTATCCTTAACGTGACCAACTTCATTATACTTCTTAACAATTTTGGAAACAGTTGCCTGATTTATGTGTTCTCTATTTGGATATTTATCATTAAAATACTCACAAACTTCTATTTGTGTTCTCTTTCGATCTCCACATCCTACTATTATTAATATTTCGATTCTCTCAGCTTCCGTTAGAAACATTTTTATGGGTAAAAGTGACAACTTTGGAGTAAATATTAAATGTTTTGACATTTACGTAACTAAGTTATTATGTAGAAACCGGTAAGAAGGTAAATACCTAGAACTTAAAATTATACCTTGATTTTTATTGTGGGCCCTGTATTTTAATTCCTGTTGACTTTAGCCATACAATATGTTATATGAAACTTGTCTAGAGTTTAGAGAGGAATCTGAATATTGGAGAAAAAAAGGGGTGTTCTATTTGAAAAAGTGAAGTTGACACTTGCCTAGCGTTTTTGGCGCATCCGGTATAATATTGAAAAACGCCAAAAAATTTCAAAGAATAAAATAAAATCGACGGGTACGAGCGTTTTTCGAAAAAGTTTTGCGTTTTCAAGAAAAATCGATTATTCCAGACTTTATCAGCACCCTGTATACATCAGGCATAGGTATAAATTGAATTTGTATACCTACCTGGTCCGGCTCTGCTCGAAAAGGTTTTAAAATTTGGGATTTCCTTAGTTATTTTATGGTCGAAGGGATAATGAGGTTTTATTGCAGTCAAAGGATCAACGGTATAATTCTGCAAATACTAAACTTATTCATGGGGATTAAATTTATCTTGCAAGTTCGACTAGAACTTGGCCGCTTTATCCTTACAAGAATATTCCAATAAAATAAAAGGCATAAAAGTTTTTTATTCCGAAGCGGTGTTGACGACACACCTAAATAATTAGTACTCAGCGTCAACTTTAAGATTAATACATGTCATTACCGTATCCAATGCGGAGCATATAAAAACTTTATTGCCTAATTTTAATGTCTTAAAGGGATTACCGGGAAACTAACCACCCTGATTTAATGGCCTACGATTAGTCCTCAGCAAAAAAAACATTATGTATGTTTTGTTTTAGGACATAATGTACATATAATGATTATTTTTAGACCATGGCGTCTTGGGGTCCTAGAATAATGTGGGACTTTTTAAGCCACGTGTTTCGTGCGCTTCCGCTATAAAAGTGTGTAACACCTTAAGCCATAAAACTCTTCATTTAAGGTTATTAAAAAACTGATGTTTTTTTGTCAGAGTTGACGAGACGTTTCAACTTTATTAAATGGCAGCCATAAAACTGTAACATTGTTAACTGAAGACCGATTGAATAAGTAATGTAAATTATGCCATTTACCGGTTTGCCTATTAAGCTCTGACGACATGTCATTTTATTAGAAAGCAGTAAAATAAGTCGTCAGCGCCCTAATAAACAAACCATGACCATCTCAAAACAAAATAACTAGAGGCAGACATGGAATACTAATGTCTTCGTGGAATCCATATAATGGTAAATAAAATAAAATTATAGCATCATTATTTAAAATAAGTCAGCAGAAAAATGAACCAAATCTGGATTTATTTTACATTTACAAGTATTAATACACGTAAAGTACAGCGCCATTGTAAGTAATAAAAGCCATGGTTTTATATTTAATTTCATATAACATGACGATGTTCGTGTCTATATTTCGGTCTTCATTTTTATTGCCGACTTCCATCTACAATGTTGTTAAGACAATAAAGTTTTTATTAATTCCAGGTATAAAATAATTACAAATTTTATATCAAGGCGTAACTCTACCTAAAGTTTTAATCATCGGTTATTACTATTTAAAAGAATTATTTACTTTTCAACAAGAATAACTCATGCACGTGCCAATTCAAAGAAGATATTGATGCCTATATTCAAGCGCGGATCCAGGGGGAGTCATGGGTGTCATGACGAACAACCCGAACAAACCATCAATTTAACCCGAAAAATACCATATACAGGGTGTTATGGAAATGACGTATTATATTTAAATTGGTGACTCCAGGGGTGTCCTAGAGAAGCGCTACATACTTTTTTTTTAAATCGAACGTTTAAAAAGTGGGGTAATTCACCCCTAAACCCACACATAACTCCTCGGCACATTCATATATGAACATATTACATTGCCCAGCTGGGTAATCAACAGATGTTCAGGCAGAATGTTGCCAAAATGTTTAAAAGTGTAAAACTTTAGTTCCTTATAAAAATAAATATTTAGCTTAAGTAAATCCAGGCCGCGATTAAGGAATCCAGGGCACAGACACTTTCAGTTATTTTTTCTTGCTCATCACGTGTCCTGATGATAGTGTGGGAGTGCATAATAAGCTTATCACTAAACACCAACACTAACGCATAATTACACTTTACAATAACACACATAGAACAAGAGCACTTAATCATATCGCAATAGAAATAATAAAAACGCTAATTTCTATAGGCCATGAACCCTTTACAAAAGATAAAATGAAACAATTATGTTAACAATTGACAGGAACTACCCTTTGAAATAATGGTCTAATCCATCCTCGGACCAGTCGTCGAACTTTCTTTCCGAGAACTCTCCGCTACTAGAGCCAGCGCGGTTGCCATTTTTTTTTTATGATCAAACACAAACACTATAGGAAAAATCGTTTAGGGCACTCTGGGAGTGGTGCGTGTGCGCAAAAAGCGATTCACGTTAGTTTTGAATCGTTGGAAGTTATATTCGTTGGGTAAAACGACCTCGGGAAGGTCGTTCCATAAGGATGAAGTCCTCCAGATTAAAGAATTCTTAAATAATGAAGTTCGAGGAGTGCTAAGCTTAACTACATATGGATGGGCGGCAGTGGTTCGTCGTGTATTTCTGCTATTCGCCACTCTGGGCGGAATTAAGAGGGCAAGGTCAGCCGAGCACTTCCATGCAAATATCTGTAAAAGAGAGTCAAATCACCAACCTGTCTTCGATGTTCTAGGCTGGCGAGGTTCTTCGTCAGCTCGTGGTCTCCAATCAGACGAATGGCCCTCTTTTCGATGGAATCCAGCAGCCGAAGTGTATGTTTGGGTGCAGAACTCCAGGCATGAGAGCAGTACTCTAGTGATGGTCGAATTTGGGCTTTGTATAGTGTCAAAAGTTGTTGAGGTGTATACAGCTTTCTGGTTCGGAAGAGTACACCAAGGTTCTGAGAAGCTATCTTGGCGATTGCCACAACGTGGTAATGCCGAGATATATTTCCTCCCAGATTGACACCCAGCAAATTAATAGATGAAGCCAGATAACCATTTGATATAACCAGACTTTAACATTGTTGCCGTTCAGCGCACAGACATGTAGTTCTCTCTTCCACCCATTACTGATTTTCAATAACATATCAAACAATCACAGCTTCACTTTCCAAGAGTTTTATGAATGGATTACTGGACCTGTGGGTTCGACTAACGTGCCTTGTATAACCCCCCCCCCTTTATGCCTTTATGCCTTTATTGAAGACCAACAGGAATACTCTTCGTTGCAGCATAGTATTAATTTCAATTTTGGTTGGATCTTTAACGCCCTGATAACATTACTTATATAAAATTGGACATAAATTCTGCAAAGATCACCCTCATAGACCCTCCTGGGTTAAAACCGAATAGCATCACCCCACAAACTATAAACTTATAAGTCTGCAACTTGTTTAATAGCCATCATTTCGTTTTGTTTTAATTGCTCGTCAAAATTTGATTACGGGAAGTTTCTTTATACTCTGCATTTCTTGTATTTGTCTCTGTCAAAGCTAAAATCTTCTCAGATTGGTCAAATTGCTATAATACGGGGAATGAAAATATTGAAAGCTATGATGCCTCATTAAATCTCGTTGTGGCTTATGCGTTTTATCATTTGGCCCATTATTGTTTCAACTCGTCTTTACACGCTATTATATTGCCTCTTTATTATCTTTCAACCACAAAGGTGGGGCATGTCAGTGAACTTACAATAATATAACATCAAGATCAACTTTTTATAAGAAAACCATTAAATTCGAATTAATAAAAAGTAAACAGTTTTATAGAAATTAAATCGTTTCAGTTTAACATTGTTTTAGAAAAATAGAATGTTTATACAGCATATATAGTAAAGATTCTTTCACGAAAAATGGATATAATTTAATGACTGCAATAAAAGTACCTGTGGCCATCCCATTATTTATGACCGTTTGTTATTATTATGTGGAAAGGGCCGGATTGTAATAATTATAATTAAATATACATACATCAGGTAGGTTAGGTTGCTTAATTTATATTTAAATATCTTTTTGTGGTAAAATATATTAGTTTTTGAGGAATGGTTCAAGAATTGTCTTTTACCAAACATTCCTCAGAATAGCGTGATAGTAATGGACAATGCGAGCTATCACAGTCGCCAATTACATACAGCTCCTAGCTCAAATAATACAAAATTTTAAAAAAGTTATAAAAAAAGTGATCTTTTAGAAGTTTTAAAGACATTTTGTATAAAAAAAGTATATGTTTGTGACACATTGGCAGAAGAAATTGGACATACAGTGCTACGGCTCCCACCCTATTTTTGCATTTTTAACCCCATAGAGCATATGTGACACCAGTTAAAATCACTGGTTAGGTCTGAAAATATTACTCCGACTTTAAGTTCTAGTGTTGTAGAATTAATACGAAAATGCTTTAATGATATTCCCCCAGGTAGTTGAAAAAATTCAGTCCGTCACGTAATAACTGTAGGAAATTCGTATATTAGTCTGGATCGTATAATTAATCCAATTATAATTAATTTTCATGAGGATAGCGATAGCGAAACAGAACTATCTATAGATTGACATTATAAATGTAAATAAATATGACTAGTAATATTTAAAAAAAATGTTATTTCATTTGATTACATTAATATAATCATATCATTACTTGTTTTCCTTAGTCCGTCCCTTCATACTTCACTTGTTTATTGCCAAGCTCTTGTCGACACAATGGGACCGACGCAGGAAATCATTAAGTCGTATCCATTTTTCGTGAAACAATCTTTACCTGTTTTACATGCCTCAGTGTGACAGTTTCATCAGACATTGTCTATGAGCAGGATAACGTAAATATCACGTGAAAGTGACTTCCTCATGTCACGTCGAACGACGTGACCAATATCACGTCATAATATTACGTTTAATTAACGTCTATTCACCAAGTGACCGCAGAATACAGAGAAGTCTATATCTGGACAACTCTGGCCCAAGAGCCTATTTCGGTCTTTTTGGAGCTCTTCAGGGGGTTAATTGTTAAAATTTGACCCCAATCAGTGACATCCAGTGTTGCCAGAAATTATTTTCGTTTGGTACTAGATTGCTACTAAAACTGATAACAATATCTAAAGAAAGGGGTTCCCATGCCTGCCTAACAGCATGTCGATCATTTTCAAGAAGTATTAGATTTTAGTATTAGACTTTAGTTAGTACTAAAGTACTAAATGTCTCGAAAAAGTACTACATCTAGTACTAAACCTGGTAATACTGGGACAATTCTAGAGACGCAGGCGCCACGTCTTAAGCAGGTCTTTGGAAAGTTTAATGCTTGAAAAGTTTGAAGAAATAATGCGGTGTTCAAGTTAACCAGAAAAAGACGTATATATTTTGCCGTAATTTATGAGACGTCACAATGTCTTCGATATTTGATTCACTGCAGCCTACTGACCAGAATCACCATATATTGACGTCAATATGACGTGCCTCTGCTGGCTGGGCTTCATTCCAGCATTATTCAAGGACCCGGTATGCACCACATCGTATGCAGCAATTTAATATAACACATGTCGCCTAATTTATGCCAACTAATTACTAAAACAATTTCCATGTGGGAACATATCCATAACCATATTATTAAATGGCACCTATTGGGGCCATATTCATCGGCCATATTACCATTATCGACCTAGTAGACGTCCTCAGTAATTAGATAAAGACGTATACAGTATGATAAAGTCCGACATAGCGTCCTATTAAATATAATTGAAACATTAACCATAAAACCATTTAAGGATAAAGGAGGAACGTAGATATGGACAATCTTGAAAGCCTCTAAAATGGAGAACTTGATAATTCACCTATATTATTTGTCCTTTGTAGTATGGACGCGTCCTTGTTCCGAATGCATTTAAATTCCCCCCAAGAGACTACAAGTAATTAAAATTGTTCTCCTGAAGGATTAACTTTGGACAGGGTAAGTAATCACGACTGCGGATTTGAGCGGACCCTGCATTATTTCGACGAAGTATGCTTCGAGAATTAACGGGAAAAAGGCATTATACCGAATTGAAAACATAATTTGATATCTCCACTTTGACTTTTATAATCATCTAATAGAAACGACACATCATTAATCCAGCTGCCTGTCTGCTGAGGCGCTTTTTTAAACTTCCAAGCAAAAAGAATTCTGTAGGACTATAATACTACGGGAAGACCAGGTCAGCTCAGAAAGTTGAAGTCATGCATGATAGGTTTGACTTTGGTTACTCTATAAAATATTCATTTATATTCCTAATTAATTTGATATATTTTAATAAGTTATATCAAAAGTAATGGAGAAAGCTACTAACCAACATCTTCTAAAGTACCTGGAAGGCTTCAACATTATCAGCGATCATCAATATGGTTTTCGGAACTCCAGATCAACTGGAGATCTTCAAGCCTATGTCACCCATCTTTGGAACAACGCAATCGAACATCATGGGGAGTCTCGGGCTGTTGCACTGAATATTTCTAAAGCCTTTGATCGTATTTGGCATGAGGGACTTCTAAGTAAACTGCGATCCTATGGTATGACCAGTCGATTCTGTGCATGGTTGTCTAGCTTTCTTAAGGGCCGCTCTCTGCAAGTGGCGATTGACGGATTTTTCTCAGACGCCTTCACCATCAATGCCGGTGTTCCTCAAGGGTCTATATTGTCTCCCACTCTCTTCTTACTCTACATTAACGACCTTCTAGTGAAAACGAAAAATCCTATATTTAGTTTTGCTGATGATAGCACACTTATCTCATCTGTCTTTTTGAATGCACAAACATCGGCTGCCGACGCACATCTTCGCAGACAGCATGAAGTATCACGCCTCAACAAAGACCTGAAAGAAATTTTGGCTTGGGGTGACAGTAACCAAGTCGAATTTAACGCTAAAAAAAACCAGGCAACAGTTTTCTCTAAAAAGGTTAACATTACAGAACCGGATATAGTCATGGACGGACACGCAATCCCACTGGCTTCATCTATTAATTTGCTGAGCGTCAATCTAGGAGGAAATAGGTCTTGGCATAACCACGTTGTGTCAATCGCCAAGATAGCTTCTCAGAAACTTGGTGTACTCTTCCGAACCAGAAAGTTGTACACACCTCAACAACTTTTGACACTATACAAAGCCCAGATTCGACCATCACTAGAGTACTGCTCTCATGTCTGGAGCTCTGCATCCAAACATACTCTTCGGCTACTGGATTCCATCGAAAGGAGGGCCATTCGTCTGATTGGAGACCACGAGCTGACTAAGAACCTCGACAGCCTAGAACATCGAAGACAGGTTGGGGGATTTGACTCTCTTTTACAGATATTTTCATAAAAAGTGCTCGGCTGACCTTGCCTTCTTAATTCCGCCCAGAGCGGCGAATATCAGAAATAGACGACGAACCACTACCGTCCGACCATATGTGGTTAAGCTTAGTACTCCTCGAACTTCACTATTTAATAACACTTTCATCTGGAGGACTTCATCCTTGTGGAACGACCTTCCCGAGATCGTTTTTCCCAACGAATATAACCTCCAACGATTCAAAACCAACGTGAATCGCTTTTTGCGCACACGCACCACTCCCAGAGTGCCCTAAAGGATTCTTCCTATAGTGCTTGTGTTTGATCATAAATTTAAAAAAATAAATAAATAAAAAAAATTATATTTCCAAAACGGCTCTGGTGGTTCCGTGGTTAAAGCGGAAGTCATTGAGAACTTTACACCCCATTGCTGGTAAACCATTCGCATTTTGTAGATTTTAATGGTAGTCATGGCGTTTTGGTCCGGCGTCATGCAAGAAATAGCCCTTGGGCAATCCGCGTATGACCGAGGATCGTGGTTTGGAGTCCACGTTAAGCTGTAGGTCTCCTGCGAACGAAGTGGAGAGAAAATTATTTCCAGAAGGAAAAATGCACACCTTTCTATGGTGTTATAATTTTAAATTTACAATATCTATCAATTGGTTAGTTGCACAGAATCTTCAATAAAATTATTACTTGCATCACTTCATTTAGCCAAGTTTAATCAACCGATACTAATAATAAAGGGTTATTTTTACGCACAATGGATTTTAATAGAATGCGATTCGCCCTACAACGGGACCGAGTTATTTTCATACACGAAACCTTTTTAACCACATCTGTTGAATTTAGAAATGTTTTAAACTATGGATTAAATGCGTTATCAATATCAAAAATAAGACTTCAATTGGACATATGCGCGCGAATTGCAATTTAAGCTCATTTTATAATATGCCCTAAAGGTCGCCATATTTAAGCTTATGTTTGAAGAGCTTAAACGGATCACCCTATAAGTTAAATACGGATTAAAATGACTTACTTATTTCTTATAAAAGATTTTATTTATAGTAACATTTGTGGGTTATTTTTGAAGTCAATAGAAGTAGGTAGGGAGTTTGACCAGATGAAACTATAAGGGCGGATATACAGGGTCGCCCATCGAAAACAGTCCAGCAAGGTTTACGGCTGTGTACGTGAAAATTAAAAAAAATCGGACACGTTTCACTATTAATTTCATCCGTGTAACCTCAACCCCCCCTAGCGGGTTTGTTCGGGGGCGGCTACTGTCCTTGTTTTTTCAAATGGGAATGGGTATTAAATTCTCTTTAAAATGGCACTTCGTTTTGTAAATTTGAGCTACGCGCCGCCGAGCAACGGAATTTGAAACATTTCACTGCACCTCTTATCAAGTACACAGGTTTGTGCGTAAACATTTTTTTTCCAAATAACGTATGTAGATCTGGATCAACCACTTTACTGAAGATAAAGTTGAATTGTTACATCAGATATTTTTCTGGTACTTAATGTTGGATTCATACTAACTTGACCCAGAACAGCTGCTTCTACTGCTTCATTTCTTACCGGATTTTCAATGATCCTTTTTTTATTTGCCACTGAACCAGTTTGCCGAAATTTTGCCACTAATTCTAGGATATAACCATGATGTACGTGTCTATCTGGATGTCTACCATTAAACAAAGTTGCCGTTACTCTTGCAAATTGATTGTTTATAAAATACAATTCAATAATTTCCACTCTCTCCTCAATAAAATAAACTATTTTTTATGTCACGATCAAATCAAAAGAAAATAATATCGCAGAAATAACGTATGTAGATCTGGATCAACCACTTTACTGAAGATAAAGTTGCATTGACTGATACTTATTACTTAAAAAAAAATTGTTCACGCACAAACCTGCGTACTTGATAAGAGGTGCAGTGAAATGTTTCAAATTCCGTTGCTCGGCGGCGCGTAGCTCAAATTTACAAAACGAAGCGCCATTTTAAAGAGAATTTAATGCTCTTTAAAATGATGTATCACAAATACCCATTCCCATTTGAAAAACAAGGGCAGTAGCCGTCCCCGCTAGGGGGGTTGAGGTTACAGGGATGAAATTAATAGTTAAACGTGTCCCCCTGAAAACACAAGTTTACGGGTCCGAGGTTTTTTTTTAATTTTCACGTACACAGCCGTAAGCCTTGCTGGACTGTTTTCGATGGGCCACCCTGTATACAAGTCCTGGTAAAGTAGCTGTTGCTTGCCAGTCAGATAAATTGTATCTGTCAGTGAAAATGTCCTATTCACTATTGTTGGTAACAGCCAGATAATGTAACAGCAGGAAGTTTACCGGCACTTGGATATAGCCACCTTAAGCGAATACGATGAGGCGTTGCTTTGTATGTTCTTACTAGACTTAATAATAATAATAATTCGTGTACATACTATATGAACTTTACTGAATTGCCAAATAAACTTATTTTTATTTAGCTCTTCGTTTTATTTACGATTTTACACAATCCAATAAAATTATGAAAAACAAAGTATGCTATAATGTTATCTACAGTCAGCATTTTGTAAAATTAACGTTATCAATTTAATTCTTCTAATAGAATTTGCTTATCGTAATTAAACTGGCTACGCTATGGTGCGCACAAGATAAAAAGGTATGAGTAGTTAAAATTTTATGAGGCAGTTTCAAGTAAATTTAATACTATGGCTATAATCCGTTTAAGTCCTTTGTCATTTGGTGAATCGTTCCTGTTTTGATATATCGGGGGTGCCCTTTCTAACATACCATAATGTTATTAAAATTTGCAGCATGAAACACTGGGCGCGTATAGATGTGAAACGGCATAAAACGGAATGAAATGGCATATCAAAAGGTTTATATTACAGAATTAATGCCGTGTTCCTATAAACACGGTAATAGTTTTGGTAGGCGACTTGTAATTTGTTAGATTAATTTAGATAATGCATGCAATAAAACAGTTGCCTTTGAGTCGATGTGGATAATGAGTATTTTGTCACGATCTTCTATACATTAACATATTCGCATTAATTCGTAAGTTAATTCAATTATAAAGTAATATTTTATCGGTATACAGGGTGTCCCGAAATTAGGGGACAATACTTTACCACCATATTCTCCGGCTAAAAATAATATAATTTTGTCAAACAAACCCCGAAGACGTTTTTTTCTAAATATTTTCGAAACCGTTCATAATAAAATTTTGAAATTAGGTGTGGCGTATAAACTTTTGACGCTAAATCAGTTCATGTATTCAGAATTTCAAAATTTTAATCATAGGCGTCACATGCTGGTGTGGTTAAGGGTTAAAATCTTCCCACTTTTCTAATTAGTCATTATTTTTTTAATTTTCTTAAAAATTATGAAATATTAAAGTATTTTACGTAAAAATGGCTCTCTTAGTTCATATTGATAGGACTTACAGTTTTTGAGTAAAATCGTTTTGAAAAAAAAATTATGTTCATAAAATTCATTAATAAAATAAAAAAATTGTAACGAAGTTACTAATTTCTATGAATTCTCTCAAATAC
Source organism: Barypeithes pellucidus (assembly GCA_963991005.1). Taxonomy (NCBI): domain Eukaryota; kingdom Metazoa; phylum Arthropoda; class Insecta; order Coleoptera; family Curculionidae; genus Barypeithes; species Barypeithes pellucidus. Next base: position 18,097,402 of record OZ022566.1, read on the forward strand.
TTATCGCCAAGGAAGTCTCCGTTGCGGAAAACGCATGCGGTAAAGTATTGTCCCTTAATTTCGGGACACCCTGTATGAGGTGTCCGGGTTTGCTCGTTTGTTATAGGTCATTTTATTCAGAAATGTCCATAGACTATTAGAACAAACCCTGGTTAAAATTCTTGCTGCAGGGTGTTAAATTTTTTTCTAAATCGTTATTTTTAATAACTCCGAAAGTACTTTATAAAGGGTGTTATGGAAATGACGTATTATATTTAAATGGGTGACTCCTGGGGTGTCCTAGAGAAGCGCTACATATATTTTTTTTTAAATCGGACATTTAAAAAGTGGGGTAATTCACCCCTAAACCCACACACAACTCCTCGGCACATTCATATATGAAGATATTACATTGCGCAGCTGATTAATCAACAGATGTTCAAGCGCAATGTTGCCAAACTGTTTAAAAGTGTTAAACTTTAGTTTCTTATAAAAATAAATATTTCGCTTACTTAGAAAGTAAATCCAGGACGCGATTAAGGAATCCAGGGCACAGACACTTTCAGTTCTTTTTTCTATTGGAAAAACTTTATGGTCATCACATCACATCATATGTGGGAGTGCATAATAAGCTTCACTAAACCACAACACTAACACATAATTACACTTTGCAATAACACACATAGAACAAGAGCACTTAATCATTTCGCAATAAAAATAATAAAAACACTAATTTCTATGGGCCATTAACCCTTTACAAAAGATAAAATGAAACAATTATGTTAACAATTGACAGGAACTACCCTTTGAAATAATGGTCTAGTCCATCTTCGGACCAGTCGTCGAACTTTCTTTCCGAGAACTCTCCGCTACTAGAGCCAGCGCGGTTGCCATTTTCGAGACTATAATTATACAGGAAAGTAATATTATAGAAGGAAATTCGGCAATTTATGATAGTCGCTTATAAAACATCGAAGTGGCAACGTTGTATTTTTAAATATCAGCCCGATGTACACAATCAGCTGTTTAAAGAAGCAGGCCGATATCGATCGAGAGAATCAACGTGTTATTTATTTTTAAAATTTTTAGATGTTAAATACATTATTTCCCAGACCACTCAGACAATAAGGGCGTATTTTTATCTACAAAGTAGAACTTTAAAATACTAATTCAGATTGAATGGTACTTAGATGTGTTATGTGATTTTATTGTGCCGGTTTGTTTTTGTTCAAGTTACCTAGGTACTTGGTGTTTTTTTATAAATTAAGTTTGTGTTAAATAAGTCCGAAAAGCTAAATAAAATTGCATTTTTTTTTCTAAAGGGTAAGTGGCATTTATAAACTTTTATGTTGTCCAGATCTGACGGGTGTCGTTCGATTTGAACAAATGAGAACATACCTGACCATTTAAAACTCCGCGGCGGTTCGTTCGAGTCAGTTCAAGTTTATAAATCAAATATTGTTTCCTAGCGAACTGAACTGAACGTAAAAGTTTATAATAATGTACCCTGAAAAATAAGCAACTTGCAATCTGTCAAACGGTTATTGACTTTCTAAAAAGTTTACCCTGAAGATATGACAACACTGTTGACATATGTTGCTTTATTTACCTTCCTGACAGGGGCACCACGTGGTCATTTTTGGTTTGACATAAGGTCATGTACAGGGCATATTAAATTAAAGCGCCATTTTTGGATATTTTTCTTCAATTTGTTTTCATCTCAGGAATTGCCGATTTAAATACCCTGTATATTCCTTTCAATTTCGGTACGTGTTAGTTAGGAAAGTTAGTCTATCGTTCCACCCATAGCGAAACATATCCTCGCATATTTTTCACAAAAAAAAGTAGTTCGCCACCAAGTAGATACTTATTCTGATCATCCTGGTCAATTCTACATGAAAGCCGTTTGGCATTTTTCTCACCCGACGCTCAGACGGTTCTAAAAAATGAAAACTCAATATTATTAAGATAATGATGAATCTTATAAAAGAGAACTACAGATACATTTGAAATGCTATTATTTACTAATTATTGCAAATTATAATTAAGATACACCTTTTACCACAATTTGTAATAAGAAATATTTCAAGATTACAATTAAATGAAACGACGTGGTTATCTCTTTAGTTGGCAATCAAGAAACGGCGGAGAAATTCTATTTCGCCCCAAGATGATGTGGTCACCGTTTATTGACTGTTGCTATCTTCACCGTTAACTGGGTTAAATCGCCGATGTAGTACGGGATTTTATGCCTACTTCAGCTTATCTTTTATATAGACTTGGAAATGACAACTGGATCAATCTACGTAACAGTGTCACTAAAATTTCTCATTTTGTACCCCTATTGTTAGGGCGCTTTTTTTCAGTCGTTTTTTATTACAAGTGAGGAAGTTCGGAGATATATATCTATATATTTAAGGAATAAATTCCCACAGCTAATAAGCCATAACCTAACCCTGCTGAAATTTAATTTATGGCAGTAATAAATGTATTGACAGTCGCCGCCAATAGTAATTAATTTTAATACCACCTTTTAACTTCTGTTTATTATCTATTGTATACAGACTACCGGGATTACCTGGTTTTCCTGAGTTTGTTAAATAAATTAGCACAAAAGCCTGGCTAAGTTTATTAAGCTACCAAGCATATGTTATTATTTGTTAAGTATTAATTGATGGAAGATATGTATATTAGTAATTTAATTGACGCAAAAGTATGCGGATAATTAATAATTCATATTTTCGGCAGACAATGACTTAAATGAGATAAAAACTAACTATATATATATAATCTAATGTATTTATACTTGTAAAGTGAATTATTTATCGGAAAACCAAGAATTGCTCGACATGGGTCAACTCACCACGCGAGCCAAGTGCCAACTAGACACGAGTATCTAAAACATATTTTTTCTATTTAGGTTTCATAATGGCTATATTATGATATAAAGGAAACATACAGTAGAACAAACCCGAACACACTGGAACAATGGTCGTAGCATCGAGTATACTACCAAAGCATCTTTTAACGTACTTTTGAGTATCCATTTGGATACGCAGGCCCTTTATTTGGATACCCAGTAAACATCAAGTGGATCTAGAAATTTTTTAATAACTTAGTCATTTAAAAACTACTGAATTGATACCAGTGATGACTGATACCTAAAAATGCTTTAAAAGTATCAGAGTCAGAGAAAATATTTAAAAAATAGGGCTGTTTAAAAAACATGGATACGCAGCAAAAATTCACTAAAGACATGGATACGCAGTAAAAAATCACTAAAAGAGCCTTTGTGTACTACCAATATCAGTTGCGTGGTCAGTCGACACTGTTTTATTTCGTGATTAAGATTCGTATGGCGACTTGACATTAAAACAGGTAAAAATCCTTTGTGTTGCGAGATGAGACATTGCAAGCTGGGAAAATACCAAAACCAATATGTCATTTCAATCTTTACAAGGATAACATTGGTTTATTGGACATTGCATTTACCGAGAAGTTTAAACAATTATTTTTTTCGGTGTTGGATTTATTTCTTTTAGTTTTCTCTTATTACATTCCATTAATAACCCTGTTTAAATGATTGTTAATTATTTTTAACAAGACGAGGAAAATCATATCTCGGGGCAATAAAGGAATCGTCCACCGTGAAGCAATAAAACTTAAATTATGAGATAACTGAATTGGGTAAAATCTTCACGTTTCCTGTCGAAATGAAGCCATGTATGTGTCCATAAAACAGTGAATCATAGAAAGCAAGAAAGAAATAGCATTATAGGCGATAAACTGTTACCGCTGTGGTCATTTAGAAACGAATTAAACGTTTCTGGGGCAATTTTTATTTATGTGCCATTTCGGCGACGAAACTAAATAGAAAACGTTTTATGTTCTTGCAATCTAAAGTGCTTGTGGCCAGTTAGTTGATAACGCAACTGTAAAAATTACAAATAAATATAAACAGCATGTTCTTTGTTTGGAGGAAATCATATCTAGGTAGTTAATTGGATAAACGATAATTTACTGTTATGATTTTTTAAGAGGTTTGTTTATTTTCCATGTCTGAATTTATGGCCGAGATAAGAATTAAAATAAACAAAGACATTAGGAACGCGCATTATGCCATTATGCATGCACTAACTGAAGTTAATGACTAATTATCCTCTTACATAATCACATGGAACCTAATATGCAGGCTTGATTAATCTGAAATTTGTTGACTTAAAATTTCCGTGCAATTACATTTTCTTACAAACGCATGTATAATGGCCTGGTTACCCAGAAATAATCACAGAGTAGCAAAAGCTTCTATAATGTACCTTCGGGTAATCCTGTAAGGCCAGCAAGCTGTAACTAATTCATTAGAACTGACAAATTGACACACACATAGCATCATCATCTTTTCGTGATTAGCTTTATGTGCTTGTAAGCCCAAAACCTATAGAATCGATTAGCTCGTTTGCAAATTGCAATATTAAAAATTGTAGGTAGTTTGTTCCTGGGTCTCGGCCACTTTTGAAATGAAAATCCAATTTTCAGTTAACGTTTCGGTTCATTTTATTTAACCATCATCAGAACTATTTTAACAAAAATAAAAAAAGGCGTGTAAACAAAATTTAAAACAAGCAAAAATTTTTTGATGGGGTTTAAAAGCAAAATTCCTATTTTATGTTAGATTTAGTCATGTTTAGAATGCAAACAAGAAAATATATAAATGACAGAATGGACATACCGTGTACAATTCTCACCCACTTACACTAAGATAGCATTGAAAATAACATTTTGTCACGTTGTTTAATGGATGTGAACTAAGCTATTTTAGCAGTAGGGCAGGTTAATATTTAGTTATAAAATAGAAGGTATGCATATTTAAATAATTTACATTTTGGGTTTTTGGCCTGTTTCAATAGGGTTTGGGAATTCCTGTATTAAAATTATTTGGTGCCATCAATGTTCCTTTTATGATGGTAAAAATTAATAGAACCAAAATTATATCAAACAAATCTGATATATAAAATAGATTGTTCCGAATGCCCTAAAACTTACATTGGCCAAACAAAACAATATCTCAGAAATAGAATAAAAGAACATAAAATCCCAAACTGATCTATCGAAACACTCATTAGATTACATAATTTCGACGAAGTTCAAGTATTAGATTATGAGACAAATTACAAAAAACGCAATATCAAAGAAATGATTAATATAAAAAAAAACAATAATACGATTAATTTTAGAACTGATATAGATAACCTTAGTAATATTTACAATAATATAATTACATCAAACTAAATGCAAATTTTTACCATCATAAAAGGAACATTGATGGCACCAAATAATTTTAATACAGGAATTCCCCAAACCCTATTGTAAAGGTATAAGAAGGCCAAAAACCCAAAATGTAAATTATTTAAATATGCATACCTTCTATTTTATTGTATAGTTTTTGCAGAATTATGCCGTTGATCTTTTGACTGCAATAAAACCTTATTATCCCTTGGACCATAAAATAAATAAGGAAATCCCAAATTTTAAAACCTTTTCGAGCAGAGCCGGACCAGGTATACAAATTCAATTTATACCTATGCCTGATGCATATGTAATGTTGTATCCACCATACACCCTGTATTTTCCTAAATTAATAATCATGCAACACAACTAAAAGCTTAAAACTTAAATCTCAGGAAGCTCACGTTTTCCAATAATTACCTTCTTTCAAATTACTATTTTTCTATCTTGAATAATCAATAAGATGAGGATCTCATTATTAATTCCATGATGCATTTTTCCCTAATAGTATACTTTCTAAAGTTTTGTTTTAACGACTCTTATTCAAAATAAACAGTTTATTTGTCACGTACGAATGTCCCATTCACACGTTCAAGCTTCTTAATAAAACTGATTGGCCCAACGCAGGATTAATCATTATTCTTTTTCACTTAGTTCGACTCTATACTCAAATGGCTCTTGTCTATTTTTTTGTTCTTATTTTTGTTAATTATAAATAGACATGAAATAAACATCTTAACAACAATACGACTTACTAGTGACAGTTTTTGCAAATAAACCAGTATCCCAACATAAAATTGGCGCAGTTCGGTAAGGGTGTGCAGAAATCCACAATTCTGCAACAAGTCACGGTTTGTGTCGGGAAAGGCAACTGATAACCAAACAAATCGGCGAGTCTCAACTCCTTAGACTTCGGGACCAGTTCGCAACACGGGGAAGATCTTCAGCCAAGGCAAGCAGATCAATAATCCGAGAAGACGAACAATTTGCAAGGACCACTAGAGTAAGTCGTACTTTTCCTTTCTTTTTCCTATCCCACCATTTATAATTTTTGCTGATAAAGTTCTCTACATATTTTTATATCTTATTTTTGTTTCTCTTTTTGATATTTTTTCTTTTTCGTTTCGACACTTGTACCTCTACTTTGTACTTTAATTTTTATATATACATAATTATAAAAGAAAAATGGCAACTTCGTCAACCAGTACTGCAAATAGTACAACTAATATATTAACTGATAATAATGACCGTACCCCTGCTACTCCAGCAGAAGTTATTTACAAATTATCATTTTTGTGTTCACTAATTTCAAAATCTTTTGATGGCACTCGCACAGAGTTACACGAATTTATTTCAAATTGTAATAATGCGTTTCGATTTGCAAATGATCAACAAAAGGATGCATTAATAGCATTTGTAATTTCTAAAATCACGGGTAGCGCTAAAGCACAATTAAGGGATAAAACTATTCAAAGTTGGGCTCAATCAAAAGGGTTGTTACAATTATATTCAGACAAAAAACACTATACTCAATTAATGGAAGAACTTAACACCATTAGACAGAACACTAACGAGACAGTAAATTCTTTTTATAATAGAGTAGATAAACTTTGCACACGTTTATTGAATTGTCTAACATGTCAAAACGAAAACGAACGTGTAGGACGAGTCGAAACTATTAAAGAATTGTCATTACAAAGATTTATTTTGCATAGCAATCCCGATATCTCTAGATTTTTACGAGCCAAAGAACTAAAAACCTTATCCGATGCTTTTAATTCTGCTATTGAAGAAGAAAGAGCACTTCAAATTTCAAAATCTAGCTCTTCTTCTTCTTCTTCTTATACACACAAATATTGTAATCACTGCAAAACGAAAAGCCACTTTACGAAAGATTGTTTTAAGAAAAGAAATGTACCAAAGGAAGTTCATTTTAATAAACCATTTTCGAATGACACCAAAGGTCATAAAGTTTGTAATTATTGTAAGAAACAAGGGCATATTATTTCAGAATGTTTTAAAAGGAAACGAAACAACGAAAATAAAAATAATTCTAATAATTCTGGTAACACTCTACACGAGGGGTTAAATCGCGTAAATTTAAACGAAGTAACGTCCGGGAACAGCGTCGTTTCCACGGACTGGGAATAAACGAATCCGACGTTCAATCACAAAATTCGCGAAATAAAAATATCTTTACACTCCACAAGCGTGACCTTAATAGTAAATACGACTCTCGCTCTGTTTATTCACCGCGTGGATCTAATGCAAAGGTTTCAAATAAATTCTCTAAAGAAACTTGTCAAAATTTTGCGAATCTAAACTCTTTAAAAGAATATAAAATATATCTAAATAATAATGATAAAAATCCTTATCTGGAATGTCATTGTCAAAATAATTCGTTTAAATTTCTAATTGATACTGGAGCATCAGTATCTCTCCTAAAAAATCAAGAAAAATTAAATAATCTCGTTTATAATCTGAATACAAACGATAAAATTACTTTAACAGGCCTAAGTGCCAACGCACCTGTCGAGACATCAGGTAGCTGTATTTTAAATTTAAATTTCTCCTCTCAAAAACTCTCCGCTAAATTTCATTTAGTAACCGAAAATCATAATTTGCCACACGATGGTATCTTAGGTAACGATTTTCTTTTATCAAACGGAGCCGTGATAAATTTAAATAAGTCACAATTGTTTCTTGCATCTCTCGAAACACCGATTAAACTATTTTGTAAAAATGAAAATAGTTCTAAAGCTTTTACATTAGAGCCCCGATCAGAAACTGTCATTGAAGTTGATATTTTAAACCAAAATATAACCGAAGGTATCTGTCCTCAAATAAATATCGCGGAAGGCGTATATTTAGCAAAGTCTCTTGTAAAAGTAAATAATGGTAAAGCTTTAACGACCATCTTAAATACTGCAAATAGAAAATTAAGAATTAATAAAATACAATTAGAGCTCGAACCATTTCTAGAGAATACTTCTCGAATTTTAAATTATAATGAAAATAATTCAATTAATATTCAAGACAGGCTTAAACTCTTACACGAGAACTTACGCCTGACTCATTTAAATTCTGAGGAAAAACGGTCAGTCCTTAATATATGTGACGAATATAATGATATATTTTTGTTACCGCATGATAAATTAACATGTACAGAAGTCCTTAAACACGAAATTAGAGTAACTGATAACACACCGATCTCTTCTAAAATATATCGATTCCCAGAAGTTCATAAAAAAGAACTAGATAAACAAATTAATAAAATGCTTAAACAGGGTATTATCAGAAACTCGGTTTCCCCATACAATAGCCCTCTCTGGATTGTTCCGAAGAAACGGGATGCATCTGGAGAACAAAAATGGCGCATTGTAGTAGATTTTCGCAAATTAAATAACGTGACGGTAGGTGACTCATTCCCCCTTCCAAACATTGAGGATATCCTCGATCAACTAGGGCACTCAAAATATTTCACCACCTTAGATTTAGCATCAGGTTTTCACCAACTCCAAATGCACAAGGATGATGTTTGCAAAACGGCTTTCTCCACTCCTTCAGGGCATTACGAATATTTAAGAATGCCTTTCGGATTAAAGAATGCCCCTAGTACTTTCCAAAGGTTGATGACAATCGCCCTTTCTGGTCTTCAGGGTCTTCAATGCTTCACCTATTTGGACGATGTTGTTATTTTTGCTAGTTCTTTGGAGGAACACTCCGATAAACTCCGTAATGTCTTTGATCGTTTGAGAACAAATTCTCTCCTCCTTCAACCTGATAAGTGCGAATTTATGCATCAAGAAGTTGCTTACTTGGGTCATGTCATTAGCGATAAAGGAATATCGCCTAACCCTGATAAAATAAAGGCAATTAAAAATTACCCAACTCCTCAAAATCCAAAACAAATCAAACAATTTCTTGGCCTCATTGGCTACTATCGTCGTTTTATAAAAGACTTCTCGAAATTTGCAAAACCACTTACTTCCCTATTAAAAAAGGATGTACCTTTTATTTGGAATAAAGAACAAGACTCTTCTCTTGACTATTTTAAAGACATCCTTACGAAGGAGCCCATCCTTCAATATCCTGTTTTTTCTGAAGATTTCCTGCTGACGACCGACGCATCTAACTATGCAATCGGCGCAATCCTTTCACAGGGAGAAATTGGCAAAGACCTCCCTATTGCATACGCATCACGCACCCTGAATAAAGCTGAATGTAATTACTCCACAATTGAACGAGAGCTACTAGCCATTGTGTGGGCTGTCCAACACTTCCGCCCATATCTTTATGGTAGAAAATTCACTATTCTTACTGACCATCGACCGTTAACCTGGCTCTTCAATTGCAAAGATCCCAGTAGTCGTCTTATTCGTTGGAGACTAAAGCTCGAGGAATATTCCTATGAGATTCGTTACAAACCGGGTAGAATTAATTCAAACGTTGATGCTCTTTCTAGAAACCCAATACAATTAAACTCGTTAATAAAAAATGAAAAATATTCAGAACGATATAGCGAATTTATTAAGTATCATTACGAGAATCAAAGTATTCCCGACATAAAAATAATCAAAGATAACTTATTTTCTAAATTTCCTAACGCTTTAATTTATTCGAAAGATCTTGACGATAATAATACGTATTCTGAAAATCTATCAGTACTTTATGACTTCACTAGTCTACAAGGTGATCAAATAGAACAGTATGATTCTCTCCTATTAAACTTTGAGAATAAAACTACTTTCCTTTTGATTGCAAAATTAAACCATTTCGACAAATTAACATATAATGATTTATTCCATTCTTTGTTAAATCTAAGAAATTCTTTACAACAAAATAAAATAACCGAGATATATCTAAAAAACCCAGTGGAAGAAATTCCGCATCTAAAACAAAACATGTTTAATGAAATGTTAGAATTTTTGTTCTCGAAAACAAATATAACAATTATATTAGTAAATAGACCACGTTTTATGCCCAAAACTCGCGAAGAAATAAAACAAATTTTTAGAGATAACCACGAATCTTCTCTAGCCGGTCATGCAGGCTTCTTACGAACTTATAAACGCATAAAAGAAAACTATAAATGGCCTAACATGAAAGGCGACATAAAATATTTTTTAAAACTATGTCAATCGTGTCAAAGAAATAAACACGAAAATAAAGCCGCACGCGCACCTATGGAGATTACTACTACAAGCGAACGCCCCTTCCAAAGGTTAGCATTAGATGTAGTAGGTCCTTTAGATCTAACAGAAAACGGTAATAAATTTATAATTACTATGCAAGACGATCTTACAAAATATTCTTATGCAGTTCCCGTCCCTAACCATGAAGCGAAAACAATCGCAAATGAATTAGTGAAATTTATTACTATATTTGGAATTCCAGAAAGCATCTTATCAGATCAGGGCACAGATTTTACATCAAACACAATAAAAGAAGTAAATAAACTTTTCAAAATAAAACACATTCTCTCAAGTCCTTATCATCCACAAACTAATGGAGCATTAGAAAGATCACATCTTACTTTAAAAGAATACCTAAAACACTACATTAACGAAAAACATACCGATTGGGACGAATACGTTCCATTAGCCATGTTTACCTATAATACACATTTTCACAAATCTACAAATTTCAAACCTCATGAGCTCTTATCCGGACACAAAATTGTTATACCTAATACTTTAAACGCTAAACCAGAATTCAAATACACTTATGACGATTATCACTCCAATTTAAAACTAAAGTTACAAAAATCCTTTGAAATTGCAAGGGACAATATTCTTAAATCAAAAGAAACCTCAAAGGTTAATTACGATAAGAAAATAAACATTTATAAATATAAAGTAGGCGATCAAGTTTTAATTCAAAATAAAAATCTTAAACCAGGCATTAGCAAAAAGTTGCAACCAACCTATAAAGGACCTTATAAAATATTAAAAGTTTTTCCAAATCAAACTGTTAAATTGCAAATAAAAAGAAATAAATCCGCAGTTTATCATCATAACTTACTTAAGCCGTTCTTTTCAGATGACGATGATACTGACAACCATCATACTCTTGACTAACCTATTGACCTCTACCTATGCAAATGATTTACCATACCACATTAATCCCATCGATAGCAAAACAGGTATTTTCTTCCATCACATTGGACAAGTAAAAATATCACACGATTATTTTACACTTTTATCTTATACTAATATTAGTATCTACGAAACAAAACTAAAACTCATTCATAATATCTATAAAAAATCTACTCCTTTATGTAACAATAAAAATTTAACTTTTCAAAGTAAATTTTTATGTAAAGAACGCGTTGAATTATTTCAAAATTCACAGAACACTTTAAACGAAAAATTTGATTCTTTAAGTCACTTAACAGGACACGGAATACAATTAGATGCTAAGCGCTCCAAAAGAGGGTTATTCGACGGAGTTTCATATGCATTTAAATGGCTTTTTGGCACACCTGACGCAGAAGACGCGAAATATTATAATGATGCAATCGAATCTATTGCACAACAAAACCGCGATATGCAAATATTAGTTAAACAACAAATTCATATAATCTCCGATGCAATTTCAGACTATAACAAAAGCGCACAAGCTCTTCGTTTAAACGAACAAAAGTTGAACGATAACATAATTAAATTTAATAAATTTTCTGAAGGTACAGTAACCACTATAAATTCTCTTACTTATTTACAAACTATTGTCGATCATTTTAATTTATTATCTCATCTCATAAATGAACTAAATGAAGAATTTGACGTAATTATATCATCTATATTATTTTCAAAACAAAATGTTTTGCACCCACCTATTATTACGCCTAGACATTTATTAAATGAACTTTCAAAAATTAGAATTAATGCCAATTTCGAATTTCCAATAAACAATAACAACATTGAAAATGCTTATAAATATTTCGAAATTTGTGAACTTTCAGTAATTTACGTGAACAAAATTTTAATTTATGCAATAAAAATTCCTTTAGTTACAAATGAACTTTATCAACTGTATAATCTTATTCCACTTCCTATACAGTCCTTTAACACTACCATATACTCATATATAAATCCTTCTTTTCCTTACCTCTTGTTAAGTACGACACGAACATTTTATGGGCACCTTAAAGACCTATCATCCTGTAAGAAGTCACCGCCCTCCGATTATATCTGCTCGCACGTGACCATTCACCTAGTCAAGGAGAGACCTACCTGCGAGACCGATTTGAAATTACGACAACCGCAAAGTATACCTAAAAGCTGTACGACGAAGACAATCAAATCCGAAATTGAAATATGGCACCCATTGTCGCCAAATCAATGGTTGTATATCCTAACTGAACCAGTGGCGGGTACAGTTAGCTGCGATGATTCCACGCCTGTGCTGGATTTCGTACTACACGGCACCGGACTTTTCACCTTAAAAGCAAAATGCAAATGTTATACTCTGTCTACGTTATTGGTAGCCACATCAAATTTGTCTGCCAATTATAGCAATTTCATCCCATCAGTCGATATAACTAACGACGACTGTTGCGTCCAGGAACAAAAGTTTTTACAAAGTGAAAAAATGGACACCATCAAGCTTAACAATCTTAATCTAAACGAACTTCGTCATGCACAACATAAATTACAACAATTCGACGACCAGCTTCGACAAAACATTAATCAACCCTTTATAGTTCATCACTCTAAATGGTACAATGTATTCTTGGGAATAATAGCAACCGCCATCCTAATTATCTTATTCTGTTGCGGATGCTGTCGATGTTGTCACTGGAGACGTTTCCCATGGTTGAGACGACTTTTCAACTCTGATCGATGCCAATACCTAGTTTGTATAAACAGTCATAACACCATAAGTAACAATGACGTACACTCCATGGATTGGGAGCCTCAGCAAACTTTACGCAGACTCACCTCCAATGATGTATTCTCCAACCTTCAAATGGACGTTGTATCGCTGAATGAACCAGATTCACAAAACGGCGATCCAAAAACTTCAAAGGACAGACGCAAAGAACGGAAAATGTTCAAAATTTAAAAAACTTTTCTATCTTATCCGATTTATTTTATTAATATGAATAACTTTGGTTAATTATTATTATTACAATGCTTTTGTATTTTATATCATACATACTCTATATATATTTACACTATACTTTATAAAATATAATTTTATCATATTTTAATTAATATTGAATAATTAGGAACAAAATATCTTACGTTTAGAATCTAGATCGCTAACAACGATTATTTCATCTATCTATATTTAAATACCTAGGATAAATATTTCCAAATATTTAAGTTATTATTGTATTATAATCTGCGAAACTGTATTAATTTTACAGATATAATATATCTTAAGGGTTAAATATTTAAGAGAAAAGACAGAGACAATTTGCAAATTAATATTCATATGTCAACTTTTACTTAACTTATTGGAACAAACAGTTTTATGTTTTGATAGCGTGATTGCACCCTTATCAAAACACTTAACGAGGGAGGATTGTTGTATCCACCATACACCCTGTATTTTCCTAAATTAATAATCATGCAACACAACTAAAAGCTTAAAACTTAAATCTCAGGAAGCTCACGTTTTCCAATAATTACCTTCTTTCAAATTACTATTTTTCTATCTTGAATAATCAATAAGATGAGGATCTCATTATTAATTCCATGATGCATTTTTCCCTAATAGTATACTTTCTAAAGTTTTGTTTTAACGACTCTTATTCAAAATAAACAGTTTATTTGTCACGTACGAATGTCCCATTCACACGTTCAAGCTTCTTAATAAAACTGATTGGCCCAACGCAGGATTAATCATTATTCTTTTTCACTTAGTTCGACTCTATACTCAAATGTCTCTTGTCTATTTTTTTGTTCTTATTTTTGTTAATTATAAATAGACATGAAATAAACATCTTAACGACAATACGACTTACTAGTGACAGTTTTTGCAAATAAACCAGTATCCCAACAGTAAATACAAAGCGATTTTTAATAATTTTAATCTTTAGTGGTTTTCCGGCGAGTAATTTTTAGTTAGACTTATTAGTGGTAGAATGTGACGTCCTTGGAATTGTGCTGATAGGGGGCATCTTCAAGTATCATTTTTAAAAGAAAGCATTTATCTACCGATGCCAAACTAATAATTAAAAATCTGTATCAATCGTTGTTGAGTAGAAATTTTAATTCGATGGATGCTTTAGCAGAGACGTCTACTTTGACAAAAACTCCGTTATCTTCGGTAAGAGACATAGTACTTAAGCCTGTTAATCCTAGAAAAAATCGGAGTCATTCTGGCACATTTAGACGCTTTGACGAAAATGACATGGATTTATTAAGAAAAAAGATTTATCAAGTGTATGAGGTACAAACTGTACCCACTTTGATTTCCCTCAAAGAGCGGCTGATTAAAGACGAAACAAATATCTCTTGTAGCCTTTCAAGCCTTAGGAAAATATTGCGTAAAATGGGTTTTAAATACCGAAGCATTGATAAAAAACAAACATTAATGGAATCTCAACGTTTACAACGTTTTTTACAATTGTATGATTACAAATGTTCAATTCTTAATTATAAGTTTAGGCTTAGATGAAGATAGTGATAGTGATACAGAGTTAAATTTTGTATAAATTATCAATAGTTTCTTAGAATTTTATTAATTTTTATTGTACTTGTTATCCTAATAGTCATACTTTTAAATTATATTATTTTCAATTATCATTAATTGTTATCATTATTTTACATTTATTATAGGTAGGTACCTAAAACTAAAAATACCTATCTATTTATTTTAAATTATAAAAATAAATCATGTGGTGTGGTAGACATTTTCAAGCCGGCCCTGATCCCATTTATTGAGCTTTGAAGAGGTTCAGGCGTATACAATAGGGTTTAATCAGGTAGTTTTTTTTATGGCAGTAAGAGTCAACGGTATAATTCTGCAACAACTATAACTAAATATTAACCTGCCCTACTGCTAAAATAGCTTAGTTCACATCCATTAAACAACGTGACAAAATGTTATTTTCAATGCTATCTTAGTGTAAGTGGGTGAGAATTGTACAAGGTATGTCCATTGTGTCATTTATATATTTTCTTGTTGGCATTCTAAACATGACTAAATCTAACATAAAATAGGAATTTTGCTAATGTTGCTTCTTTTAAATTTTGTTTACACGCCTTTTTTATTTTTGTTAAAATAGTTCTGACGATGGTTAAATAAAATGAACCGAAACGTTAACTAAAAATTGGATTTTCATTTCAAAAGTGACCGACACCCAGGAACAAACTACCTACAATTTGTTAAAAAACGATCGAGGAAACAAAACTATAATTAAAAATTGTAATTAATAAATTTTGGCGGTAATATCGATGTTTAAGAAATGACCGTTAAGTTACGAGAATTCCAGAATACTTCTCATGGTTGCAAGAATGGCGTGGCGAATTTTGTTTTACAACACCATTGTCAGATAATACAGTTTTTATGACGAAACAAGGCGTGCAAATGACTGTAAAAATACGAGTCTAAATACAGTTAAATACAAGTATAATTGATTCGCATTTAATATGTCACTAAAATTTTTATTAGTTTTCGGTCATTAAATGATGTTATACGAGTTTAAATTCCCGATTTTACAAAGAAAAGCCTGCGAATTTTTTTCGGCATTATTACATGTCATTTCACGTAGCGGCGCGTTCACTTATACAGATATATGGCCAATAAAAACTCCAAATTGTATTGATTTATTGCCAATACCAAAAAGGCATTTCATTTTTAAGCACGTGCTAACTTCGGTTTAAAAAAAGTTTAATAAACATTCGCCAGTAAAAAATCGAAATCCCTTTGTACCGATAATGATAAATGAAGTTTAAACGTCAGAATATACCTTCATGATGGTAAATACGATTTACACTCGAATGATTTTATAATTATAGAAATAAAAGTCAGCCATGACATACGTAATGTTACCCTACCATTATTTTTTTAATGGTACCCGGTTAACAGAAGTTAAATAATGACCCTACCGAAGGGTTTTCCGTTTCCACATAAAATCAATTTAAGAAAATCCATTAGGGGATGCAATCCAGTTAAATACTACGATCGCAGAATTTTTTTTTGTTCATATTAAATCCTTAAACATGTTTTTGGATTATAAATATAAACTTTCGGAAGAAGAACAGCGAAAGGCAGGAAAAATATTGGTATAGTATTTGCAGAATTATACCGTTGATTTTTTGACTGCAATAAAACCTCATTATCCCTTCGACCATAAAATAAATAAGGAAATCCCAAATTTTAAAACCTTTTCGAGCAGAGCCGGACCAGGTATACAAATTCAATTTATACCTATGCCTGATGCTCATATAAATACAAAGTGATTTTTAATAATTTTAATCTTTAGTGGTTTTCCGGCGAGTAATTTTTAGTTAGGCTTATTAGTGGTAGAATGTGGCCTCCTTGGAGTTGTGCTGATAGGGGGGCATCTTCAAGTGTCATTTTTAAAAGAAAGCATTTATCTACCGATGCCAAACTAATAATTAAAAATGTGTATCAATCGTTGTTGAGTAGAAATTTTAATTCGATGGATGCTTTAGCAGAGACGTCTACTTTGGCAAAAACTCCTTTATCTTCGGTAAGAGATATAGTACTTAAACCTGTTAATCCTAGAAAAAATCGGAGTAATTTACGAAAATGACATGGAATTATTAAGAAGAAAGATTTACCAAATGTATGAGGCACAAACTGTACCCACTTTGATTTCCCTCAAAGAGCGGCTGATTAAAGACGAAACAAATATCTCTTGTAGCCTTTCAAGCCTTAGAAAAATATTGCGTATAATGGGTTTTAAATACCGAAGCATTGATAAAAGACAAACATTAATGGAATCTCAACGTTTACGGGAATGGAGAATTAAAACAGCTGTTAAACAATTTAGAGAAGAAAATCGTCCAATTATTTACCTTGATGAAACATGGTTCGATACCCATGACACTCCAAGAAAGGTTGGGATGATTCTTCCAAAAAATGTCAAACCAAGGCACCATCAAATAAAGGCAAAAGAATCACAATATTATATGCTGGTTCAGAGAACGGGTTTGTTCCAAATTGTCTGTTGCTTTCAGCTAAAAACATAGCAGATTCTTCTTTAGATTACCATCAAGATACCGACGCACAACTTTTTGAAGATTGGTTTAAACATAAACTCCTTAAAAATATACCTGAAAATAGCGTCATTGTAATGGACAATGCTAGTTATCATAGTCGGCAAGCAAAAATCATTCCCAATTCTAATAATACAAAAGCAGAAATTCAAAATTTTATGATTGAAAATGATTTATATTTTGAAGAAACTTAGAAAAACGAGAATTGCTAGAAGTATTAAAAGCTTTTAAAATAAATAAGGAATACGAGTGTGACAAACTTGCAGCAGAAAATGGACATACAGTGTTGCGTCTTCCTCCGTACTATTGTATATTCAATCCTATTGAGCTAATATGGCACCAATTAAAATCCAATATTAGGAGAAATAAAATTTCTCCTACATTAAATGCATCTGTAGTAGAATTAATTAAAAACGAAGTAAGAAAAATTTCTGCAGACAGCTGGAAAAACTGTGTACAGCATGTACTTAAGGTGGAAAATTCTTACAATTGTATGATTACAAATGTTCAACCCTTAATTATAAGTGTAGGCTTAGATGAAGATAGTGATAGTGATACAGAGTTAAATTTTGAATAAATTATCAATAGTTTCTTAGAATTTAATTCATTTTTATTGTACTTGTTATCCTAATAGTTATACTTTTAAATTATATTATTTTCAATTATCATTAATTGTTATCATTATTTTACATTTATTATAGGTACCTAAAACTAAAAATACCTATCTATTTATTTTAAATTATAAAAATAAATCATGTGGTGTGGTATACATTTTCAAGCCGGCCCTGATCCCATTTATTGAGCTTTGAAGAGGTTCAGGCGTGTACAATAGGGTTTAATCAGGTAGTTTATTTATGGCAGTAAGAGTCAACGGTATAATTCTGCAACAACTATAACTAATCATGTTAAATACAAAAGAATAAAAAAAATCAAATCGAAGTCAACTTTGGCAAAGTTCTTGGTTAATCATTTCATGGGATTGGCTTAAAGATATTGTATTCCAGACTTTTTTGACACTACGTATACAAATGCCGTCATAATACATTATTGATCAAAAGGAATGAAATGCAAGTCACGGATGGTTAGGCTACTAAATTAAATTAAGGACAGATTGGACATTGAATCAATCGGCTTGCCCGATGGAATGACGTTTCACAAATAACTCCTTTGATTATAATTATCCCAATGTTGCTTTGGTGAATTCCACGATGTTGTGGAAGCGTGTCCGACATAGGGCCCTAGGAATTCTGGCTAAAATTAGTTTTATTGCCGTTTTTAAATTTTGATTTATTTGCTCTGACTAATTAGAACAACAGAGCTGTTTTTGTCGCCGTCTAATTATACCAAACATGACGACAAAAAGTAAATTTGCTACAGCCTATTTGCTAGTATTTTGGGAAATGTTTCTTGGAAAACAGGCACGTACACTTTCAATGTCTTACTGTTGTTTTATTTTTTGCCACGTTTCAACTAATTTAAAATGTGGTAAGACATTAACGGGAATAGTAAAAGGAATAAAAACGTCCTGCTACAAGTGGGCAAATTATATTTCACTGTTAATGTAAGACGTTGCTCCTTCCTGCATCAAAAAGAGAAGGGGAAATATAATCACTTCAATTAATATTTACAAGTTGGCTTGACTTGTACCAGGGACTTTAAACAAGGTCCCCTTTTTTAAATTAATAAAAATTGTTCTGGTACACCCCATTGCCCCATTGCGCGAATATAAGTTTGAAATATCATCATTATTACGAAATACGGAGAAGTCGGGACCCGAACAAATCTATTGTATGACACACATTTGTCTATCGGTGGCGCGGCCATTTGTGTTTTGATTCATATAAATAATGTACATAAATTTGATGTTGCTTTTTGCATCAGAAATGCGAACTCAGCCAATACCTTTCGAAATGGCAAACCGCACGGCCCATTTGACACAACCAGCCGATTTATATTTTCCATTAACTCATTATTGAAATATAATTAAACTGGAATGGAGGCAATTATTTTACGTGTTCTCTCCGTGTCGCAACAAAAGGGGTATTAGTTGTTATGCCGTTTGAGGGAGGAAATGGTAAATGCATTGCAAATTGTTGCAGAATTTTAGTTGCAATTATTATGGATATACTCGTATACATGCACCGGGTGCCGAGTGCAGGGCCGGCTCAGAGGTCGGCCCCGCGTTTAAAGGCGCTTTCATATTTCTAACAATTTATTAATAGCCAGGGCAAGCTTTTGACACCAATTGGTTTTTACGAGTCGTTGGAATTTTTTTACATAAATGCTAATAAGTAGTTTACTAATCGAGCTACGGGGATCAGGCCGGATTCAATTTGTTCATTTTTTTATCAGCTACGAGGTGGGATTGGCGAAAAATTTTTATTTTCCAAATGCGCGCTGGGCGCGGAATACAAGAAATGGCCATCTCCGAAAATACTTTAGATATTATGTTTAATTTTGGTATGTGTTAATAGAATATAGAACATCAAATTTTAGTTAGAAAAGTTATTTAGTTGTTCCACCAGTGGCGTCGCTGCAAACATGTCCTTTGATATTTTTTACAAAAAAGATGGTACGCCACTGATTTTTTTCCATGTGGATATTTTTCTGATTGGCCTGTTCAATTCTCCATGAAAACGGCCTCTTGAGTTTTTCTCGTCAGACTTGATTAAAACCACAAAATTCATATTGAAACACATCATTTTTGATATTTATAAAATAATTAATGATAATTTTTTTTATAAAAATTGTTGGAGTGGGCAATTCGATGCGAAGACGGGCGGAAACATGCCTTTTAATTTTTATTTTCGCATGTTCGATGTGTACAAATAATTACGGTGCTATATCAAATATGTAAAAATATACATAGGGTCCCATTTAAAAACATGACATTTTTATAACACCGCCCTTTTCGAGCACCCTGTATGGTCGAAAATAATTTTAAAAGCTGCACCTCTTAACGCTTAATAACTATCGTGAAAAAAGTTTTCCGCTATCCTCAGCGGTAAAAGAGATATTGAGCTTTGTCGCACTAATTGGCCATCCTGTATATAGCATTGAGAATTATGCTAACAACGCCTGTTTCAGTAGCTTCCGCCGAACGCAGTTTTTCCAAATTAAAATTAATAAAAAATTATCTAAGATCAACCATGCAACAAGATAGGTTAGAGGGGGTGGATGTAAATTTTGATGATATTATCGAGGAATTAGCAATAAAAAAAGTTTGTACGAAATAGGAATAAAAAAAAATTATGTTTAAGTTTGTATGTTATTCAATAAATTGATTATTGAATAAATTGAAGAAATAAATATTTCATTAAATAAAATAACATAAATTATGTTCATGTATGAATTTTAATTTTTTCC
The DNA here is from genome assembly GCA_963991005.1 of Barypeithes pellucidus. Taxonomy (NCBI): domain Eukaryota; kingdom Metazoa; phylum Arthropoda; class Insecta; order Coleoptera; family Curculionidae; genus Barypeithes; species Barypeithes pellucidus. The sequence continues at coordinate 18,118,233 of OZ022566.1, forward strand.
TTTTTGGGATGGCATATAATATTTTCCCGACGCCCCGCAAAACCCACAGCCGTCCCTGGCCGAGTGTATCCCACTACTGCATCAATATAATATTTTTAAAATAAAAGTATCCTTCTCTATTTATTACACATTAAAGAATGACCATTTCATTTTAACTTTGACTTAAAAGAGTCGTTGGAGGTTATATTCGTTGAGAAACACGACCTAAGGAAGGTCGCTCCACAAAGATAACGTCCTCCAGATGAAGGAATTCTTAAATGATGAAGTTCGAGGAGTACTAAGCTAAACCACATATGGATTGGAGGCAGTGGTTCGTCGTGTATTACTGCTATCCGTCGCTCTACGTGAAATTAAGCTGGCAAAGTCAGCCGAGCACTTTCAATGGAAATATCTGTAAAAGAGAGTCAAATCCCCAACCTGTCTTCGATGTTCTAGGCTGTCGAGACTCTTCGTCAGCTCGTGGTCTCCGAGCAGACGACTGGCTCTCCATTCGATGGAATCCAGTAACCGAAGAGTAGGTATGCTTGAGTGCAGAGCTCTAGACGTGAGTTGTTTTGGTCCGGAAAAGTACACCAAGTTTCTGCGAAGCTGCGTTAGCGATTGCCACAAGGTTATGCCAAGATATATTTCCTCGGAGATTGACGGCCAGTAAATTAATAGGCGAAGTCGGGGGAATTGCATGTCCTGCACATGACTATACAATAATGACATGACATATAATAATAAAATAACGTGACATATGGTGTAAAATTTTTTCTCGGCCAGAAATTATTAACTTCGAAAATAATTTTAATTGTCATATTATACCAATGACACATAGTCGTGCGGTGGGTAACCAATAATAGAATTGAAAACCGTGTTTAAAATTATTAAAAGGTTGATAGAAACGAATTTGAACCGGTACAATGAATCCGACGGATAAAAAGAAGCCGTCGATTTGATTTAACAGTAAATTTAATTGCGTAATACACAATAACGCTTCTGGTTGTAACATAAGGGTAAACTTAAACGACACGCAGGGTGGTATTCTTGAATATTTTTTAAATACTATATACTTAGTCGATGTTAAATTAAAAGCTTGGAAAAGAGCGTAGGCTATAAACGACTTGAACGAGTTTTCATTGTCCTAGTGTTGATTTTTTTAATACTTCCTTTGATTTGTAAAGCCAGAAGGAAGAAAATCCAAGTAGAAGAGGTAACGACCGGCCTTAAAAACAAAGAATGCCATTATTTAACTACTTCTCTATTTTGGCTTGTGGTGACAGTAACCAAGTCGAATTTAACGCTAAAAAACCCAGGCAACAGTTTTCTCTAAAAAGGTTAACATTACAGAACCGGATATAGTCATGGCAGGACACGCAATCCCATAGGCTTCATCTATTAATTTGCTGGGCGTCAGTCTGGGAGGAAATATGTCTTGTCATAACCACGTTGTGAGAATCGCCAAGCTTCTCGGAAACTTGGTGTACTCTTCCGAACCACAAAGTTGTACACACCTCAACAATTTTTGACACTATACAAAGCCCAGATTCGACCATCACTAGAGTAGTGCTCTTATGTCTGGAACTCTGCACCCAAACATACTCTTCGGCTACTGGATTCTATCGAAAGGAGGGCCATTCGTCTGATCGGAGACCACGAGCTGACGAAGAACCTCGACAGCCTAGGACATCGAAGACAGGTTGGGGATTTGACTCTCTTTTACAGATAGTTTCATGGAAAATGCTCGGCTGTCCTTTCCCTCTTAATTTCGCCCAGAGCGGCGAATAGCAGAAATACACTACGAACCACTATCGGCCATTCATATGTGGTTAAGCTTAGTACTCATCGAACTTCATTATTTAAGAATTCTTTCATCTGGAGGACTTCATCCTTCCCGAGGTCGTTATTCCCAACGAATATAAGCGCACCACTCCCAGAGTGCCCTAAAAGATTTTTTCTATAGTGCTTGTGTTTGATCATAAAAAAAATAAAAAAAAAACAACATAGCCAGAAATATATTCAACAACCGACATAAAGAAACTAATATTTATAAAAATATAAACCACAATTCCTAAAAATTTGATTCAACATTCTTTTTTCACTTGTGCGAAGTATAATAAGAAACTGCCTTAGTTTCTCGTTTGATTGGGTTTGTTGGTTGAAAAAAATATATTAAATTTTTTATGACTAGGCACGGATCTGATAAGATAAGGACAACTGGCGCTTTTTATTACAAGTGTCACCCCACACTAGACGGGATGCTATTGAATCGGATTGTCGCATTGGAAAATCTTAGGGTGCCGCTATGTTTGATTCTATTTAGGGGTTGAGGTGGTAAATTTGGGGAACATGTATCATCCAATATTCAAGATATAATAAAAAACGATAAAATTTTCGGTCATTGCCATTGCTCATACGAGTGGTTAATTTCAGCACATTTTTTTTTATTTGGATTCCTCTTTATGGTGGTTGATGGTAAATTTATCGATTGCCTGTATGGTTCATTTAGCTTGTAATTTTTATTTAAAGAGTTAGTGGATTGTACAGGTAATATTTTTTGTAGCTCTACCAGCGGTAGTATATATTTGTTTACTTCATTGATTTTTTGTTCATTTAAGAAACTATACAGGGTGTTTTCTAAATGCTCTTAAACATTTAAGGATGTTATTCCAGGGCTAATTTTAGTTTCGGAAGGTTGTATTGCAGGTGCAGGCCCGTTCCTGGGGTGTTTGGCGCCTACGTGCAGGTTTCTTTGGTGCGCCCTAGTTTAAAAAAAATGGTCCTATTTTTAAAAATATATTTCGGGAAAAACTGGTAATGTTTTGAATTGTAAGAAAACTGATAAAAAATAATTAGAAAAATTTTTATTAATTAAATTACCAAAACAAACAAAATCACAAAAAATATTTGGTAAGTATATTCACAAGAAAATTAAAAGAGAATAAAATTAACGTAAATTAAACAACAAAAACATAAACAATATTATACCTAATACTTATATAGTAGGTACCTAACAGCAATATTTTAATGATAAAAAAATAAACGTTTCAAAAAACAAAACAAAAAAGGAACGATATACCTAAAATAATACACGTCTGGCTGATTATGATCAAGAGCCTGAGAAATATCATTTTCGATCGAAATAATGGCCAAATCTGATAGGCGTTCTTGACTCATAGATGTCCTTAAATAATTCTTTATTAGATTTAACTTAGAAAAACTTCTTTCACCTGAAGCTACTGAAATGGGTAATGTAAGGTATATCCGTAAGACTGTAAATAAATTTGGAAAAAGAGACTGTAGATTTTTTTTAGTTATATAATTTAAAATGTCTATGGGAAAGGATGAATCAGTAGTATTTTTAGGATTAAGAATCTTATATGTTAAAATTTCATTATGTAAATCTAAGCCGTCAATGTCTTTAGATATTACTCTATCATTCTCAACTTGCAATTCGGTATCTAAATTTACACATGATTCTTTAATTAAGTCAGATTCTAAATTTTCAAAATTACATAAGAACCCAAATAAATTTTGAAATTTGTTTATACCCTCGAACCGCCTTTGTAAAAACTGAATGGTTGTATCTAAAATTAGAAAATAAAAATCGATTTTAAATTTTTGCTTTGAATCTGCTACAGATTCATCCTTAGTTTCATATGAAAATTGTTGCTTAAATTTTCGTTGCCGTACTATTGGGAATACCTGCTCTACATCGTTTTTTGCTGCTTCTTCTTTAGCTTTATTGATGAGCAAATCAAAATTTTTGTCTGAACGTTTTTCGTTAAAATAAAGATTAAGATTTTCAATTTCTTTATGGCAGTCATTTAAGTTTCTATTCGGATCTTGTAGTATTTTACTTACTATATAAATTTTTTCTAAAATATCATGCCAGATTAAAATCGAACAAATAAATTTAAAAGTCTTAATTTTATCCAATAAAGATTGTGCACTATGTTTTGTCTTTATGTCTCGTGATGTATCTTTTGTCAAAAATTCTAGGCTTTTACATATTTCTTCTAACTGATATCTAAGAGGACGAATTGCTTTAATTCTACTTTCCCACCTAGTTTCACTTACTGAGCAAACGTTTGGTAACATTTTTAGACATATTAAAATGATAAAATATATGATTTTTTTTTAAAATTTGTAATAAAGAATACTGAATGACCGTCGATTTTCCGCCCCTAAAAATTTTGCGCCTGCGTGCATGCACGCCCTGCACGCTCGCCAGGAACGGCCCTGTGCAGGTGCTCACTAAAGTTTAGATTTTGAGATGCTCGCCGATTTTTCTTTAAAAATATTTAATTTCTATTGTATACAGAGTGCCTCCGATTATAGTAAGTTGTCACTATTAAATTAATAAATTACAATTTCTCCATTTTAGCCATTTTAATCAAGCCGAAAAAGAATTGATTTTAGAAAATATGTCCAGTAAATTCTCCAGGTCGTAAAAACACGTGCCACATCCCATAAATCTGAAAATATACCCTTACACAATAATATCGGTATCATTTTCTTTCTTTCTGTCCATTATCTCATGTTCTTTTTGTCCCGGCGTACAAGGGAACATCACAATCGTGTCATTTACAAGAACCTTTATTTTTGGGAAATAAAATCGACATGGTGGGCCAAATTCTTTACTTTCTTAGTATTTATGGGAAGATTCTGTTCTTATTTGGGCGATTCCTCGTAATTTTTTCTTTATTCAATTTAAAGATAATCGAGAATGCTACCAAAGCACTTTTGTATAACTAATATACCTTCACACATATAATTTATAATGGCACATCGACCTTATTACTGTAAGCATCTAAAAACGATGAAAAATATTTTGAGGCGTGCAAAGCTTTGAAAATTAACACGGTTATATATCCGTGCCTGAAAGAAATATTAAATAGTCGTCCTCTCAGTTCTGTTTCCTCGAAAACGTACCATTTATTCGGGATTGTCGCATAAAGACCCGAAGTCATAACCATAAGACATAAGGCTGCGAGAAGAGCGAGCTCAAGACGTTGCTAGGGTTAATATCAACAATTCGCCAAGCATTACTTATAATGAGTGTTCGCCATTCCGGCACCCGCATAAACCATAAGTTTATTTCGCTCATTTTTCGAATTTTGTGTGTTGTTCTCTTCTTTACCCTTCTTTGATTCTGACGACGTACACTAGCCAACAAAAAATGTAATTAAATTATTAAAACAATATGTAAATCTATTTAAGAAATGAAAAGTCTATGCTTGTCAGGTGGTATTAATATCAAATACCAATATGGAAAATTATTACTTCCAAGACCACCCGATGATCCTTATACAATAAGGGCGTATTTTTGTCCACACAGTAGCACTTTAAAATACTAATTCAGATTGAATGGTACTACCAAGAAAAGGAAGCATTTTCCATTGATAAGATATCACTACCTGCAGACCGGTTGTATTTTGTCGACTACCGTCGATAGTACGGCGTTAAGTTAAAGTCCTCTCTGATGATGGGTATGTACACCTACCCTGTACTGACGAGAACAAATAAGTTCGAAACCGGTCTGCAGGTGGTTGCATCCTATCAATGGAGAGGGCTTCCTTTTCTTGGTAGTACCATTTATCTGAAATAGTATTTTAAAGTGCTACTATGTAGATAAAAATACGCAGCGCCATCTCTTAGCAGTCCCACACAATCTGAACAGACGTTATTTGATTAAATCAAATTTTAAAAATCTATTTAAGAAATGAAAAGTCTATGCTTGTCAGGTGGTATTAATATCAAATACCAATATGGAAAATTATTACTTCCAAGACCACCCGATGATCCTTATACAATAAGGGTGTATTTTTGTCCACACAGTAGCACTTTAAAATACTAATTCAGATTGAATGGTACTACCAAGAAAAGGAAGCATTTTCCATTGATAAGATGTCACCACCTGCAGACCGGTTGTATTTTGTCGACTACCGTCGATAGCACGGCGTTAAGTTAAAGTCCTCTCTGATGATGGGTATGTACACCTACCCTGTACTGACGAGAACAAATAAGTTCGAAACCGGTCTGCAGGTGGTTGCATCCTATCAATGGAGAGGGCTTCCTTTTCTTGGTAGTACCATTTATCTGAAATATATATATTTTAAAGTGCTACTATGTAGACAAAAATACGCTATTATTGTATAAGGATAATCGGGTGGTCTGGGAAATAATAATTTTCCATATTGGTATTCAATATGTATGTCCTGATGCCTGGCAGGATTGCTCCACTAGCAAAATGTTCCGCTATTGTACATACAAGATCATGTAGTTAAACGTGGAAGATCACATTGTAAAGATATACAGTAGTAAATAATTTAAGAATTACGTTTTTTCGTAAATTAACTTGGTTATTTATTCCTATTTGTCTAAATTAACTTTAAAATCTACTTTCTTTCGTTTGCTAATATCAATTTTTGTATGCACTTTTTTTTGGGACAGTGTATTTCGTCACAGCTTACAGGAGCTCGTTTGTTCCGCTCAGTCGGGTGCCTAACTGAATAGAACGAATTATCGCCCAAGCTTTTCTTTGCATGCGCTGGTTTTAGTCACATTCGCAGTTCCCATTAGAGGTGATACGATTATTCATCTAACTCAATAAAAAAATAATGGAACCTCAAAGTTATTTAGCTAAAAAGAAATTTATCAGAAATTAAAGTATAAAAGCAGACGTTAGTAACATACAAGTAAGTTAAAATCTTAAACGGGAAGGGGGTCAGTCCCGCATCATTTTAAAAGTCGTTTTAAATCTTACTTTTTAAGGCTTGCTATATTATGAGTGATAGACGTAGACAGGCAACAGAATCAACATTAGATAGATGGTCGAAAAAACAACACCTATCTCGATGGCAAGGGTTACTTGGTCAGATAAGTGCCGTAATTGGAAAACCATCAAAAATACTATCGAATGGGATGCTAACCCTGACGCGGCCCCAGCAGGTGATGGGTCTGCCAGGCCACTGCCACCTGCGAAAACACCTTCAACGGATAGGTATAAACAACGGATCCATTGAATGCAGACTCTGCGGTGAAGAGAATGAAACCGCCTCGCACATAATATACCGCTGCGTAGCGCTGTCTCGTAGAAGACAAAATATCTTCGGGAACATACAACGTGGTGATAACCTCCCACATGACAAGCTTGGTAGAAGGTTACTGGACCTCATAGAAGGAACAAACGTATTCTAACAAAATAGGGGTACACAATAAGCCGGTAGGTTGCAGTGATAGAAGTTCGGGCCTTTAAACCCCCAACCATAGACGTATTTTAGACTTCCATTGTCAGTATTCACTGGAAGATGACTGGACTTGTTTACCAGTTGATACGTTGTGTTATAAATAAATAAAGACACTGGAAGTCCAAAATACGTATATCATTCAGTCTGCACCATGGTCTCTAATCTACAAACATATTACTATACCAGTAATGACATTACTACTGATCTGGTAATGTCGGACTTAAAGTTATAATATAAGAAGAGTGTGTGATTTTATACCGACTGATTGGTTTAAAGTATGATTTAAGTTTAAAAGAAATAACTATCAGGTAAGTGCTTAATGATGTAAACTACATTAACGGTGAGGGTTTTCTGTAAGTTGGTATTATTTATTATTTTTACCCGTTGAAACGGGAACCTTAAATTGATTAATTTAGTAGAAAAAGTTAAACCCTTTAAGGCAAAACCTAATTGAGCATATAAATTTTACTGTCAATATTTTTACAATGCTTTTTTAAAAGGGACAGCTTTCGGATGAAGGTAGACCTACCCAAGGAAATATTAGGGTTTATCACATGGTATCAAAATAATGCACGAAGTAAAAAATGACTTTATAATTTGAAGATTAATGTCCAAAAAATTCATTGGTCATTTTGTGATCATAAATGCGGTATAGGAAAAGGGGTAACTAACTCAACCGGTGAAGCGGAAGAAGTACCTCTAGGCAAACGATTGGTGCTTCAAAGTTAATACGGTGTTAAACGTATTTACGAGTCTTTAAGAGAGGTAAAAATACGTCATTGTCGTATGGGAATTTATATTTTGAGACACTTGCGAAGTACCCTCGAGTGAATAGGGGTAAAAGCAGATTAGGACATGAAGTAGGGAGCGGGCTTCCAAAAGCGGACATCATAATGGTTAAACAGCATTGCATAGTTTAAAAGGTACCTGCAAGACTGTGCATTAGCAGCGCCTGATTGCACCTTACTGGCCAGGGCTATGAAAATATATTTAAAGAACAAGACATAAATAGTTTATAATTTGCAAAATTTAATAAGTGAAACTTAATAAAAACGTCGAAAGAGGATTAAAAAAGGAAACGCCTCAAGTGAAATACATCGAAAGTGAAGTGTCTTTTAATGATCAATTGAAGGAAGAAACATGAACATAATCGGAAACTCAAATCAAAGCATACTACACTGTATACTACAGATCCGGGTTTAATTAGAAGAAAATAATAACTTTTTTAAATAAAGAATGCAACACTAATGGGATTTTAAAAAATAGGTTTATATGGAATTAACAAAAAAATCAAGTGCGTTATGTGCCGGAGTAAGAACTTGCTACTTATTATAAGTATTTGTTATTTGAAACGGCAGATTATAGATACTAATGGCAAATGTTAACTTTTAGTTTTATAACAACAAAGCAAAGAAGCCCATAACGTGAGGATCGAAAACAAACTTCTTGACAGTCCAAACGGATCAAGGTCCTTGTGGTCAGTCGCAAAGGCCGTCAGCCAAAATTTTACTAAATCAACTATTCCACCTCTAACACATTCCGATGGTACAATAGCATCCACAGCCGGAGACAAAGCAAACTTACTTGCTAAACTATTTTCTTCGTATTCCACGGTAGATTTCCAGGGAAGAACACCACCCAACATTCCTGCAGTTCAATCTGAAATGACCGAAATCGTTTTCCGTCAGCGTCCCGTCAAACGAATCCTGAAAGGTCTCGACGTCAAGAAAGCTTCTGGTCCAGACGAAATTCCTGTTATAGTTCTCAAGAGATGCGCCGATGAATTAACACCAGTATTTTGTAGACTTTTTAACTTATCCTACAACCAAGGAGTATTTCCATCGTGCTGGAAGACGGCGCGAGTCCAGCCTATAGCAAAGAAATCGACCAGTCGCATTGCTGTCAGTTTTTGACTCTATAAAAAACCCCAGATTCGACCATCACTAGAGTGCTGCTCTCATGTCTGGAGCTCTGCACCCAAACATACTCTTCGGCTACTGGATTCCATCGAAGAGCCATTCGTCTGATTGGAGACCACGAGCTAACTAAGAACCTCGGCAGCCTAGAACATCGGAGACAGGTTGGGGATTTGACTCTCTTTTATAGATATTTCATGGAAAGTGCTCGGCTGACCTTGCCCTCTTAATTACGCCCAGAACGGCAAATATCAGAAATACACGACGAACCACTGCCGCCCACCCATATGTGGTTAAGCTTAGTACTCCTCGAACTTCACTATTTAAGAATACTTTCATCTGGAGGACTTCATCCTTATGGAACGACCTTCCCGAGGTCGTTTTTCCCAACGAATATAACCTCCAACGATTCAAAACCAACGTGAATCGCTTTTTGCGCACACGCACCACTCCCAGAGTGCCTTAAAGGACTTTTCCTATAGTGCTTGTGTTTGATCATAAAAAAAAGAAAAATAACAGAAATATCGTCAAAAAAACAAATTTTAATAGCTGATATGGAATAAAGAAAAATCCAGACCTGTTGAGAACAAAGTATACCTTGACAGGGATTCACCCTGTCCGCACTTCACGTACTTCAACTTATCAATTACATTGCAGAATTTTATCCTTATTCTTTTCTTTATTTTTGTCTGGCGCTGATACCGGCGACTTCTCGCATTTCCGCCTCCTCGCCTTTGGAGTTTATATCCATCGAAAATTTTTCTCTTTTGTAAAAAATAACATCAATCAAAATCTTTGAAGCTCCGTAAATTCATAAAGCCTTCAGTCATGCTTCCGGATGTCAAGGTATATATTCTTTAAAAACGTGCGATTCCTTTTGTAAAAATCGTTTTTTAAATAAAAGTAATATTTTGTCGTTAGTATGAAACGAAGTAAATTACTTTTTTATTATTACTATATAGTCGATTGAGTTTGTTCAAATTATTTTATACGGATTTTAAAAAAAAGTGAGTCGAGAGGAAGGAAGAGGATTTTCATTTTCACGTTATAGAAAATTATACTTTAATTAATAATTAACATTAACATTCAAGAAGAACATTGCCAATAACCTCTAAGCATTTTCTGTTTCGTCTACGAAAGGCGCATCAAGCATCATGTTTTTCGTTAATATCGGCTACAGTATTTCTAATACGTTGAATTAGTGCATCACGAAAATCGACTTGGAAATTTCATATTTGAACCAGCCCCAAAAAGTCTAGCGGGGCGAGGTCCAGAGAACTTGGAGGCCAACAAATAGGACAACCGCGATCAATCCTAAGCCCTGGGAACCTTTCGTCGAATTATTGCTTGACCTAATGAGCGAAAGGGTCAGGAACATACGACCAGTGGCGGTTCTTCCACAGGAGCACATGCGCACGTGCACCCCCAAAACAAACCGAATAACCGAATAAAAAAAAATTTATTTATATTCATTGAATATTATTTATCGTATAAAGTCCGACCCTCCCTAATATGTTATCATCCCGTCAAACCAAACTGTATAGATCCGGCAACCGTGCCTCGGTCGAGGTAAATGACGATTATGACGAGACTTGCTCGCACGTGCGATTAAGTAGTGCAGTTTCTCTGTAGTAACAGGTGGCGGGTGGCAGCGGGGGATAGCGCGGCTATGGTGATTTAACATGGAAAAGGCGCACAGTTTTTGTGTGCATGTGTGTTTTTGTCTGTTCATTCATCTAGTTAGAAATTCGAGCGTCTATGTTTTAATATTTTAATATTATATATTTATTAAGTTAAAATGAATAGTTGACGGTGGGCTATTTAAGAAATAACTTTAGCTTTTTTAGTTTGGAGCAAAAAATTGAAGTGAAGAATGCGGGAATGCCTAAACCCGAAATGAATTTAACTCCGACCACAAAGGGTAAATCTAGGGACTTTATTAGAAAGTTTAAAAATGAAATATATGAAAAAAAATTATAGAGGGTATTTCAGACTTAATGATGCTGTTATTGATCAATTTTCTACACTTAAGAACAGAAGAATGGACTTTACGTTTAAGCACTATTGGGTAGGGTCGATGAATGTTGTGTATTTCGATAAATGATACTCGATATGATTTTAAACCATTTTATTTAAGGATTTAAACTAAAAAACACTGAAAATATGAAGAATGCCAACTTGTCAGTCTCGTGGCTCGATTCGTTCTCGTCATGAAACAGTTAACTATTGTTCTCGTCTTGGTTGCGCCTAATGACATAGTCGTAGATGGCGTAGTGGTATTAGACAACATTCGGCTTTCTTGATAACTCGTAGATGGCGGTAGTAGTATTGGACATCGTTCGGTTTTCTTGATAGCTCGCAGATGGCTTTAGTAGTATTAATAGTGGACTGTATAAATATTGTTACGAGGGTTGCATGCGACGACGTGAAGATCCGACAGCTATGCACACTAAGAAAACCGTCCTTATTTTCCAAAACTTGTATTTCCTTTTGTAAAATTAAAAGATAAATAAAAATATGTTTTACCTAACGCATTTTCTTATTACTTTTTTTCTTTCTACATTTAAAACGCCTAGAAAGTAATTGTTCGGTCGTTACACAAAAATAAAATTTTAAAAATAATTTCACCATACTTTTGATACCCCCTCTATCATAGGTCACGAGCCGCCACTGTATACGACAATACTCGTTTACCGAAAATTGGTTCTGTAGTTACGCTATTACTTGAAAATAAATAAAAATCGGCTAAGATTATATGTTTTATGTATTATTTTCAGGTTCACAATACGTTTCTGCTGTTTAGTCCATTGCTTCCGACTCTGTATATACATTTGTTATCAAATTATAAACTTTTCGCATACCGACTGTCAAAAATAGAGTAGTTTTATCATCAAGTGTACGAAACAATGCAATGGTTGATCAAACAGAGGGTTCTCGCAACTCGCCACATGCATTAAAACCGATGAGTAGAGAGCATCAATAATGTCAATAAGATATTCACTTCATTTTTGTTGACTTATGACACACTGTTTTATTGTAACCAAACAGATAATCTGTATTGATGGTATTTTATTTGCAGATGAACCGTATTGTTTCTCTTCTCGTAATTTTCCAATCTACGAGATTGTAACATCGCGATATGGCTCTTGTATTATTTGTTTTATATATTTGATCCCATGTTTGTTTTACTCGAACGCTAATAAAACAAACCTATAAAAAGCACACATGTATACAAATAATTTCAAAGGGATTATATTTTTATTTTGATTTGTAGGAAGAGGTCTGAAAGAATTTATTTTTATTATCTTGTATTTTATAATAAAGTGTATCGGAACTGAGCATAGGAGTTTTACATAATTAAATAAATTTGGAATCGATATCTGTGTGTGAACTCAATGATATGATGGTAAATATTCGCAAAATTCTAATCTGAAAGTATATTTTTCTTACAGCTTAAAACACAATAATTCCTATACCGTTATTATAATCTCAAAAAGTGGAAGGAAGCTTTGAACCTATTCAGTAATTAGTTTTTTATTTCTCTCTCGTCATTCTCGAGCTTTTGTAATTAGCCCAAGGCGGAAAATTGTCTGCGATTTAGACGAACTTGTAGCTATAGTTATTAAGTCGACGAAAATCTTAAGCAAAGACCCGCTCTTAGCCCGACGACGATGGTAGGCAATTAGACATTTTCGACAAAAGTATACTTCTCGGAAAGTTCTGGAGAAGCCTCTTATGCTCGCCCCGCTGTTTCCGACTGATCCTTATAATCCCGTGTATAGCATCTATTAGCAACAGCGAAATCAAGATTGGCCACAAATAAGACATTTTTAGGAGGACGTTTACCGGAGATTTTACTAATTTATTACCTACCTTCCTACATTATCTTATCCCAAACTCCTTTAATGTTATCCTACACTAAGACGCTAAGAGTTATGTACTCTGCACTCTACCCTTTCAGATGCTCTAATTCCTTAATGTTCTGAAACTCTATGGGATAATATATTCGTCACAGGTTTTTAAAATAATTTTAAGAATTTACAAAATCTTACACAATTTGTATATGACCAATATTTATAATTACTCACCATTTTTCATTGTATGACAACCCATGTGTGGTTATAAGATTTATACAGGGTGGTCCAGCGAAAAGTTAACACCTCGATTTTCCTGCTTTAAAATGATAATGTAGAAAATCGCTCGGACCCGTCGATTTCTGATTCGAGGGGAATAACTATTCCGCTTTTTTCATCTCCGTAACTTCAACCCCCTAACGGGGGTGAACACAACCCCCTGATTTTGAATAGGGATGAGGGGTGTTGCGATACCTCATTTTGAAACTCTTATAGAGTACTATCTGACCCTAAAATTTCGCTTCAAAATTTTCATCTTTAACGAGATGACAGCTAAAATAGTGGAAGACTACTTACTTTTGTGATTAGTTTATTAAATGCTGAAAATGGCCACCATTCACTTCCATACAGTAAAATAAATTTTTCTCAAAACGTTCACGGACATTACTCAACATTTGTGGTGTAATTTGACGGCATTCATTAATAATCCACATTCGCAAATCCTCCAGTGACTCAGGTTGGGTAGCGTAAATCTTAGATTTCAGGTTCAGTGGAGCCAGATCAGGTGATCTGGGTGGCCACTCAATATGTCCCCTTCTTCCAATCCGGGCCTGAGGAAAATTTTCATCTAAGAACTGACGCACAGGTTGAGCGAAATGAGGTGGTGCGCCATCTTGTTGAAAAATGATCGTTACATGGTCTTCTTCATTCTCCAATACTTGAACGAGGGCTGGATAAATAGCGTTCTCTAATAGTTCTATATACATTTGGCCAGTAAGATTAACGGATATAAAAAAAAGGGCCGATTATGTGATTTCCATAAATACCCGCCCAAATACTTTTTTGGACAAAAAATTAACAAATAAATAAACAAATTCAACTGCGTCTAATAAGAGTAATATCCTCGAGGTAAATTCCACATTCTCTACTCATACACCAGCGTTCTTTACTGCATAGAAGTGAATGGTGGCAATTTTCAGCATTTAATAAACTAATCACAAAAGTATGTCCACTATTTTAGCTGTCATTTCGTTAAAGATGAAAATTTTGAAGCGAAATTTTAGAGTCAGATAGTACTCGATAAGATCTTCAAAATGAGGTATCGTAACACCCCTCATCCCTATTCAAAATCAGGGGGTTGTGTTCACCCCCGTTAGGGGGTTGAAGTTACGGAGATGAAAAAAGTGGAAAAGTTATTCCCCCTCGAATCAGAAATCGACGGGTCCGAGCGATTTTCTACATTTTCATTTTAAAGCAGGAAAATCGAGGTGTTAAGTTTTCGCTGGACCACCCTGTATAAAACTCTTTAAAATACTGAAACTTCGTATATTCCTAATGTTTTCAAGATGTCTTACTTAAACTTTAAAGCATTTATTGTAAGCAAACTGCTGCAAAGAACGAGAGAAGTGCAATTTTGGTCAATGCGAGTTGCTAGTTTTATCGACGCACATTGTGCAACTTTGTAAGTTGTTGAAGAACATATGGACCTGACAACTTTAACTGATTGTAATTGCTTGTAATTAGCAAGCTAATTTTTGAAATTATGAGAAATTTAGGTCATATTTTTATAGCTATCTCACGTCGCTGATGTCGAAATCTCAGATCTTTTATATGGCACCGATTCTCCTTGTCTTCTAAAGCCGGCGACTGAGTTGTAACATTTCGGTGTAATGTAACATGTTACACCGCGAGCATTCGCGCAGTGAATACATCGAGCCGTACCATTCGCGGCGAGCGGCTCGCGCTCGCCGGTGCTCCATCGGGTTGTGGGTTTTTTCGCGAATCCCTTTGATGTGCTCGACTCTAGTTAGTCATGGGAAAGTCGCGTATATTCTAATTTTATTATTTAAATAAAATTAATTTTCTAAGGTTTTGTATTTTTTGTGTGAATCGGGATGCAGTGGGATCGTGAGAACACCCTGCTCCTTATTGAAAAATACAGGCAAAGAGCAAATCTTAACACTGTTAAGACGAATGGTGGATCACCCGCGAACCGAGCATTCGACGCGAGCATTCGGGTGATCAAGAGAACGGGTTGCTGTAATGTACCATTCGTAGCGAGCCTCGTACCATGTTACATTACACCGAAATGTTACAAGTCAGTCGCCGGCTTTAAATAAGACCATGTAATGTAAAATTACAAATTTCAAGTCCCATCATATTTCTTTACCGAAGAGAAAACTGTTTATCTCGAGCAATTAATGATGATCGTAAGTAAATGGGGAAATTATACAATTCATTATCACTCCATCCGTGAAAATAAATCAATAGATTTATGCGTGAACGAGAGTGGAAAAAGTTCTCTTAATAAATTAGAGCCAAACGCGCGCAACAGTCAGCCAGTATATCATAGAGCGGCGAAGGAATGGGCGTTCAAGCCCGAGATGGGGTGAGAAAAAGGAATCAAATCGAAATAATACGTGTCATATCTGAATATCTACAGACGAAAAGTCGGTTATTTAGAAGCCGGTGAAATACGGCTGGCTTACTGTACTAGATTTATACTGTATATGATATGCATTTGATAAATGCCTATTTATGGAAGTTTTATTAACTTATACTTGTCAAGAGATAGGTAGATCAACATGGTAAGTAGTTTCGTATGCAGCTAACATTTTTAAATATACTAACACCAGCTACTGTGCAATAGGGCGTTATGAAAGCATTATGTAATGACCTCCCTCTTGGCAAATGTATTACGTATATTTTTAGCACACCCCTTTTTACCGCTATAAATTCTTTTTACGGTTTCAAGCAAACAACTTCGCCGCATGAAATTAAGTGGAAAAATGGCTAGTCACAATTTACACAAAAAACAAACAGAAGGGCAGACTATTAAGCTCCCCGCGTTCTAGGTCTCCACCTGCTTTGACACTTGAGAGAAAATTACCAAAGCACATCGGGTTGCGCCCTTATCGCAAGTTTTTAATGCGTACGCCGCACGCAACAAATCCGGAAAAGGTTTGAATATTGTTCACTTTATAGAACTTAATGGCCCTTATGTCGTGTTGAATTTACATATATTTCGGTGCATGTGCGCGACGTGTACGGTTTAATTT
The DNA here is from genome assembly GCA_963991005.1 of Barypeithes pellucidus. NCBI lineage: Eukaryota > Metazoa > Arthropoda > Insecta > Coleoptera > Curculionidae > Barypeithes > Barypeithes pellucidus. Next base: position 18,134,516 of record OZ022566.1, read on the forward strand.
GGATTTAATTGTCTCTAACATTAGGACTTAAGTATATTGATAACTTGTTATATACCTGCCCACCTTGTTATAATGGGTTATAATTTTATGGTGTAATATGGCACTCACTCTTTATCGCCCTTTTGAATTTATTAACATCGGGCGAAGTTACTAAATTGACAAAATCGAAACCCCTTTTTATAGAGTACATATTTTTAACCATGTAGAGGATATGTCAATATCGAATAGCCCACAATAAAAATTAATATAATTTTTTCTATAATTTCAATGTTGTTCCTTAATATACACGTATAACACATTTGGATATAATTAAGCTAATTAAGCTCAACTGAACTGCATTTACTATTATACGTCGTTGTACGTAATCCCCCATACACGCGTAGTCAATTAGATGTTCAAACATGTGTTAATTACGACAGAACAGCCACAAAACTGGATTCCCTACTTCGAAACCTTATGATTAATAATTGTCTATACATACACATGATCTCCTGACTCATTCTATAGCCAGAGCGATTTATAAGGCTTGCCATAATTGGAAATCAAGTTCGACAAACGTAATAAAATTTCTAAATTTCAGTATTAATTTCAGGTGATATAGAATTTCCCGACGCGTATTAAAAACAAGGTATTCCCTACAATGCCTTGCTGATATTCTTTTGATATTTAGAATTCACTTTGTATCTATGCCTTGAATATGTTCATATTTCAAACCATATTTTAATCACGCCATATAGTGGGAACGGTCTCAAATAAAAGAAAATACACACACACACACCACTCTTCTAAAATAAATATATAATTTTAATAAATTTGCTAAATCAGAGGGTTAAAGCTTATGAGCGTAATGACGATAGTTATCCCCACTTCCGCTTTATGACTCGGACTTAAACTTCCAGACTCCCCGCCGAGTTGAAGCTCGCAAAGTAAGATAGGAGTTGTGTGCATTCTCTAACAGTGTTACGTGTCACATGATAGATGGCTTCCCGTCCCGACAATCGGCGTCGCGCTCCAGTGTAATCTTCGCTATTTGTCATCTCAATTCACCTCCTTTTATAAAGTGGCGAAGTATTCTTTTAGTCCTCAATAAGCGGCTCTAGTTCTACTACATTCCGACTTTTGTTCAGACGCGTATCCCCAAACAATAACTCGGAAGATTGTGTCGCATCCTCGAAGTTTTATCTTTCTTCCGGATGGAGGATTGATTAACAGGGCCGCAGGGGCGAAAATGAATTTCACACCAATTGCCTATCGCGATTTTGGACAGGAATTTATGACATGGCATTAGCTCGCTGACTGCTGATTTCAAATTATCGCGTTTTTTATGAAGTATAATAGCAGAGGTCCCTGATGCCAGGACAAAAAATAAGGAACTCAACAAATTGACGCATTTAAACAATGGCTTTAATCTTTCATGTTTTTGTCTCAATGTTTTATTTAGCTAAATGAATGATCATTTGTTGCCTGTCAGCTGTATCGTTGCCAAACGGATTCTGTCGAGGCAAAAACGGGAGCTCGTTAACACGTTATGCTTCAGGTCACAAGTTCGATACCACGCGAACAAGTATTGATAACTTCGACATTTTTAAATGCAGGTCCATTAATTTTCGTAACAGATAAGGTATTATCCAACTAATCACACTATAAGACTGTACAGATAGTGATCTTGACTGATTTTCATCGTATAGCCATCGCCATTGTAACATCAAGTACAGTATTCGCATAATAAATTAAGAGTAGCTGTACCGAATGCTTATGGACTGCACTTTAAATCATTGTTATTGATGTCAATATGTTATCGTGAATCAGTTTTGCTACCGAGAGGAAACGAAGTAGCCAGAAGCTGGCATTTGTCATAAATCTTCGTGCGACGGCCTGTCATTAGTGTTATATGTGTGCCTGTCACACAGTCAGTCCTTTTCGCCGATACTTTTTGTTTGACATCGAGTTAAATCCGTTGACAATCATATTTGCCTTTAAAATAGGAAACATGTTTCACTTTATTTTGCCTACTAAGTGCCATTCAATTTCCAACAATTTTCATGAACTTTACGAATATTATGAAGTTTTCTTTATAAAACGACCTATTGAGTCTCTGACATATTAGCATACAGGGTGGCCCATCGAAAACAGTCCAGCAATGTTTACGGCTCTGTACGTGAAAATTAAAAAAAACCTCGGACCCGTAAACTTGTGTTTTCAGGGGGACACGTTTCACTATTAATTTCATCCCTGTAACCTCAACCCCCTAGCGGGGGCGGCTACAGCCCTTGTATTTTCAAATGGGAATGGGTATGTTGTGATACATCTTTTTAAAGGGCATTAAATTCTCTTTAAAATGGCGCTTTGTTTTGTAAATTTGAGCTACGCGTCGCCGAGAAATTGCGTTTTAAAAAATGTAATTTTATTGAGTAATGCGGTTTCGTAAATCTTCTAAGGACGAATCCTTAGAAGAACCCGAAGTTGGGTGGCATAAATTTTGGATTTTAGATGTCCTCACAAGAAGAAATCAAGGGGAGATAAATCGGGCGATCTCGCGGGTCATTCAATAGTACCCCTCCTCCCAATCCATCTACCAAGAAACGTTTCATCCCGAAAGTGGCGTACGGGTAATGCATAATGGGGGGGAGCCCCGTCTTGTTGAAATATTGGATTTTCTTCCTGGTAACGTTGGTCGGTTTCCATAATTTCCATCAGCACTGGGTTTTAAATTTCCCGGTAAGAAGAATGGTCCAATTATGTGATCACCGAAAATACCAACCCAAACGTTTAATTTCTGAGGATTTTGAGTGTGAACCTCGTGGTAAATCCTTGGATTCGTGTCGGACCGGTAACGACAGGTATGTCGATTGACAGTGCCATTAAGAAAAAAAGAACATTCGTCTGAGAAGCAAACGTTAAAAAGGTAGTTCGGATAATTTAATACTTGTTCTGACATTACTTGACAAAAGTGTAAACGGCGGTCATTACCATCTTCATTCAATTCTTGGAAAAGTTGAATTTTTTATGGGTGCCATTTATAATGTTTCAGAATTCTCTGTACAGTGGTCCGCGAAATTCCCGTTACATCAGACATTTTTCTGGTACTTAATGTTGGCTTCATACTAACTTGACCCAGAACAGCTACTTCTACTGCTTCATTTCTTACCGGATTTTCAATGATCCTTTTTTTATTTGCCATTGAACCAGTTTGCCGAAATTTTGCCACTAATTCTAGGATATAACCATGATGTAAGTATCTATCTGGATGTCTATCATTAAACAAAGTTGCCGTTACTCTTGCACATTGATTGTTTATAAAATACTTTTTATTAATTTCCACTCTCTTCTCAATAGAATAAACCATTTTTTATGTCACGATCAAATCAAAAGAAAGTAATAGCGCACAAATAACGTATGTAGATCTGGATCAACCACTTTACTGAAGATAAAGTTGAATTGACACGTACACAGCCGTAAACCTTGATGGACTGTTTTTGATGGGCCACCCTGTATAATTAAGGAACACTCTTGCTTAACGAATTATTATCCGATGCCATTCTGCCATAGCAACGTAATATATTCTATATAGATTAGCTAAAATTGCATGCATTAGAACGTCACGTCCAGATCATTTCAGCAAACGTTAATTAAATGAGCACAATACAATAAAATTTAACATCAACCCTTGTTCTATTAAATTTTAACGATGTATACAGGTTTGCTGATAGTTAAATAATATAACGCAACACCGTAATAAATCAAGCTATCCACTAAACCACCACTAACCTAGACAAACTTATTACTGACCAGAATACATAATTAATTGCTTTAAATTTAATTGCTCTTTGTCTGTGCAATATGAATTTATTTTATCAATGATGAACCCTAAGTCGTAAATAATCGAGATCTGGCCTCTTGACCAAAGGGGGTAAGTAATTAATAGGTCATCTACTCCTAGAGAGTAGAAAATTTGCATATAAAACGTTATCAAAACTAGTATTACCAATCCAATACTTCGAGTAACAAATATCCAATTAAGAGTAAATTTAAAACATGTCGCTTATCAAATTTAAAAAAATACATTGTTATAACAAGGGAATTAATGTAAAATTAAACAAATTTACATACATTCCTTGCTGTATAAATAAATCCATTTTTGAATTGAATGTTCTGTTCTTATTTAACCTACATTGTTCAAAGTAACTGTTGCATTCTCTATAATTAAATTCGAGGAGTTCTGCAAGTGGCGTCATTATACAATACCGGAAGCGTAAACAAATCGGCAACCAGAAAAACCGTTTCTGCAAGAGCCCTGGAGCTACGTAACCGTCTCTATACGGTTGCTTGTATTTATGTGCGTTTTTAATCAGCCATAACAAAGGTTTTCCCAAGTAATTGCCGATATAGTCGATTACTCGATGCGTGAAATACACTAACTTTAAATAAACATTGGATATTGCTGCAAGGAATTTATCAGAACTCTATGGGTTTTTCGAAAATGATATTTAGAGCTTTACAATATTATGGCATAATAAAATAAGACACACGGTAAGAAAGTGTTATGTAAAATTATCAGTAAATATAAATCAACGGCATGGAACTCATCACTAAATTTTCGTGTAGTATTATTACATGTAATTTTACGAATATCAGCAGTTGACGTGTTTTTTGATACTAAAATATCACAATATCAAAATTTATTACTATGCCACTGTAGTAAGTTATCGGTTGTGAATGTAAAAATGTACTTTATTATCGTTTCTTTAAAAATGCATCTTTTTACACAACATGCTAGTTTGTCACAAAAGAGAATGACACTTCAGCAAAATATGACACACCAGTGAATCCTTATAAGCAATATTATTTTCTTTTGGCTATATTTTTCTGTATTGCCAAAACGCTTGACACGTTAGTTTATACAGGGTGCACCAAGTAAAGTGGCCTATTAGAAGTATCTCGAGAACTAAATGTGATTTTATTTTGAAAATTTGGCTGTGGCTATAAGAGATGGTTTTCTACGTTTGCAAAATATTTTGGATGGTGCGGTATTGCCGGATCATACCGAAAGTGGTAGGAACTTCGGAATTTTAAATGAATTACCCTACATATTATACAGTGTGTCCACTGATTGACTATCGAAGAGGGAAAACTTTTTTATTTGTGGGTTTATGAAAAAAAGTTATTTTTCATAAAAACTCCTGCTTGTTCTCCAACGACCAAAAAGTATATTATTTTTTCAAATTTATATACCGGGTGTTCAGAATTTAGAAAAATATGAAAAAAGCTAAGAACAAAGTACCCTTATGTGTAAAGATAGGATAAACACTAATTAGTAAAAGTTGTTGTGGTTGAGAACCTACGTCTCATTACCAAGTTTTGACTTATTAGCTAAATGTACAGAGACAGGCAAAAAATTCCAACTCATAAAATATGATTTGCTTTAAATTAACGCATTTTGTAAATTAGTTAATCTTTAGAACGTATTTCTTTGTATAATATTTATCTTTATACGAGGAATTGTCGAAAACGGCTAAGTAACTACCCATGTTATTAAAAAATCAATACGTTTTAAAATAAAACCGTGCACTATTCATAATTAAACGAATTTATTAGAGAACGAATGAAGAGTAAAAAATTGTAACAAGTATAACAAATGTAAGTGAAAAAAGGCAGGTTATCAGCAAAAAAAAACTATTCAAAGGTTTCTCCACCAACCTCCTCGCATCGTTGGACTTTCTTAATAAATGCTTTATATGCATTTCGTATCTCTTGCAAAGGGATAGCCTGAATCGCTTCTCTAATTCTAATTTTTAAATTGTCAAGATCAGGTTCCAAATGAGATGCATACACTTTCTGGGTAAGGTAGCCCCATAAGTAAAATTCCATTATTGTAAGGTCGGGACTTCTTGGCGGCCAAGGGATTGGTCCATATCTCCCAATCCAGCGCTCCGGAAATTGTCGATTCAACCATTCCCGCACAATAACAGTGGAATGCGCAGGATGACCATCTTGTTGAAAATATGCAGTTTGCCTGTCAATAAGTGGCATATTATTTAAATAATGAAAAAAAATTGAATTTAGCATTTCTAAATAACTATGCTGATTCATATTTGCTTCAAAGAAGTACGGTCCAATTATTCCGTTGTACGTAACTGCACACCAAACGTTAACTTTCTTGGAGTACTGTCTTCTGCAATGAATTCGAAAATGGGGATTCTCAGTTGACCAGTAACGTACATTTTGGGAACTAACCACTCCATTAGTTGAGAAAGTAGCTTCATCGGAAAAAATAATATTATGAAAAAAGTTTCTATTTTGTAAGTATTTCTGACCAACCCATAAGCAAAAATCAAGTCTTTTTGCATCATCATTTGCTTCTAGAGTATGAACAAATTTAGGTTTATATGGCCTGACTTTATTAGCTTTAAAAATTATTTGCAAATATGATTTACTAATGTTTCCAATATGGGATGCTCTAATCCTTAGCGATGTTTTGGGAAAATGCCGAACGGAATCCAGCGCAAGAGTTGCCCCAACATTTTCTTCTTCATTGATAGGAGTCTTCTTCTTTTTAATATTTAAAACGCTTCCTGTTCTTCTAAATGTTGAAACAATAGATTTAACTGATATTCGGTTAACGGTAATATTTGGCCATTTCTCGTTAAACATTCTTGTGACATACGAGTATGAGATATTTTCCCCTAAACCATAACATTGGACAATAAATACTTTTTGTTCTAACGTTAGCATTTTTTTTCACTGTCATAAATTAAGCAATATGACATTGACAACATTTTTATTTGTTTGTTCATTTGTTAAATACGTCGCTCCGCGATGTGTTTTCAACGCCGTCTTGTCGGTAAAATGTACGTCCATTTTGTCATCGCAACGTATACTATAAAGTTTTTACAAAGAAATACGTTCTAAAGATTAACTAATTTGTAAAATGCGTTAATTTAAAGCAAATCATATTTTATGAGTTGGAATTTTTTGCCTGTCTCTGTACATTTAGCTAATAAGTCAAAACTTGGTAATGAGACGTAGGTTCTCAACCACAACAACTTTTACTAATTAGTTTTTATCCTATCTTTACACATAAGGGTACTTTGTTCTTAGCTTTTTTCATATTTTTCTAAATTCTGAACACCCGGTATATAAATTTGAAAAAATAATATACTTTTTGGTCGTTGGAGAACAAGCAGGGTTTTTATGAAAAATAACTTTTTTTCATAAACCCACAAATAAAAAAGTTTTCCCTCTTCGATAGTCAATCAGTGGACACACTGGAATCCAGGTAAAAATCTAGAACAGTTTTCTGTATAATATTATATATCTATCTTTAAGAGTTTTTGAATTATAAATAATCTTGTGATTTTTTAACGTCGTATCATGATCTGAAAAGAAAATCATATCTCTTTAGCGACTACAGCTAGAAAGCTGAAATTTTGACAATAGTTTCACAAGACCATCGACATTTTATAATTTAGTATTTAATTAGTTTTATACAGGACGTCTCCAAAACAATATTTCTGAGGGAGATTAATTATAGCAAAAATCTTCTTTTTTTTAAATGGGACACCCTGTATTTGATATGTTTTGCTAATGGAGGATCGAATATTCTATCTAATGATATTAGGTATTCATATACCTATCTTCAATATTTTCGGACTTATAGCGAAATTTAAAAATTATTTTATAAAAATATATTTTTTGGTAGTTGGCTGTGGAATGGATTCATAGAATCAAAATAATGAAAAATCCATTTGCTGTTCAAAATTATAAAATTTCGATGGCCTTGTGAAACTATTGTCAAAATTTCAGCTTTCTAGCTGTAACCGCTAAAAAGATATGATTTTCTTTTCAAGTGCCGATACGGCGTTAAAAAATCACAAGATTATTTATAATTCAAAAATTCTTAACGATAGGTATATGATATTATACAGAAAACTGTTCTAGATTTTTACGTAGATTCGAAGGAAAATATAATATATGGGGTAATTCTTTAAAATTCCGAAGTTGCTACCACTTTCGGTATGATCCGGCAACACCGCACCATCCAAAATATTTTACAAACGTAAAAAACAATCTCTTATAGCCGCAGCCAAATTTTCAAAATAAAATTTCATTTAGTTCTCGAGATTCTTCTAATAGGCCACTGTATAGAGAACAGCAAGAGAGAAAGACTAATTATCATAAAACTCCTATTTTTGATATTTCATCAGAAATTTTTGCTATTACCTAATATTTCATGCATAGTTATTACAAAATTGACATATTTTCAAAATTTATTTTTTTGAAAAATTTTAATGCTATTAATTGCCTTAAAAATTTTTGGAAAATCCATAATTAGCATTTTATTCGAAAACGATAAATCCTACAGCAAAAGTGTAAATATAAGAAAGTTGTATTTTGACATGAGCTACAATCATTGAATATAAATAATTTTGTAGCTCTTATAGTTTTTGAGATATGGACCAAAACATGGTTTTCAGAAATTTGCAAATATCTCGAAAACGGAAAAGTTTGGAGAGAAACGGTTTGATGGAATAAATGCACAATTAAATTCTCTATAAAAAAGTTTATATACAAATTTTCCATAATGGTCGAATTAACAGAGATAATTGAATTAAGGCAAAAAAGAGCCGAGATTTTTTGGATTTTCAGTCAAATTTTTAAAAATTTTATTTTGGTATTTTATCAGAAATTCTTGCATATTACCTAATATTTCATATATATTTATTGAAATTTGACATATGTTCAAAACGTGACACAACAGTGAATACCTATAAGCAATATTATTTTCCTATTAGTATATAGATTTTTCTGTATTGCCAAAACGCTTGACACGTTATTTTATATAGAGAACAGAAAAGACAAATTATTATGACATTATCTTTAATTATAAAAATACATCGTCCAGGTCCCAAATTTATGATATTTGCTTATGACATTAGCTTATTTGTTCAAGCGAATATAAACATCAAAGTTATTTATTGATATACAGCAGTTATCGTGTGTAGCAGGAGAAATAAAATATTATGGTTAAATAAATGGACGAATATTACTATTAGAAGCGAGGAATGTCAATAAACGCTGTTTTGGGGTTATAATGACTCGATAAATGCGGAACGACAATGTGTGTGCCTAACATATTAAGGTCGTTTTACTAGTAAATATATATACATGGCGTCTCATAACTTATGGGTCATAGAGCAACTCGATATACTGAACAGACCGATTAAGCTATATAAGTGTTTTCCTCGGTAGCGGTATGATTTTTATGAGTAAAGGTGCATTTACACATGCATGGATTTAGTGGCGCCAGTGGTCGCGCCAGTTCTATTTGCACGCCAGTAAAGGTTTACACTTTGTTGAGAAAACAAAAATAAGTGGCTCGCTAGTTTAATTTTGAAAGTGTTTTTCGCAGTGCGAACTATATCAAGTGAACTTTCCGAGGCCTGTAAAATAGTCGCTGAACTTTTAGTGGAAAAAAGATAAAAGAAATACAGAGAAAGAAACGACGAAAGGCCGTGACTGTGTTAAACCATGGGATGTTCGTCGACCTGCATTGGGTATACATCACATAAACACGGATAAGATGCATATCCTTCAAGAAATTTGATTGTCAGTTCTGCTCACCACTTTTTTTTAGCCATAATAAACTATATAAACTACAATCAACAAAAATTAGAAGCGCAACCTAAACGAAAATCAAACTAAAAACTGGCGAGCGGTCGCCGACGTGCAAGTACTTGTTTGCGCTAGCAAGTTTTGATTTTCTGTACGGATTTCTCGCCACTGGCGCCAGTGATTTCAGAAGGATGCAGACTTTTTTGGTCTATGCAAAAATAAATTTTTATGCAAGTCGATATTTACACTATTTGCTAATTTTATTTACTGGCGCGCCCGTTTTTATTGGCGCCACTAAATCCATGCAGGTGTAAATGCACCTTAAGAAATAACAATTGGTACAATATTTTTTAAGTTTCACATTAGAGGGCCCTGGTTATATACAGGGGGGTTTAATAAATCTATAATTTTATTAAGTATTTTTAAGCCAAGATTCTCAAAGATGGGTAATTTCTAAACTAAAAAAGCATACTTGCTCGATTTCAGATCTCTAACCGCTTTCGAGATATTTTTACTTTGATTTTTACAATTTCTATTATTATGTCATTTTTGAGAAGTTTTCTCGAGTTTATAGTAAATAAAAATTTTAAAACTATATCCTTTATTTTTTAATATTTACAATCGGAGACCTAAACTACGCCGCTGGTTAGCCAGCTAAAACAAAACTTTCCATGTCGCGATGACTCCGCTAAGGGATTTGGCATACTTTTTTATATGCACCTTCTCGTTTATGTCGTGCCTTTAAGAAAGACGTATGTCGTGTTACCTGTTCAGCGTCAAGCTCGACGTCGCCAATCGGATGGCGCGGCGCATAGACCGAAGGCCGTGTATCAAGTAACAGGCGATATTTTTCGCCTGAATTTATAACTAGAGTATTTCCTATCGAGCGAAAAACTGTTCGAATATACGAGCAGTTTTTTAACTCGATCCCACTACAACGGTACATTTCCGCCGGCGTCAAGCGAAGCTCGGGTATCGAGTGAAAGATAATAAGTGACGAGCGACGGTTTTCGTCTGAATAGATAACTCGAGCGGTTTTTTTAATAATCGAGCGATGTCGGTTATTTCAATAATCGAGTGATCAAGCGGTTTTTCGCTCGAGCGATCACAACACTAATAATAATGATATAGAAATCTGCATATTTCCTTGCTTTAATTGGATTCTGGGAGGATTTAACACTCCCTGGCAATACGCCCCTGGCAAGAACTCATTCAATATTGCCACACTAATAATTTCTAAATTATAACTATCTAATAATAAAATTGTTTTAGTCATACTGCACAATCTGGTAGATAAAATTCTTACAAGAGACATTAATGCTATTAGAAATCCGCAAAATCGCTTGGTATCACGCTTCGGCACTAAACTTTGTCAACTTTAATATGGGAATTATGCAGATTACACGCCCATTTTTATTTGCAAAATGTTTTTAATCATTTTAATGGGTTCTGCTGGAATTAATACTCATTCAAATTCAAATATGAGTCGCGCAAATCCAGCCAAGAAAGTGTAAAATTTACGAGGGGATAATTCAAGTTATTCCAGGAAATTATAACAATTCTTTCTTCTCGTTCGGACAGATTTTTTTATTATTTCTTGCTTCGAACATTCAAAAGTCGGCGTTTTATGAGCTCGAGATCCATTGCAATATTGCGGGATATTAACAAGACGCAAAAGGAAAACATGACAGTCTGGCAAAGAGAATACACATATTTCACCTGGTAACGCACCGCGACTGTCTATACCGAATATATACTCTTTTGTTAACATGATATAAGTTTTCTTTAAACGATTTCATAAATTTTTAGATTGCTACTTTTGTGTTTGAATTTATATATTACTTAAAACGATAGTAAGCCAATACATCATAGGATGACAATATTTGAGATAACGCATTTGACATCGCACACAAGCGAATTTCAGGTAAAAGCTGGTCAAAAGAGATAAAACCAAAGTTATAATTATGTCGTAAAATCATTATCACTTAATTAAGAAACAACCAGGGTATCATAAATCACCCCTGTTATATTTATATTATGGCCAACCTTAAAATTATTTCAGTTCAAAGTTTGTTTTTCTAGTGTGGTGTGTCAATTAAATTAGAGTGGTTGAAAAAAATCAGTGTATTTAGTTTGTTATTCCGCTAAGTTTTCGTAAAATTTTGAAAAACCAGCATGGAGCCTATTGCTGGTGGTAAGTACAATCCTATAAATTTTTCAAATTAAAAATATTTACACTAGTACTTTTGATTTGATACATTTTGTTAACATAAATTAAAATAAATTAAACAATTTTTTTTTTAATTTTGTATCAGGCAAAATGTAAAAATGGTCGCGTTGGAACGCGACCAAACTATTTAGTTACTCCACATCCCACCTCCACATCAAAATCAGTATCTTTCACAATGATTCAGCTCGTGGAATGGTTAAGAGACTGTCCATCCAAAAGCGCTGAAGAACAACATAAATATTTGGAAAAAAAAGTGAAATCTTACATGCCATCCGATGCCTTGTCGTTGAATTCTCGTGAAACATAGCATTTTGTATGATGATAAGGGTGACAATTAGGGTTTTATGGCATGAATATATAGTATTTAAATGATTGCTAATTATACTAATGAACAAGTAAATTCAAATATATCATAACTTTTCTAAGAATTTTTGGTGTTTTAATTTATTACTATACTATTTAATGCTATTTTCATAACAGAAAAAATATAAATTGTTTAGGTCTATTCCATTTAGTGCGGTAGAAATGATCGCTCGAAGGTGCTGGGGGAAGATTAAAAAATACATAAAATAAATTTTTTCTCCAATGATAATATCGTAAAAATAAACCACCTTTGCCTATTCCAATTTCTATAATTTAATAACCATAAAAAGGGGTGTGGAGGGGGCAAAAATGTAAGATATTAAAAACAAAATGCAATGTTACCATATTTATAACGGTTTCTTACAATTAAAAACATTTGTGTCTCATGTTACCAAGATAATCTTTTTGGCCACGATTCTGTCGAAATTCGAATTTCGAATCCCTGATGAAAAGAACATTTTTTTTTAAACATTTATGGTTAACCATCAAGTTTCAACAAAGATATATTAGGCTACTGTCTCGAGCTTATTAGATTTCGTATTATGGGCCTTAGAAATATACAAGAAGCATTTCTGCGATACCCGGAAAACTTAAATAATCACAAGGAAATAGCGTAGGTGATGGCAAACAGATTTTTACCCTACGCTTGGTTTTCTGGAATAAAAATATGATAAAAATCTTAAGGTATTAACTCTGACGAACATTATAGTCGTATAAACATAGTTAGGACAATAAGTCTAATAAATCAAATAAATCGACTGCAATTAGGTTTTTTTGCGGAGCAAGCAAAAAATAAAATAACTTTATTAAGTCGGGATCTGTGTCTGAAGGAAAAAATACGGATTCAATCATTAATCTTGTTTGTTATCAGAGACGGCCCTTTTTTCCAGATACATTTGTCGTCGTTTTAATGTATCGCATTCAAGAGAAGAAAAACGAACAACTTTTCTTCTCTATAATCCAGTTAAACTGCCAAAGGCTCCTTTATCAATACCGGATGGAAATTGTAACTGAAATAAATAGTGTAAAAAATTCAACGTTCATTTGTGTTTCAACATTGTCAGGATTTAAGGTTTTTGACGTAATCTTTGTTATATACAGGGTGTCCCGAAATTAACACCATATTCTCCGGCTAAAAATAATAGAATTTTGTCATATGGGCATAAGTGCAGAAATGCATGCTAAAGGCTGAAGACGTTTTTTTCTAAATATTTTCGAAACCGTTCATAATAAAATCTTGAAATTAGGTATGATGTATAAACTTTTGACGCTAAATCAGTTCCTGAAATCAGAATTTAAAATTTGGTCATTATTTTTTTAATTTTCTTAAAAATTATGAACTATCAAAGTATTCTATGTAAAAGTGCCTCTTTTAGTTCATATTGATAGGACTTACAGTTTTTGATTAAAATCGTTTTGAGAAACATTTGCCGTAGAGCTAGACTATGTATCAGAGAAAATGGAGGTCTATTTGAGCACGTTCTCAATGAGCAGTTCTTGTTTTAAATTTCTCTTTTATGGTGAGACTTGACTAGAATTATTTAATAAAAATAAAATTAGTAACTTCGTTACAATTTTTTAATATTATTTATGAACGTAATTTTTTTTTTCAAATCGATTTTACTGACAAACTGTAAGTCCAATCAATATGAACTAAGAGAGCCATTTTTACGTAAAATAGGTACTTTGATATTTCATAATTTTTAAGAAAATTAAAAAAATAATGAGTAATTATAAAAGTGGGATTTGTTTAACCCTAACCACCCCAGTATGTGACGCATATGATTAAAATTTTGAAATTCTGATTTCAGAAACTGATTTATCGTCAATAGTATATATATAATTTTAAAATTTTATTATGAACGGTTTCGAAAATATTTAGAAAACGTATTGCCTCTTAATTTAGGGACACCCTGTATAAACTGCTTCACAATATCAAGAATTATGTAAAATCACCTTGAAATCGTCACTTTATACGAGTATTAAAAACGCATTAGTTAATCCCCCTAGTATAGGTGTATTTATACGCAGATGCTCTCATAGATGCTTTTCCTGGTCATAATATATAATGAAACAAAGTCAATTTTAATGAAACAATAACTACAATAAACAGGTAACAGAAACCATTTACAAAATATCCAAAAAATATCCATCTAATACGCTACGTTATATGATAAAAAAAATCTTGGTTGATGAATTTCGTCAACGGATCCAACTTAATTATTTCAATTAAATTTGACCGAACCTGACCAACCGTACGGTTTCCTGGGGCTCCGGAAAATTCTCCCTCGGTGAATTTTCAATTTTTAGCTTGGCTGATTAAATAATGTTGCAGATTAAGGGTCAGATCGGTCAGAAAAGCCAAGCGAGATAGTCGATTCTATCTTCCTTTGTATTTTGGTTATTATTATTTCAAAGAATAGTAATGACGATTTTATTTCAGATACAATCATAATAGAGCAGCTAATTTAAAAAGAATGTATATTTTAACAGAATTAATAAAACATTTTAAGGTAAATTTAAAAGTCAATTTACCTTAAGATGTCTTATTAATTCTGTTAAATGAATTCTACTACTTATGTTGTTGTTCAATAGTGATTTACTGACACTGAAGAGAGTATGGTTTTCTTCAAATCCGTTTTTCAGCCTCCAGGTACCTGTAAATATTATATCGAACCTATTATTCTAAATCTGTTAGATTTACTTACTAAAATTAGATACCTCAGAAAAATCTTCCGGATGGAGATAATATTAAGGTGGTTCTCCAATAATAGGAACTAAGGAAAACCTTCATAGGCAGGATGTAGAAAGCTATTAACCAACATCTTCTAAAGTACCTGGAAGGCTTCAACATTATCAGCGATCGTCAATATGGTTTTCGAAAGTCCAGATCAACTGGAGATCTTCTAGCCTATGTCACCCGTCTTTGGAACAACGCAATCGAACATCATGGGGAGTCTCGGGTTCTTGCACAGGATATTTCTAAAGCCTTTGATCTGCGATCCTATGGTATGCCCAGTCGATTCTGTGCATGGTTGTCTAGCTTCCTTAAGAACCGCTCTCTGCAAGTGGCGATTGACGGATTTCTCTCAAACACCTTCACCATCAATGACGGTGTTCCTCAAGGGTCCATATTGTCTCCCACTCTCTTCGTACTTTACATTAACGACCTTCTAGTGAAAACAAAAAATCCGATATTTAGTTTTGCTGACGATAGCACACTTATCTCATCTTTCTCTTTGAATGCACAAACAACGGCTGCCGACGCACATCTTCGCAGACAGCATGAAGCATCACGCCTCAACGAAGACTTGGCTTGGGGTTGACAGTAACCAAGTCGAATTTAACGCTAAAAAAGCCAGGCAGGAGTTTTCTCTAAAAAGCATAACATTACAGAACCGGATATAGTCATAGGCGGATACGCAATCCCACTGGCACCATCTATTAATTTGCTGGGCGTCAATCTGGGAGGAAATATGTCTTGACATAAGCACGTTGTGGCAATCGCCAAGATAGCTTCTCAGAAACTTGGTGTATTCTTCCGAACCAGAAAGTTGTACACACCTCAACAACTTTTGACACTATACAAAGCCCAGATTCGACCATCACTAGAGTACTGCTCTCATGTCTGGGGCTCTGCACCCAAACATACTCTTCGGCTACTGGATTCCATCGAAAGGAGGGCCATTCGTCTGATTGGAGACCACTAGCTGACGAAGAACCTTGACAGCCTAGAACATCGAAGACAGGCTGGGGATTTGACTCTCTTTTACAAATATTTTCATGGAAAGTGCTCGGCTGACCTTGCCCTCTTAATTCCGCCCAGAGCGGCGAATAGCAGAAATACACGACGAGCCACTGCCGCCCATCCATATGTGGTTAAGCTTAGTACTCCTCGAACTTTATTATTTAAGAACTCTTTCATCTGGAGGACTTCATCTTTGTGGAACGACCTTCCCGAGGTCGTTTTTCCCAACGAATATAACCTCCAACGATTCAAGACCAACGCGAATTACTTTTTGCGTACACGCACAACTCCCAGAGTGCCCTAAAGGATTTTTCCTATAGTGCTTGTGTTTGATCATAAAAAAATAGGCAGGGGCTCTAGGTTTCAAAAGTAGCCCTGGCCGCTCCTAAGATTATAGAAAATATCCTCTGCCTGATATTTTTTTTTTTTTATCATCAAGTTGATATAAGTTTACAGTCAAGTATATGGTGGAGGTTTTTTCTTTAGCAATCAGTTGCTTAAAAGAATGCGAATACAATTTTCCTTGCATTTTGAAAATGCTGTCGACTCAATTGACAAATTCATCATCGCAAGGCCACTTTCAAACTATAATAATTTATATTCTTCTTCTTGTTGATTCAGGCATTTGTTCTTTGTTCCTTCCAAATCCTGATTAATCGATTGAAACCAATTCAGCAGGATTTTTCTGAAAATATTTGCTTAGACTTTTACCTAATAACCCCGATATTGTCCTCAGCACGTGTCAGTGGACGAAGAAAAATTGAGAAACCGATCTGACACAAGGAATAAAGAAAAAGAAAATAAACAAGCTCGTGCTTTTGGTCAGACCAATATTTACAATGGACTAACTGTTATGGTTCCAAACGTGCTGAGAATGATTCTCTAAAAATTAGATGTGATGGCATGGGTGTCGAGAATTTCTTTTTAAAATTGAGAATTAATTAACCCAAATTAATTTGACGGATCATGAACCGTTACGGTTCTTCCACAGGGGCACATGCGCACATGCACCCCCAAAACAAAACGAATAAAAAATATTAATTTATATTCATTGAATATTATTTATCGTATGAAGTCCGACCCTCCCTAATATTTTTCGTACCGTCAAACTAAAAAAGTCCGACCCTCAATAATATTTTATCATACCGTCAAACCAAACTGTATAGATCCGGCAACCGTGCCTCGGCCTAGATAAACAACTATTATGACGAGACTTGCTCGCACGTGCGATTAAGTAGTGCAGTTTCTCTGTAGTAACAGGTGACGGGTGGCAGCGGGGGATACCGGGGCTATGGTGATTTAACATGGAAAAGGCGCACAGTTTTTGTGTGCACCGCGCTGTTGTCTGTTCGTGCATCTAGTTAGAAATTCGAGCGTGTATGTTTTAATATTTTAATATTATATATTTATAGTTAAAATTAATAGTTGACGGTGGACTATTTAAGAAATAACTTTAGCTCTTTGAGTTTGGAGCAAAAAATTGAAGTGAAGAATGCGGGAAGACCTAAACCCGAAATTAATTTAACGTAGACCACAAAGGGTAAATCTAGGGACTTTATTAGAAAGTTTAAAAATGAAATATATGAAAAAAAACTTATAGAGGATATTCCAAACTTTAATGAGGCTGTTATTGATAATTTTCTACAATTAAGAACCGAAGAACGGACTTTACGTTTAAGCACTATACACACTAAGAAAACCTTTCTTATTTTCCAAAAGTTGTATTTCCTTGTGTAAAATTAAAAAATAAATAAAAATATGTTTTACCTAACGCATTTTCTTATTACTTTTTTTCTTTCTACATTTAAAACGCCTAGAAAGTAATTTTTTTTGGTCGTTATACAAAAATAAAATTTTAAAAATAATTTCTCCATTCTTGTGAACCCCCTCTATCATAGGTCACGAGCCGCCACTGATCATGAACAATTAAAAGGAAATTTGCTGGGAAGAATTTGTTTGGTAATAAATAGGTCAGAAAGGCGAAATAAGAAAATATCTTCCAGATTATTTCAAGGAAATTTACTTCAAAAAATAATAATTCCTCCAAAGGTGAAAGTTTTGAACACGACCCTGAATGTTGCAGCAAATATCCCCAAGACAAAACATGAGGAAAATATAACACGCACGAAGGGTCTTATTGAGAATTCCAGTAATCCGATATTGGCCACGATTAAGTTACACTTTTGCAGGTTTCCTACCATTAGATCGTCCTTCTTTTATCACAACAACGATTCGATTTGGATTACCCAATAATGGTAAACTTAAATAGTTACCCTTATTCACTAGAATTATTTTGAGCAAGGTCGTAGGAGGGTCTTAATAATAATGGGATTAATTAAGTATTCGCAAAGATTGAATCTAAAAAAAATCAATAAATACCACTGTTTTATCGTATTTTCATAGACCACTATAAATTCACGCGGGAATATGATTTTTAACAAATCCGAAATCCAGAGTCATGCTGTCCAGATTAATTAGCTAAAATAATAATATAGCATTTATTTTCATTTTACATAATAAATCTAATTAAAAACATCACGCTGTCATGTCGTCCGGTCCTAAATTTGAATATATGAATTTATAAATGGGCTCTGCATATTTCACCCCATATATCGAGAAATAAATGACAACAGATTTAATATACTGGAATGCTGTAAGCTTGTAGATGATTTGAAAAAAAATTCAGAATGTTCTTGAATTTTCTTATTTGCTTGCAAAAAATAGGTTTGTACACATACCTACGTAGTTTCTTAGTACATCAACATATGCATTTGTAATTCCTCTAATGAAAATAGGATCAATTCTTTTTTACTTTATTGTCATGTATACAATATGCTCCTGAAGTTTGGTCCCTTTCTTTGGACTCGCCCTGTATAGTAACAGTCTAAGACAATAAATAGGATATCCCAAGCTTAACAACAAAATGGCATTTATTAGCCAAATGGCTTTCCCTCGTTAGAATAACATACAGCAACTGAACAGTAAATAAAAGACTGGTAAAGCTATTTAAAAGGACAATGGGTCTTTCAGGTCATTTAAATCGTTTTAACTGTGCGTAGAGTTCTTCCTCGCCCGTTTTGAGAGCTAAATATCTTTTGCAGTTCTTATATCGCCTAGATATCCCGCTTGACCATTATCCTGCAGTCGTATTTGAATATAAATAAGGCGTGTTTGACAGTAAGGATTTAGCTGTACTTATATTATACAAGGTGTTCCTTAATGATGTGCTAATATTTCAGAGTGTGATTCCTTAGGCTATTTTATAAAGAAAAGTTCATATGAACATATGTCCGCAACGGCTTAAATTGTTTAGTACAGGGTGTTGAATTTTTATTTTTTAAATGGTTATTTTTAATATCTCCGAAAGTACGTTAGATATTATTTTCAATTTTGGTATGTGTTAATAGGATATAGAACCACAAATTTTAGTTAGAAAATTTATTCAATTGTTCCACCAGTGGCGTCCCTGCAAACGTGTCCTCTGACATTTTTTACAAAAAAAGATGGTACGCCACTGGTATTTTTCCGATTCGCCTGGTCAATTCTACATGAAAATGGTCTCTTGAGTTTTTCTCGTCAGACGCACCGGTCTTGATTAAAACCACTAAATTCATATTGAAACTCATTATTATTAACATGGATAAAATAATAATGATACATTTTGTTTCATAAAAATTGTTGGAAATGGCCACCTTCACTTAAAAGGCATGCTTCCGCCCGTCTTCACATCGAATTGCCCACTCGTTCAAATATTGCAATTTTTATAAAACAAGATTTATCATTAATATTTTATCAATGTTAATACTAATGAGTTTCAATATGAATTTAGTGGTTTTAATCTGAACTAATCCGAAATAAATCCATATGGAAAAATATCAGTGGCGTACCATCTTTTTTGTAAAAAATATCAGAGAACACGTTTGCTGGGACGCCACTGGTGGAACAATTGAATAACTTTTCTAACTAAAATTTGTGGCTCTATATCCTACTAACACATACCAAAATTGAAAATAATATCTAAAGTACTTTCGGAGATATTAACCATTTAAAAAATACAAATTCAACACCCTGGAGCAAAAAATTTAAGCCATTGCGGACATATGTTCATATGAACTTTTCTTTATAAAATGACCTAAGGAATCACACTCTGAAATATTAGCACGTCATTAAGGAACATCCTGTATAACAGTAATATTTTAAACATATTAAATGGCATGAATTAATTGAGTCAGTTAAATCATCCCCATAACTTACACGAGCACTTATGAAGTCTCCGACGAAAAAACGTCACTTTTGATATATCTTTTAAGGTTTTCTGTAAATAATGAATTATTACATATCTAAACCCCTCATTTGATGAAGAGAGACAAAGAGTATTTCCTTGTTATAAATGGAATATAAAATGCATATTCACTTCAAAAAACTTTCTATTTAACACGTTTAGCTAAAAGTTAGCCCTATAATTAGGGCGATATAAACAGGGAAAAATATAATGGCTATATCCGGATCCTGGTGCAGTTATTTAAGGGGATTTAGTAATAAAATAAAAAATTATTTCCTCTGAGAATGCAATGCAATATATCAAAATTTGCGTTGCTACTGATTACAAAAAGAACATCGTCTGTATAACTGTATAAAACGGTAGCACATTTATTTACCTTAATTAGCAGATTTAAAATTTTATTATCCAACAGGTTTGTTTGGGTTTGTTCGCTGTATATTACAACTATGCGTAGCTATATTAGTAGTTGCTTTTCTTGCGTTAAAAAACTATCTACCTATAATAATAGGAGTAGACATATACCTGTAAAGTGTAGATATACAGGGTGGCCCATCGAAAACAGTCCAGCAAGCTTTACGGCTATGTACGTGAAATTAAAAAAAAAAACCTCGTACCCGTAAACTTGTGTTTTCAGGGGGACACGTTTTACTATTAATTTCATCCGTGTAACCTCAACCCCCCTAGCGGGGACGGCTACTACCCTTGTATTTTCAAATGGGAATGGGTATGTTGTGATACATCTTTTTAAAGGGCTTAAATTCTCTTTAAAATGGCGCTTTCTTTTGTAAATTTGAGAAGAAGAAGAAAATAATAGCGCCGAAATAACGTATGTAGATCTGGATCAATCACTTTACTGAAGATAAAGTTGAATTGTCTGATACTTATTACTTTTAAAAAAATGTTTACGCACAAACCTGTGTACTTGATAAGAGGTGCAGTGAAATGTTTCAAATTCCGTTGCTCGGCGGCGCGTAGCTCAAATTTACAAAACGAAGCGCCATTTTAAAGAGAATTCAATGCCTTTTAAAAAGATGTATACCAACATACCCATTCCCATTTGAAAAAACAAAGGCAGTAGCCGCCCCCGCTAGGGGGGTTGAGGTTACTGGGATGAAATTAATAGTGAAACGTGTCCCCCTGAAGACACAAGTTTACGGGTCCGAGTTTTTTTTTAATTTTCACGAACACAGCCGTAAACCTTGCTGGACTGTTTTCGATGGGCCACCCTGTCTAATTTGTAAATGCACTTGGTTTATAAAATATTTCTGTCTTACAAAGGAACAAATATTACATGGTGGCACTCCAACGATGGAAAAACGCACCCCAATACTTAATATTGATAAGTTTAAATGACCATTAAAGCAAGACAATGGTGATTGTCATTTTGCGTGATGAATTTAAGTGTAAATGGATTCGCTTTGTTATTACGTTCAAGTACCAGCTAGTACTGTCCCTTATTGACAACTGTAATGATACTTAATATTATTACCTTCTTTATTTTTTTTTAACTATTTCTAGAACATGTATGTAGAAACTACTAAATTTAATATAAAAGTAATAAATAAAGGTTTGATCTAGTTAGTAGCTATTATAAAGCACATATACTCAAATATCTTAGATATATAGTTTAGATAAATTAGTACAATATTTATCCTGCAAACATATTTATTTTTCATATTTTTGAAATATTGATAACAACTGTTGTTGTTAATAAATGTGTATTTTATTATAAATATATGACGCGCGTTTATAAAGAAAAAGGGACAAAGGAAAATATATTATTGCCAAGCCCTTACGTCTTCTCAGTAGCAGGATTTAATCTGGCAATGGCAAAACAAGAACAACAGAAGATTTGTTTGAGTTTAGTTTTACGATTCGCGAACCATTACATTTTCTGAACAATAAACTGATGTTTTCGACACACAGTCGATATACATTATAATTAAACCCCTCAAATTTTCACATAATACAGGGTGTTATGGAAATAACGTATTATACAGGGTCCGCAAACGAAGCGTGGACGGAAGATTAAATCGTTATCGAAGAACTTATCAACAATACTGAAACAGTTTGAGATATTGGATTAAAAGCGGCATGTTTTAAAAATATTTTACATTATACAGGGTGGCCCAAAAAAGTGTGACAGCATAAAGTTATATTTTTTTAAATGGGACACCCAGTATTTTATTGCATATTTAGGTTCGCATTACTATCGTTTATAAGTGCCTCAAATCTTATTCAATTTGGTTTTGTAGTTTCTGAGAAATAAATTAAAAACTAAAAAAAAAAGTTTTGCAGTCCTGAATAAAAAAATCAAAAAAAACAATCCAGAACTATTTTTTAACATCGGCATTGAGTGAAATTTATGACAAGAGGTCTAGAGATACTATGAATGTAATTGCGTTTATTTATTTTATACAGGGTGTTCATAATAAGCTTTCAAAAACCCCATATTTTAAAATAATTTTTCTCAAGTTTTTCAAATGGAACACCCTGTATATTATTTGGCTATTTGACGTAGAATTCATAGACAATTTTTTTTTGTAATGCAAGCATATAAGTTATATCCAGCCGTTTTCGAAATAATTGTAAATATCATAAATTATGTTGTTTAAATAGAGTTTTTATTGGGAAATTTTGTTATAGGCGACTAGACTAATAAGTAAGACTAAAGTAAATGTTCAAAATAGCTTCCTTTTACTTAATTTAATGATTTTCCCCTACTGCCAACAGAACTCTTAATTCATTTTCTTCATTAATAACTGGTTTATTGATTATTATCCTTTTTGTGTACGCAGTGCTACCTGTTGCTACAAATTTTTTCAACAACTTCTCGAAGGTTTTTGGTCTCGGCTTTCTCTCAATATCTGGATATCTTTCAGCATACACTCGGCTCGCGAGGAGGCAATTTCTTCCACATTCACCCAGTATAAAAATCATATTTACCATTTCTAAAATTCGACATTTTGTGTAAGTTAGTACTTAATTTCGACGACTGAACAAATGTAAATAATTTTATTTAACTGTCATAGTGACAATCTAAACAAAAAGAAATCATGGCAACTCGATTAAGAATAAAAAATAAAATTAAATAATAAAAGTGGCAAAAATGTATGCTTTTAAAATTTATATCGAAATAACTAAAATACGGTAAACTCTAAGAGTAAAAGGAAGCTATTTTGAACTTTTACTTTAGTTTACAATTATTAGTCTAGTCGCCTGTAACAAAATTTCCCAATAAAAACTCTATTTAAACAACATAATTTATGACATTTATAATTATTTCGAAAACGGCTGGATATAACTTATATGCTTGTATTATAAAAAAAAATTGTCTATGAATTCTACGTCAAATAGCCAAATAATATACAGGGTGTTCCATTTGAAAAACTTGAGAAAAATTATTTTAAAATGTGGGGTTTTTGAAACTTTATTATGAACACCCTGTATAAAATAAATAAACACAATTACATTCATAGTATCTCTAGACCTCTTGTCATAAATTTAACATAATGCCGAGGTTAAAAAAATAGTTCTGGATTGTTTTTTTTGATTTTTTTATTCAGGGCTGCAAAACTTTTTTTTTTAGTTTTTAATTTATTTCTCCGAAACTACAAAACCAAATTAAATAAAATTTGAGGCACTTATAAACGATAGTAATACGAACCTAAATATGCAATAAAATACTGGGAGTTTCATTTAAAAAAATATAACTTTATGCTGTCACACTTTTTTGGGCCACCCTGTATAATGTAAAATATTTTTAAAACATGCCGCTTTTAATCCAATATTTCAAGCTGTTTCAGTATTGTTGATAAGTTCTTCGATAACGATTTAATCTTCCGTCCACGCTTCGTTTGCGGACCCTGTATTTAAACCGGAAATTCCTGAGTTGAAAACAAATTGAAGAAAAATATCCAAAAATGGGGCTTTAATTTAATATGCCCTGTACATGACCTTATGTCAAACCATGGTGCCCCTGTCAGGAAGGTAAACAAAAGAACATATGGCCAAAAAACATGAGTGAATCTTGAACAGTGTTGTCATATCTTCAGGGTAAACTGTTTAGAAAATCAGCAACCGTTTGACAGATTTCAAGTTGTTTATTTTTCAGGGTATATTATTTTAAAATTTTACGTTCAGTTCACTGGGAAACAATATCTGATTTATAAATGATTATGATTCGAACCAACTGTCTCGGAGTTTATAATGGTCAGGTATGTTCTCACTTGTTCAATTCGAATGACACCCGTCGGATCTGAACAACTAAAATGCCACTTTACCCTTTAGAAAAAAAAATGCAATTTTATTTATCTTTTCGGACTTATTTAAAACCAACTTAATTTATAAAAAAACACCAGGTAACCGAACAAAAACCGGCACAAAACACCAAAACAAAGTCACATAAATTCACATCGCGCATCTCATGAACAAATCTAAGTACCATTCAATCTGAATTAGTATTTTAAAGTGCTACCGTGTAGACAAGAATACGCCCTTATTGTATAAGATTTTATCAGCTGGTAGTCTGGGAAATAATATAATTCTTTCATACATTGGTATTCGACATCTAAAAATGTTGAAATTAACCTTTGAACCTGTTACTGTCTCCACGTGTCTGTTGTCTATCTAAAAATACAGCGTTTCCACTTTCGATGTTTTATAAGACTATATTCATATACTGCCTAATTTCCTTCTATAATATTACTTTCCTGTATAATTATAGTCTCGGAAATGGCAACCGCGCTGGCTGGACCAAGGTCGACTAGCCCATTTATTCCAAAGGGTAGTTCCTGTCAATTGTTAAAATAATTGTTTCATTTTATCTTTAGTAAAGGGTTAATGGCCCATAGAAATTAGCGTTTTTATTATTTCTATTCCGAAATGCTTAAGTGCTCTTGTTCTATGTGTGCGGTAGTGTTATTTTAAAGTGTAATTATGCGTTAGTGTTTAGTGTTTAGTGCTTTCGTGTAATCTGATAATAGGTGCATATCTTCAAAAAACTAATTTGAAAATCGTGGGTGTCTGTGTGTTTCTTTAAGTGATTTAGTTCAATTTGTTCTGTTTCACTGTGTTTTTTTCTTTCGACTTTATGCCGGTTATATTCCGAGATTGGAAATAAGCGACCGAATGAGGTTTAGTGATAAGCTTATTATGCACTCCCACACTATCATCAGGACACGTGATGAGCATAAAGTTTTTCCCAAAAAGAACTGAAGATGTCTGTGCCCTGGATTCCTTAATCGCGTTCTGGATTTACTTTCTAAGTAAGCTAAATATTTATTTTTATAAGAAACTAAAGTTTTACACTTTTAAACAGTTTGGCAACATTGTGCCTGAACATCTGTTGATTACACAGCTTGGCAATGTAATATGAACATATATGAATGTGCCGAGGAGTGACCGGTGGGTTTAGGGGTGAATTACCCCACTTTTTAAAAAAAATAATATGAAGCGCTTCTCTAGGACACTCCAGGAGTCACCCATTTAAATATAATACGTCATTTCCATAACACCCTGTATATAAAATTATTTATATAAAATAAAATAGATTTTATTTTTGCATTTGAAGAGTTATTACTTATAATTTTCATTGGATTAGCGGACTGTTGGTGGAATTGGTCACGTTGCGTTCGACAATACCTTCCTTAATGACCTGAATAGTTTTTAAATAGTTCTAAGAATAACATAAATCTAGATAAGGAGTAACAGGGATCTAAATGAACATTAAATTTACAAAAAATGCGCTAATAAAAATATGCAAATTTTTCTGAAACTACCGAAAACTGCTGGCTACAAACAACTGTTTCCAACTTTTAAGTTGCTTCACAAATTACACTAAACAGTTGTTTGAGGTCATTAATTAAAATAAACTATAGTCTAATCTCTTTATCACCGTTGCTCTAGCTAGATTACATCGTTAAACTGGAAAATCAAGGATGTCACACGTTTTCGTTGTATCGTTATTATTTTTCTTTTGTTTTAACTCAAGGGTAAACGTGCAATAATATTATTTATGATATCCTTGTAAATATTTCGATAGCTTTGACCCTGGAAAACTTTTATCAAGTTGCCAGAGTGCTGCAGCTTTTAAAGCTATTATCGACAACAAATGCATTTATGCAATTTGAAGAAACTCTCGTCCTTTCGTGTTATTAGAGGGAAAAACTTACGCCACCTTGAAAACTTACTTACAAAATTCAAGTGCAGACCAAATGACCTATATTTCAGCGAACAAAGCAAAATCGATATGATCTGACATCTACGCTATCTTTAGACCAATTTACTTATATACTTTATTAGATATATCCCTTTGTCCTTTGTTTTTGTTAGTTTCTATACTCTAGTGAAGTTCCGTTTTTATGACCATGCAACAAGTATTTCAGAGGAAGACAATTCAATCCGCATGAAGTTTTGTTAGATGCCACTGAACTCCTACCACTTTTCTTTTGTTTGCCTTCCTGTACTACTACGGGGGAATTTAAATTCTCAATTCTTATACGTAACAGTATTTTTATTTTATTTTTTATGATCAAACACACGCACTATAGGAAAAATCCTTTAGGGCACTCAGGGAGTGGTGCGTGTGCGCAAAAAGCGATTCACGTTGGTTTTGAATCGTTGGATGAAGTCCTCCAGATGAAAGAATTCTTAAATAATGAAGTTCGAGGAGTACTAAGCTTAACCACATATGGATGGACGGCAGTGGTTCGTCGTGTATTTCCGATATTCGCCGCTCTGGGCGGAATTAAGAGGGAAAAGTCAGTCTAGCACTTTCCATGAAAATATCTGTAAAAGAGAGTCAAATCCCCAACCTGTCTCCGATGTTCTATGCTGTCGAGGTTCTTCCTCAGCTCGTTGGCTCCAATCAGACGAATGACCCTCCTTTCGATGGAATCCAGTAGCCGAAGAGTTTGTTTGGGTGCAGAGCTCCAGACATGAGAGCAGTACTCTAGTGATTTTCGAATCTGGGCCTTGTATAGAGTCAAAAGTTGTTGAGGTGTGTACAACTTTCTGGTTCGGAAAAGTACACCAAGTTTCTGAGAAGCTATCTTGGCGATTGCCACAACGTGGTTATGCCAAATACATATTTTCTCCCAGATTGACGCCCAGCAAATTAATAGATGAAGCCAGTGGGATTTCGTGTCCGTCCATGATTATATCCGGTTCTGTAATGTTAACCTTTTTAGAGAAAACAACTTCCTTTTTTTTTATGATCAAACACAAGCACTATAGGAAAAATCCTTTAGGACACTCTGGGAGTTATGCGTGTGCCCCAAAAGCGATTCACGTTGGTTTTGAATCGTTGGAGGTTATATTCGTTGGGAAAAACGACCTCGAGAAGGTCGTTCCACAAGGATGAAGTCGTCCAATTGCTTGGGTTTTTTTAGCGTTAAATTCAACTTGGTTACTGTCACCCCAAGCCAAAATTTCTTCCAGGTCGTTGTTGAGGCGTGATACTTCATGCTGTCTGCGAAGATATGTGCAGGCCGATGTTTGTGCATTCAAAGAGAAAGATGAGATAAGTGTGCTATCATCAGCAAAACTAAATAACGGATTTTTCGTTTTCACTAGAAGGTCGTTAATGTAGAGTAAGAAGAGAGTGGGAGACAATATGGACCCTTGAGGAACACCGGCATTGATGATGAAGGCCTGACAACCATGCACAGAATCGACTGGGCATATCATAGGATCGCAGTTTACTTAGAAGTCCCTCATACCAAACACCATCAAAGGCTTTAGAAATATCCAGTGCAACAGCCCGAGAGTCCCCATGATGTTCGATTGCGTTGTTCCAAAGATGGGTGACATAGGCTAGAAGGTCTCCAGTTGATCTGGACTTCCGAAAACCATATTGATGTTTGCTGATAATGTTGATGCCTTCCAGGTACCTACTTTAGAAGATGTTGGTTAATAGCTTTCTCCATTACTTTTGATAAAACTGAAAGCAATGCGACTGCTCGATAGTTGCAAGGCAGGGTTCTCTTACCTTTCTTTGGTATAGGCTGGACTCGCGCCGACTTCCAGCACGATGGAAATATTCCTTGTTTGTAGGATAAGTTAAAAAGTCTACAAAATACTGGTGTTAGTTCATCGGCGCATCTCTTGAGAACTATAACGTATACGAGTATAAGACAATATTTTTTTTTAATAGATGAATAGAAAATATATGGATGTCTTTTTCAAGTAAACTTACGAGGCAGCTTTTCACTAAGAAAAATGGAGCAGTGTCTTGAATTGTCCTGTTATTAATTAAATGTACTTCCAAAGTTCTAGCTAAAGAACCGGGACATATAAATTCAGTAGAAAGAAACAACTTGAGGCAAAATTTACTCTATAAAAGTCATTGACTAAAATTATATATGATTTTCTTTTTCATTTTATATGTATATTTAACGGTAACTTTTATTAATTATGAAATCGTAGCGAAACATATCTTTACGTACATTGCAGTCTTTCTAAAGTAAATTTTAGAGAATCCCTCGTAAGATGTACAACTATAAAAGTTTTTGGGTAAGTGGGTATAAAATGCAACGAACAAAGGTGATCTCATAAACTTAAGATGCAATGCTTTCAGTCGAAATTTCACCAATAAAGAATGCCCTTAAAATTTAAGATGCTTCCAGGTGCTTTTTTTCGTAAATAAAACTTTATTGAAAATGGTGAATTTTTCAATTATTGAGAACATCCTCACTATAACTATTGTTTTTTTGTTGCGATTTGTTTTTAAAAGATTTTATCTATTCGCGTGCGGTAAGTAACTACTTACCGCACTGATCTGAGTGCGGTAAGTAGCACTTTACCGCACTTATGCCGTAAGTAATTACATACTATAAAAACAAGTTTTTATATTAGTCAATAGTATATTTTTTATTTTTAAAAGAAACTCTATAAACATCATATGCATACAATGCAATAATATTTAAATTTCCAAACTAATTAAAACAATGCTCTTTTAGTTTTTAATATTGGTGCCCTAAAACACGCTTGTAGATAAAATATCGTACAAGACACTTACGGTATGTGTCTTTACCGCATTTGCGTGATTTACTATACTCGTCTTCGGCTCGTTTTGTTAAACATCACGCACATGTGGTAAAGACGTACCTACCGTACTTGTATTGTAATATACTATTAACTGACTGCTCTACAAGAAGATATTATATTCTGTCAAAAGCTGATATCAATATTCTGTTACACCAAAGTTTTGTCTTATTAAATCCTATGAACAAATATAATTATTTAGACATGAAACACACAAGAGTAGTGTATTAACTAATTACTAACTTGATAAGACTAACTTAATTAAACGAACATGTTTAATCGAGTTGATAAGTTCCGTTCAATTTGACGTTTGAGTTGCAGTCCTAATATTTACCGTTAGTTTACCTAATAGAATTTACTCAAGCGAATACAAATAGATAGAACTACAGCCTTAAGCCAGCCTGCAAAGGGAGTAGTCCGCATATATTATTAAGCAATCTGCATACCTATTATACATTATTACCTAATATTAATTAAGGGGTGTGATACTTTCTTTGAAAACGATTTATACACTGGTAATAATGTTTCTGATTAAGATACATGGTACATACATGTCCATCCATTCGAAACATGGGATTTTTACAATATTGTAGTGTAAAGAGAAACTAAATCTACGTTCAGCGGTATACAACACTTACTTTTCTTTCGAAGGAAATGAAGATTTTAAAATTATTTTTGCTATTTCTGTCCTTAATTATTATTATGCCTAACAACTATCGACCAGTCGCATTGCTTTCAGTTATATCAAAAGTAATGGAGAAAGCTATTAACCAACATCTTCTAAAGTACCTGGAAGGCTTCAACATTATCAGCGATCATCAATATGGTTTTCGGAAGTCCAGATCAACTGGAGATCTTCTAGCCTATGTCACCCATCTTTGGAACAACGCAATCGAACATCATGGCGAGTCGTCTCGGGCTGTTGCACTTGATATTTCTAAAGCCTTTGATCGTGTTTGGCATGAAGGACTTCTAAGTAAACTGCGATCCTATGATATGCCCAGTCGATTCTGTGCATGGTTGTCAGGCTTTCTTAAGGACCGCTCTCTGCAAGTGGCGATTGACGGATTTCTCTCTGACACCTTCACCATCAATGCCGGTGTTCCTCAAGGGTCCATATTATCTCCCACTCTCTTCTTACTCTACATTAACGACCTTCTAGTAAAAACGAAAAATCCGATATTTAGTTTTGCTGACGATAGCACACTTATTTCATCTTTCGCTTTGAATGCACAAACATCGGCTGCCAACGCACATCTTCGCAGACAGCATGAAGTATCATGCCTCAACAAAGACCTGGAAGAAATTTTGGCTTGGGGTGACAGTAACCAAGTCGAATTTAACGCTAAAAAAACCCAGGCAGCAGTTTTCTCTAAAAAGATTAACATTACAGAACCGGATATAGTCATGGACGGACACGCAATCGCATTGGTTTCATCTATTAATTTGCTGGGCGTCAATCTGGGAGGAAATATATCTTGGCATAACCACGTTGTGGCAATCGCCAAGATAGCTTCTCAGAAACTTGGTGTACTCTTCCGAACCAGAAAGTTGTACACACCTCAACAACTTTTGACACTATACAAAGCCCAGATTAGACCATCACTAGAGTACTGCTCTCATGTCTGGAGCTCTGCACCCAAACATACTCTTCGGCTGCTGGATTCCATCGAAAGGAGGGCCATTCGTCTGATTGGAGACCACGAGCTGACGAAGAACCTCGACAGCCTAGAACATCGAAGACAAGTCGGGGATTTGATTCTCTTTTACAGATATTTTCATGGAAAGTGCTCGGCTGATCTTGCCCTCTTAATTCCGCCCAGAGCGGCGAATAGCAGAAACACACGACGAACAACTGCCGCCCATCCATATGAGGTTAAGCTTAGTACTCCTCGAACTTCATTATTTAAGAATTCTTTCATCTGGAGGACTTCATCCTTATGGAACGACCTTCCCGAGGTCGTTTTTCCCAAAGAATATAACCTCCAACGATTCAAAACCAACGTGAATCGCTTTTTGCGCACACGCACCACTCCCAGAGTGCCCTAAAGAATTCTTCCTATAGTGCTTGTGTTTGATCATAAAAAAATCAAATAATTATTACATGTTTACTGTTTTTTTTTTATCAAACTAATAGTTCTATCAAATTTCTACTTAGTGTAACCTACAAGTAATTTATTTTATTAACACAAATAAAATTAGACTCTTAAGGCCAGCACTCTTTTAAGATTTTTTATAGAAGGCATTGCATTTTCCAGTTTCGAATTTCTTGATTGAAACAAAAGTAAATTAAAGGGGCGTACTAGGGGTATTTTACACACACACACATACACAGACATATATTTAGTGTAATGTTTTTACTTAATAGGTTGCACATGACAAATGTATTCAATATAATGAACATCAACCATGTCGTAGTATTTTTTAATAAAAAATACTTAAGGCCATGCCTAATCTTTAAAAACTATTTATAGGTACAAAAACGATAACCTGGCACAATAGAGATTATTATGCAGACATGCATGCATATGTAATTATGTGCATTGTGAAGACCGGACTTAAAAGATGTAGGTTTACATTTACCCTTTGTCAAACTTGGACGAATTAATCCCTTGCATAAACATCTCAAAATCTCTTTCAGTTGTCATTTTTAATAAATAAAAGAGAAACCTCCTGAAGTCGCAACCGACGCCTAGTCGTCGTTCGGATCAAGAAGCATAAAATAAACTTTATTCAAGCACCAACAAAAGATTTTCAGTCGAAATAGCTTTTCCAAAGTTGTTTAAATCGCACTATAAATTTCTCCATTTCGGTATAAAAATAAAAATGCATCATATCAATTTCACATTATATGCGGAATCTATCACCGAAAGGAATTGAATTGTCGGTTTTGAAGTCCTTTCAGTCGTCCTCGCATTATTATTCGACAGATACGTTTGACCGTCCCTATTTTTCCCTATTATAACGAAATCTGAGGGTGACAAAGATATCCGATCCAGAGAAGACTTGTCAATAGCCCTTGTATTTGAAAACTAATTTAACACGGTTCATATGCTTCGCCCCAAAGTGACGAAAAAATAAAGTTTTGGCTTTAAAATTTATATGGAGGACCCCGCGCGAGATCTACACTCGCAGAAAGTGATCGCAAATAAAATTTTATATCTCACAGCGCTTTTCCAATAAAATATAATCTAATTCAATGCGAGTGTTACTTATTCTAGATATAATATCAATAAAATATGACAGTAAAGTCAGTTTTATCGTCCCAGCAGCAATAACATATGGCATTACAGCACAAAAGAATTGACAAAAATGAAAACAAAGACATTCATTCAACCATAGTACGAAAATAATTGCTTTTACATATTTAATAAATATTTAATTATTTAAATTTAAAAGGACAACAAACGGAGTTTCGAAATAATGCTTCCCGTACATTCACTGTAACAATATTACTTTTATATTTCTGGAAAAAGACATCGCATTTACTTCAAA
The DNA here is from genome assembly GCA_963991005.1 of Barypeithes pellucidus. Taxonomy (NCBI): domain Eukaryota; kingdom Metazoa; phylum Arthropoda; class Insecta; order Coleoptera; family Curculionidae; genus Barypeithes; species Barypeithes pellucidus. Next base: position 18,167,291 of record OZ022566.1, read on the forward strand.
GATGTTTTTTTATTTAAAACATCAAAGTTTAATATTAATCCATCTATGCTCATTGTGCGGACGAATAAATGGTTCTTCTGGGACATTAAATAAAAAACGAGATATTTGTCTGAAAAACGCGACGCGATGAGGAAAAAGGGCACATCTTACTTCCGGATTGTTAATATCAACATCAAAGACTGCTCGCGGGCTTTAAAAGCTCATTTCTTTAGAAATATATTATTATTATTGTCAATCCGCATGTAAAATTTAATCCCAAGGGTGGTTCGACAGCGAACGTACACACACGTCGTTGCTCGTTCTCCCCCTGAGCAGTGGCCGCTCATTACTGGGGGGAGTAGTTGTTATTAGCCATTGTTATTATACAGGGTGGCCAATCGAAAACAGTCCAGCAAGGTTTACGGCTGTAAACGTGAAAATTAAAAAAAACCTCGAACCCGTAAACTTGTGTTTTCAGGGGGACACATTTCACTATTAATTTTATCCCTGTAACCTCAACCCCCCCTAGCGGGGGCGGCTAATGCCCTTGTTTTTTCAAATGGGAATGGGTATGTTGTGATACATCTTTTTAAAGGACATTAAATTCTCTTTAAGGCGCTTCGTTGTGTAAGTAAAGCTACGCGCCGCCGAGCAACGGAATTTGAAACATTTCACTGCACCTCTTATCAACTACACAGGTTAGTGCGTAAATAATTTTTTTTAAATAATAAGTATCAGTCAATTCAACTTTATCTTCAGTAAAGTGGTGGATCCAGATCTACATACGTTATTTCTGCGCTACTATTTTCTTTTGATTTGATCGTGACATAAAAAATGGTTTATTCTATTGAGGACAGAGTGGAAATTATTGAATTGTATTTTATAAACAATCAATGTGCAAGAGTAACGGCAACTTTGTTTAATGATAGACATCTAGATAGACACGTACATCATGGTTATATCCTAGAATTAGTGGCAAAATTTCGGCAAACTGGTTCAGTGGCAAATAAAAAAAGGATCATTGAAAATCCGGTAAGAAATGAAGCAGTAGAAGTAGCTGTTCTGGGTCAAGTTAGTATGCATCCAACATTAAGTACCAGAAAAATGTCTGATGTAACGGGAATTTCGCGGATCACTGTACAGAGAATTCTGAAACATTATAAATGGCACCCACACAAAATTCAACTTTTCCAAGAATTGAATGAAGATGGTAATGACCGCCGTTTACACTTTTGTGAAGTAATGTCAGAACAAGTATTAAATTATCCGAACTACCTTTTTAACGTTTGCTTTTCAGACAAATGTTCTTTTTTTCTTAATGGCACTGTCAATCGACATAACTGTCGTTACTGGTCCGACACGAATCCAAGGATTTACCACGAGGTTCATACTCAAGATCCTCAGAAATTAAACGTTTGGGCTGGTATTTTCGATGATCACATAATGGGACCATTTTGCTTACCGGGAAATTTAAATGGAGATCCTTATTTAGACTTGTTGGAGAATGCTGTCAACCCAGCGCTGATGGAAATTATGGAAAACGACCAACGTTACCAGGAAGAAAATCCAATATTTCAACAAGACGGGGCTCCCCCCATTATGCATTACCCGTACGCCACTTTCTGGATGAAACGTTTCCTGGTAGATGGATTGGGTTTGTCGGGTTTGTTCGGGTTTGTTCATTTTTTAAAACGCAATTTCTCGGCGGCGCGTAGCTAAAATTTACTAAACAGCAAACAGCACATTTTAAAGAGAATTTAATGTCCTTTAAAAAGATGTATCACAACATACCCATTCCCATTTGAAAAAACGAGGGCAGTAACAACCCCCCGCTAGGGGGGTTGAGGTTACAGGGATGAAATTAATAGTGAAACGTGTCCCCCTGAAAACACAAGTTTACGGGTCCGAGGTTTTTTTTAAATTTTCACGTACACAGCCGTAAACCTTGCTGGACTGCTTTCGATGGGCCACTCTGTATATTAGGTATAGTCTTTAACCAATTGGAACAAAATTATTTTTCAAATCTCTAGTAGCGCATTTTCCGAATTTAAAACCGAGAACGGCAACACATTTTAATGTTATATCTGCTGAGCATAAAGTATTTCCTTTTTTGTGTGCAGTTATTATTAAAAAAAATATAGAAATAAATTACGGCCTTAAGTTTGAAAAATCCAGCCATGCAGCGGGTTTGTCCAAAACAGGTATTGTGTTTCCTTTAACTTGGAATAATACGTACTTAATAATCCTTATGATATTTGATAATTACCGTGTACCTAACTAGCCTACAGGGTCCAATCTGTTTCGGACAGCCCGAGACTAATCTATATTGTGGTTGCATTGAGACTGTCCAATCACAGCATATTATATAGTTAATGATGTAATACAATGCAGATTAACTGTTCAGCACCTTGGTTAATGATATTGTAATTATCACTTGCGTTATTATACACAAAAAACAAATCAATAATTATAAAAATATCTAAACATATAAATAACGCAGAAATCGTATCGTTTATAATAACCATGTCGATTTTAAAATTTTTAAATATCTAGGAAAAGTATAACATAACTTAAAGTGCGGCGCGCACATTACCACCAGCTAAATAAGCCAATGTGCATTGTTGTTATTATTTCTTCCTATAACACGTCAATTTTGTAGAATCCTTTTAGATAAAACATTGCGGAAACGTTACCCAAATTAACCCGCCTGATATTTTCCTTTCTATGGAATGGAAAACGCCACCGCTGGAAAAACCAGCTGACGGTCAATCGATACAAAAAATACGGCCAATGTGATATACAGGATGTCCCAGATAAGACACTCTACAGGGATCTCGTTAAATAGGACATACAGTAGTTATCAAATTTACTTCCAAAATCCCTATTTTATTGTTGTATATTCTAGTTGGCATTAAAAACTATTTTTCTATTTGACATTGTTTACAATGATAATGATGTAACATAAATTATTTTTTATTTTCAACAACTCATCATTTTCGAATACAGAAAAAATAATAATAATAATAAATAATAGATGTGATATATCGTTGGATTCAGAATACAAAGGGATTTCATAAAGCATAAAATATATTAAGAAACAAAGTTGATGATGCTTGCGGAAGAACGACGATCTTTTTTTATTTGAAAAAATGACTTTGTAGTTGTTATTGTTGTATTCACTAACGCACAATATTCGTCTAATTTGAAATACTCTATACATGTAGCAATATACAGGGTGTCCCAGAATATGTGGGCAATCATCCGGGATCAGATAGAACACTTAAAAATAATAGGAGAAGTTCATATAAATTTTTCTTCCTACGGCCCATAACGGACGTCCCTGGAAATCGTTGATTTTTAAATAATTTTTTAAGTACTAGGTGTAATTTAATAATTTTTTAGTATAATGTTTACTAGATGAGTCTCCTTGAAATTCGCTCTTTTAAGCATATTTAACTTATTTAGTTTGACTGAGACTGACTAGGCCTAACACAAAAATGCCTTTTTTTACACCCTATATGATGAAGGAACGACAATAATATTTTTTTTGGATACTCTAAACCTTAAGTTGAAAGAAAGTTACTCTTGATCAATGGTTCTTTGCATTGGTTGTTGTTTTATGTTCATCAAATTCCCTCATTGTTGGTATAGTATTTTAAGGGGTAAGGGGGTTGGTATGGTATTTTTCACATGTACCGATTTAAATAAGAATATTTATGCCAGTGTCAATTTATGGTAGTTTCTTCAAATTTGCGGTTTTTCTCCTTTGTCTTGTTAGTTACTAAGTTAGTAATGGAATTTACGTATACTGAATATGCCGACATGCATTTAATGTCTGAACAAAAACTTTTTTTTTTCGAAAACAGTTCATTTTATCGACATTGATAAAGAGTACCTTTTTTCAGCTCAACGTTTAGAGTTATAATAGAATTATTGTCATTCCTTCATCATACAGGGTGTCAAAAAAAAGCATTTTTGTGTAGTCAGTCCCTGTCAAACTAAATAAGCTAAATGTGTTTAAAAGAGCGAATTTCAAGGAGACTCATCTAGTAAACATTACACTAAAAAAAATATTGAATGACACCAAGTACTTAAAAAAATTATTTAAAAATCAACGATTTCCAGGGCCGTCCGTTATGAGCCCGTATCTCCGTAGGGGAGGCCATAGGAAAAAAAATTATCGGAACTTCTCCTGTTATTTTAAAGTGTTCTATCTGAACCCTTGAGGTTGCCCACATATTCTGGGACACCCTGTATATAAATAAATGATTAAACAGGTACCGATATAGTAGCAATAGTTCCGCGACCTAACCATTCATAATTTTATTGCTGTCTAATAATTCTACTAATTACCGAACTATAGGTAACGTTTTTTCTGTGTGTATATCTATAGTGTTTACGCTCCTGTTAATTATCCCGATTATTATTATTTCCGCGGAAATGATTTTAATTTGGTTTGCAGTTAGGGTTTTGTCGACCATCATCGGAAATTATTTAATTTATGTTTGTCCTCCCAGCGAGTTTAATACGATTTTAATTGGTTGTAATCCAAATTGATATGTGGATTTTGAATCAATTGCTGGGAAAGCTTAGTTAAGTGGTAATAAACGGAACCTAACAAGGATAACAAAATCCCTTAAAGTTGCTTCTGATGTTCAAAATCCAGTCGGAGCTGACCATATATTCGGCAAGACTATTTAATATAAATAATATTGAATGTATATCGAATATTTTGTCCCATTCTAAGGCAAGGAGTCAAAATATATTTTTATTGCTGAAGCATTGTATCACGGACCACATGTGCGTGAAATAAAAATATAAACTTTCCACCAAAAACATGTATACTGCTGACCAATATGTACAAATTTATATCTTCTCACACGTTACAAATACAACAAAGTAACTAATAGTCATCAAAATAAACTATAAAATTTATCCATACAATAAGCATAACAAATACCCCCTATTACCAGTTTTCGATTAACAAAAGCACAACAATGTATACGATAGTAAATTATTCTGACAGTTACCCATAAACCACTTTACCCATCTAGTTGATAGAAAAAATCAAGCATCCCTTAGCGAAATTCGTTATAAGCTATAAAAGTGTTTATACGACACGCAGCTTTGAATAAACTAAGAATATAAATCAGGGTTGTATTTATTTTTTAGTAGCGGAATTTTACTGTCCTAAAGGGCTGTTTGGGTAGTAACTCACAAGTATCAATATTCACACGGTTATATAGCAAGATCCTACGTCCCCTTAAACCGATCTCATCTATTTTTTTAAACGATACTTTTATCCCTTTTCAGATTTTATAGATATTTTAAGGTTTATTGCTCGGTATCAAATTACTATGCCTTTATGGCTATTTTACTTTTATTTTGAAGTACTTAACTTAATCGAAAAAAGTATACCACCGATCTTACATGCGTAGTAAAAATGACTTTATCTATTTGGGTTTCATGAAATGTAAAAAATTGAATAACCTGCCACTTTATGAAACTGAAATTTTATTTTTTTTCATGTTGGCAACAAGTAGATTTTAGACCTACTTCGATTTCGTTGAAATTTTTCTAGGCGAAATTTTTTATAGAAAACTTTAAAATACTAACCTTTAACCTTGCAAATAGATCTTTTTACTAGATATTTATCCGAAATACCTATACTCGGAAATATTTAACATACTGATGGTGTCCGTCAACTAATTTCTAGTCACAACTATAAAACAACATAACTTCAAAATAATAAATATGTCTTCCAGTTTATTCTCTATTTCTATAGTTTTATTCAATAAAGTACTATTTTTAATTCAATATAGTATTATACATATTACTTTATATATACATATTTATAGTTACTGTAGACATTTCCTAGGCATTAATTATTATTCCTGTCAGATTCTGTGTCGACACAATATTTTGTTCAACAGTATTATTTATTATTTTGTTCAATATTTTGAACTTTGTTCTGCTCGCACCATAACTCAAACTTTTGCATATCCTTTTTAAAAGTTTTTCTAGATTATTTTCTGCAATTATGCCGGATGGGAAGAGGCTTTGTTGTGTTCAATTGTTCCTATCATGGCATATTTGATACTTGTAACATTTTATTATATTTTAAAAGTATTGCCAACCCAAGAAGAAAATATTAATTCAAATGGAAAAAAATCTACTAAATTTTTTTAACTTTTTCAGACTTTAAAGACCCAAATAGAGAAAGTAGTATAAAATATACGGTTCATAAGACAATTAGAGCACTTGTACTTTAGAAAAATTACCGCTTCGCGGGTCGTTTTCTAAATTAAACGCTTGCTCTAAGATAATGTCTTATGAAACTTGTATCTTAATATACTATTAACATTTTTAAATAAGAGATTTTTCATACAATTTTCTAAAAATAATCTTTCCTAAAAGGTTTGTCTATAAGCGTGTCCAATTATCTCCGGGACTATATTATTTTTCGTTAAAGTGACTTAAATAAATACCATCCGAACCAAAATGAACTTATGAAAATAAATGGCAATTGAAAGGCGGTGTCAAATGTCACTCCCTAAATTTAAGGAGGGTAAAATTAGGAAGCTTAACGCATGTGTCTTTGTCTCAAGTCGGGGCGCCTAGTTAATTTTGTCACTTAACTTATACAACTTATTGAGTTAATTTAAGGGTTTTTTTTTTTGGTAAGAAAAAGTGCGTACACATACTTAATAGTATATTAAGATATAAGTTTCATAATACATTATCTTAGAGAACGCGTTCAATTTAGAATACCACCCGCGAAGCGGCTTGACAATATCCAAGACGATCAATAAACTCTCTTTGCACGTTTCCAACCATTTAATTTGATTTTGTTGTGTTTTTTTAATAAACAGGTCTTACTTATAGATATGTTCAATCCTAATTTTTTTAATAACTGTTGAGTTTATGTATAGGACATGGTACATGAAACATGCTTAGAATTCAATGCAAAATTCAAAAATGAAATAAAAAATATATGTTTTCATTTGAAAAAAATGAAGTTGATGGTCGTAACTTATTTTTGAGCATGAAATTACAACAAAAAAATAAAAATAAAAAATAAAAATCGACGGGTAAGAGCGTTTTTTTAAAAAACTTACCGCTGAATTTTAAATGAATTTAGACATTTCTTCTGGGACTCACTGTATAAAGTAATATGTATAATACTATATTGAATTAAAAATAAAAATAGTACTTTATTGAATAAAACTTTAGAAATGGGGCATACACTGGAAGATATTTTTATTATTTTGAGGTTATGTTGCTTTATAGTTGTGACTAGAAATCAGTTGACGGGCACCATCAGTATGTTATATTATTCCGAGTATAGGTATTTCGGATAAATATCGAGTAAACATGATCTATTTGCAAGGTTAAAGGTTAGTATTTTTATAAAAAATTTCTGTCGAATACATAATGCCTAGGACACTAATTTCAACGAAATCGAAGTAGGCCTAAAATTCAAACCCTACATGAAAAAAATTAAATTTCAGGTTCATAAAGTGGCAAGTTATTCAATCTTTATGCATGTCATAATGTAGCCATTATGAAACCCAAATAGAAAAAAACATTTAATTCACATAGATTACATAAGCTTTGTGTACAACTACTAACCTTATTGTATCAACAAGTAAAAAAACTAACTAACGAACAAGAAACTTTAAAATATTTCTTGTACACTGTATTATTAAATTCCTCCCACTTTAAGGCAGCGTTGGAAATTTAAGCTTCCGAAAACAATGTTAAGGGGTTGTAACGAAAATAATTATTCATTAAATTGTTTTAACGATTAGTAAAGAAGGCTATAGCGAGGACTACAACGAAAAATTTACGATAAGCACTAAAATATTGTGTTTACACCATTATTAAAATGCTTCTCCCTAAAAATTAGTATAGTTGAAAATCATAAAAGGCAAATAACCCTCTAAACAGTAAAATCGCCTTTGTTTTCTTAATTACTTATACTTTTATTCGTTTCTTTACTTGTAATAACTTTGAGGCCCCCGTTTGATATAATAATCCGTTTAAATTCTTTGTAGGGGGATGCGGATAAGATTATTTAAGAGAAATACAAACAGAAAATTAATGCCTCACACAAAAATTACAACCGTATTATAACATCAAGATAAGACATTAAAAGCTTTAAATACGCCTTTCTAATTCTTAATGGCGACAAGAAAGCTTTTATTACTCATGACGCAATGCTACAACGCCATCAGACTCTTTGATGGGGAAAAACTTTGTCAATATTTTATATACAGTATGTCTGCGGATGCAGTTAACAAGAGGACAAATGGACCAAAAATCGAAACATACGATAAAAAGTCATTCTTCATAAAATAGTCTGCTTGTCGAAAAAATAGGAATTACGATGAGAAAATTGATTCTTATTGTCTCAAAAATGCAAAAACACAAAATATAACAACAGTAAATAGTGATTTTTGACCTTCTAACGTGAAATGATAAATAAAAAACTTCATCCAAATTTAGTCCTATCCCTGATTTCGAACTGAAAGAAATTGGAATTATGAAATTAAAAAAAAAATGTTACTACTTTCATATTATTGTGACTTATACTTATATTATACCTGTACATTATTACCTGTTTTTGTAGTTGTTAGTGTCAGTGTCAAAATAAATATTCTTGAAAATGCTGACCGTTGAACAAAGAGTTTTTATAGTGCAATGTTATGGAAATGGTCAGTGCTCTTATCGCTACGTAGTGGAGGAATCCCAACGCAAATTTCCTGGCGTGTACGTTTCGAAAGTTGGTGTACACAAATTGCTGAAAAAATTTCAAAAAACAGAATCAGTTATTGACATTAGAAAAGAGAAATATAATGGGGAAGATTCCTGTACAGTTTTCATATTGCAATCTGTAAATGAAAATCCATTTCTTTCCTTGAGAAACAGAGCTAAGCATTTAGAGGTGGTTCAAAAAACTACCATTCAAACAGTTTTAAAAAATAATAAAATTTACCCTTACAAGCCTCATTTCAACCAAACCTTGGAGACTGGGGATGAAGCTAAAAGGCTAGATTCTTGTTTATGGTTTGGAAATTTGATTTTAAACGTCAACAGAAATTTTCACAAGCGTATAATGTTTTCTGATGAATCAACATTTTCAACCAACGGAACTGTTGCTTCTCAACATGTCACATATTGGAGTGAAGAGAATCCCGAATTTAGGATTACCGCAAGACGTCAGTACTTTAAAAAAGTCAATGTGTGGGGTGCAATTTCATATTACGGTATCATTAGGCCTTATTTTTTCGAAGGTACTTGTAACAGAGCGAGCTATTTGCAATTACTAGATACATTCTTTAGCGATCACCTTGAAGAGCTGCCCCTGGATTATCGCAAGGCAGTGTATTTTCAACGAGATGGGTGCGCTGCACATTACGCTGGAGAGGTCCAAGAATGACTGAACAGAAAATTCTGTGCGAGATGGATAGGAAGAACTGGGCCAGTTTTATGGCCCCCAAGAAGCCCCGATCTGACATTAGCCGATTCTTACATTTAGGGCCGTATAAAGCAGCTTACTTTTGTTCCTACGCTACGAGTGCGTTGCCAAATAATTTCCAGCCATTTCTCTTGACAACTATTCCTATAAATATTTTTTTGCGAAAGCTGTACAGTGAACGGTTTCCGAGATACAGCCGCGTAACTCGCTTATTTGATTTCCCTGTACAAGAATGGGCTGTACAAACTTTAAAATTTCATTAAAATATACAGGGTTGCTTAAAAGTTATAATAGAAAATGTTAATCTTCAAGTACTTCTTTGGGAAAATATTTTTGTGAGAAAGGACATTAGGGAAAATGATTATATGAGCTACTAGTAGGTAGCATTTTGACTTTCAATGTATGTTGGCGAAACATTGCCTTATATTTATGGGACACCCTCTATAGAAGAAACGGCATAAATAGTGTAAATTGTACACATACAGTATAAATTTTATCTAGTTAAAAAAATTAATATCCCCCATATAAAAAATTGTACTGTTGTTGTGTTAATTCGTCCACATTTGGTGATATTTGTCAATAAATTGACGCGGCATTTTAAACAAATGTGTAGCGTTGTCCCTAAATTGTTTCGGGGTATGCCTGGGGAGTTTTATAAATTGAAGCAATTTAATCAGCGTTTTAATTATTTTTATGCGTGTCGTATAGGTCCGACTAAAACACAAAAACGAACTCTTTGCCGTATTGCAGTGTTTTCGTACGTTTTATTTTGAAATAGATAATAAAAGGGAACGATTCAATCTATCTATGCTAGACTTCCTAAAATGACTGTGACTATGTTTACTCAATATAATCAAAGCCAAAGGCAACAGGCGGCTATATTCACCACATTAAAAAAATAATAGCAGGAATATTTTTCAGGATTTTATTCTAAGCTATATTTAAAATCTTTAAAAGCTTAGTTATTATTTTAGCTATATGAACCACTGAGATAAAGTAAACTTTAAAAAAGTTAATGTATATTTTATGGTAATTTTACGATTGCAGTTCCTTTTATATTTGAGTGGATTCCTGCGAGATGGTGCGAGCGTAGCGGACCGATTATAATGGATTACCTGGTCCAGAAAATGTCCATTATACTTAGCGTATTCAGTTTGGCCTGCGAATGCGAAATAACCAAATCCATCCAAATATATTCTACAACCCTTTTAAGCTTTAGTGCAATTCTTTAAAATCAAATTTCAAACCATCATAATATAAAACAGCTGGTTCTCTACTAGGGACTGCATTTTAAAAATTGCTAGTTATAAAGTTTTATTACTTTTTTTGATTGCAAAGCCTATAATGGGTTTTAAACTAAGCTCCACGTTCGTTTCCTTTTTTTCTTGTTTCAGATTATGTGGTGGAAAGCAAGGATCACAACATATTTATCTGGTACTTATAATCCAGAAAATTACCAAGACAAGTTTTAACTTAATTGTTCTATTCTTGACTTATTTTTATTTTTAGGCTTCCAGTAAAGATACACAATGAAATCGCTGAAGTAAGTAAAAGAGTGTACTATTTACTTCTTTCAGACTGTTTGAGATAAACCTAGTCACTATCAATGACGGTTCCGGATGATAAAAAGTCGTCAAAAGTGGACTTTTACTATTGGCCATAAGGACAGGTCTTATACTATATGGCAAATGTGACTGGAGATAACCGTATATTTGAAACGAATCGCCCCATAAACTTTACTGTATTGATTTTATTGCAAATAAGCCTCAACACTTTAACTGATATATCTACGATCACCTTTTATCGGTTCAATTTAGCAAATAGAGAAAAAAACATCTGGGGATCAAAAAGACGCGCCGACATTTATCATCTTATTGTGCCCAATGTATTTGTTCGCTGGTTATTGATTCGGTGTTATAAAACGTGTTAAAAAAAATAGGTTTCTTAATTAATGACCATTTTGATTCAATTAATATTACCCAGTCCAGCCTATTCCAAAGAAAGGTAATAGAACCCTGCCTAACAACTATTGACCAGTCGCATTGCTTTCAGTTATCAGTCCAGATCAACTGGAGATCTTCTAGCCTATGTCACCCATATTTGGAACAACGCAATCGAACGTCATGGGGAGTCTCGGGCTGTGGATATTTCTAAAGCTTTTGATCGTGTTTGGCATGAGGGGCTTCTAAGTAAACTGCGATCCTATGGTATGCCCAATCGATTCTGTGCATGGTTGTCTAGCTTTCTTAAGGACCGCTCTCTGCAAGTGGCGATTGACGGATTTCTCTCAGACACCTTCGCCATCAATTCCGGTGTTCCTCAAGGGACCATATTGTCTCCCACTCTCTTCTTACTCTACATTAACGTGTGAACGTAGTGAAAACTAAAAATCCGGTATTTAGTTTTGCTGACGATAGCACACTTATCTCATCTTTCTCATTGAATGAGCAGGCATCGGCTGCCGACGCACAAGCTTGGGGTACTCTTCCGAACCAGAAAGTTGTACACACCTCAACAACTTTTGACACTATACAAAGCCCAGATTCGACCATCACTAGAGTATTGCTTTCATGTCTGGAGCTGACGAAGAACCTCGATAGTCTAGAACATCGAAGACAGGTTGGGGATTTGACTCTCTTTTACAGATATTCTCATGGAAGGTCCTCGGCTGGAGGACTTCATCCTTGTGGAACGACCTTCCCGAGGTCGTTTTTCCCAACGAATATAACCTCCAACGATTCAAAACAAACGTGAATCGCTTTTTGCGCACACGCACCACTCCCAGAGTGCCCTAAAGGATTTTTCCTATATGAAAACCAAAAATCCAATATATTGCTCTGTCCACTTAATATCATCTAGATTCTAGAGCGACGGATAGTAGAAATGCAAGGACGAACCGCTGCCGCCCATCCGTATTTCGTTCAGTTTAGTACTTCTGGAACTTCATTGTTTAAGAATTCTTTCGAATATAACCTGCAACAACCCCCAGAGGACCTTACAGGATTTTTCCTATAGTGTTTGTTCATAAAAAACATTTTTAAGATTCAAAAAAATGGCGCCCTTAAAATACACATAAAAATGAATCCACTTTGATAACGCGGGGAGATAAAATAGAGTTATGCTAAGATAGGGGCACTTATCAATAAGGCGAACACAAAGGGGCTCGAAATGAATTCGACTCAATATAATATGCAAGAATAGCATCGTCAAAAACTCAAAAGATAAGTTATTTATTTAGACCCATTTAGAGCGCAGATATGCATAATACTGATCACGCGAGTATTTCTTTTAGATTCCCCTGGGTATGTTCCCGAAAACTCCCTAATCTTATATCGTAAAAATAGAATAACCGGGATGGAGTATGGCCCAATGAGCTTTAGAATTTTCTTTACGGTATTATTTTAATAGAAATAAGGATACCACCTGTATGTTCCCACTTTCTTGGATTTTAATACGTACAGAATGAATGTAATTTCTCGTTATTTTAGTACAAAATTACAATTCATTTGTTTACATGACTATCGTTTGTTATCTTTGCTTTTGAATTTATTTTCTATTTGACGTGTAACGAGTAATTTTATTAAAATTTAAGAAAGGAATGCGAAAATATATTTCCCTGTATTGACCAACCGGTAGAAGCTCTGCAGCTTGCAGCTCAAGAGCAGAATTCCAATTACCTGCAGGTCATTCTATTAGAGACATGTCCGAAGCGCAAATACTGTCTATTATTTTACAGTATTGGAGTAATCTAAGCCAAAACAATGTATGGAGGTGTTTCTAGATTACATGATGACACCGTCTATACACGTGTCACGTACCTATAAGTTAACATCAATCAGCAATTCTGAACACCATGTTAGGTCAATTGTCCTAGTTCCATATAGTGCCTAGAGTAATTATAGACATATAAGGAATTAACAATAACCTTCATGGACAGGATATGAGAATCAACGACTCAAGCTTAGTTTTATTATGGTATAGAATAGGTGATTTCCAATTAGAGTCCTTTGGTAATGGACTTGAAATTTAACATTAATTTTAGAAAAACGATACGCATATAGAACAGTCTGGTCCTCGAGTCACCAACAACTTACAGCCCTAAATAATAGCATGTAGCGATGTCACCCTAATAGGGTTGCAATGTTTTACCTAATTACTCGAATTAATTGACATTAATTATTGGATACTGCTTCACATGCGATGACTAATTAATAAGACCCGTGGTCTGCTGAAACCATATTGAACCTATCTATATTGCTGTATATAAAACTATGAATTAATCGCTCGAAGTAACAGATGGTCTTTCGAAAACCACCAATGTCGCTTATTGACCACTGACGTTATACCATACCCTAATTTATCCTGCTGACGCTAATCGAAGCCTCACCAATCAAAAAATATTCCTGCAAATCATTGTTATCATAATACACTAATGTTTTTTTTTTTTTCGATATGTGAATTTTTTTCATAATTTATTTGCTAGCACTCTTTTTATATTTATATACTACTAGTACTCTTTTTATACTATGTAAATATATGAATAATTTTATTATGTATTTAAAGAGTATAAACATTCAATAACTGAGACATCGTTGAAAACTGATCTAATACAAGCGGACCGGTCTAGCTGATTTGAATTACAACAGGAAATATAAATGAGGGTAGTTTCCAGGAGTATCATTTATTATAAAAGAAATATATAGACTCTTGCAGAAAGGCCAGGGAATTTTTTGTAGGTTTACATTAAGATATTGGGCAATCGGATGGAGAGATTTATTTGATTTGTATTTAAATCGACCTTTATTATTATTTATTATTTGGATATATGTTTGCTTATGGGGGTATATTTTAAAAAATTAATGTATCGCAATATAAATCTAACTAAGTAGCTATTCGGGGGTGAATTATTTCTGTCCTGAAGGATCATGTATGATTAAAGAAACATGATTTGTCATAATGCCTCTAGTACCTAATATATTGTTTATAGAAATAGAGTTAAATTGTTTCACTAAATTTATTCACAACAAAAATATCAACGAATTAAATGAATTACCCTACAGGAATATAAATGATAAATTCGAACCGGGGCATCGTTTATAATGTAAATTTTATTACCATAGCAGTAAAACTAATTAATTAAATCCAGTCAATAACACATTTATTTTGCATGAAAAACTATTTTTCAGCTTTTATTTCGGCTGCATATATAGGACTGATAGGACTCTTTTAAATAACGATAAAAAATATTTGAGAGTACACGAAATCGGCTGCGTATGCTGATTTAAACAACGAAGACTTAACAAAAATGGTAAATGGAATAAAAACAGTTATAAAAGTCAAAATTCGTACTTTAAATACCCTGTATAACCTCTCCCTAAGTTGTTGAAAGAAATGTATTACTGCTGACGTCATTATAATTACTTAAAGATATTTTAACTTTAACCCTTTCTTCTCAAATAAATCTAGATGACGGTAATAAAGTTATTGCTTTATTACCCATATTTTCCTATGGCTTTCCAAATTACTTGTATACAGAGCGTTCCTTCCGCCCCGCAGGACTTTGGGAAACTTAGTTTCTCCACAAAGATAACTTTCCCGCAGGACAATCGAAGCCCTTCTCGCAGTACGTCAGGGCCGGCCGTAGGATTATTGCCACCATCTGAAAAAGTTAAAATTTCCGCCCAGCTAAACCTTTATTTTTATAACACCGCTGTGCAGTGGCGGAACTTTCAAAATTATATTCTGAACAAAGAGATTTTTTGATATTCCACTCGATTAACCATTTATAACTAATTTTCTGACCAAATGCCAAATGTTTCTAAGCAGTTAATAATTTATATTTTAAATTCAATTTCCTTAAATTATTTGTTTAGGAATAGAAAGTTTGCATTCAATAAAAAATGCCTACGGTGACATAAAAACTTTAAAACGTTGAAGTTGTTAATTCCTTGTTACTATAAACATTATCCAGGACCTATTTTCCTACTAGGCCCGGTGAGCCTGGGCCTGGGGGCCCCACTTTCAGAGGAGCTCAGCACTTGGCTTGCGCGACACTATACTTATTCAACAAGGTATGCTTTTTTATTACAAAAAAATTGTAAAGGTTTTTAAAATCTAAGGCGATCGACAGATGTGTAGGAACTCCTTTTCTTGATGATAGTATTAAATCATAATAAATTAGTTTTTCGTAAGAAAAAAACACACATAAATGTATCAAAAAATATTTTTATAACTTAAAATAAACATGTTATTGTGACTCACGTCAAACTAAAAAAGTCCGACCCTAATATTTTATCATCCCGTCAAACCAAACTGTAAAGATCCGGCAACCGTGCCTCGGTCGAGGTAAATGACGATTATGACGAGAATTGCTCGCACGTGCGATTAAGTAGTGCAGTTTCTCTGTAGTAACAGGTTTTGGGTGGCAGCGGGGGATAGCGGGGCTATGGCGATTTAACATGGAAAAGGCGCACAGTTTTTGTGTGCACCGCGCTGTTGTCTGTTCGTGCATCTAGCTAGAAATTCGAGCGTGTATGTTTTAATATTTCAATATTATATATTTATTAAGTTAAAGTGAATAGTTGACGATGGACTATTTAAGAAATAACGTTAGCTCTTTGAGTTTGGTGCAAAAAATTGAAGTGAAGAATGCGTGAACACCTAAACCCGAAATTAATTTAACGCATCACAAAGGGTAAATCTAGGGACTTTATTAGAAAGTTTAAAAATTAAATATATGAAAAAAAATTTATAGAGGGTATTCCAAACTTAATGATCAATTTTATACAATTAAGAACCGAAGAATGGACTTTACGTTTAAGCACTATTGTGTAGGGTCGATAAATGTTGTGTATTTCGATAAATGATACTCGATATGATTTTAAACCATTTTATTTAAGGATTTAAACTAAAAAACACTGAAAATATGAAGAATGCCAACTTGTCAGTCTCGTGGCTCGATTCGTTCTCGTCATAAAACAGCTAACTATTGTTCTCGTCTTGGTTGCGTCTAATGACGTAGCCGTAGATGGCGTAGTGTGGTATTAGACATCATTCGGTTTTCTTGATAACTCGTAGATGGCGGTAGTAGTATTGGACATCATTCGGTTTTCTTGATAGCTCGTAGATGGCTGTAGTAGTATTAGTAGTGGACTGTATAAATATTGTTACGAGGGTTGCACGCGACGACGTTAAGATCCGACAGCTATACACACTAAGCAAACCTTTCTTATTTTCCAAAACTTGTATTTCCTTGTGTAAAATTAAAAAATAAATAAAAATATGTTTTACCTAACGCATTTTCTTATTACTTTTTTTCTTTCTACATTTAAAACGCCTAGAAAAATTTCACCATACTTGTGAACCCCCTCTATCATAGGTCACGAGCCGCCACTGCTAGTTCGTAATAAACGTCTAATAGGCCATCCAACATCAATCACCCTGTACATAAGTTATTAAAAAATAATAACTAGATATTTTTGTTAAATTTTATTCGGGTTTGTTCGGGTTTGAATACTTGAATACACCCTGTACGTGTAGGGCGAAGTGCAAGTTTTCGAAGTGGAAGAGCTCGTATAATCTGTATAACAAAAATAATCGGTTTCGCTAAGGGTCAAGCGTAACAAACTAAAGGCATTTATCGACATAACGTGGAAGATCAGACAAAAGAGCCAACGTAAAATGAATAAAGATCAGGCAATAATCGTTATTGGAGAACAAATCCGTAACACATTTATTACAGGCGATGGCTAATACAAGCAATCAAGAGAAGTGATTATTCTTGGAACGACTAGTTGGAAGGACTTCCGACTTCCTACAGTCTTCACTTCCAGTTTCCGGTGGATGCAGGTTTAGTCTCTATCCGGATCTAACTTATTTGGCCGTCGTCTTACTTTATATAAGGAGATTGCGCTCATATTTTCTTCGTTAACATTTATTGCCTTTGTTCCGACCAATAAATCTGCTCATTGTTTTCATTGCGACTACGTAAACCCGATTTATTTCGCTCACTGAACTGAACTTAACAATTTTGGCGTCAAACATCTTTTTAAATTGTGCTTACCACACTTACAGGATGTTGAAACAGAACAATCCAAGTTAATAACTGGGGATACCTGTCCTATATTACGAACGGATTGTTTGTTTGACACCCCCTCAACGAAATTTGACCCCCAAACCAAGGGCGGATCCAGAACTTCGGTTTGGGGGGGGTCAAATTTCGTTTGGGGGGGGGGGGGGGGGGGTCATGCATGGAAAAATTACGAAAAGTATAATACCCTGCCGCGTTAGTCAAACCGGTATATATGGTATTTTTCATGTTAAATTGATGGTTTCGGGGCGGGTCATGACCCCTATGACCTCCCCCCTGGATCCGCGCGCTTGCCCCAAACCGAAGTTCTGGATCCGCCCTTGAGTACATACCTAGCTGCCTCCTAGTTTAGTACCTACTTAAAACTGAGTAAATTATGGCTATAGCGTAGCTATTGAACAATCTTCAAATTTGTACTTACGACACAACGATCTTATAACTTTTACAACTTTCTTCTTACAACTTGTATTTCAAAAGTGCTGCTAAATGTATAAAAATCCCCGACTTGGCAAGTAGGAAACGGCCATTAGTAAATTCTCCTTTTAATATTTCTTTGTAACGATATGCGGATAAAATATATACTAAGAAATGCTAGCGACCCCTCTCCGGAAACCGCTCAACTTTCTTGCTAAGGCGGTGTATACACTATATCTATTTTTAAATAAAGATTACTGCAGGGGCAAACTCTAAGCGAAATACGAAACAGGGATAAAAGGATTGCTGGTGACCTGTAAATAGCTATTTACAACACCCTTCCCAATTATAATTGACAGAACTATGGGTTTGTTCGTCAAGGAAAATAAGTTTAGTAAATCGATTTTGAAAATAATTCCAAGATTTTATTCCCCTTTTCCTATTATACGAAACTCAAGATATAGTTTTAATTATTATTGTTTGAAATTCGTGCATTAATCGCGCAACATTAGGTCGTATGTACGGTGCCGAATGGGTTGTCACCTTTGATTGTCACTATTCATGGGATTTGAGGTTAAGGAACACAGCTATCGGCTAACTTCAGTGTTGTATTTGATTTTAAGGAGCTCGTAAACCTCCTCAAAAGCCGATTTTTCAAATCATGACGGTTTAATATGAGTAAATGTCGATAATTTTGGCCAAATAGGCACTGTAAATTTAGTTTAACGACGTAGTGTTATGTAGTTTTTATGTGAAAAACAGCAAGATATTTGTTTTAATTGACAATTTGACAGGTGCCAGCTCACCTCAAGATTTTTATCAATACGTGTTGTTAACATTCAAAATTCTTACTTTATTAAACAAATAATGGCATTTGAGGGAGGAATCAACAATGCCGAATTGACCCCTTCGTTAATAGATAGCCTGAACACCGATTTTAAAAATCTGGCCTCGGAATCGAAGAAAAAATACCCCCAAGTCAAAGAGGTAAATAGTTTCTCTCTAATATAATTATCTTGTACTTAACTGCAAAAAATCTTCTCGTAGGCATGTGAGGAAGCAATTGGAAAATTAAAAAGTGCAGGCTCAGCCCAAACTAATGTTTACTATCTTGTAAACCAAATAATTTACCCAATCTCGCAAGGTTGTGAAACAAGAGATGTGAAACTTATAAAGGTAAGTGCCTAGTTATATTGCAATAGCCAGTAAATTTAGACAAAGATGAAATTCCTCTAGAGTTTGTTATGATGTATATAATGTTCACATTGAAGTTTCAAGTACAAGAGCACTGTAAATTTACAGCATAATATTTTTGGAATACCTACATGTGTTAGAATTTATATATTTCTGCATTTTTCGACTCAGTACTGCAAGCTTTCTTGCAGGAACAAATTTTATAAAGTCGGATGTGTATTTCCAGAATTGGATGTATTTTAGGCAGTTTCTATTTCATTTAAACCCTTGCACAATTAATATATTACAATCCTCAAGTATAAACATGAATATAATTTTTAGAAATATTTTATTTAGTAAATTGTATAATGTACATGTACAACTTTTTGGAATCCAAGATAGGGTAATAACAACATGTGGAATGTCATAAATTATATAGGTTACCTACTTATCAGAAGCAATAAACTTATTAACATAAATGATTTATTAACCTAGTAATTTTGAGTAATTAAGCAAACAAATGTTTTGCCATTCAAGACGATTTACAAAAGTTAAGAATTGATTTTTTACAACTTAAATTACAACAAATCTAAAGTATAATTACATAGTCCAACGAAACAAAATAATGATTTGTTTAATTTATATTTACCTAATTAAATCTTTCAGATATGTTTGCAAGTAATGCAAAAGTTAATAACAAATCAACTTATTGATCAAAAAGGAGCAGTTTATGTTACCGATGCTTTGTGGTCGCTTATGGAGTCGGGCATCGAAGAAGTACGGATTTTGCAATCAGTTCTCTTACTTCTCACAACAAACACAGTTGTTCATGGTGAAACGTTGGCCAGAGTAAGGCTTTTTCTTAATTTTAAATAAGTTATTTTTATTTATGTCAAATATTTATATTTCTAGACTCTTGTATTATGTTTTCGCTTGCACTTTGCCAAAAACTCTACCACAATCAACACAGCCGGGGCTACAGTAAGACAACTAGTGTATCTCGTTTTTGAAAGAGTGGTAGCAGAGGAAGAGCAACTGTCTAAAGTGGAGAATAGACCCCAAAAGCCCCCTGTTAACTTTGAGGAACTAAAAGCTCCCAATGGCAGTCCACCAAAGGGGTTACCCCCATGTGCAGGAGATGCCTATCTCTTATTTCAAGATTTAGTGCAGTTAGTAAATGCAGATCAACCATATTGGCTTATAGGAATGACTGAAATGACTAGAACATTTGGGTTGGCCTTGTTGGAATCTGTCCTTACCCAATTTTATGGTGTATTTTATAAGGTGAGTTATTATTAAATATATAATCATATCTTTATAAAAAATTTTATATGTATTTATTTTTTCAGTTTCCAGAGTTTAGCTTTTTACTAAAAGAAAGAGTTTGTGCATTAGTAATTAAGCTCTTCTCGCCAAATATTAAATATAGAAGCAAC
This sequence comes from Barypeithes pellucidus, assembly GCA_963991005.1. NCBI lineage: Eukaryota > Metazoa > Arthropoda > Insecta > Coleoptera > Curculionidae > Barypeithes > Barypeithes pellucidus. The sequence continues at coordinate 18,187,863 of OZ022566.1, forward strand.
GTACCAAGCAGTGTACAACAAGCAACCTCATTTGAAAAACCATATTTCCCAATAAGTATGAGACTTTTAAGAGTGGTTTCTATATTGATACAAAAATATCATAGTTTATTGGTAAGTTTCAGGCATTTTTATTTACTGTTTTATGTCGCTTTCACATTTAAAGTTCTATTGAAATTAATTGATAATTTAGTACTTAATTGCCGCAAAATTAATTATTTATTATTTTAGGTAACCGAATGTGAGATATTCCTCTCTCTAATAGTAAAATTCTTAGATCCTGACAAACCTACTTGGCAACGATCTTTAGCTCTGGAGGTTTTACACCGAATGACTATACAACCTGACTTGTTGGTTTCATTTTGTGAATGCTATGATCTTAATAAGCATACAACCAGTATTTTTCAGGATATAGTTAATTCCTTAGGTGCTTATGTACAATCCCTCTTTGTCAGTCAGCAGTTACATATGGGATCTGGCTGTAAGTAAACTTTGTTACTTACAATATATTTAAATAAGTAGATACTTACATCAAGTATACTTAGAATTTGTTGGTTTTTGTTAATATTTTTTAATTAACAGTACCAGTAAGTCAAGCTCAACCATCAGTATTCCTTGGGGGGCCTCCAACTGGTCCAGGCATATCTCCACAACCTGGCTTCCTTTTAAGAGGGGTTTGGCTTCCTCTTGTCGCTACATTTCCCACTGGACAGGCGAAATCTACTTAGTAAGTTCTTTTAAACTTTGTTGAAGTCATTTTAACATGCTTGTTTTCCAGCTTGGAAATGCTCGATAAAGTAGAGCCTCCAGTTGTTCCAGACGGTTATGGAATATCAGTGGCTTATGCTTGCCTAATGGAGATCATCCGATCTCTCCAAATAACCATAAGCCCTCAGAAGCAGCCAGATTCGCCTGAGGAGCCTCCAAAGAAAGTAAACTCCAAGGAGCTGAATAGTCAGTTGATCAACTCTAGTTGGTGTGGACTTTTAGCTGCTTTAAGCCCTCTGGTGGACGCCAGCACAGATGAGTCAGTTACAGAAAATGTTCTGAAGGCTATGCAAACGTACACATCACTTTGTGGGCTCTTGGATCTTCATACACCAAGAGACGCGTTTATTACAGCTATTTGCAAGTCTTCTCTACCGCCTCACTATGCCCTTACTGTGCTGAATACCGTCAGTTCTGGAGTTAACCTTAGACAGGGTCAAGTAGGGGAGGTGCAAAATATTTTAATGCAATATGGTGAACACGATTTTCGACAACAGGTTGTTGCTGTTGGTACACCATTGCCGACGTCATCGGTGCCGGCGGGAACCCAGCAAGGTCCAGTGATGTTGACATCTAAGAATCTACAGTCGATGAGAGCATTGTTGAGCTTAGCACATTGCCATGGAAGCATTCTGGGAACTTCTTGGCATCTTGTCTTGACCACTTTACAACATTTGGTTTGGATTTTAGGTATGTCGTGCAATGTAAATATGGGTATGTACGATCGTATAGTTGTTTTAAGGTTTAAATATATAATAATTGGGGAAAAATTAAAGGTACTGTTTGATCGGCCATCGCTTTTCCAGGGCTCAAACCATCTACTGGAGGCAGCTTAAAGGCCGGCAGGACATCCTCTGATACAAATGCAGTTATAACAACGTCCGTAATGGCTGATCTACCAGTTCTGTCTACCATGTTGAGCAGGCTATTTGAATCCAGCGAATTTCTCGATGACGTAGCGTTGCACCATTTGATCAATGCTTTGTGTAAGCTCTCTCAGGAAGCCATGGAACTTGCTTATTCAAATAGAGAACCGTCTTTGTTTGCTGTAGCCAAACTACTTGAAACAGGTTGGTCTGAATTAATTTTTGCTGGCTTTGTTCTATACAGTGAGTCCCAGAAGAAATGTCTAAATTCATTTAAAATTCAGCGGTAAGTTTTTTCAAAAAACGCTCGTACCCGTCGATTTTGATTTTTTAATTTTTTTTTTGTGGTAATTTCATGTATAAGCTTAAAAATAAGTTACGACCATCAACTTCATTTTTTCAAATGAAAACATATATTTTTTATTTCATTTTTGAATTTTGCATTGAATTCTAAGCATGTTTCATGTACCATGTCCTATACATACACTCAACAGTTATTGAAAAAATTAGGATTGAACATATCTATAAGTAAGACCTGTTTATTAAAAAAAAACACAACAAAATCAAATTAAATGTTGAAAATGTGCGCCATTTACGGCTTGACAATATCCAAGACGATCAATAAACTCTCTTTGCACGTTTCCAACCATTTCCGGAGTTATGACTTCTCTTCGGATCCTTTCTTTCAACTCCTGCATATTGTTTGGCCTGTTAACAAATACTTTTGATTTGAGGTAACCCCACAGAAAAAAGTCCAGCGGAGTTAGGTCTGGCGACCTAGCAGGCCATTCGATAGGTCCTCTCTTTCCAATCCACCGATTGGGAAAGGTTTCATCCAAAAATGTGCGCACAGTGGCCGCATAGTGCGGAGGAGCACCATCTTGTTGGAATATCAGTTCTTCGTCAGGGGAGTCTGGATCCAATGGATTCGGAAATAAAGCCACTAATGCTGGAATTAATTCTAGTTGGAGAAATTCGAGATATACTTGTCCAGTTAAAGACTGTTCAAAGAAAAATGGACCAATTACTCTTTCGCGTACGATTCCACACCAAACATTTATTTTCTTAGGGTACTGGCTGTGAACCTCTATCATCCAATGCGGATTTTCTGTTGCCCAATATCGACAATTTTGTCTGTTCACATTACCATTCAAATAGAACGTAGCTTCATCCGAAAAAATAATATTTTTTACTAAATTATTATCTAGATTGCACATATTTTGCATGCGTCCGCAAAACTCACTTCGCCTATCGAAATCATCTTCAAATAACTCATGCACTGGAATAACTTTGTATGGGTGATATTTGTGCTTTTGAACTACTCGGTGAACAACAGATTTCGGCATGTGTAAATCGGCCCCAATGTGCGACAGGAGAGTACATGGATTTTCTTCCAAGGAAAGCAAAACGTCAAGTTGTTCATTTTCATCTCGAGTAGGACGACAAGATTTAGGCAAATCTCTAACATGACCGAATTCTCTAAACTTAGCCTCTATTCTACTCACCATCTTTTTTGACATATGGGAGGACGATCCGGATGGATTTCATTAAATAATTGGGCTGTTTCTATTTGAGTAGGTGTTTTATCTCCAAACCCAACCATGCATAGAATTTCAATTTTTTCCCGTTCCGTTAACTTTACCATTATTGTGAAAACCGCAACTTTGAAACTACGCTTGACAATAATTATACTTATTTGAAATAAAATTGTCATACAGTTTCTATGGAAATAAACGGTGACAGTGAGACGGTACACTCTTACTTATTATGGAGCCCAAAATGCCATATTGCCAGAAGATTTGATAGATCGTTGGATTCCCTAAATGATATGTTCAATCCTAATTTTTTCAATAACTGTTGAGTTTATGTATAGGACATGGTACATGAAACATGCTTAGAATTCAATGCAAAATTCAAAAATGAAATAAAAAATATATGTTTTCATTTGAAAAAAATTAAGTTGATGGTCGTAACTTATTTTTGAGCTACCCTGTATACATGAAATTACCACAAAAAAAAATTAAAAAATCTAAATCGACAGGTACGAGCGTTTTTTGAAAAAACTTACCGCTGAATTTTACATGAATTTACTCAATGTATGATTTTGGTTATTAGACGGTAATTAATGTTGTCTTTAGGTTTGGTTAACATGTCTCGAATAGAAGTCTTATGGAGGCCGCTAACAAACCATCTACTGGAAGTCTGTCACCATCCCCATATCCGAATGCGCGAGTGGGGCGTCGAAGCCATAACCTACTTAGTAAAAGCAGCACTTCACCATAAACATGCTATTCCACTTAAAGAGAACCAAAAACTCCAAACTTTGCTCTTAGGTCCTCTATATGAACTGTCTTCGGTACCCCATGGTGATGTTAGACAAAGACAGCTGGAATGTGTCTTGCAAATTTTGCATAGTAATGGTGAAACATTGTCTCACGGATGGCCTTTAATCTTGGGTATCATTGGGGCTGTTAATGACCAACATGGGTAAGTTATGGTATCAAAATATTACCGCTTAATAAAAAAATTAAAGTAAATATTTATTTTTATTTTTTATGGTATATAAAGTTGGTAGAGTTTTTTCTATTTTTAGGGAAAATTTAATCAGAATAGCTTTTCAATGTCTTCAATTGGTAATAACTGATTTTCTACCGGTAATGCCATGGAGATGTTTGCCTCAGTGTGTCGACACTGTTGCAAAATTCGGATCTCAAACGCAGGAACTAAACATATCTCTTACGTCAGTGGGACTAATGGTAGGTCTTTCACATCTCGGCCTTAAGTTTTTTTTTTTTTAATAAAACCTTTTGTTTGTAGTGGAATATATCGGATTATTTTCATCAGAATCAAGGAAAGTTAAGTCAGACCTTGGGCGACGATACAACGGTGTTACCAGATTTCCCAGGGACTTTAGACATGCCCAGTTTCGATAAACTTTGGATGTGTCTTTATGCACGGTTAGGGGAGTTATGCGTTGACAGTCGTCCTGCAGTTAGAAAATCTGCAGGTCAAACTCTTTTTTCAACAATTTCAGCCCACGGAGGTCTTCTGAAACAATCCACCTGGCAAGTTATGATTTGGCAGGTCTTGTTTCCCCTTTTAGATAAAGTAAAAAGACTGTCGAACTCTGCCAGCAGTGAAAAAGTTGATGCTGGAGGCAATATTCTCATCCATCATTCAAGAAATACTGCTCAGAAACAGTGGGCCGAAACTCAAGTGCTGACTCTCTCCGGGGTGGCCAGAGTTTTTAATACTAAGAGACAGCTTCTTCAAGCTTTAGGAGATTTCCCTAGAGCGTGGTCTATTTTGCTGGAATTCATTGAGACTGCTGCCCTCAGCAAAAACAACGAAGTCAGCATAGCTGCGCTCAAATCTTTCCAAGAAATCCTATTTTTAAGTAAGAGCCAAAACGGCGACAATAAGACTGCATTGGAAGATAAGGAGATATGGGCAGTAGCTTGGCGAATTTGGCTGAAAATCGGCACCGATGTCACGGTTGCCGTGAAAGGCAGTGAAAATCACAATAGCGAAGACTATTTCCTTCCAAGCCAAACTTTTCTGACGGCTTTAGTCCAGATATTTCCTAATGTATTCCAGCATATAAAAGCCAACTTTACACTGGAAGATCTAAGCCAACTGGGAGTGGTACTAACCAATGCAGTTTGTGTACCAGTGTTTGGTGAAACTTCTCCTTACATAATCTCTGTATCATCTGATGTAAGCTTAACTCCTCTCCACGACGGAGTTCTTCATGCCATGGAACTTTTACAAAAGGAAGCATTGCAAAGAAATAACAGCAAAATGATTCCCGAAATATTTAGACTGTTGCTAGTTTTCTCAAAGTTCACATGCTCCTTGCCTAGCTACACGAAAATGGAGAACAAGCACACCAAAGTATCAGACTGGGTCACTATGAACTATATACCATTTGGGGAAAAGGCAACCAATATTGTTGTCAGTCTGTATGAGAAAACCGCCGATACTAGCGAAGTTATCACTGGGAACATACTGAAGGAAATTATAGCTACGCTGCATACACCTCTAGCTCTAAAATACAACTGTGTGTCTGGCAGTGTGTGGAAACTAGCCGCAAGTAGCTTAATAACGGTGCTTAAAGTTGGATTAAAAGTTGCTAGATCTCATGGAAATCAGTTCTCAAAAATGTGGAATGAACTAGCTGAGACATTGAATGATTTTCTGTTTCCTACTAAGTAAGTTTATCGTTTTGTACTAATTAGGATTGTTTCGATTTTGTCACTGAATTATACAGTATGTCCACGGATGGCGTTTACAAGAGGACAAATGGACTAAAAATTGACAGATACGAAAAAAGTCACTCTTAATAAACGTTTTTGCTTTTCTAGAAAATACGATTCATCATAAGAAACTTCAATTTTTTTATACAGGGTGGGTAAAAACTGCAAAAATGTTATTTTGCTTAAGAGTAAACATACTTTATTTTGAAAGGTACGAAAAAAAGTCACTCTTAATGAATGTGTTTTCTACACAACAAACCGAAGTAGAACAATTCATTAAAAGGTTTACCTATGTAAAAATTATTTCCCAAAAAGTATTCTCTGGCACACCTCTGGAACCTAGTTAAAATAATAATGACACTTAAGGTGATAGGTACTTGTTGTCAATGTCTTTATTTAATGAAGTTATTATTTAAGTAGAAATTCTATCTACTGAACAAAAAGTTTTTATAATACAATGTTATGGGGATGGTCAAGTTTCATACCGCTACGTCATGGAACAATTTACCGAGAAATTTGTAGGAATCCCAATAACTAGGATGGCAATCTGCAAGTTAATAAAAAAGTTCAAGAGAACTGGTTCGGTTTTGGACCTCTAAAGAAAAAGGAAAAAATACGACCATGATGATGCTGCTACAGTCTTAGTTCTTCATTCTGTTGAAGAAAATCCTATGACGTCCCTTAAAATCATGTTAACTCAGTTGGAAGTTGTGAAAAAAGTCAAATTCAGAAGATCCTTAAAGCAAATAAATTGTATCCGTATAAACCGCACTTTAATCAAAGATTGGAAAAGGGAGACGGCGCGAAACGACTTGATTTTTGCCTGTGGATGGGAGACAAAATTTTAAGTGGAAATGTTGATTTTTATAAATGTATCGTGTTTTTGGATGAAAGTACATTTTCAACAAATGGAACCGTTGCAACCCAGCACGTCTTTAGAAAATCCCGAATTCAGAATTATGACGTGAAAACAATATTTCACAAAAGTGAACGTGTGGTGTGCTATATCCATCCATGGCATTATAGGGCCATATTTTTTTGATAACACGTGCAATAGATTATTATTTAGAAATGTTGGATACATTTTTCAATGATGAACAAGAAAATCTACCATTAAATTTTCGACAAAATATGTATTTTGAGCAAGATGGTTGTCCAGCCCATTTCGCTCGTGAGGTTAGAGAATGGCTCGACCGCAAATTTGGTCCAAGGTGGATTTGGCAGGAATGGCCCAGTTTTGTGGCCCCCCAAGAAGTCCCGACTTAACCTTGGCCAATATGTTTTTATGGGGCTATTTAAAACAAATGTTTTTGCAACCGCAATACCAAATGATATTGAAGTGCTGAAGGGCAGAATTATCCAGGCTGTCCAATCGATATCTCGGGAAGAAATCAGAAATTCTTTCACTTATTTGAGAAAGCAATTAGAAAAATGTGTCCAGTATGGGGGGTGGAGTTTTTGAATTATGAAATCGTTATCGTATTCTTTTCATGTTAATAAAAATGTTCGTATTATTATTATTATTATAATTACTTCATTAAATAAAGACATTGACAACAAGTATCACTTATTCACTATTCAAGTAAAAACGTTTATTAAGAGTGACTTTTTTTCGTATCTTTCAAAATAAAGTATGTTAACTCTTAAGCAAAAATTTTTGCAGTTTTTACCCACCCTGTATAAAAAAAATTGAAGTTTCTTATGATGAATCGTATTTTCTAGACAATCAAAAACGTGTATTAAGAGTGACTTTTTTCGTATCTTTCAATTTTTAGTCCATGTGTCCTCTTGTAAACCTCATCCGTGGACATACTGTAGAACACTTTACTAATTTTTCTTGCAGTTGTGCTCCAAGTCCAGGTGATAAAGGTTTAGATGAAATGGTCTCCGACGAACAGACAGACTGTCAAATTATAGAGCTCCTTAGAACCGAGGTGCTTCCTTTCTCCCATAATATACCAAAGGAATTTATCATGCAAGTGGTGATACTTCTAAACAAAGGCTCTATTCACTCGGCTACAAACGTCAAAAACGATGGAGACGTCGAGCTCACTCTTAGAGAAGACTTTGCCAAAACTTGCTTTGAGACTTTACTGCAGTTCTCACTTATTGACGGAGACTACAATAGTCTTGTTGTAAACAACGATGAGAAAAGTAATGGGCTGGCTGGGCAATTGGCAGTTACTTCTCTGTTGCATCGGTTTGAGGAGGTTTTAAAAAAGTATATCGACGATGAGAAATTAAGTGGAAAATGTCCTTTGCCAAGGTACTTTTTTCTGATATTATTTTATTTCATATCGGTACAGGTTTTATTTTTTCTTTCAGATATCGCTTATCCGAAATTTCTTTTGTTCTTAAAGCATTGACCACCTTAATTATATCCATGAAAAAATCCGCTGCAGTAAAAGGTAAGTGCCAGACAGTTATTGTAAGTGTAGAATTAATGAATGAATGTTTATTATTAGCATCAAGCTACTACAAACTTTCCAATATAATTACAAACAATTTTTAAGAATAATAATATTTTTACTACTGTTTAAAAAAGTAAAGAATAAAAAATACAAAAGCAAAAATACAAAAATCACCAAACACAATACGAGTGGATTTTACATAATTTGTCACACAAGATAAGATTGCCTTAACATGCGCAGAAAAATCTGCACATTTGGCGAGTCCGGAGGCAGTGCATTGAAGAGTCTTAACCCGTCACTAAAGAGACTTTTTTGCATAAATGTTGTACTAGCAAATTGAATATCAAAGTGGTTTTTAGATCTTACATTATATGAATGTCGTATAGACCTAGGAATTAAATATTCCTATAGGCCCTGGCGACAATTTATGTTTAATTTTAAATATACAGGGTGTTATTGAAATGACTAATTATATTTAAATGGGTGACTCCTTGGATGTCCTAGAGAAAGTCTACATACTTTTTTTTTGAAATCGAATATCTAAATACGAGGGTAAAACCCCTTTTTACCATCATACTGTCGCCCCGTTCCATCTGGATTCACTTAGCAACAATGTGGGTCAATAGAGTATACTAACGGTGTTGTCAGATCACACCGCGTGTCTCGCCGTAGCTTGAATACCGGCCGCGCGCCGCTTCATACTTCAGTATGTTTCGAGATTCGGGAGTAGAACGACGTTGGTTCCACGACGTCGAGGGTGCCACGTTCTTGACGTATACGAATTTTAAACGTTTTGTTAGTTGAATTGTCCGATTTTTTTTTGTTGTGAAATAATTCATAATAATAAATCTTGTGATGTGATTTCAAATTTTTGTGATATTATCTACTGTTGGTTCTGTTGAAAAACGTACTTTTTGTGTTTTATTTTTTTATGGAATTTAATTATAAAACGGATTATTTTAAAATAAGATCGAAGGTAAGAGAGTATGTACCTTAAAATTGTAGTTTTCTTTGTCTAAAAAGTTTGAAAAATAAGCGATAGCGCGCGTCAAAGACGTCTTGTTGTCAAAAACTGAACACGTGCGTTTAGAATTATGTGTTGCAATATGACAACATCGCATATAGTGCGCTAACCTCTTTTGAACCTGGAGACTGCCTCAATAAAATATTGATTGCGAAGGGCCTCAGGAGCGGCCACGTAAATTTTGAGATTTTATATAAAGTGTATATTTCGCTTAGTAATTCAAAGCGCCATTTATGGCTTCAATTCATTTTCATCTAGGGATTTGCCGGTTTAAATATAATACGTCATTTCCATAACACCCTGTATATACCATATTCGACACCTCAATGCTCTGCGAAACACTCAACCACCCAAGTGACTTGAGCATTAGTTGAATAGGGGTGTATCGAGTACAAGATGAAATGACTCTCAGCTTTATTCTGTAGTAAAGATTGTTTCACGAAAAATGGATATAACTTAATGACTGCAGTAAAAGTACCTGGGGCCATCCCATTATTTATGGCCCTTTGTTATTATTATGTGGAAAGGACCGGATTGTAATAATTATAATTAAATATAGGCTCATCAGGTAGGTTAGGTTGCTTAATTTATATTTAAATATCTTTTTGTGGTAAAATTTGAGAGTTTTTGAGGAATGGTTCAAGAATTGTCTTTTACCAAACATTCCTCAGAATAGCGTGATAGTAATGGACAATGCGAGCTATCACAGTCGCCAATTACATAAAGCTCCAAGCTCAAATAATACAAAATTGGAGATTCAGAACAACATGGCGGCGAATGATATATATTTTGAAGAAAGTTATAAAAAAAGTGATCTTTTGGAAGTTTTAAAGACATTTTGTATAAAAAAGGTATATGTTTGTGACACATTGGCAGAAGAAATTGGACATACAGTGCTACGGCTCCCACCCTATTATTGCATTTTTAACCCCATAGAGCATATGTGGCACCAGTTAAAATCACTGGTTAGGTCTGAAAATATTTCTCCGACTTTAAGTTCTAGTGTTGTAGAATTAATACGAAAATGCTTTAATGATATTCCCCCAGGTAGTTGGAAAAATTCAGTCCGTCACGTAATAACTGTAGAAAATTCGTATATTAGTCTGGATCGTATAATTAATTCAATTATAATTAATTTTGATGAGGATAGCGATAGCGAAACAGAACTATATATAGAATGACATTATAAATGTAAATAAATATGACTACTTAGTAATATTTAAAAAAAATGTTATTTCATTTGATTACATTAATATAATCATATCATTACTTGTTTTCCTTAGTCCGTCCCTTCATACTTCACTTGTTTATTGCCAAGCTCTTGTCGACACAATGGGACCTACCCAGGAAATCATTAAGTCGTATCCATTGTTCGTGAAACAATCTTTACCTGTAGTCTTTGTATGTCTATAATGTGCAGACTGTATTTTATTCTAGATGACAATAAAGCTTGGGAGTACTTAATCGCTTTGTATCCATACCTGGTAGAGTGCACAACTACGACATCGACTCAAGTATCGAGGCCGCTAAGGGAGGCCCTTCTGCAGTTCTGTGATTTGCTTCAACCGCCCCATAATAAGAATAATAACCTTATAAAAAGTTCCGTTATTTAAGTTCGTTTGTAAGTTTTCGGTAGAAACTGTGCAAAGCAATACTAAATTTTTTAATGTATAGCGAATCGACGGCGATTGCTAAAAAAATTAACGTTGGTTCTACAAGGAATTTACGCTCCACAAATTAGTAGCCAAAGTGTTTTTTAGTTATTGTGATTAATCTAATTTTCCATTGGCTGATTTGACGCAATGTCGAAACTAAGCATTTCATAGCAGCCCTAAAATTGTTTTGTGCAATGAAAACGGCCAAGGCTGTCATTATTATTGCTATCCAACTGGGCGATTGTGATAATTTTTTTTAGCAAAGCCGCTTGACGACTTAAAGACTAGTTCTCGCGTTTCCTTATTTATTTTAAATATTTATTACCTTTTGCATGTAAAATAACAAGTAACTGTCACTGCATGCCATTTTTGTACCTGTACCAAAAATGATGTCATATCCAATACGTTAATGGGTAGATATAAAATTGTAGAAGCTCCTAAAAAAATTCCAGCGTCGGCAAAGTCTAGAATTCTAAAAATTGTAGATTTTTGGTATTAATGCTGATATTCATTGACTTATGAACATTGGACTTCAGTCAACTTACTGTAAAATTGTAATCGTCATTCTGTTTGATGATTATCGGCTTTTTAAATTGCCTGTTAAAATTATTTACGCAATTATGTTATTAGATCTTAATAATCTAATTTATCATTCCTCTTTTCATACAACAAATAAAATCATATTGTATTCGTCCCACACACGGTGTCTCAATTATACATCAAAATAACATACGTCCCAGAGAAGTTTTGTAAATGATTACGATTTCCGACTTGCACATTGAAAAATTCAAGAAATTATAAAATCATTTTTTCCTGCAAAAGGTGTCTGGGCATTTTGGAACCGAAAAGTATAATAAAATATATTATAATCCATACCTACTGTGTGTTCTATAAATGTGTATAAAAAAAATGTCTATACTTATTTCTGATACGTCGTAAAAAAAACGCTATAAAAGTTTTCAAAGGTTTGTTTCTGTAAATAGGTACATTAAAACTGCTCGTGGAGGGTCTGCTTGTGGTTCTCAGTATATTTAATAAATGATATCGTCAAAACAGATACTTGTTTATGTTTTGCGTCTGAAAATTTTAATTTCCGAACTCGTTTGGTTTTTGTTTGACAGTAATGATGTTTAACAATTGTTTTTTCACTCCAATCTCAAGACAGAGGATTCGATTCGTCCTTCCTGTTCCATTTCTATAACATTAAATTTTCTCTTTAGCCTTTGCATGTATCCAGATTATCATAGATATCAAAATTTTCTAAAAGGTGATTATTTTCTTATAGCCAGCTATGATATGACGAAAATTTCCTTAAAACCGGTGTGATGCACAAAGTTATTTATCTACAACTGTATAATAATAATTATTGTTTTGTCGGTGAATATATTTAAAAATTATATAAAATATTTGGAAAGGGTTCTTTCATCGTAAGTAATAACGATATAATATTACAAAAGCAGAGCGCTCTGATAAATCGAGAAGTACAAGACTTACTGTAGATAGCTAGTATAAATATTCCAAAATGTTCAGACGACTTCTGTAGGTCTAAATTGCATTTTTTTTATAAAACTCGAAAAAATTGTGGTAGTTATGTAAAGATGCATAATTAAACTCCCATAAATACGCCTGTGTGGAGGTCAATATTTAAAAGAACAAGCTGTATGGAATTTTTCTTACTATGACCGTTAGTAAGTGGAAATTTTATCGTGTGGTTTGTTGTTTTAAACTTTAAGATATTTTCGCCATAATACTGAGTAGGTCTCAAATTATGATGCGATAGAATCTATAAAATAATGGCCCTAGAATGCAGTGATTTAATTTTATAGTTGATGAATTGATTGAAATAAGTATTATAATGTTTTAGGTTCATTTTGGTCACATATGCTAATTTAATTCTGTAAAAATGTGATTATTAGTAGTAAATAGCGTTGTTTTGTTGATAGATTTGTTATATGTAATTTTTAAGTTTTTAATATTAATGGAATATTAATATATTAATAAAAGAATATATGGTGTTGTCTTTCTACGTTTCTCAATTCTCATTCTGGAGAATAATATTAGGAAACTATCGTGCTTGTTAGTAAAATAATTATTCATATTTGTAATGGGGTTTAAATTGATCTTCTTGCACGAGGGAGGGTTTTTTTAATTCGGACGGCCACCAGATTATTTTCCTCTAAAGTCTACCACTCGAATCTATTAAAATGCTTTCTTACATTGTGGAGAATATAAATCCAAAGCGCTAAACAAGAACGAAACAACAACATAATATGTTACGCTGATGAATATTTTTAGATTTCAATTTTATTCGCAATATCATCAAGAAACGAAAAAGTCCTCTTGATACTATGGCGAAAGAATTTAAATTAGTCTTGCAGTGCTATCGATCAATACATATAGAAAACTATGCGAAACTGGAACTCGTCAAATTGTCAGAAATGTGTGGCTGAATCAATGAAACGTTCGAGCAGTAAGTTTTCACCAATATTTTGTGGTAAATATCTGTAAACCGTTAGATTTATATTCTGGCACTAGATGTCACTCCTTATGGTTTTTTTTTTAAATTCCTTCTCGTTCATGATTAACTTGCTCATAATAAAAAAAACATTTTATTTAATATTCGGTACTTAGTCACAGTACAGATATCGCTGTATGTCCTTACAAAGCAGTATTTGAACTAAGTATATGTATAAAAAATGTTATTTGTCACCAAGTCGATCATTTATTTATATGTATTAATAAATAAATAATATTCGGTTTGTATTGTACAGGATGCCCCATTTTCGAAACTTTTATAGGGTTTGTTCTCCGTTATTGTTAAGGCCGTATTACACTTGGGAATTTTTATGGCGCCAGCAATGGCAATTATAATCAAGGATTCAGGCGCAGTACACCATTCTCCGTACTACAGTCAGAAATTCTACTCTTATGACAATTAAAATGACACGGATTCATGCGCAGTACACTGTTCTCGATCAGCTGTCTCTCATTACCAGAAATGGGGCAGGCGCCATTTTAATTGCCCTTGCCGGCGCAATTGGGTAGACATGGATTATTCTGTTATTTTTAACTGTTTATTATTTGGCCGAACCAGGTATGAACAGGTAATGGCCATTTAAACCCACTGGTACTTAAATTAGCAGTTTACATTCTTTATTAAACTTATGGACTGCTAATTCAGCAACTTTTTGCACCTCCTATTTGTAAATAGCAGTAGCTGCTTTAACTGGTAATCAAAACGAACAGGTTTGCACATCTCTAATTCTGGGGATATTTTAGGGATTTCGACAGTACCCACTGCTGTTCTGACCGTTGACAATGCTCCAGCTGATCGAAAACGGTTTACTGCGCATGAATACGTGCCATTATAATTGCCGGCGCAAGAGAAAAAATTGCCTAGTCTAATACGGCCTTTAGTGCTATAAAAAAGTCATGTAGGTGTCATGTGCTCTTTTTGGGTCAAACTTAAAATGTTAAAATTCAACAAGTTGACAATTCCTAAATTACCCTATATTTTCTTAGTTAAAAGAGATACAGAAAAATGCTTAATACATAAGTTTATTTATAATGATTGTTGAATAATCTACCGTTTTCACAATAAGTATACGGGGTCAGGTAAGAAAGTTATCGGACCTAATCTCATTTTTTTTTTAAATGGAACACCCTGTATATTTTAATCTAAAAAGATAGCATTTTAAACTCTCTTTTCAAATTTATAACACACCATGGTTGATATATATCATATCAAATTTTTCACAATGTTGATAAGTATTTTTCACAAATGAATATGTAAAAAATGAAATTGACGTTAAATGTTAATAACAACTAGAATGTCAACATAGTTGTCTCTAGGATATTAGTTGTTGTTTCATGGCCTACTTTGGTTTAAAGTAATAAAGTTTAATAAATCGCCTAGGAAACCAATATCATCCATGGTGTGTTATATATTTGAAAGGAGAATTTAAAATAGTATAGTTTTAGATTAAAATATACAGGGTGTTCCATTTAAAAAAATGAGGATAGGTCCGATAACTTTTTTACCTGACCCCGTATAATTATTTTGTAAACGGCAAATTATTCAACAATCAATATAAAGAAACTTCTGTATAAAACATTTTTCCATATCTCTTTTAACTAAGAAAATATAGGGTAATTATGAAATATTCAATTTTTTGATTTTCCCCCGTATCTCTTAGACGAGCGAGGATTTTCAAATTTTGATTTTATTATTTTAAGTTTGGCCCAAAAAGAGTAGGTACATGACACCTACATTACTTTTTTGATAGCAGTAATAGTTACGGAGATACCCTATAAAAGTATCGAAAATGGTACACCCTGTACATACGTTATTATCTTAAATATTTATGCCCAGAAAATTAAATTTGACGAACTTTTTGAACGGAGCGGAGTCGGCGGTATGCTTTCCGTTGATTCTATAGAAAAACGCGAACGGCCCAGGTCAATTGATTTGGTCTAGAACCTCCGAGAGGCACCGCAGTATCACGCCTCAGCGACCGATGTCGGTTGTTCACACATTTTCAATTTATTAAATAAATGTTAGATATGTTTTTATGTATTACTTCTATGTCAAAAATAATAATGTAATTATAATGACGAATTATTATTTTATTTTGCCTTATTGTCAGCTTTGATGGCTTCGTGGTTAGAGCGTCAGTCACTGGGATCTCTAAGACGAGAGTTCATAGGTTCAAACCCCACTGCCGGTAAATCAATTTGCACTGGACGAGCGTATGATCAAGAATCGCGATTACAAAATTGAGAATAAAAAAGTAATTCAATTAGAGTAAGATTTATAGGTATACCCAATAAGATACATTGCAAATGCAAACGAAACAAGGATTTAAGTTAAATACGGTTTAATAGAAAATTAAGTACCGCTTATACCAGGGGAAAATAAATTAAATCACAAATAGTCATTCAATTTAAATCCCAATGGTAAAATTTCCACAGGGACACTTAGTCTAGTCGAGTACATAAATAATCTCGTAATATGGAGAGTAAAGCGTACACCTACAGCAGGGTAAAATTTGTTGTATGTGCATTATGTGTCTGGGCAAAATTGCAACGGAAATCTGGTTTTGAAAATTATAGGACTATAAAAATAAAATAATTATACAAGTAACAGAGAGAGGGACAATTTTAAAAATTGTTTGTTTTGTGAGAAAATAAAAGATATACGAAGAAAAATACAAATCAGTAAACAATTGTATTTATCAATAAATAAACTAAACTTAGTACATATTTTGCTGTCTAAATTTACCATAACACTGTGAAAAATATATAAAATACTATTTTGTGTTCAATAAATAAGAAAAAACTATACAACATAGCCTGTAGATGTCGAATGAATACCTACCAGCGGTATGGTCAGCAGTCATCTGCATAATAAATATATTTTAAATAAATATGTTTAAAAATACATAATACAATCCCTGTTATTTTGTTTGTTACAGGGTCTAGAATAAGAAAATATTATTATAAATAGATCTTACATATGAAGAAAACTATTCGTCGCTAGGACATTTATTTTGTACTGTTTTGTACAACCTTATACCTTGCTCGTTCCTAAAACGTCAAAATTAACCAAAGGATAAATTTACTTTAGGTAATATATCTTCAAGTCTGTTGTGTGAGGTTGCCAGACGATGAACTTTCACTTGCCGAAACTGAAATTTGACTTGCAGGATTTTCAGGCTGTGACTCATTTTCAGATGTATCGCTGAAAGCTAAACCCAATAGATTGCCTAGAAACGCTAAGCCTTGTTGTGCGGTTTCATTTACTACTGCTAGCAGGTCTGCATTATTAATCTCCGATCCATTCCTAAAATATTTTGTTGCTGTTTCAGTTGGTCGTTACAGGGTAACGAACGTTACAATAGGCACACATTTAACATTTATAAATAAACGAAAAATTTGCCACAGTAGCGTGACGTACCTACGTTTAGAGAAAACATTCTTAATGAACTGTTTGAAATGTATAATTTGTTAAATATAATGTAAAATATTGTATTTTTCTTGACAAAACGATTTAAATGGTGTCTCGTAAGCCATATTTAAATTCTGCTAAATCACTTGTAAACATACCAATAAAAAAAAATTATAATTAAAATTGCGAGAAATAAAACTTGCCATCAACGATGCAAAGCAGTTCGGCGACGGCTGTCCTTTATTATCTTTGACATTTTATGATTGCGTATTTCATAAACCACAACAAAAAGGTTTTCTTTTTAGTATTCATTTACTTTAATCAACTTTTTGTTGAACTTTTACGGCACAGGGACGGTATTTTTTATATTAATCATAATCTCCTAATTCACAACAATACAAGACTTTTTCACGAACGTATTATTTGTGAAAATAATACAAAGCACATCAAAAAGATATCATGCAAAAAAAAAATTTAAAGTATATAGAAAATCCTTTTTTTTTTATAATCAAACACAAGCCTATAGGAAAAATCCTTTAGGGCACTCTGGGAGTGGTGCGTGTGCGCAAAAAGCGATTCACGTTGGTTTTGAATCGTTGGAGGTTATATTCGTTTGGAAAAACGACCTCGGGAAGGTCGTTCCATAAGTATGAAGTCCTCCAGGTGAAAGAATTCTTAAATAATGAAGTTCGAGGAGTACTAAGCCTAACCACATATGGATGGGCGGCAGTGGTTCGTCGTGTATTTCTGATATTCGCCGCTCTGGGCGGAATTAAGAGGGCAAGGTCAGCCGAGCATTTTCCATGAAAATATCTGTAAAAGAGAGTCAAATCCCCAACCTGTCTTCGATGTTCTAGGCTGTCGAGGTTTTTCGTCAGCTCGTGGTCTCCAATCAGACGAATGGCCCTCCTTTCGATGGAATCCAGTAGCCGAAGAGTATGTTTGGGTGCAGAGCTCCAGACATGAGAGCAGTATACTCTAGTGATGGTCGAATCTGGGCCTGGGCTTTGTATAGTGTCAAAAGTTGTTGAGGTGTGTACAACTTTCTGGTTCGGAAGAGTACACTAAGGTTGACTCCCAGCAAATTAATAGATACAGCCAGTGGGATTGCGTGTCCGTCCATGACTATATCCGGTTCTGTAATGTTAGCCTTTTTTTAGAGAAAACTGCTGCCTGGGTTTTTTAGCGTTAAATTCGATTTGGTTACTGACACCCCAAGCCAAAATTTCTTCCAGGTCTTTGTTGAGGCGTGATACTTCATGCTGTCTGCGAAGATGTGCGTTGGCAGCCGATGTTTGCGCATTCAAAGAGAAAGATGAGATAAGTGTGCTATCGTCAGCAAAACTAAATATCGAATTTTTCGTTTTCACTAGAAGGTCGTTAATGTAGAGAATTTCCTCATGCCAAACACGATCAAAGGCTTTAGAAATATCCAGTGCAACAGCCCGAGACTCCCCATGATGTTCGATTGCGTTGTTCCAAATATGGGTTACATAGGTTAGAAGATCTCCAGTTGTTCTGGACTTCCGAAAACCATATTGATGATCGCTGATAATGTTGAAGCCTTCCAGGTACTTTAGAAGATGTTGGTTAATAGCTTTCTCCATTACTTTTAATATAACTGAAAGCAATGCGACTGGTCGATAGTTGCTAGGCAGGGTTCTCTTACCTTTCTTTGGTATAGGCTGGACTCGCGCCGTCTTCCAGCACGATGGAAATATTCCTTGTTTGAAGGATAAGTTAAAAAGTTTACAAAATACTGGTGTTAGTTCATCGGCGCATCTCTTGAGAACTATAACAGGAATTTCGTCTGGACCAGAAGCTTTCTTGACGTCGAGACCTTTCAGGATTCGTTTGACGGAACACGATTTCGGTCATTTCCGATTCAACTGCAGGAATGTTGGTTGGTGTTCTTCCCTGGAAATCTATCGTGGAATGCGAGGAAAATAGTTCAGCAAGTAAGTTTGCTTTGTCTCCGGCAGTGGATGCTATTGTACCATCGGAACGTGTTAGAGGTGGAATAGTTGATTTGGTAAAATTTTGGCTGACGGCCTTTGCAACTGACCAAAAGGACCTTGATCCGTTTGGACTGTCAAGAAGTTTGTTTTTGATCCTCAGGTTATGGGCTTCTTTGCTTAGATCTGTTGTTTGCTTACATTGGTTTCGAGCGGTAATAAAGACGGTACGATTCTCAGTGGTAGGGTTTTTACGCCACTGTCGGGAAGCCAGATGCTTGCTAAACCAGGGCTTGCCGTTGGAAGGGCGTTTTTTTGGAGGAGGGGATAAATGCTGCCATGCTAGTTAGAATGACGTCGGAGACCTCCCCAGCACAGATGGATGGATCATCCGAAGAGAAGCATACGCTCATCCAAGGAAAATTGCGAAAATGGTCTTTCAGGTCTTCTCACTTGGCCGATGTGTAATACCATATCTTGCGAGGTTTCCTTATTGAACATTGAAAAAAAAATAATAAATCAATTCTTAGATACAAAGAATAACTTTTAATCAAATACCTGTTATTGGAATTTCGTAAAATGGCTTGGCCGTGGACCATAATAAAACGAAAAAAATATTTTTAAACTAGGAGACTTGTAAATATTAATTATTTAATTAATAATGATTGTATTTTTTATTGGTACCTACATGCTGCTACCCGAAAAAGTGCTGCCTAGTGCAGTTTTGTACAACACAAGTATTGTTTGCAATTGTATAAGCGCAGAATACAGGTTTTGCAATTGTTCGGGTTGGTCAACACAAAATATACTTCCTATTCAAAGAATCGGTGAAAGTGCAAAAATCGTCCAATCTAGCAGAAATTTAATTAATTTTCCCGCTTTAGGTGGTAAATGTTAATATTAGAATTTTTTTCAGCATACATCCTATGGGAAAATTCATAAGCGCCCTAGGGATTTTCCGGTCAGTTGAAACTTAGCGCTTACGCATTTTTGCGTGTCAATACTAAAAATCATATCACACAATTCGGTATTAATTTCAATCGAATATTATTATCAACGTTGTAATTATACAGGACAATTCGAGAGAAACGGACCAATTTCTACGAGTGAATCTCTGGGAGTGGTGCCTGTGCGAATAAAGCGATACGACCATAAGGATGAAGTCCTCCAGATGAAAGAATTCTTAAATAATGAAGTTCGAGGAGTACTAATCTTAACCACATATGGATGGGCGGCAGTGGTTCGTCGTATATTTCGCCGCTCTGGGCGGAATTAAGCAGGACAAGGTCAGCCGAGCACTTTCCATAGAAATATCTTTAAAAGAGAGTCGAATCCCAACCTGTCTTCGATATTCTAGGCTGTCGAGGCACTTCGTCAGCTCGTGTTATTTAATCTACCCTTTTATTTTGTAGACTCGTCTCACGGGAGAGCACTATTTAATTTTTCTACAATATGAATTAAAAGGACTATTAGAAGATGTTCCTGTAAACATCAGAATTCGTCTTATCAGCTCGATGGAGCTCCTGCATATTTCGCTCATAAGGTCAAGCAACATTTGGACGAAAGGTGTCCAGGGCTTTGGATTGGTCGCGTTGGCCCTATTAGTTAGTCTCCAAGATATACAGACCTCACACCACTTCTGTTTACGGGGCTGGTTCAAAAATGAAGTTTACAAAGTAGCACATGAAGCAATCAGGAGAGCAACAGGCGTACTTCGTAGACGAATAGAAATTATTTAGAGGTCAATAGCGATATTTTTGAATATTTATTAAAAGAACGATATATTTAAAAAATGTTAACGTATGAAACTTCGTTTATAATTACTTACTAACTTAAAATCAAATGAAAATCTAATAAGGACGGCTCGCCCTGTATAATTACAACCCAGTACGTAACGTTTTTAAATTATTTTTTAGAAAAGTTTAGATACTTACTGATTGTGCGACGTTTCCGTGACATTACTAACAACTCCAACATCAGAAATCGTGGCATTTATTTTCTCGAGCTTCATTCCCTCCGGTCCCATGGTGAAACAGCCTATTTTAAAAGTGGCAGTAACAGCCCCTAGTAACTTGGGCTCGAGAAGTAAACAGCCCCTAAGACCATTGTCATGGGGTAACAAATTCGAAAACCGAGCGCAAATTTCGGCGATACTCGTTAGTAGGGCCATACATGTCGCGTCGGGATTAGGGCCTTTCACCTGCTGGCTATGTAAAAGATTTTCCCCGTACGACACGTTCAGTTTGAGGCCTTCCTCCTGGGATACATATTTCATTTGAACGCAACCTGGTCGGGATAAAAAACGAATATATTAGAGGTCTTATAATAAACGTAAAAAATATGTTTGAATTTTGATTATCCATAAAAATGTTATATAGGAACGACAAAACCAACAGGTGTGTATGAACCCCGTGTGTGTCCTGCAGAAACTGCACTTCCATATAAATTGTATTTTTGAATTCAATGATTTTTTTTCGCAATTAAGGACGATCACTGTGTACTATATTGTTCGTATAATTCAGATATAAATGTAACATTTGTATTTTCAATGGTTAAGTTCCCTAATTCAAATTCTCTAAGCACAATTTAAACGATCTACATGGCAAAGAGGAGCTTGGGGTAAATTAGTAAAAAAACATTCCCTTCTAAATGATCAAATACCTATTAGAGTAATGAGGGTTTTGGGGTTGCATTACAACTAGTTGCCCTGTATTCTTAATGCTACCCTCTGCTAATTTATATGTGCATATGTAATCAATATGTAGTGTGTCCACAGGGAATTTTATTTGATTAAAAACAAAGCTTACTTTTGACTTTTGAAATCTGCCCGTGCATACCAATTCACAACTGAATTTTGTCCGGCTTGGTATAATAATTTAAATTTTACAAATTCTATACAATTACTTTAGCTAGTATATATATTCAGGTGTTTCTTAATAACATCATATAACATGCTAATATTTAAGGCGGTTATTCTTGGGTACATTTTCAAAAAAGAACTTCATATGAACCAAGGCATCTTTCAGTGATTTTTTATTGCTTATCCATGTCTTGAGTGAATTTTTGCTACGTATCCATGTCTTTTAAGCAGCCCTATTTTTTTAATATTTATCCGTCATCACTGGTATAGTTGTTGCAGAATTATACCGTTGACTCTTACTGCCATAAATAAACTACCTGATTAAACCCTATTGTATACGCCTCAACCTCTTCAAAGCTCAATAAATGGGACCAGGGCCGGCTTGAGAATGTATACCACACCACATGATTTATTTTTATAATTTAAAATAAATAGATAGGTATTTTTAGTTTTAGGTAGAATCATCCTTTTCTTGGAGTGTCCTGGGTATCGAACCATGTTTCGTCAAGGTAAATAATTGGACGATTTTCTTCTCTAAATTGTTTAACAGCTGTTAAATATTTAAGTCTCCATTCCCGTAAACGTTGAGATTCCATTAATGTTTGTCTTTTATCAATGCTTCGGTATTTAAAACCCATTTTACGCAATATTTTCCTAAGGCTACAAGAGATATTTGTTTCGTCTTTAATCAGCCGCTCTTTGAGGGAAATCAAAGTGGGTACAGTTTGTGCCTCATACATTTGGTAAATCTTTCTTCTTAAAAATCCATGCCATTTTCGTCAATGCTTCTAAATGTGCCAGAATCACTCCGATTTTTTCTATGATTAACAGGTTTAAGTAATATGTCTCTTATCGAAGATAAAGGAGTTTTTGTCAAAGTAGACGTCTCTGCTAAAGCATCCATCGAATTAAAATTTCTACTCAACAACGATTGATACACATTTTTAATTATTAGTTTGGCATCGGTAGATAAATGCTTTCTTTTAAAAATTACACTTGAAGATGCCCCCCTATCAGCACAATTCCAAGGACGCCACATTCTACCACTAATAAGTCTAACTAAAAATTACTCGCCGGAAAACCACTAAAGATTAAAATTATTAAAAATCACTTTATATTTATATATGCATCAGGCATAGGTATAAATTGAATTTGTATACCTGGTCCGGCTCTGCTCGAAAAGGTTTTAAAATTTGGGATTTCCTTATTTATTTTATGGTCGAAGGGATAATGAGCTTTTATTGCAGTCAAGGATCAACGGTATAATTCTGCAAATACTATATCAGTTCAGTAGTTTTTAAATTACTAAGTAATTAAAAAATTTCTGAATCCATTTGATGTTACTGGGTATCCAAATAAAAGGCCTGCTAATCGAAATAGATACTCAAAAGTACATATGTCCTAAACGTCTTAACTTTTCAGATACAGGGTGTTAAAGATTTTCAAAAAACCTCCTTTTTTATTAATATCTGTGATATCTCATATATGAGGTTATTTTCTGGGAATGAACCCAAGAATAACATCCTTAAATGTTATCCCTGTATATTAACCTTCAATAATTTGTAACTTATATGCGTTTATTGTTTTGATAAGTAAGTATTACAGGAATTGCGTAAAAGCAACTTTAATACATAAATAAAGCCACAGAAGGGACATTATAACAAATATATGCATCGAATCATTAGTATGACAATGGCGTCCCAGAATAGAAATTTTCTAGGTCGCCTCTAAAAAATTTAAATTTAAAATTCAAAGGAAAGTCGGCCCTCTCTTTCCGCTTGATCGATATTGACTCTCACACGTAATATCATTATTACCTACGACGTGAAGAGAATTTATGTGTTGATGATGAATGAAACCATCGAAGTAACTTTAAAAAAATTGATTAACTTACACTTGACACCCTTGTCAAACCTTTAATGCTTTTAAATTATTACTAAAGATTCAATACAGGGTGTCATAGAAATATCGTACAATTTCCCCAAAGTATACTAAATTAACTATCAATGTTTGCCTGTGTAATTAATTTTTTTCTGTCTAATGCAACCCGCTGGTGACATATGGCCCTAAAAATGTGGGGAAGTGAGAATAAAAAATAATGATGATGATGATGATGTGCTTTTTACAGCCTGGTATAATTTTGTCATATGTGTGGGTCATTTTAAATGAATGATATTCGATAAACATGTTTTGCAATACGTAGAAAAAATATTCCTATAAAATTTCCATGCCCTTCATTGGTATTTGATGTAAAAATTACCAAAAGATACAAATAAATTTAAAGGCTTTACCACTGTTTACTTTTACGATCTAGGGCGTCAAAAAGTAATATTTAAAGTAACCACGTGCTAAACGAGCACCCTGTATGCCGTTCATTCTCATTAAAACTATAAAGCCTTATAAATTTAGTTAAAAATTAATTGACTTCAGGAACAGTATTTAATTAGTAATGACTGCTTTTCCGAATGGTCGAACTTGAGATATCGATAGAAATTTTTTTCTACCTTTTTTTTAAAGGAGCCTTTAGACGTAGTATAGTATAATCCATAACAACTCGATGTATACCAGGAATGGCGTTGTTCATGCAACATTTCAGTGATCGTTCTTAAAATATTACAGGTAAGTGGGCAAAATAGATATTTGATATTTATAAGATAAGTATTATGTTATATGAATTTACTTTTAGTGGAGTCGTTCCGGTTTACGAAAATCCCTTAACGAAATCGAGTAATTTTTTTTCCCAATCGATACAGTAGGATCCCCTCGACATTCTTACATGTAGGGGTCGCCGCATGCGGGGGAGGGGGGCACGCCCCGTGAATCTAACCTACAACGGGAAATGGAAAATAACTCAGCCGGTTTTGATGCTATAAAAAAAATGTGAAGGGCAAGATTGAAGAGCTTGACAGAGCGCGTAAGCTCGAATAAACCTGATCTCGATATCTCAATGAGTATTATCGCGATTTTCAACTGCAAAAAACAATAAAATTTAATTAATTATATCTCGAGAAGGGGCGGAGTTGGGGCATCAATTTTTCGCGAATCAACGGGTGACATTGAGTACTTTGATAGGCAGGAGGCTTGGGGGTGGTGGGGCAATTAGGAGGGGAGTAATGGGGGGGGGGGGGGGGAATATTACGTAAATGCTAATAAGTAGTTTATTAATCGAGCTACGGGGATCAGGCCGGATTTAATTTGTTAATGTTTTTATCAGCTACGAGGGGGATTAGCGAAAAATTTTTATTCCCAAAAACGCGCTTGGCGCGGCATACAAGAAACTTTTTAATATCTCCGAAATTACTTTAGATATTATTTTCAATTTTGGTATGTGTTAATAGGATATAGAACCACAAATTTTAGTTAGAAAAGTTATTCAATTTTTTCACCAGTGGCGTCCCAGCAAACATGTCCTTTGATATTTTTTACAAAAAAGATGGTACGGCACTGATATTTTTCCATGTGGATTTTTTTTCTGCTTAGACTGGCCAATTCTACATGAAAACGGTCTCTTGAGTTTTTCTCGTCAGACGCCACCGTTCTTGATTAAAACCACTAAATTTATATTAAAACTCATTATTTTTAACATTGATAAAATAATTAATTATAAATTTTGTTTCATAAAAATTGTTGGAGTGGGCAATTGGATGTAATCATGGGCGGAAGTTTGTCTTTTAAGTGAAGGAGGCCATTTCCAACAATTTTTAAGAAACAAAATTTATAATTAATTATTTTATCAATGTTAAAAATAATGAGTTTTAATACGAATTTAGTGGTTTTAATCAAGAACGGTGGCGTCTGACGAGAAAAACTCAAGAGACCGTTTTTATGTAGAATTGACCAGTCTAATCAGAAAAAATATCCACATGGAAAAATATCAGTGGCGTACCATCTTTTGTAAAAAATATCAAAGGACATGTTTGCAGGGACGCCACTGGTGGAAAAATTGAATAACTTTTCTAACTAAAATTTGTAGTTCTATATCCTATTAACACATACCAAAATTGAAAATAATATCTAAAGTATCTTCGGAGATATTAAAAAGTGGCCATTTCTTATATCCGCGCCAAGCGCATTTGGGATAATAAAAAATTTTCGCCATAAAAAAATGAACAAATTGAATCCGGCCTGATCCCCGTAGCTCGATTAATAAACTACTTATTTGCATTTGAAAGTCGCGATAATTCGCGAACTCATTGAGATGTCGGGATCAGGTTTGTTCGAGCTTACGCGCTCTGTCAAGCTCTTCAATTTTGCCCTTCACATTTTTTTTGTAGCATCAAAGCCGGCTGAGTTATTTTCCATTTCCCGTTGTAGGTTAGATTTAAGGAGCGTGCCCCCCTCCCCCCGCATGCAGCACCCCTTATAAATCATGTCAGAATGTCGAGGGGATCCTGCTGTATTGATTACGGAAAAAAAATTACTCGATTTCGTCAAAGGATTTTCGAGGCGTTGATTTCGCCAGAACGACTCCACTATTTGTGTTTACCCGGAGTTATAGAAATTTACTTTGTTCTGGGTAAAGTGGTATAAAAAATTGATTATATGGTAAATTAACCACACATGGTAAAATATGGAAATTGGTAGTCCTAGTAAATTTAGAAGTAATGAATTTATTTTATTCAATTATCAAATTTTTTTAAAGCAAAACTAAATTAAAAACTAATTTTTCTTGCAAATAAATTACCTGGACCTCCCAGGTCGATATATGTTAGATTAAAATCGACACAACACATGCAAGTTGGTCCCATACATTCACAGGTGCTTATAGTGTTGTCATCTTGCCGATTTTCAATATTTTTTTCCTCTGCACCATCAGATAGAAAATATCCTGAAAGGAAAAGAAACATAAAATTAATAGAAAAAATATATTATATTAAACAGAACGTTTTTTTATGCGCGCTACTGTTATACGGTTTCGCTTTCAACCTTGGAAGGCCCCTTTTTGTATTTCTTTTATTATTTTGGCGCATTTTTTCAAAAGCTTGAAAATGAAGCCTTTATGTGTTCCTTAATTAAGACAGAATTAATTATATTCCAAGGTGCCATCTAATTTATATATCGATTAGGCTCTTTTATGTATAAATAAAAACTTACCGCTGTGATATTTTTGCAGCAATAATAAGGTTTAATTATCACATACAAATGTCGTGGAACAATAAAAAATTAAACCCTCAAACCCTATAATGACTGTGTGACATTAAAGACTTTTTAATAAAACCTCGGTTTTTAAAATCTACCTGCAAAAGGTTTGTTTTATCACAATTTTAAATCTGTGAAAGCAGCTGAAACGTAATTATTAATTCCACGACATGAATAATTATTAGATGACCATTAAGCCCTTATATTCATTGTAAATATCAACTTAATTTAAAAAATCATCCAGCGTGAATAAAAAAACAAAGAATATGTCATATTATCCTTTTATCCCTTTTATATTTACCTTTCAGTTGTATTAAAAGGGATTATATACCGCAGATAAATGCCCAAATAAAATACAAAAGAAACGATATTTACAGATATTGATATGATATATATTTTTTTGAAAAATGATCCGTATATACATAACAATCCTTCTTGTATTATAGCGATGTAGACAAGGATTCTTATTATAAGGTTTGCAGGGATTTACAATATTTTTATATTTAAAATATACATACAATTGGCAAATGTGGGATTTGCAATCCACATGAACTAAGAGAAATAAATAAAACTTGAAACAATTTTGCGCAATAGAAATTCATGAACTAATGTCAAAAAGTTCCCATGCGGTAGGCGAGCAGAGAAGTCCTCAGTCAAAAGTCTACATCGTGTCCAAGATAAAGAGGGCCAGTACAGGGATCTCGGAAATCGTAAGAGATACGAACTCGGTTAAATATAGGTAAAGTTGCGCATTTACGTGCCTAATAATATGCCGTTTAGAAAGTTTTAAAAGTCCGAGTAGTACCGGAGATATCCGGAAAAAAACGAAATTCTGAAAAATCGTTTTATTGTCTTCCTGGGTTTATTTGAGATCGATTTCTAAAGTAAATTGTACTTTTGCCTTGCCACTTTTTCCGCTCTATCGAACAGCGTTAATTGTTTTGTAATCCGACGAGGGCCATTATCAAATTTATTTTTTTAAATACGGCCCTGTTTGTCTGATATTGAAATTTGATAGCTTTTTTCTTTCGAATGCAACGATTGTGGTTTAATGACGTTTCGAGGGTTTTTTGAACAACATCAGGAAATTTTGGGATACGGTCCTGTATTTCCCCTAATTTTATAAATAATATCTCATAAGTAAGCTCTAAATTTTTATTTATGTTGGACTAGTTCAATAAATAACAAATAATTTAATAATAAACCGCAAATATGTGAACAAAATACAGAAACATTATTTCAAGCTTCTGTTGATTCGGGATTTAAAAGAAAAGTAGGCGCTTGAAACAAAAAAATTAAGAGGGTGACGCGTGATTTGTTTCACTTGACATTCCCATTGTGATCGTTTGAGAGCCTTTTAAGAGGTTTTCTATTTTCCAGAAAATATGGAACATAAATTTACAAATGCTGAAAGTTTGATATTCTATCGCATGTTTTGTTTTATCTCAAAAAAACTGTTATGTGGCAGTTAGAAGATGTTATTTGTGCTTAGAGAATAACGGAAATCATTTTGAACACCTGATTATGTAGTTCCTTACTTTTAGTTCGTTTTATTACTGTTTTGGAATGATTTTTGTTCACTTATTTGTGGTTTATTATTAAATTATTTGTTATTTATTGAACTAGTCCAACACAAGTAAAAAATTTAGAGCTTCCTTATGAGATATTATTTATCAAATTAGGAGAAATACAGGACCGTATCCCAAAATTTCCTGATGTTGTTCAAAAAACCCTCGAAACGTCATTAAACCACAATGTGTCATACATCGTTGCATTCGGGAGAAAAAAGCTCTCAAATTCCAATATCAGCAAAACAGGACCGTATTTAAAGAAACAAAGTTGATAATGGCCCTTCGAAGGCGACTCGTCGGATTACAAAACAATTAACGTAGTTAGTTAGAGCGGAAAAAGCGGCAATGCAAAAGTGCAATTTATTTTAGAATTCGATCTCAAAAAAACCCAGGAAAACAATAAAACGATTTTTCAGAATTTCGTTTTTTTCCGGATATCTCCGGAACTACTCGGAATTTTAAAACTTTCTAAACGGCATATTATTAGGCACGTAAATGCGCAACTTTACCTCCATTTAACCGACTTCGTATCTCTTACGGTTTCCGAGATCCCTGTACTGGCCCTCCTTATCTTGGACACGTTGTATAATACACATTCATCATCATCAGTTTAACGGCAACATTTTGAAAAATAAGTCTTTATTCAAAATATAATGCATTATTGTACGTATCTGTTAAAAAAAATTATAACTGCGGAAAAATGAATTTTTCAATAAAGCACACTTTGGTGTGTTATTCATTGTTTGATGATAAAACCCCTATACCTATATAGAATGGTTTATTCAGTTTTAATATGCATCAACGGAGTAATCCATATTTGGAGCATACTTTGTTTGTGTTGAGGCTATGTTAAATTAAAAATATACGCATCTGCAATTAACCTGTAGAAGCATATGTATAAAAAATTAATATATCGCCTCCAGCTTCATTAGAAATATAAACCATGGATCTCGAAAATAACTTTGGTAGACAAATAAATGTAATGTATAAACAAATCTTTAAATCTGTTTGAAAAACGCGATATCGTGCTGACTTTTTTATAATATTTGTGCCTATTTTGGGTTCCAACAGGAAACTTATTTAACCATTTAAAAAATCCATTTTCAATTTACTTACGTTTTAATTTTTTACACGTAAGGGTGACGGATAATTGCCTAAAAGCAATTATAAGTTTCATCTAACACCTAACTTGAAACTAGGCGCAAATATATGCCTTCTTGTGGTTAGATTTCAAAACTGTATTAAACTAAGTTGTGATAATATTATCTAAACATAGGAAAGAGATGGCAAATTAATAATTTAAGAGTATAATTACAAACTTTCAAAGAATTAATTTCCACCCCTTATTTATACAGTATGTTTCCTAACCTCTCTGAAAAAATGAAGGAGGTGAATCCTCACCTTACTTTAAGACGAAAATGTGATAATGTATTTTTCATTTTATTTATTTATTTACCATTAAGGAATACAAAACGGGGCTAACCCAGAGACAGTATTCACTAACAAATTTTAACATAAGTATAATGTTACTTAAGTAAGGTTTAACAAAGTATGCTATTTATTATTGATTTATTTTTTTTTAATTATAAACAAAACAAGCGCATATATAATG
Organism: Barypeithes pellucidus; assembly: GCA_963991005.1. Classification (NCBI taxonomy): domain Eukaryota; kingdom Metazoa; phylum Arthropoda; class Insecta; order Coleoptera; family Curculionidae; genus Barypeithes; species Barypeithes pellucidus. Next base: position 18,217,924 of record OZ022566.1, read on the forward strand.
TTAGCCTAAGCGGTTTAGGTACAAAAGTCTTAGCGCACTACCAAGACTTGTCAGGGAAAAGAAACAAACATCCAGATCTATCAAATTTGAAATTGAATTTTAGGCAGCACTGCAAAGGCGCGTTTAAATGATAATTAGTGGTGCTTGGTTTGATACGGAAAAAATTGCTATTTCTTGTATTGTAGGATGGAAAGTTTATACCTATTAAGTGAGTAATTGCCATTGAATCGATCATGTTATTGACGATTTTGTGTGTAAACTTTATGTCATACATTTGTCTTCTATCTTGAAGTGATAGTAATGCTAATTTTTTTTTAATTTAAGCAATTTAAGAGTTATCGAGAAGAGTGTCAAAGAACTTATTGTTTAAATATTTTATAAATTTACCCTGTACTCTTTCAATTTTATTAATATATACGTCGTATTGAGGGTTTCAGATGACCGATCCAAAACAAAGCGTACTATTAACATAGGACATATATAATGATTAAAACCTTTACAGGTTCTGATAATAAAGCCCAGAGACTTTCTTGCCCTTGTAGTTATGTATTGTATGTGGTGATCAAACAACATTTTAGAGTCAAAGTATACCCCTATATCCTTAATAACAGATACCCTAGCTAATGGTGTAGTGTTGACTGTATAAACAGATATTGTTTTATTTATATTTCTAGAAAACGTGATAGTGTGGCATTTCTTTAAATTTAGATACAGACTATTGTGCTGACAATAGGAAAAGAGATTGTCTAAATCATATTGAATAAGCAGCATGTCCGGCAAATTCGTGATTTTAAGATATAATTTTAAGTCATCCGCATACATTAGAAAACGAGAAAATCCACAGCAACTCACAATATCGTTAACATAAATATTGAAAAGCAGTGGTCCGATGTGTGGCACTCCCGAACTAATTTCGGTAAAATCTGATTTAAACGCACCGATTTTAACAGCTTGCATTCTGTTAGTGATATAGGAGGAGAGCCATCTGAGCAGGCTACCGTGAATACCAACCCCAGCAAGTTTGTCAATTAGTATGTTATAATCAATTTTATCAAAAGCCTTGCTAAAATCAGTATAAACGGCGTCCACCTGGAAACCCTCGTCCATGCTATCCAGTAGGTATTGCGAATAAAGAAACAAGTTGCTCTCGACAGAACGTTTCTTCATAAAGCCATGTTGTTCAGGGTTGATAATATTTTTACAGTCTATATACAGATAGTCGCATATAATTGATTCGATGAGTTTAGCTATGAGACATAATTTAGAAATCGGACGATAATTTTCCACCAAGAACCTATTGCCTGATTTTAAAAAGTCGAATAAATTGCTGCAAATATTCTCCATGAGTCAGTAAACACCCATGTACACGACGTTCTAAATTGTCTCTTACGTGTTGGAAAATTTCGGGACTGGCGCGAATCGTATTAAAACCATCAATAATACGCAGTCGAAGGTCTTCTTCAGTTTCAATAGGCGTAATATAAACCCCAAAAATAAAACTCCAATGGATTCAGATCCGGCGAACGACGTGGTCATGGGTGAGGCCCTCCTCTACCTATCCACCGGGCAGGATATTGTTGATTGAACGAAGCAAAGCCTACTCGTATAATTTGACGATAAAAATACGAAAATAACTAAAAAATTAAGGTAGGCGCTCTTTTACCCAGATCCCCAACAAATGAATTAATTGTAACATTTAAGATTGACCCAAAGTAAAGTGCTCTAATCCTTTATGATTAACAAATATCATTAGAATGTTTGGCATTAATTAATAAAACGAAGAATACAATAATTTTTTTAACACCCTGTATTTCGGAAACGAAGCGACATGCGAGAAACTTTTATACAACATTTTCGTCTTAAAATAAGGTGAGAATTCAAACACCCTGTATATATAAAAAATACCAGGTAAAGTACGTTTCACGAAAATTGGATACGACTTAATGATTTCCTGGGTGGACACAATGGTCGACAAGAGCTTGGCAATAAACAAGTGAAGTATGAAGGGACGGACCAAGGAAAACAAGTAATGATATGATTATATTAATGTAATCAAATCAATTAACATTTTTTTTTAAATATTACTAGTCATATTTAATTACATTTATAATGTCATTCTATAGATAGTTCTGTTTCGCTATCGCTATCCTCATCAAAATTAATTATAATTGGATTAATTATACGATCCAGACTAATATACGAATTTTCTACAGTTATTACGTGACGGACTGAATTTTTCCAACTACCTGGGGGAATATCATTAAAGCATTTTCGTATTAATTCTACAACCCTAGAACTTAAAGTCGGAGAAATATTTTCAGACCTAACCAGTGATTTTAACTGGTGCCACATATGCTCTATGGGGTTAAAAATGGAATAATGGGGTGGGAGCCGTAGCACTGTATGTCCAATTTCTTCTGCCAATGTGTCACAAACATATACTTTTTTTATACAAAATGTAGTTAAAACACTTTTTTTATAACTTTCTTCAAAATATATATCATTCGCCGCCATGTAGTTCTGAATCTCCAATTTTGTATTATTTGAGCTTGGAGCTTTATGTAATTGGCGACTGTGATAGCTCGCATTGTCCTTTACTATCACGCTATTCTGAGGAATGATTGGTAAAAGACAATTCTTGAACCATTCCTCAAAAACTAACAAATTTTACCACAAAAAGATATTTAAATATAAATTAAGCAACCTAACCTACCTGATGTGCCTATATTTAATTATAATTATTACAATCCGGTCCTTTCCACAAAATAATAACAAACGGTCATAAATAATGGGATGGCCCAGGCACTTTTACGGCAGTCATTATGTTATATCCATTTTTCTTGAAACAATCTTTACTTCTTGTACATGCCATTACCTGCATGGTATAAAAATTGTTGGATCATGCATTACCTGAATGTAGCTTCGCCGTATAAAAATTAGTTAATTCCATAGGATTTATGTCCTACTTTTCATTATTTCATTAATTTCTACCCCCGTCTAAACCTCTGATGAAACAGAACAACTCTAGAGCATGACGTTCCACTAAAAAATCTTTTAATTAATTTTCAGATTTTACCCGGTTTATTGCTAAACTTCGGGAAAAAGCTGTTCTTTCGAACAACCTTTCACAGAAAACTTCAATGACACCATAGCTGACTGAATATGAAATATCTTGGAAATGCAAAACGATGCCGTCTCGGTTTTAAAAAGAAATTTATTATGTAAAGGTTTTATTAGAAAGAGATTTTCCGACATTTTTGCCGAGCCTCATGCAAAATAATTTTATGAAAATGTATTTATTTTCAAGACGAAATTAAAACAAGTTTCGAAACTTTGCGAAGGTTGCATTAACTGAAAATACGATTTGCTTAAATTTATGTTAGTAAAATTAATAAATAATATTTGTTTCGTAACATTGTACTACCTAAAACTAAACTAACTAAAAGTGTTAATTAATTAATTAATGCGAAGATTCGATGGTTTTTCATTTAAGAATTTTCTGTGCTTATGTAAATCGGCAAATAAGTAATTTATTTTTAAGTGAAAATCCGACAACAGCATTTTGAATGTCGTCAGTAATTTTAATTGTTTTCGTAACAAAATTAACGATCCTTGTATAATGCAGTTGTAAAAACTAAAGTACAGTGAAACCTACCTTAGGCGGACACCTACGGGGCCGTCTAAATTTGTCCGCCTAAAAGAGGTGTCCGCCCATGGGAAATTTGTTATTAGGTAATATGTAAATGCAAAATTATTACTATGTATATGTATGTACAAATAAACATAACATAACAAAAATACACTAGTTTGAGTTAGGATGTAGGTAGTACTAAAAAAATCTAATAACGTAGTTTGACGTGTTTGCGTTTTATACTTGCAATATAGAAAATGTAATTCCAAGTCTGATAACAATTCCATTGCTGTAGAGTCACCTCTATGCTTGGCATACTTATAATTCCTTTACCATACTAATGCCTTGTTGATCATTGGTGACATTTGTTTGATTACTGCATTCAACTTCTTCATCAGAGTCGTCAGGTAGTGAAGTGGTTTCAGTTTGGACTACATAATCGGTAGGAATGGGGGTCACTATCATCTTCTAATAGTACATTGACATCAATGTTAAGGAACTCGCCCAAATCATTGTTATCAAATTACAAGCTTCCACAACATCAATATTATCTTTCAGACTCAAAACGGGACATTTTTGTGCCATTGTTTACGATTTTAACCTTACAACTCACAAATAAACGGCGGACTACTGTCCTTTCGCTCTGCCACGCATACGCGATTGGTTGCCGGTCTGTTTTCAGACATTTTTTGCACCGTACTTATTCGTCTCCCAAATACTTTTAAAATTTTTTTGTCCGTTTAAAGGAGGGTTTTCGCACTCTTTGTATGAAAACAGCCTGTCCGCGTCCGCCCAAGTGAGGTAGATTTTCATGGAATTTCATATACCTAGTTCCGGACTACGAAAAAAAGTCCGCTTAATAGAGATGTTCGCTTATTAGAGGTGTCCGTTATGAGAGGTTTCACTGTATTTGTTTCAATCATCATCTATCTGAAAATTATGCAATTTTTGTCATAGTTATACAATGCCAGCGGTATTATAAGAAAAAAGATAATCTCTATAGAGCCTATAGGCATTGTCTAACTCAAGTTTTAAAATGAACGGGATCAATAATCCGTAAAAATCGCAGCCACATAATATTATGGTAATATATGCGTATATTTTCCAGATGAAATTAAAACAAGTGTCAAAACTTTTGAAGCTTGAATTAAATTTGGAAAAATATATGAAGGGAATACAAAAAAATGCATAATGTGTTGGTACCAGAAAGTAGACCAGACACTTCCAAACTTTTGCAGAAGATAAGGAAAATTAATTTGTAAAGAATAAATTACAATCAGTCTTTAGCCATTCAGAACGTTAATATTCATAATTTTCCTCTCTAAACTTTACCCAAAATGACTGAATGACTGTTAAATATTAACTTCAAAGAATCAAAGTTGACTGATTCAAATGATAAAAGCACAGGCATTTATTATTGGGAGCCTTTCGGTTTGTAATTTTGGCTATGCCAATTGACGCATTTAAATATTCATAGAAGTTCCGATATGAAATATTGTTTTGTGAATCGTGTACATTTAAATTGTACAAAAATCAGCAAAATGACAATCGTGAATGGCTCAGTTGTGAAAATAAAAAAAATGTTCTTATGAACCTATAGACATACGAATTATTTCCTATTTCCCGATAAAACTCGAACAAACCTATTTGATTAATATCAAATACCAATGTATGGTGTCAGGTACCATGTACCATGCAGGTGGATCAATGGAAAAGGCTTCCTTTTCTTGGTAGTACCCAGAATTAGTATTTTAAAGTGCTACTGTGTAGACAAAAATACGCCCTTATTGTATAAGGTATCATCGGGTGGTCTGGGAAATAATAATTTTTTCATACATTGGTATTTGATATTAATACAAGCAGACTTCTTATTTTTTGATCTATTGATATTGAGTAATGTTAAGTTAAGTTCCGCTTTTTCAAATCCTATAAAACTTCCTATTTTATTTGTTTACAAGGTTTATGTACAAGACTTGTTTATGTTTAGGATTCCCGAAAATAAAAGCATTTATTTCGATTTTCTAACAGTTTTACCATAAAATATAGAAATAGAGAGCCGAAGAAAACTTTCGAAATGGCAGCGGCGCTGTGTGAAATTTTAATTGGCGATTTTCCAAGAGAATCGAAAAAATTACATCGGCAACCTTGTGAAAAATAGAAAACTCTAGACCCTATTGTTTCACGGAAAGTTTTTAATTAAAAGTTTCAGCAAGAAATATAAAAGCTTATTAATTTTTATTCAACCATTGTTAAAATAATTTTATCCTATTTTAAAGTCTTAGTTCCATATACTTGCTCAGTGAAAATCTACCGGTTTGCGATGGTATTCCCATTTGATACTAACTAAAATTAATAAATATATTTAAAAACTGAGGTGGCAATTAAAATGACGAACATTTATTTGTTATCCAAATTTAATAATTTTTGACACAATTACAATACCACATTTAAACTTGTTTGGGTTTAACTATTATCTCTCTCTCTCTCTCTCTGTTATTAACTTCTATGATTTACTCGAAATAAATGTTTTTCTAAGAATTGATTGACTCGTCCGTTACTTTGTGACAATCCATTTCAAATATATAAAATAAAACTAAAGTTTACTTTGTTATTTGTCACTGTATTAAAAAAGATTTGGCGTTACGGCCGTTTCGTAGTACAACTACATCTTCAAGACGCTCACACGAGAGTGAACCCAAACTAAGTGTATATAATATAGATAGTACTAAAAATAAAAAATATTAATTTGGTATAATAAATAATGTTTGACACAATAGTGTAATAAACTTAAATTAGGGACAAACGGGTCAATATTCATAGAATCTAAGAATGCACATGCCAGATGGGATTTTTACAATAATTTTAATAGCGGGGAGTTGCCGAGATCTAATTGTGTGTTTAAAAGGTTAATATTACTGTTTTCTTATGTTTATAAATTTCAATGTTTTCTAGTAAATTTAATTTATGGCCTTTTTGTTAAGTGTATATGATTTGTAGGTTACTTATATCTGGAAATATGTGGTTTGTATCTAAATAGTGATTCGATTCACAAAATTAGATGATCTTTTATTAAGTCTAAAGCATGCATTGTGTTATCTAAATCTCGTTTCAAAATTTCGCCCCGTTTGTCCTATATAGCATTCATTACACTTTAACTTATAAACTCCTGATTTTTTATATTTTTCGCGCTTATCTTTGACGTTAAAAAATAATTTGGATAAACTATTTGAGGGTTTGAATGCTATTGTTACCTGATCAGATGATAAATTATTTGCAATTTTGTCTGAGGTCGGACCTGAATATGTAAGACTATGATATTTTTTGAGTTTTCGTTCTTTTGTTATGGGTATATTTGCGCTATAGTTAGTGTATGTTATTTTTTATTGATAAGAGAGGTTATTTCTTTTAATGTGTACCAATTATTGACGTCAATAGCTCCGATGGTATCGAGCTCAATCTTTAGACTTTCTTTAGAGAGTTGTAGAGCTCTATGTACCATATGCTGCTAATTTATGCGCTTTTGGATGTACTAAGTCATGTGGTATTGTGATATCTCTAAATGTAGGTTTTCTGTAAATGTCAAACTAGTTTTTTATTCGAGATTTTTGATATTCTAAAAAAATTGATTGACTCGTTTCCTATTTCTAGCGTGAATTTAATTTTGGGATGTATAGAGTTAAGGTGGTTTAAAATACGTTTAAGTTCTTCCTCAGTCCCAGCGAAGCACACTAACATGTTTCATTTTATATATTTAAATGTTTTTCTGTTGCTCTGCAAGTACAAAATAAAGCAGACAAACGAAACTCTTATAGACATCGCGACTTCCTAGTATAATATTTGATAAATACTTAATACTGTTTATTAATTGTTATTATTATTATTAAGATAGTAAAGTTTAAAGAGGTTCGCAAAACTTTAATACATTATCACGTGCACTTGGGAGCAATAGAAACTTTTTAAACCTATTATTTCTGTAATACGTTGAAACTTCTTTGCAGCCGCCAGGGCTCTATAATATATTTAAAGAATATTTAGTCGAGTAAAGCGATTATAAGAAAAACTCTCTTCGAAAATTCAACTTGTGAATTAACAATAAACAACTGTTAATTTTAATTAGCAGAAGCCGGAGTATATTTATCATTAAATATAAATAAATGATAATATGTTTCCAGGTAAAATTGGTAATGGAACACTGGAATAATAATAAATTGATTGAGTTACAATAAAGCACTAAGGAAGAACACTAATGGAATAAGTGCTTTAGAATAATCTCGTTTCCTTTGGTGACTATACGTTCTCATAAAATCCTCGTCAATTAAATTTTAAAATGGAACAATATGAATATTATTTTGATGTATGCAATTAATTGACATAATTTGGATATTAGTGACACATATTAAAAGTTATTAAAGCAGCTTATCATAAATAAATAATGAACGTTGCGGTGATATCTACGTGATACAACTACTTCATAATTCTAAATATTATTGAACATTCGGACATTTTGTTAAATATACCGAATTTGTCCTTTGAATTAACTCCAGTTGATTAGTAAAACAATTGTTATTGACCATTTTGTGTTTATAAATTGCCGCTGAATGCCTCAACTACTGATCTGTTTATGTTTGTGTTGGCCATATCTAAACCGTAAGCGTTTGTATGTACCGATCAGTAATATATTTTACAGGAAATAATTTTTAGTCTCAATGGGTGAAATCTCTTGTATAGTTGTTGCAGAAATATACCGTTGACTCTTACTGCCATAAATAAACTACCTGATTAAACTCTATTGTATACGCCTCAACCTCTTCAAAGCTCAATAAATGGGATCAGGGCCGGCTTGAAAATGTATACCACACCACATGATTTATTTTTATAATTTAAAATAAATAGATAGGTATTTTTAGTTTTAGGTACCTATAATAAAAGTAAAATAATGATAACAATTAATGATAATTGAAAATAATATAATTTAAAAGTATAACTATTAGGATAACAAGTACAATAAAAATTAATTAAATTCTAAGAAACTATTGATCATTTATTCAAAATTTAACTCTGTATCACTATCACTATCTTCATCTAAGCCTAAACTTATAATTAAGGGTCGAACCATTTGTAATCATACAATTGTAAGAATTTTCCACCTTAAGTACATGCTGTACACAGTTTTTCCAGCTGTCTGCAGAAATTTTTCTTACTTCGTTTTTAATTAATTCTACTGCAGATGCATTTAATGTAGGAGAAATATTATTTCTCCTAATATTGGATTTTAATTGGTGCCATATTAGCTCAATAGGATTGAATATACAATAGTACGGAGGGAGACGCAACACTGTATGTTCATTTTCTGCAGTTTGTCAAACTCGTATTCCTTATTTATTTTAAAAGTTTTTAATACTTCTAGCAGTTCTCGTTTTTTGTAAGTTTCTCAAAATATAAATCATTTTCAATTATAAAATTTTGAATTTCTGCTTTTGTATTATTAGAATTGGGAATGATGAAATGCTTTGTTTTAAAAATGACACTTGAAGATGCCCCCCTATCAGCACAATTCCAAGGACGCCACATTCTACCACTAATAAGCGTAGCTAAAAATTACTCGCCGGAAAACCACTAAAGATTAAAATTATTAAAAATCACTTTATATTTATATATGCATCAGGCATAGGTATAAATTGAATTTGTATACCTGGTCCGGCTCTGCTCGAAAAGGTTTTAAAATTTGGGATTTCCTTAATTATTTTATGGTCGAAGGGATAATGAGGTTTTATTGCAGTCAAAAGTCAAAGTTTTATTGTCATCAACGGTATAATTCTGCAAATACTATACGTAAATACATTTAATATGTTTAATAAATTTTTCAAAAATCAAAAATTACTCATATCACAAACGTCAATACATATGGTCAAGTTTCATACCGCTACGTCATGGAACAATTTACCGAGAAATTTGTAGGAATCCCAATAACTAGGATGGCAATCTGCAAGTTAATAAAAAAGTTCAAGAGAACTGGTTCGGTTTTAGACCTCAAAAAAAAAATACGACCATGATGATGCTGCTACAGTCTTAGTTCTTCATTCTGTTGAAGAAAATCCTATGACGTCCCTTAGAAATCGTGTTACTTAGTTGGAAGTTGTGAAAAAAATTCAAATTCAGAAGATCCTTAAAGCAAATAAATTGTATTCGTATAAACCGCACTTTAATCAAAGATTGGAAGAGGGAGACGACGCGAAACGACTTGATTTTTGGCTGTGAATAGGAGACAAAATTATAAGTGGAAATGTTGATTTTTATAAATGTATCATGTTTTCTGATGAAAGTACATTTTCAACAAATGGAACCGTTGCAACCCAGCACGTTAGGTACTGGTCTTTAGAAAATCCCGAATTCAGAATTATGACGAGAAGACAATATTTCACAAAAGTGAACGTGTGGTGTGCGATATCCATCCGTGGCATTATAGGGCCATATTTTTTTGATAACACGTGCAATAGATTATCATATTTAGAAATGCTGGATACATTTTTCAATGATGAACTCGAAAATCTACCATTAAATTTTCGACAAAATATGTATTTTCAGCAAGATTGTTGTCCAGCCCATTTCGCTGGTGAGGTTGGAGAATGGCTTGGCCGCAGATTTGGTCCAAGGTGGATTGGCAGGAATTGCCCAATTTTGTGGCCCCCAAGAAGTCCCGACTTAACCTTGGATTGGATATATTTTTATGGGGCCGTTTAAAACAAATTGTTTTTGCAACCGCAATACCAAATGATATTGAAGTGCTGAAGGGCAGAATTATCCAGGCTGTCCAATCGATGTCTCAGGAAGAAATCAGAAATTCTTTCACTTATTTGAGAAAGCAATTAGAAAAATGTGTCGAGTATGGGGGTGGAGTTTTTGAATTATGAAATCGTTATCGTATTCTTTTCATGTTAATAAAAATGTTCGTATTATTATTATTATTATTATTACTTCATTAAGTGAAGACATTGATAACAAGTATCACCTATTCGTTATTCAAGTAAAAACGTTTATTAAGAGTGACTTTTTTTTCGTATCTTTCAAAATAAAGTATGTTTACTCTTAAGCAAAATAACATTTTTGCAGCTTTTACCCACCCTGTATAAAAAAAATTGAAGTTTCTTATGATGAATCGTATTTTCTAGACAAGCAAAAACGTTTATTAAGAGTGACTTTTTTCGTATCTTTCAATTTTTAGTCCATTTGTCCTCTTGTAAACCCCATCCATGGACATACTGTATATGGCAAAATATCAATATCCTAAATTAAATTGAAAATAACCTAGCTATGGAAAACGGGAGGTGAGATGCAGGACCCTGTATATACTTCTTCTTCAGGGGTAAAGATTCCGCCCTTTGTGCAACGTAAAATCAAGGCTTTTTTGTTTAATTTACTTTTTAAAAATCTGTGATAATATTTGCAAGAACTGTCTTAATGATGCCGCATTTAATTCCACGTTTGTATGACAGTGAAAAAACTATCGCGTTAGTAAATCATAGTTATAATCTAACTAACGTAGCCACAGGTGGGACAAATACCGTTAGGCAATTCAAAAATAGAAACCGAAATATTTTAAAGTCATAATTTATGTATCTAAAATAATTAATAAGGAAACGAAACTCACCGAATAGGTCCGCACCCGAAGCCAGATGCGGCAATCCAACGGCTAAGGTCACTGTAACGAGAAAGAGCACACTCAGCTGCATGTTTCAACGAATTTGTGACGGTCAGTTTTGCATTTGGCCAAATGTATTAAACAAATGGAAACCGTTTCGCCACCTTTAATATGCTACTCACGGGGTTTCACGAGTCTTGACTTTGATTCTCCTCTTTTGCTGCCGATGGTACGTCGACGTTCCGCCGATGGTTACCGGTATGTCGTCGCGAGTCTTTAACCGCTTTGCGGGTCACTAGGTCACCTGAATCTTTTCTCCGTACCCGACCGAGTGTTGCCTTCACCTTGCTTGTAGTTTAGTTATGGTTAGTCCGCTCGAATTAGAATTCGATTTAGGTATTTTTCTGTAAATGGATGTTTTCTCGAATATATCACTCATGCACAATTTTCCCCATAGGAGAAGTGGTATTATCGAAAAATGACAGCGGAAACACCACGTTGTTTGGGCAACGTGGTATTTCCAGTTTTCCACCTAATAACATCACTTTGACAACACAAAATCTGCTTTGTTTGAATTGTAAATAAAAACAAAATTGCAATTTTTATTATTCAATCAATAATAACAAGAATACAAAATTTTATAATTATATTTTGGTTGGTGTTATGTACTTGTTTCAATTTTTAAATAAATAATGTGATTATATTCAATTTTCCAGTTTATTACAATAATTACAACAATAAATATCAATTTATCACTGGCATCATCTATTAATTTGCTGGGCGTCAATCTGGGAGGAAATATGTCTTGGCATAACCACGTTGTGGCAATGGCCAAGATAGCTTCTCAGAAACTTAGTGTACTCTTCCGAACCAGAAAGTTGTGCACACCTCAACAACTTTTGACACTATACAAAGCCCAGATTCGACCATCACTAGAGTACTGCTCTCATGTCTGGAGCTCTGCACCCAAACATACTCTTCGGCTACTGGATTCCATCGAAAGGAGGGCCATTCGTCTGATTGGAGATCACGAGCTGACGAAGAACCTCGACAGCCTAGAACATCGAAGGCAGGTTGGGGATTTGACCCTCTTTTACAGATATTTTCATGCGAAGTGCTCGGCTGACCTTGCCCTCTTAATTCCGCCCAGAGCGGCGAAGGTCAGGAACACACGGCGAACCGCTGCCGCCCTCCATATGTGGTTAAGCTTAGTACTCCTCGAGCTTCATTGTTTTAAGAATTCTTTCATCTGGATGGCTTCATCCTTATGGAACGACCTTCCCGAGGTCGTTTTTCCCAACGAATATAACCTCCAACGATTCAAAACCAACGTGAATCACTTTTTGCGCACACGCACCACTCCCAGAGTGCCCTAAAGGATTTTTCCTATAGTGCTTGATAAAATTTTCTTAATAAAGTTTAAGTTTTTGATTCGTGAAATATTTTCCCTAAACTCCACTTGTGGTATTTACCTATGATAATTTTATATTAGCTGAAGGCTTTTTAGCCACATTTCTAGCACTTAGTCCTAGAAACATTTTTGAATATATCCTATTCAATTTTTTATTAAATCTGGCTAACACGACTAGTGTACTTGGACAATAAACATCAATAAATGGGTGCAGGATCGGCTAGAAAATATATACATAATGATTTATTTGAATTACCTTAAAATGGCATAATAATTAGGGATGCAGGTACATAAAATTTGGCTCTGCCCGAGATATAAATTTGGGGCATTTTATGGTCAGTGGGATAGTAGTTAGGGTTTTATGGCAATCAAAAGATCAACGGATCAATATTTGTGGACCAATCCACATATACCGTCTTCGGACAACAACGTTGACTAATTTTATTTCAATTTGACTGGATTAATTTTTGAATCCTGCCATATATATACCTTTACCTTGTCTTGCAGCTAGACACAGGATTTTTTTTTTGCTCTCTTGCCTAGGTTCATCTAAAAGTGTTTTCCTTTTCACAAAAACGATTTCGTTATTCACCGGACTTATTATTTTCACTTTCAATTTTTACGAACGGAGGAAGCGTTTTTTCTTTTCGCTTTGACATATTCAATCGTATCGTTTCTAATGACTGATGTGATTAAATTTCTAATTTCTATGGAGTAATTATGCTGATTTGGAAAGTGTCAGGTTTCATAGTGATTTGTAAAAATAATTATAGTATTAATCAATCTTTAATAATTGAAACTTTTAATACTTCAACCTTTCCTAGATTTTTTTCAAGCGTCAACCAGATATTTGCACGTTTGTTAAGTCTTCTTAATTCTGTTTGTACAGAAACACTTAATGCCAGTCTGCTGGTTTAAACATTATCGCCTGTAGTGTTTAGTATACGCACCAAAATAAATAAAACAACGGTTTACATTTACAGAAAGGGAAAAAGTGGCGATGAAAGTTCTTTCCAGTAAAAGAATTCTACTAATTTGCATGTTTTTGTATTGCGAAAATGTCAATAAGAAGCAGACAATATAATACTTAAAGGTTATTTTATTTGGTGGTTTATCAATTCAAAAAGAAACAGATTTACGTGTTTTCTGTTTTTAATTTTTTTTATGATCAAATACAAGCACGATAGGAAAAATCCTTTAGGGCACTCTGGCAGTGGTGCGTGTGCGCAAAAAGCAATTCACGTTGGTTTTGAATCGTTGTAGGTTATATTCGTTGAGAAAAACGACCTCGGGAAGGTCGTTCCATAAGGATGAAGTCCTCCAGATGAAAGAGGAGTACTAAGCTTAACCACATATGGATGGGCGGCATTGGTTCGTCGTGTAATTCTGCTATTCGCCGCTCTGGGCGGAATTAAGAGGGCAAGGTTAGCCGAGTACTTTCCATGAAAATATCTGTAGAAGAGAGTCAAATCCCCAACCTGTCTTCGATGTTCTAGGCTGTCGAGGTTCTTCGTCAGCTCGTGGTCTTGAATTAGACGAATGGCCCTCCTTTCGATGGAATCCAGTAGCCGAAGAGTATGTTTGAGTGCAGAGCTCCAGACATGAGAGCAGTACTCTAGTGATGGTCGAATCTGGGCTTTGTATCCTGTCAAAAGTTGTTAAGGTGTGTACAACTTTTTGGTTCGGAAGTGTGGCGATTGCCACAACGTGGTTATGCCAAGACATATTTCCTCCCAGATTGACGCTCAGCAAATTAATAGATGAAGCCAGTGGGATTGCGTGTCCGTCCATGACTATATCCGGTTCTGTAATGTTAACCTTTTTATAGAAAATTGCTGCCTGTTTTTTTTTGTACATAAAACATCATTTTAAAGTTACAATGTACCGGGTGTCCCACTAAGAATGGCTCTCGGCCGTATCTCTGAAAGTGTTAGTCGTATGGCTCGCGGAAAAATTTTTTAATAAGAAAAGTGATCATAAGAAATTGCTGGAAATTATTTTCAAGTTTCTCAGTCGAGCGCTAGAGGGCGCAACCGTAACGGTAAATCCTTAAAGCTCAGTTTTTTCAAAAGTTACCGCGTTAAGGTATGTTGAAAATAGCATTTTCGTATACTTTAAGGTTTGATGAAGAAAATTTACTTATGACATATTTTTGTCACTTTTAAAATAAAGTGGTGGGGGAAGGTTCAACATTATTTTAAATAAATGCCTACAACTCCGGGTTGGCTCAACAGAATTTAGTGAACTTTGTTTTGTTAAAAAGAGGTTCCCTTACTCTATACTTTACTCTATAAACTATGACAATATGACTTTTAAAGTAGGCGCTAGAGGGAGCTTTTTACAACTTAACAAACATTGCGCATTTTTTCATAAATTTTAAATACAACAGTATGTCTAATTTTACTTCATCACAAAGATTAATAAAAGCCTAAAAAACTGGCGGAAACCACAACTAGATATCTTTTTTCAAACCGGAGATATTAACAAGACCAAAAATAAACACGGAAAAATACGATTATATTTAAGTTTCAACGGTACGGTCAAAGCCTGATGGAGCACAACATGGTAGGGATGTAGCCTAAAGAAAAACAAAATACCCATTATTTTGACTTGAGAGCTACTAGTATAAGCTATATTGGCATTTTTCTAAATTATTTGAAAGTTAATACCTAGTTATTACTTACTTTTCTTCTAGTAAAATCCTATTCACAGTAGTGCGAGTAACTCCCAATTCTCGGACAATTCCCCTAATACTAATTTGTGGATTAAGTTCCACATATGCCAAAACGTTAATTATGTTCTCTTCGGTTCGACCTCGACTTCGTCTGCGATATATAGGGCGAAGAATACTTCCCGTAGTACGAAAACGTTGGGCTAAACGATTAAACATTCTACTGTAATATCGCCTTTGGGGGTATCGCATTGCATAAACCCTTGCAGCAATACTTGAATTGATTAAACATTCAAAATACACCGCGATGATATCAACCGCTTCTTCAAGTAAAATAGGCATTTTCAAAAATTAATACAACGGCACAACAATAAATACAATGGCACAATACTTTGGACACGATGAAAATTTTGACGTAATAAAAACCTTGATGTGAAAGCATCTAATTTTAAATTATATTTTGTTTCTCCAATGCCTATTTGACTTTTGAAAGAACCTGTACCGTTGAAACTTAAATATAATCATATTTTTCCGTCTTTATTTTTGTTCTTGTTAATATTTCCGGTTTGAAAAAAGATATCAAGTTGTGGTTTCGCCAGTTTTTTAAGCTTTTATTAATCTTTGTGATGAAGTAAAATTAAATATACTGTTGTATTTAAAATTTTTGAAAAAATGCGCAATGTTTGTTAAGTTGCAAAATAGGTCCCTCTAGCGCCTACTTTAAAAGTCATATTGTCATAGTTTATACAGTAAAGTATAGGGTAAGGGATCCTCTTTTTAACAAAATAAAGTTCACTAAATTCTGTTGAGCCAACCCGGAGTTGTAGGCATTTATTTAAAATAATGTTCAACCTTCCCCCACCACTTTAATTTAAAAGTGACAAAAATATGTCATAAGTAAATTTTCTTCATAAAACCTTAAAGTATACGAAAATGCTATTTTCAATATACCTTAACGCGGCAACTTTTGAAGAACTGAGCTTTACGGATTTACCGTTACGGTTGCGCCCTCTAGCGCTCGACTGAGAAACTTGAAAATAATTTCCAGCAATTTTTTATGATCACTTTTCCTATTAAAAAAATTTTTCGCGAGCCATACGACTAACACTTTCAGAGATACGGCCGAGAGCCATTCTTAGTGGGACACCCGGTACTACAAGCTTTGTTTATTTTAAATCATTTGTTAAAAACACAACTGGTACTAGCGTCCTGTGACACTATCTGGAGAGAAACCCCATTTTCTGTACAATGTACCCTTTACAGATTGGTTTAAAATAGTTTAAACTATCGCCTTCTTAAATATAATTATTTTATTTTTTTGAATAATTTTTAGTAAATGGTATACTTAGGTGGGATGTAAAGAAAAAGAACATGCAAACTGTCACAATTTAGCAGGGTAGTTTTTATCCATTTTCCAGCCAGAATTTCACCGAAAAGCGAACAGAAAAAAAAAACAATTTAAATGTCTGGCAAACTGAGGCAGTGTATAATAATTTGTCTTAAGATTTGCGAGATCTGAAGCGTTAAATCTAACAGATTTAAAAAAGAAAAATATCGTTCCCGCAATAATGGAAACAAAAGCAGCCCCAAGTGCATACGGCACTAAAACAGTAATAAATCACTTTGTTTCTTAAGTGTCAGTATAGTTCCACCTTCTCTTTATGTTTCTGCACAACTATATATTACACCTTACTTGGTAAAGTATCCAGTTTTTGCCAACAACCGTAATTATTTTACTAAAATAGACTGTTGAAAATGTATTTACTTTACACAAAAGTTATTTGTATATATCTGCGAACTCATGTTCGAAACACTCATTTTACTTATTTATACAATAATGCGCAGAAACCACTCAAAATCCAACCCATCATCGTCTTGAGCTGGATTACCCGGCGTTTAGTACGAATTTTACTATAATTTCGGCTAAAAATTTGAGACTAAAAACAGTAAAAGCTACTTTCTCGAAGCTTGTTAAGACGATTAAGTTCGTTCAGAATTTAACCAATGTTTCCGTAATTAAATTTTTGTAATAAATCAATCACACAATGTTTCCCTTTGTTACAAACCGCTTTAACCACCCAGTTTTCTTAAGTTTTCATAATATTATATTATCAAATAATTTAATTTGTCTTACAACCCTTGTCAAAGGGATTTTAAATCTTATCAAAAAGGTAGTAAATTTAAAGGGTTCAAAATATGTCCTTGAGCAAAATTTACTTTATTAAATTTCCTTAATTTTCAATATGGTTTTATTGGTCCGCAAACAGAAAAGCTAAACGGAAATTCCTGGAAATTCCTTTAATAAAGTGGACATTTTCAATATTATTCTCACAAGGCAATTTTTTGTAACACGTATCTGACGTGGGGTCGTGATTTTTCCAAATCCAATTTGGATTTTTACTAACGGCTTTGAAAATGAACCAGATTGAAAAGGCAAAGCGCGTGAAAGAGAAAGATGATTACGATTTATCGAGTGAGTAAAAAATAAAACTTATTTCGGGAAAAAATCATTTGTTGATTCTTAAATTTTTTAAAGAACGTTTATTACAAGAAAAGCCATAAAATTTTCCGACAAAATTAAATTGATGATATATTATATTGTATAAAATATACATGGATAGCTAAGGAAAGTAAAAACTGCCCTAAAAATAATATATTTGTTTCCATTACAGTTAAGCTAGGTATAGTTATTGCAGAATTATACCGTTGACTCTTACTGCCATAAATAAACTACCTGATTAAACCCTATTGTATACGCCTGAACCTCTTCAAAGCTCAATAGATGGGATCAGGGCCGGCTTGAAAATGTATACCACACCACATGCTTTATTTTTATAATTTAAAATAAATAGATAGGTATTTTTAGTTTTAGGTACCTATAATAAAAGTAAAATAATGATAACAATTAATTATAATTGAAAATAATATAATTTAAAAGTGTAACTATTAGAATAACAAGTACAATAAAAATTAATTAAATTCTAAGAAACTATTGATAATTTATTCAAAATTTAACTCTGTATCACTATCACTATCTTCATCTAAGCCTAAACTTATAATTAAGGGTTGAACATTTGTAATCATACAATTGTAAGAATTTTCCACCTTAAGTATATGCTGTACACAGTTTTTCCAGCTGTCTGCAGAAATTTTTCTTATTTCGTTTTTAATTAATTCTACTACAAATGCATTTAATGTATAGGAGAAATATTATTTCTCCTAATATTGGATTTTAATTGGTGCCATATTAGCTCAATAGGATTGAATATACAATAGTACGGAGGAAGACGCAACACTGTATGTCCATGTTCTGCTGCAAGTTTGTCACACTCGTATTCCTTATTTATTTTAAAAGCTTTTAATGCTTCTAGCAGTTCTCGTTTTTTGTAAGTTTCTTCAAAATATAAATCATTTTCAATCAGAAAATTTTGAATTTCTGCTATAATATTATTAGAATTGGGAATGATTTTTGCTTGCCGACCATGATAACTAGCATTGTCCATTACAATGACGCTATTTTCAGGTATATTTTTAAGGAGTTTATGTTTAAACCAATCTTCAAAAAGTTGTGCGTCGGTATCTTGATGGTAATCTAAGGAAGAATCTGCTATATTTTTAACTGAAAGCAACAGACACTTTGGAACACTCCGATTTTTCCTAGGATTAACAGGTTTAAGTACTATGTCTCTTACCGAAGATAAAGGAGTTTTTGTCAAAGTAGACGTCTCTGCTAAAGCATCCATCGAATTAAAATTTCTACTCAACAACGATTGATACACATTTTTAATTATTAGTTTGGCATCGGTAGATAAATGCTTTCTTTTAAAAATGACACTTGAAGATGCCCCCCTATCAGCACAATTCCAAGGACGCCACATTCTACCACTGATAAGGCTAACTAAAAATTACTCGCCGGAAAACCACTAAAGATTAAAATTATTAAAAATCACTTTGTATTTATATATGCATCAGGCATAGGTATAAATTGAATTTGTATACCTGGTCCGGCTCTGCTCGAAAAGGTTCTAAAATTTGGGATTTCCTTATTTATTTTATTGTCGAAGGGATAATGAGGTTTTATTGCAGTCAAAAGATCAACGGTATAATTCTGCAAAAACTATACTAAATATGTCGTTACAGGGCAACCATCTGTCAATAATAAAACGAAATAAAAAATAAGATATAAATTAAGGCCAGCACAAATACTTAATTATCTAAATTTCACTTTATCCTGTTTATATCAAAGATTCTTTTTTTGGTTCACCTTGTACATTCTATAATGTATACCGGATAAGTTAGTATGACCCAAACAACGTCTGTTGACCGACTTTAGGGGCCCCTCCTTTCTTCTATACTCTCTTCAGTAAGTAGTTCCAAAGAAGAACCGTCCATCAAGAACTATTTCGATCAGACTTCCGCAGTTTTTCTTTAGGTGCGCATTGTTGATAGTTTTTTGCACTTTTTATTGGATTAACCCTTAATTTATTGGTGGTAAGTTCCGATAGAATACGTTGTTGTATAAATTGGGTAGATTACGCGCTGATTTCGCCGAAAGACTGTGCTTTAAAAATATATAAGGAGATTATAATTTGTCACAGTCAAATCTGTTGGTAGTTATTAGGGCTTATCTATCGGTGTAGGTTAAATTGTTCGTTAGTGGCATACAATGGATAGATTTTTAGAGACCTTTTATGGCCACTACAATATTTGCGACGAAATTATTAATAAAAATAACTATCACCCTTAAAAAGCATTATGCGGTGTTTGACTGGATCAAAGCTTCCTTCTCTAACAACTGTTCAGTGTTCAATGACCAAATTGTTTGTTGTAAAATTTTTTTATTATGTTTCTGCTTACCAGGTCCCTGTTTAATTGATCTAGGATACTTTTTTTTTTGTGAAGTGTAAGGTTAAGTATCTAAATTCAACCTTGACAGTCATGTCGCTGTCATATCTCATGTCATTGTCATTTTGAATCTACATTATCAATAACTTCTATTTTAATTAAACTTTCTCTTAATTAAAATTATTTTGCCCCTTAAATTGTTTAAAATGATGTATACATATTTTTTTAACTAAAAACAATTTTGCTTTGATTTGAACACTTATTTATTTATGTGCTTGTTCCACATTTGAATAGATTTATATTGATATTGAATAAATTATTGTGTTTTATGGTATATAATAAAATTTAAATTAAATTTGGAAAATAACCTACATTTAATAGTTTTATCGGAGCGGCCTTAATATGCAACACATTTAACGAAATAAAATGTTGACAGGTGCGATGATTAAAGATTAACGTCATTTTTTAGTACCAGGGACACTATCCCACTAACAATAACGATTATCGTCTGAAAAATTACTTCAGGTGCTTTTACAAATTTCTCAATAAAAAAAATAAAACGTTGGCATATAGGATATTCCAGGTGGAAGGTATAACGTCATCTAGGATTCGTTTGGAATATCCAGTATATTCCATCAACTTCGAATTCTATGAGAAATGCTTAAAACTTCTTGTATAACCAACAATCCCGGTGGAGCATACTCTTTGGCTAATGGATTTCATCGAAAGGGGAGCCATTCGTCTGACCACAGACCTACGAGCTGACTAAGAACCTCGACAGCCTAGAACATCGAAGACGGGTTGGTGGCCACCCCCGGAGTGCCTTAAAGGATTTTTACTAGTGTCGGTATTTGATCATAAAAAAAATCGAAATTGATATAATATAGAGGTACAGTACGTTTCACGAAAATTGGATACGACTTAATGATTTCCTGGGTCGGTCCCATTGTGTCGACAAGAGCTTGGCACTAAACAAGTGAAGTATGAAGGGACGGACTAAGGAAAACAAGTAATGATATGATTATATCAATGTAATCAAATGAAATAACATTTTTTTTAAATATTACTAGTCATATTTATTTACATTTATAATGTTAATTCTATAGATAGTTCTGTTTCGCTATCGCTATCCTCATCAAAATTAATTATAATTGGATTAATTATACGATCCAGACTAATATACGAATTTTCTACAGTTATTAAGTTATATCCATTTTTCTTGAAACAATCTTTACTGAGTGTTCCTATTAAAGGAATCTTAGATGACGTCATATATTCCACCTGTGATACCCTATACAGGGTGTAACTAAATAAGTGTAAAACATTTAAGGGGGTGATTCCTCATCGAAAAAAAGATAGAATCTTTCATATAAAGAAACTTCATTGGAGCATCCCTTGTTAAGATACAGCCCCTTAAAGGGGGTACATAAAATTTATAAATAAACAAAACTAATTTATTAATAACAAAACATACAACATCTAGAAATCATAGTAAATGTTCAATATGTCTACCTTCAGACATTACGCATACGTCTAGACGTATAAATTATAAATTAGTTTCGTATTTTCGTTTTATGGCGATATGTATCTTGTTCGTAAAATAATTTTTTGCTGCGAACTGGTTTATTTTGGGCAAAAAATTCAAGAGATATTTTGTGTTTAGAATGAAACAGGCTATCGGAAATAAATTTTTAGATGGTAAACAAATAATAAGACAAAAACTTACATTGGAAATACATTTTAGGGGTTGCGTTTTCCACCCCTTACAACCATGGGGTAAACCAAATAAATTACTGGCTAAGTGTCTTTTTGGTAGTAGAAAATGTCAGGTTAATTTCAATATTGTAACTTTTTTAGTGCTTGTGAAAAAAATTGTTAAACACATTTTATGTACCCCCTTTAAGGGGCTGTATCTTAACAAGGGATGCTCCAATGAAGTTTCTTTATATGGAAGATCCTATCTTTTTTTCGATGAGGAATCACCCCCTTAAATGTTTTACACTTATTTAGTTACACCCTGTATACTAACGAGCAAACCCGATTATATTTTCAATAAATTTTGCAGTAAATACTTTCGGGGCTACCCGTTATGATAGTAAATACAGGAATTACATTAGTGTGTTCCACTATATTAAACCGGAAATAACATAAATTATAGGTGAATATGAACATTTAGTTTTAAATAGTGCATGTTAATAATCCAGCACAATGGAATTAATGTAATATAGCAAAATTGGGAAATTATTTTAGATTTAATGGGCCTACGAAAAATTACTGTTCTAGTTGTAATTTGGTCACAGTCATAGTTTAATTACGCATCGTTAATCGAATTAATTGAAAATAGTCAATTAATTATTAAACAATTGCTCGTTTGCTTAAAGAAATCCCGCTGAAGTTAACATACAAAAATTTCAAAAGTCTTTTAAATCGATATTATCATAGTAGTGTTAGTCAGCAATACAAAATAAGACTTAAATTATTTTGCGTAAATATATCATTAAAGGAACTGGGTACAATTCTTACGCTATTTAATTTTTGTTCATTAAACTATCAATTTACGGTAATTTTGCAGCCGTGATCATAGGAATGACTTTAAATATAATTATCAAGTTTATTGGTATCAGGGTGTTATGGAAATGACGTATTATATTTAAATGGGTAACCCCTGGGGTGTCCTAGAGAAGCGCTACATATTTTTTTTTAATCGAACGTTTAAAAAGTGGGGTAATTCACCCCTAAACCCACCGGTCACTACTCGGCACATTCATATATGATCATATTACATTGCCAAGCTGTGCAATCAACAGATGTTCAGGAACAATGTTGCCAACTGTGTAAAAAATGTAAAACTTTAGATTCTTATAAAAATAATATTTAGTTTACCTAGTATCCAAATAGAAGTGAATCCAGGTGCCAGTACACTAGCAAATAATCCAGGGCACAGACATCTTCAGGTTTTTTTTTCTATGGGAAAAGCTTTATGCTCATCACGTACCCTGATGATAATGTGGAACTGCATAATAAGCTTATACCCACTAAACCCCATTCGGCCTCTTATTTACAATCTCTCGGAACATTTGCACTAAATCACTTAAAGAAACAGACAGACACCCACGAGTTTCAAATTAGTTTTTTTTGAAGATATGCACCTATTATCAGATTACACGCAAACACTAAACAGCACTTAATTATTTCGCAATAGAAATAATAAAAACGCTGATTTCTATGGGCCATTAACCCTTTACTAAAAATAAAATGAAGCAATTATGTTGACAGGAATTACCCTTTGAAATAATGGTCTCTTCCAAGGTGCTTTCTTTGTGCACATTCAGAGAACTAACTTGAGCTAGCGCGGTTGCCATTTGCGAGACTATAATTATACAGGAAAGTAATATTATAGAAGGAAATTCCGCAATTTATTTATAAAACATCGAAAGTGGCAACGCTGTATTTTCGAATATTAACCCCAACCGGCGAAAAGAACAGGCAACCCGCTTTATTGTCCATAATCAGCTGTTTAAAGAAGTCGGCCGATTTTCACACGCGTTATCGGTTTTCTACTGTTTTTACCAAGTTTCAAGCAGATTTGTGTGTTAATACTTAAACCCGAGTTTAAATTATTAAGTTATTTGTCCTTTTCGCGACGGCAGTGCCCCAGCCCAGCAGTTCAATATCGATCGACGGAACCAACGTGTTATTTATTTTTAAAATTTTTAGATGTTAAATACATTATTTCCCAGACCACTCAGACAATAAGGGCGTATTTTTGTCTACACAGTAGTACTTTAAAATACTAATTCAGATCGAATGGTACTTAGATGTGTTATGTGATTTTATTGTGCCGGTTTGTTTTTGTTGAAGTTACTTAGGTACTTGGTATTTTTTGTATAAATTAAGTTGGTTTTAAATAAGCCCGAAAAGCTAAATAAAATTGCATTTTTTTTCTAAAGGGTAAGTGGCATTTATAAAGTTTTAAGTTGTCCAGATCTGACAAGTGACGTTCGAATTGAACGCGGCGGTTCGTTCGAGTTAGTTCAAGTTTATAAATCAGAGATTGTTTCCTAGCGAACTGAACTGAACGTAAAAGTTTATAATAATGTACCCTGAAAAATAAACAACTTGCAATCTGTCAAACGGTTATTAACTTTCTAAAGAGTTTACCCTGAAGATATGACAACACTGTTGACATTTGTTGCTTTATTTACCTTCCTGACAGGGACACCACGTGGTCATTTTTGGTTTGACATAAGGTCATGTACAGGGCATATTAAATTAAAGCGCCATTTTTGGATATTTTTCTTCAATTTGTTTTCATCTCAGGAATTGCCGGTTTAAATATAATACGTCATTTCCATAACACCCTGTATAACATATTCATAAAAATATCTCGAGCACTTAGGTATCTGTTTGCCTTATTTCGACATTATGAAGATAAATACAAAGCCCCACTTTAAAAAACTATCCAAAATATATTCAAAAACTGACTTGAGTTCGTGTAAAGAACTTTTACAAGTAGTTTTTTTGTTGGTCACCCAAGCTTGCCGCCATTTCCTCGCTTGTCCTTGATGTTCTATCACCCAAAACTTTCTCTTCTGTGGTTGGTATTGGTTGGAGAAGCTCGTCTATGTTATGAAGATCAGTGGTGCGGCGCAGGAGCGCGTCCTTGACTGAGCTTGTTTAAAGTTTGATATGCCGGCAATAAACAAAACGTGAAATTTTTCAAAATATATTAAAGTAGAACATCTTTAGTGAATTGAAATACTTATACAAACTATTAAATTTTCTTGGCGCACTAAGCGGTGACCTTGTATATTCATGGGCGTCGTCTATAAGGGGTAAGAGGGGACAGTTATTTGCCCCTCCTGGAATTCGATAACTTCACACATCAAAAAACTTTCAGTTCGTTCGCGGAAAAGGTAGGTAGTTCGTATGTTTTTCTAATTTTTCTTAAATTTGATAGTTGCTATTGCATCGGCGTTCGTCCCACATTATGTGGTTCGTCCTAAACATAGCGGGCTATCGCCCATTGTCAAACTTATACATCAATAATCTTTTATTTCCTTAGCGGAAAAGTCAGTATGTTTTTTCTATTTTTTCTCAAATTTGGTACCTCATTTTAAAGTCTGAAGTAAGTTTGACATTCGAGGCGATGCATAGTCGGATATTGTTTCTTCAAAAATATTTCTCTTAATCGAAGCTAAGCCAAAGAAAGAAAAATTCTAATATAGCGGATCCGAAGCTGCTATACAGTGTGTCTACTTAAGTTGGAACCATATGGAAAACTTTTTTATTATTGGTTTTATGAAAACAAGTTATTTTTCATAAAAAGTTCTGCATGGTCTAAAACTCAAAATGCAACCTTCGGTTATCAAAATTTCCCAGTCATATACGAGGTATATCAGAATTAACGAATTTTGCTCAAGAGAAAAGTACCTTGATTTTTGACAATACAGAGGAATGTATTAAAGAAAAGTTATTTTGAATTAAAAGTTATATTTAAATATGCAATTACAGTTATTTAGCATGAAAATTTAGGTTTTGTGATTATTTACTAATCATTCCATATTGATACAATTTAACGTAATCTAGGATGCACTGACAAGAAATATTTGACACGGAATGTCATAGTGCGTTTGTATTTATAAAATACATTAGAAATGGCAGCTTTACTAAGTTGTGAAGAAAAAATATAAATTGTTTTAATAATTAATACGGAATGATTAGTAAATAATCACAGAACCTACATTTTCATGTTAAATAACTGTAGAAACTGTAAGAGTAACCAATAATAAAAAAGTTTTACATATGATTCCATCTTAAGTAGACACACTGTATAAACAAATTTATAAAGAAATTTTTGGCACAGTTATTATTTAAATTAAAACTAGGTTTTCGGATATCAGTGGATTCAATTTTTTCGATTCATTGACCAAAAATAATTTTTAATCCTATTCACATTTGTTTCCGCAAGAACTATTTGACATTGAAGCAATTTACGATGAAATTATTGCATATTTGGCATTACAACCGTAGAAAACCATTAAAATGCAAATAAGCATACTAATCAATGTTACTTAAAATGAATAGATATGGAGATATTTTTGGTTTCTTTTTCGCTGTCTCTTTTTGTATATAGCTCGTAAAATCGGGATCATTTTAAAAATACTGAAAAATCCTCAGAAAAAGGAAAACTCTTTTTGAAAAAAAAATACTTTGTTCGTGTGCTGTAACTTAAGTAAAAATGTCGCGCTTTAGATGTGTATTTTGTGTTTGCTCGTGGGGCGTGGTTCATAAATAATTTCGCCTGCGGCGCTTTCGTTTGCAGCGAGCTTTTTCCCCTTATTGCTACCGCTGGTGTCCTGGTCTTGTTACTCATTTTATCATTCCCCCCCCCCCCCCCTACAAAACTTTCTAACTACGCCCATGTGTATGTTGTTGTTGTATGTACTAAACTGAATCTGTGTAATGATGTTTTTTTTTAATAAAAAAAGAGGATTAATGGAATATCTCTGTCCATTGGAATACTCCAGCAAATAGAGCTTGTAGCAAACAACATTATAAAAATCAGGCACGTATTGATTAGATACAAATCCATTAAACACAAAAAATATGTACCTATCTGGATTTTGACGAAATCGACTGGATTTATTATTTATTGGTTTTTGCCTAATAGGGATTAGTTATTCGATTAGATCAGATTAATCATGGATAACAGAAAAGCGAATCAGGTCGTTTCCTAAGTGGTGGATTAGGAAGCCGTTTTTGTAGGTTTAGTTAGGACAGTGATTTAAATTTTATGATCTTCTGGTTTAGGCTTTTATGTTGGCTGAAGATTATATATATATATGAGTTGCCTATAGTTAAGAAAATTACGCTCTTCTTTAAATATAATAAAGAATTTCTACCTAGAATTCCTCTTAACATTTTTTCAATAGTTTACAGTATGCCTTGCAATTGTAATTTTTCGTGTTTTAAGGGTTTGGTGGCTCAAGTTTATTAAAATGCTGTGGTTTTAATTATAAATATAGCCTTTGAGTATTACAACGGCTTTTTTTGGCAGTATCCAATTTTGACTTCCATACACACGGAGTTAATAAGGACTTGACGTTAAAAGTAATTTTGAGAGAGTTCATCCCAGGAATTTGTTTCTTAAAAGTTGTGAAGTTATTAGGACACGTTTCATGCTTGTCTCGTCTAAACAATTATTAGCTTCCCTTTTCGGGATGAAAAAAGCTGGCGCGTGGACGGTTTAAGGAAAATAAGCGTTAATAAACTTTATAAAAAATTGTAGTTTAATCAAAAAACTGTTGTTTTATGAGCCGTACAAGCGCCTTACAGTGTGAATGAAATTTTTTGGCTAGTTAGCCATATATATGGAAAGTATTGACTTTCATCTGAAATGTTGAGGAATGTAAATAGATCATTTGAAGAGCGTATTAACTTGTGTTCAGATCATCATGGTAGGCATTTTGAACATGTACTGTAGTTTATAATTACATATTCATCTAGTCGCCTATGCTTAATTTTCATAATAAGAACTGCATTTAAACAACATAATTTATGAAATTTGCAATTATTTCGAAAACGACTGGAAATAACTTATATGCTTCCATTACAAAAAAAGAATGCGTGTGAATTCTACATCCAATAGCCAAATAATATACAGGGTGATCCGTTTGGAAATCTGGAGAAAAATTATTTTTAAATGTGTCGTGTTTGAAACCTAATTATGAACACCCTGTATAAAATAGATAAACGCTATTATATTCACAGTATCTCTAGACCTCTTGTCTTATATTCCACCCAATGCCTTGGATAAAATGTTATTTTAGGTGGTTTTTTTGAATTTTTTTCTAAGACGCCAAAACTTTTTATTTAATTTTTAATTTATTACTCTTAAACTACATAACCAAATAAAATGAATGAAATTACATGAATTTTTTTACTGTGTTCATTATTTCTAATAGCACCTTGACGGGGAAACCTATGTATTTTTATGGTAAACATACATTTACCGAAAATGTAGAGACAAATGTTTGTTTTACCGGTAAGCCGTTACTGTTTGCAATGAAACCAATTTGTTTCAGGCATCTTTAAAATTACGGCTCCTAAATCAAATTGATTGAAGCAATAGTTTTCGTCGCAATGTAGCATTATGACGGGATTTAACTACACATTCTCCAGTGACAAAAAGCGATATTACATTTCTACAACGGTTTATGTGTTTCGCGGAAAATATTTTCAAATACTTTTGGTTCAATATTTACAAAAATTATCCTAGGAAACTTTAGTACAAGGTGTAATTTTCCTGTATAATTTATAAATTAAAACTTACCTAAACTAAAATTGTTAACTTAGTTATTTTTATAAAATTAGTTTCATGCTTGGTAATAATATGTATTATTTTTCCTACAAATCACCTATGACGAAAGATACGAATTTTGATATGTGACGTTATAGTCGTTATAGTTGTTGCAGAATTATACCGTTGATTCATAATGCCATCAATAAACTACCTGATTAAACCCTATTGTATCTTCAAAGCTCAATAAGTGGGATCAGGGCCGGCTTGAAAATGTATACCACACCACATGATTTATTTTTATAATTTAAAATAAATAGATAGGTATTTTTAGTTTTAGGTACCTATAATAAATGTAAAATAATGATAACAATTAATGATAATTGAAAATAATATAATTTAAAAGTATAACTATTATTCTGATTCTTTTGCCTTTATTTGATTGATTGATTGGTTTGACATTTTTTGGAAGAATCATCCCAACCTTTTCTTGGAGTGTCACTGCTATCGAATCATGTTTCGTGAAGTTGGACGATTTTCTTCTCTAAATTGTTTAACAGCTGTTAAATATTTAAGTCTCCATTCCCGTAAACGTTGAGATTCCATTAATGTTTGTCTTTTATCAATGCTTTGGTATTTAAAACCCATTTTACGCAATATTTTCCTAAGGCTTGAAAAGCTACAAGAGATATTTGTTTCGTCTTTAATCAGCCGCTCTTTGAGGGAAATCAAAGTGGGTACAGTTTGTGCCTTATACATTTGGTAAATCTTTCTACTTAATAAATTCATGTCATTTTCGTCAATGCTTCTAAATGTGCCAGAATCACACACACCAGAACCACTAAAGATTAAAATTATTAAAAATCACGTTGTATTTATATATGCATCAGGCATAGGTATAAATTGAATTTGTATACCTGGTCCGGCTCTGCTCGAAAAGGTTTTATAATTTGGGATCTCCTTATTTATTTTATGGGCGAAGGGATAATGGGGTTTTATTGCAGTCAAAAGTTCAACGGTATAATTCTGCAAATACTATATTTATTTTGAAACAAGAAAAAAACATAATAAAAGCTGCTCTAGAATTTGAATTGAGTTTTAAAACGTATCGAACGGGAGATCCATTAAATTTATAGGTAAGTAAAATAAAACCCGTATAGGAGCCAAATAAAGTTTTAGATATCCCAGAATAGTTGCTCCGTAACCCTATCATTTGGCAATTTAGTTCTTAGACTTCATATACTTCGTTCGCCGATAGCAATAACACGTCTTTTTCATTTGCAGGTGCCTGTTTGAAAATCAGGATCGAGGATAGGAGTTTAAATTTCCTTCAGGTCGACGTCAGCATTGCCCCAAGGCCCGTGCTATCAAACATGAAACTGTCTTTTATCTTCGAACTGCTTCTGGTTTTTGTTTTAATAGCTTTTGCCGCGTCTGCTGTTATAGGTAAGGTAAAGTTTAAAAGTTTATTTTAAATGGCACCTATGTGGTTTTTCAATATTCACTCTTAAATTGAAAATAACGTCTTTAATTCCTTCTTGTATAATTAAAACTTTACATTCTAATGCTGCACTATAATTTATCATCGTTAGGTATTATTACTTGGTGTAGTATTTTAGATGGAAAGATGACATACCTCTAACTACTCGTTAATAATAACAGTATTAATAGTACATTTCAAGTGCCTCCTTCTGCGCTTGCTCTCTTGTCAAAACTACACTGTTGTCTGTGTCAAAAATTAATCAAGTGTCCGTCGATCTTCTGGTGCTAAAGTCGGTACGGTGTATGAAGTCCTCTAAGCAATAAAACCTCTCGAGCCGGGTAGTCGGTGGCTCTCAAACAATAAATTATATTTTAGGTATTTTCTAAATAAAATAATTTAAAGTAAATAAAAAATTAGTTTAGGCAAAGAAAAATAATGGTTTTTTAGCTTTTATAGTATTTAGGCAAATTAGTTAAACGAATTCTTTTTTTATAAAGTTTTGGTTCTAAAAAGAACCGATGTCGCCATCTTTTTGAAACATTAGTGGACAGCTCGCAGAGCTCTTTTCTGTTGTTCGTTTTTTTGTATTTGAAGCCCAGCTCTTTTAAAATGATGGACAAACTGGTAGTTCCAATATCGCAAAGTTCTTTCTTCTTTATCTTTTCAAGAATAACTTTGAGGGTAACATTCCTTGGCTTTATACATATTATAAACAATATTTCTAATCGATAGTTTGATCCCTTGGGATAAATCAAAGTTTTAGAATGGAGTCGAACCCTTTTATATGGTTTGTTCAATTCCTCTTCACTCTTTGTTCGAAGACTTCTTAAGGTCTTATCTGAAATGCCGCAAGCATCAGACGTTTGTTTTTGCACTGCCAAAACAGACACTAACGGGCCAGAGCTATCTTTTTCTAAAATAAAATAATGTTCCACTTGTAATACCAAACGGCGTTCACCTGGAGATAAACACCTTCTAGGCGTTCGATCACCTTGCTGAACATTTTCCATAACTTTGCTTTATAACTGCTTTTAATTCACACACAATAATGAGAAACAAACTAAATGCAACAAGCATAACTACTTATTTAAAATAGAACATACCATCCTGCAATTGAACAAATTTTAATTATTTCTTGGAAAATAGTGATTATTATATAGATTTAACTATAATGATCCTAAAATAACTAAATTCTAGGAAATACCTGAGAACTTCTTTTACTTATTGACGCAATACTTATCTTTTGCATTTGATAAATAAGAAAACTATGAGTGGAAAATAAACTAGATAAAAATATTTATTTCGGTACATAATTCTAAGATAATTTTGTTTTGGAACCGCTGATTTTGCTCAGCCGACTACAGTGAACCAGTGGAATGTTCGGTACGATCAAGTATAGCGAAGCTATTGTTAACTTAACCGTCTTACTGTTTAACAACCTTTAATGATTTAATCCGATATCGGACTTCATAAAACGAACAGACTCTATCCCATGGATTGGCTCTAACTTTACTCTCACCAACCAACGAGGTCAGGCTTATTATTCTCTAACCAGAATAAATATATTACAGTCATAGTTAAAATTAAATGGAAATTTAAGTATATCGGTATGGTCTCTCTAAAATAAAATACATATAATCATAGAGATATTAAATAAATCAAAAATACAAAGGTATGCTTTAAAATCTGACCTTTTGGTCAGCCTAGATAAAATTACCGTATCTAATATTAGTGTTGTTTTAATAGGTTTTGCAGCATCTGCCGTTATTGGTCAGATAAAATTTTATCACCTATCGGCATCGTGGCAAATCATTATCGACCGCATGTCCCTTTGTTATCTATTACCACTTTAGTCGTGGAAAAATATAAGAACAGTGTTAAGCATCGGCATCAGAACTCTATTACTGTTGATAAAAGAAAAATATTATGTATTGGTTGGTAAAAAATGAAAAAAAATATTATTCAGGTTTCGTCAAGCATGAATATTCATTCATTCCACCTTTCTTCCCTGTAATCTTTATATGGTTTAGTACGCTGCACCATGACTACGATTAAATCGCATTTTTATTTAGTTACCGATTATAATTTTTTTGAGTGACATAATTCGTCAAAAGTCATCAAGAGAGTAGTAAATTGTGCTTTTAATTGTTTTGGTTAGGTAATATTGTTACAATTTAACTCTAGG
The DNA here is from genome assembly GCA_963991005.1 of Barypeithes pellucidus. NCBI lineage: Eukaryota > Metazoa > Arthropoda > Insecta > Coleoptera > Curculionidae > Barypeithes > Barypeithes pellucidus. The sequence goes on from OZ022566.1 coordinate 18,250,091, forward strand.
TTCAAATGAAAAACGGTTTAACGACACTTTAGAGCTAGAAAAATAAAAATCGCTTTTCAGTTGGGAAAATTATGAACATAATCAAATTTATGATTTACCCAGTACGTTTTCCATTTTATCCAGATACAGAAATGTAGGTTTACGAGTTTATGCAGGGGTGTACTCAGGAGGGGGCAGTGCTGTAGATAGTTTTTTTAAGTGTACTGACATGGCCTCCTTCCAGTGGCGGAACTTCAAAACTTTAAAGCGTTGTAGTTGTTAATTCCTTGTTACTATAAACATTATCCAGGACCTATTTTCCTGCTAGGCCCGGTGGGTCTGGTCCTGGGGCCTCACTTTCAGAGGAGCTCAACACTTGGCTTGCGCGGCACTAACTTATTCAACACAAACAAGACAAAAACTTAACTTATTTGCAAAACGAATAGGTACCTATCCTTTTTTATTACAAAAAAAATTGTAAATGTTCTTGAAATCTGAGGCGATCGACAGATGTATACGAACTCCTTTTCTTGATGATAGTATAAAATCATAATAAATTAGTGTTGCGTTCCGTAACGGGAGGCCACTTTGGCCCGAGGGCCCCCTGGACGCCTGGGCCCCCCTACGTTGCATGGTCTTGCTGCATAGCAGTTCCGCGCCTGCGTCCTTCACCATTAAGCAAAAACCACCAAACCGATGCGCTCGAGATAAGCTTGAGCTGTATTTCTATTTTGAATTGCCATTTCTGGCGGGTTTGTTCGAGTTTGTCTCCCAATAGCCGCGGTAGAAGGGGGTCAAATGTTGAAACACAAACAAATCCGAAATTTTCTAGGACTTCATTGCAAAATAATAAATTATAGCGCATCTTTTTAATCATACTATACCTATAGTTTTAAATGACTTACCTGTATGTTGCCTGCGGCGCATTTTTATAGCTTAGCTGCAATCAATCGCGTGCACAGAGAAACTACAAAAAAAAATCAATTGCCCTCCCCCTCGGAATATTAATTTCTGGACATGAGCTTTTATAGCACCAACACGCTTAAAATTACTGATTATAAAACGCCAGGTATATTTTGATGTGAAAAGAACTACATTATAGAAGTAGATAATAAAATAAACTGATTGCAAGCCATTTATCATTTACTTGTGATTTGCCACCGATTTGAAATTGTCCAACCGGTTTTTGTAAGAAGTCTTCAATATTTTTTCAAACCAGTAAGTCAAATGCTGTTAGTTATACATCTATTCTTAGCTATTTCCAAATATTAATTGCAGATTTTTGTTCGGAAATTTCGAAAAATCCCGAAGAAACTCGGACACAGTGTATTCTATTTCATTAGCTGATGATGAATACTAATTCAAGCTCACGTAGGAATTTGAGAAACTTCCAAATGTCAACAATTCAGTTTTATGTCCGTGTAAAAAACAAAATAAAAACTGGGGCCATCACGACAATAAAAACAAGATCGTTAGGCACTTGATTTCCGTCCTTCTTCGGCAGTAATCGTTAGAGGCAGAACTTTGGCATTTTAAGTTTTCGTATGCCTGTAATTTCAACGCCCGAACGTTGTAAAACCACTAAAGAAGCTCCTTTACCAACTGTATTCGCTAAATTTAAAACAACCCTAAGCGTTCGTATAAACCAAATGGGTACTCATTGGGGTATTAGGGCTATCTTGATTAAAAACTTTGGATAACATTATTTTAAAGAGTTTATACAAAATTTAATATACATGTCACATTAGATGGGAGTTCCGTAAAAACATCTTAAAAATGCTCATTTTTAAATGTTTCATTTTCAATTTTTTAATGCATTTTAAGATAATTTAATATAACATTTTCTTTCTTGTTTAATCTTAAAATTTTACACCGTAATTTTGTTAAATAAATAATACTTTCGCATAGTTATAAAACACACTATTTTATAAAGTTTTGGTAAATGAAACCCAAAGTTTACATTTTGCGTCTGTGAAGTATAAAGTTTTAAAATTAATCTTATAACTTTAATTTATGCATGCAAAAAAGGTAGCACATTTCGGCGTGATAAATAAGTGTTTCCATTAAGAAAGTTACCTTAAAGGATGCGAAAATTAAGAATTATACTGGAAAACGTACTATTTTATATACAGGGTGTCCGGAAATGACGAGCAATTCTGCCTCTTCATGCAAAATTTTTTTACACATATACAGGGTGTTCCTCAATGACGTGCTAATATTTCAGGGTGTAATTCCTTAGGTCATTTTATAAAGAAAAGTTCATATGAACATATGTGAACAACTTTTCTTTATAAAATGACCTAAGGAATCACACCCTGAAATATGAGCACGTCATTAAGGAACACCCTGTCTATTTCTAAAGCCTTTGATCGTGTTTGGCATGAGGGACTTCTAAGTAAAATGCGATCCTATGGTATGCCCAGTCGATTCTGTGCATGGTTGTCTAGCTCTCTTAATGACGGATTTCTCTCAGACACCTTCACCATCAATGCCTCAAGGGTCCATATTGTCTCCCACTCTCTTCTTACTCTACATTAACGACCTTCTAGTGAAAATGAAAAATCCGATATTTAGTTTTGCTGATGATAGCACACTTATCTCATATTTCGCTTAGAATGCACAAACATCGGCTGCCGACGCACATCTTCGCAGACAGCATGAAGTATCACGCCTCAACAAAGACCTGGAAGAAATTTTGGCTTGGGGTGACAGTAACCAAGTCGAATTTAACGCTAAAAAACCCAGGCAGCAGTTTTCTCTAAAAAGGTTAACATTACAGAACCGGATATAGTAATGGACGGACACGTCATCCCACTGGCTTCATCTATTAATTTGCTGGCCGTCAATCTGGGAGGAAATATGTCTTAGCATAACCACGTTGTGGCAATCGCCAAGATAGCTTCACAGAAACTTGGTGTACTCTTCTGAACCAGAAAGTTGTACACACCTCAACAACTTTTCAAACTATACAAAGCCCAGATTCGACCATCACTAGAGTACTGTTCTCATGTCTGGAGTTCTGCTCCCAAACATACTATTCGGTTACTGGATTCCATCGAAAGAAGGGACATTCGTCTGATTGGAGACCACGAGCTGACGAAGAACCTCGACAGCCTAGAACATCGAAGACAGGTTGGGGATTTGACTCTCTTTTACAGATATTTTCATGAAAAGTGCTCGGCTGACCTGAACAAACCCTCTTAATTCCGCTTAGAGCGGCGAATATCAGAAATACACGACGAACCACTGCCGTCCATCCATATGTCGTTAAGCTTAGTACTCCTCGAACTTCACTATTTAATAATTCTTTCATCTGGAGGACTTCATCCTTAGGGAACGACCTTCCTGAGGTCGTTTTTTCCAACAAATATAACCTCCAACGATTCAAAACCAACGTGATTCGCTTTTTGTGCACACGCACCACTCCCAGAGTGCCCTAAAGGAATTTTCCTATAGTGCTTGTGTTTGATCATAAAAAAAAGGTATTAAAATATAAATAATAAAGATTTATACATAATTAAAAAATATTTTACTTTAACAAAAAAAAATGTAATTCCGGTTTTGCGCCTAAACGTTGAGGTTTATCGACTCGAATAAACAGTTCCTTATTTTATTAGGTATTCTTTTATCCTTAAAATGACATGTGTTCTTGTCTAGTAGCTTTCAAAACGAAAAAGATACTGCAAAAATGAAATACGAATTTCAGATAAGGTGAAAAACCATTGAAACTAAAAATATTAAATGTATAATTTTGTCAAATGACAATGTTTACTTTTATTTTGCTGTCTTTTATGATATGGTATATTGAATATTTACGTTGTCGGATTATTGTTACGAGTGTTTCATTTATCTGTAATTTTACATTAATTTTGCTGGTAAAATAAATCTTTATAAATTGTTTTATATTGTCAGTAAATTCTACTATACACGGATTAATTTTACTGTAAATTTGACAGTTTTTGTTTGAGCCTGGATACACTTGGGTTTAAGTAATTCTTTTTGTTCTCGATCTCGATTACAAGAAGTGGCACGTACATTATGTAGTAAATTTCTTTGTGTTGCGAAAACGTGTTTCTTGTTATTCTGGGTACAACACCCAAAGGATAATTGAACAAAACTATTTTTTATGTATTTTTATGCCGACAATGAACAAATACAGATCCGACCTTATATTATAATCGTTCCAGAATCTGTGTTGTACGTGCTCCTGAACCTCATATAATCTTTTTAAACGAGTTTGTTCACTTACCGTCTTATTTTTTTTCTGGATATTGCAGTAAACCTTATAAACGTTACAATTTGACAATACCTTTCCGATCAATAAACTATGTTTATTTCACCTTGGCGGTTTTCGATACGAGCCATTCTATTCCTCCTCTCTCATACGTATTTGAAATCAGGTCAAATGTATTTTTTCCACCTTATTTGCAGCATAATTCTCCAGATTTGCGTACGAGACGGTAGTCTGTTTCAAAAATGCAAGCTCAGGAATGGAGATGTACTATTAAGTAGTGTTGTGATCACTCGAGCGAAAACCGCTTGATCACTCGATTATTGAAATAGCCGACATCGCTCGATTATTAAAAAACCGCTCGAATTATCTATTCAGGCGAAAACCGTCGCCCGTAACTTATTATCTTTCACTCGATACCCGCGCTTCGCTTTGCCGCCGACGGAATTGTACCGCTGTAGCGTGATCGAATTAAAAAACTGCTCGTATATTCAAACAGTTTTTCGCTCGATAGGAAATACTCTATAGTTATAAATTCAGGCGAAAAACCGAAAAATATCAACTGTTATAATGACCTTCGTTTTACAAGCCGCGCGATCCGAAAGCTGGCTAGCCAGCGGCGTAGTTTAGGTTTCCGATTGTAAATATTAAAAAATTAAGGGATATAATTTTTAAATTTTTATTTACTATAAACTCGAGAAAACTTCTCAAAAATAACATAATAATAGAAATTCTTAATGAAAAATAACAAAACGAACAAAATTGTTAACAACATATATAGAAAAATTCGTTGGTTATGTTATAGTAAACATTTTTAAATCGAAACAGGAACTTTTTATTATTAAACTCAAGAAGACTTCTTAAAAATAACATACATTATAGAAAATGTTAATGGAAAATAAGAAAACGAGCAAAATAGTTAACTAAACATAGGTAGCACAACCCGAGCAATAAATACATATTTGGGTGATTGTTTGCAGTTTTTTTGTTTGGTATCGAGACACGTGGTAAAAATTCATTATTCTCAAATAAATAAATTTCTGGAATTTTTTTGGTGGCTACACAATTTTTTAGCTAAACCTGTGCCCACCCGTAGTTACGTGCCTGCTAAATACCCTACCGGATCACATGTAAAGGGCTAGGCAGCCTGTTAAGCAGTCGGTGACGTCATCGCTTGGTAAATTGGAATTTCAGGCGATTCACTCGAGCGATTAACTCGATTATTAAAATCGCTCGAGTATCAAGTACTCGATTATTAAAATCATCGGTTTTTCCCAACACTACTATTAAGTGATTGTGCCGTTTTACACTTCCAATTTCTATACCGAGAAACATTTCGAAAAATCTGATATAATCGGTACTATTGATGTTTAGTATCTCCAGTTGCCCATAAGATATAGAACACCATGTAATGAAAGAGTCAGTATAAAACATCAGCTTATGTTTAATTTAAAGTGCGTTTTTACTTTAAAATATGCTCACCTCTTGAACCTTGCCAACACTGTATGAAAAACAATTGTATTTATATTTATTTAAATGTGAAATGAATTTTATCAAACTAAAATAAATATAAACAACAATAAATGAAATATTGCAAAGTTTCTTTGTGAGCATTGCCGGTAAAAGCATATACATCAAAAAAGTTCTTGATATCATGCATTATTATATAATAATGAGGTATACATTTGTTTCAATTTACGTTAAATTGCATTAGCTTGTTACAATGAAATGTTGAAAATATAATTTGTTGTCCCTTGAGGGGTAACAAGTGATAAAACTTTTATGTAAATTTACTATATATTATGGATTTTTACAATACAAACCCAGAGCCACGTAATTGTTTGCGAGTCAAGTCAACTTAATGTCAAATGGGTGTAAAATACTGTAAAAAGCGTATTCCGAGTACTTCCCGCCGTAATATTATGTCGAAATTCAGTAAAACGTCGATGATCGGCACCGTAATACATAGTCGTTAATTATTCCCGCTAAAGGTCATGGTAATTTTTAGTGTTGGGAAAAACCGATGATTTTAATAATCGAGTACTTGATACTCGAGCGATTTTAATAATCGAGTGAATCGCTCGAGTGAATCGCTTGAAATTCCAATTCAGCAAGCGATGACGTCACCGACTACTCGACCGGCAGCCTAGTCGTTTACATGTTCTCAGGTAGGGTATTTAGCAGGCACGTAACTACGGGTGGGCACAGGTTTAGCTAAAAAATTGTAGTAGCCACCAAAAAAATTCCAGAAATTTATTTATTTGTGAATAATGAATTTTTACCACATGTCTCGATACCAAGCAAAAAACTGCAAAAAATCACCCAAATATGTATTTATTGTTCGGGTTTATTCTTGTGCTTTTTTAAAACAAAAAGTATTCCCAAGAGTTATTTTTCTTCACATCTTTCTCAATCTACGAGCATAAAATAAGTAGATATTTAAAAAGGCTTGTCAAATTCTTCCACTTTAAATTGTCAGGTGCCCACTGTGTGCCCTTCAAAAATGTAGGCTTACTTACGCGATTGGCAAAATAAGAAAATAGGTGATTATTTTTTTAAATTCATGTTTATAGTTACCTAAAAGTTCCTGTTTAAATTTAACAATGTTTACTTTTGGTTACCAAAAAATTTGTCGATACCTATGTTCGTATCGAGTGAAAGATAATAAGTGACGAGCGGCGGTTTTCGCCTGAATAGATAACTCGAGCGGTTTTTTTAATAATCGAGCGATGTCGGTTATTTCAATAATCGAATGATCAAGCGGTTTTTCGCTCGAGCGATCACAACACTAGTAATTTTACATAACTATTTTTTTCTCCGCCTTACGTATCTCAAAACCTGACCTAACATGTAAACCATAAATTTGGGAAAGTAAGTTCCATAATAAAAACTAAATATGTCAGAAGTTTTTATTTGTGGAGGCATTTGACCCGATATTTCAACTGAAATTATTATGTGAAAAATTTCCCAGCTGAAAAGCCTTAAAAATATTGTTTTTATTGTAAAAAAACTCATTAAAACTGTTTTTATGGCATTTCACTTCTTTACCGGTAAAACCATATAATTTTCTGGGCTTTTGCGTCAGCAAATTCTTTAAAGGGAATTTTATAGAGTTAATAGGCCGCAGAAACTTTTGCGAGAAGGACGCAAAGTAGAGAGCCGGCAACAGAAATATTTATTACATACTTGCTAAGGCACTACAGTTTCACAGTACCTATTTATAGCGCAAAGGAATAGTTCTGCAAAAAAGTAGTAAGGGTTGGTAAAGATTGTTTCACGAAAAATGGATATAACTTAATGACTACCGTAAAAGTACCTGGGCCATCCCATTATTTATGACCGTTTGTTATTATTATGTGGAAAGGACCGGATTGTAATAATTATAATTAAATATAGGCACATCAGGTAGGTTAGGTTGCTTAATTTATATTTAAATATCTATTTGTGGTAAAATTTGTTAGTTTTTGAGGAATGGTTCAAGAATTGTCTTTTACCAAACATTCATCAGAATAGCGTGATAGTAATGGACAATGCAAGCTATCACAGTCGCCAATTACATAAAGCTCCAAGCTCAAATAATACAAAATTGGAGATTCAGAACTACATGGCGGCGAATGATATATATTTTGAAGAAAGTTATAAGTTATAAAAAAAGTGATCTTTTAGAAGTTTTAAAGACATTTTGTATAAAAAAAGTATATGTTTGTGACACATTGGCAGAAGAAATTGGACATACAGTGCTACGGCTCCCACCCTATTATTGCATTTTTAACCCCATACAGCATATGTGGCAACAGTTAAAATCACTGGTTAGGTCTGAAAATATTTCTCCGACTTTAAGTTCTAGTGTTGTAGAATTAATACGAAAATGCTTTAATGATATTCCCCCAGGTAGTTGGAAAAATTCAGTCCGTCACGTAATAACTGTAGAAAATTCGTCTATTAGTCTGGATCGTATAATTAATCCAATTATAATTAATTTTGATGAGGATAGCGATAGCGAAACAGAACTATCTATAGAATGACATTATAAATGTAAATAAATATGACTAGTAATATTTAAATGTTATTTCATTTGATTACATTAATATAATCATATCATTACTTGTTGTCCTTAGTCCGTCCCTTCATACTTCACTTGCTTATCTCCAAGCTCTTGTCGACACAATGGGACCGACCCAGGAAATCATTAAGTCGTATCCAATTTTCGTGAAACGTACTGTAAAGGGGACTACATATTAAATAAACAACAATTAGATATATTTTTTGTTCTGCTTATTAGCAAATTCCAGGAATACCGGAAAATTAAGAGTGTAATAATACCGTATGACGGAATTCTTACGAAAATTTTCTCATATTTTCAGTATTCTCGTAAACGACACTGCTTTTTATTCAAATGGCGAAATCGTTTTTGAAAGGGCCTTTCATTTATTTCGTTAATCTCTAGCGATGTGCCCTAAAATCTATTTCGTTTTATTCTAAATGAAGCATTATGGTTTAATTAAAAGATAAAAACAGAACCTGAACGCCCAATTAACTGAAATGTTTTAATGTTTACCCCAATCTGATATATAGACGTGGGTTATTCTATCCAAAATGGGACACTTATGTTTTCAATTTAAATATAAAGTATTTGCAAACATTTTTCTTTATTGCACTTATACACATTAGTAGTGGAGTCGGCCGGGCGAAAAAAACGTCTCGAAAATCCCTTGACGAAATCGAGTAATTTTTTTTTCACAATCGATGCAGTAGGATCCCATCGACATTCTGACACGATTTATAGGGGGCGCCTCATGCGGGGGGAGGGGGGCACGCCCCGTAAATCTAACCGACAACGGATTATTCTAAATAACTGAACCGGTTTTGTTGCTACAAAAAAAATGTGTCGAATAAACTTGATCCCGATATCTCAATGAGTTCGCGAACTATCGCGATTTTCAACTGCAAAAAACAATAAAATTTAATTAAATATATGTCGAGAAGGGGCGAAGATGGGGCATCAATTTTTCGCGAATCAACGGTTGACACCGAGTACTTTGATAGCCCGTAGTCGATCCTCCACTATAGATATATTTCTCTAAAATATTGAATAATCTGGGAACATTTTCTAAATTCCTTTTTACTCAAATACCTGTTACCAAATTCAGATGATACACGATGACAATTTTCGATAATAAAATTGTTAGTTATTCTTGCCTATTTGAGTAGACTCACCCGTCAACTATCTTCCTTGTTACAGATAAAAGTCAGCTGCGAAATGTTAGAAAAGGTGCAATCGCAAAGAAAAATGTTAAAGTGGGCAATAAGAGACAACAATCGCCAGAAAATAAACATTGCAGTTGCTCCGCTAAGCTTTGTAATTGCTGTAGGGAGTTTAATATTCCAGTAGTGGCTTTGAGAGGTCCAGGTTGTGCCACTTTGCAATATCTTACCGGAGACAAGCTTGCTATATCTATGAGCATGGGAGAGCGAGTACTTACCAACACAACTATATCAAGTAAGTTATTTTGATATATGAACAATCCACATCGAACAGAATTAAGCAAATCAAAATTCTGTTGTCAACATAATACACGCTTGATTTATTAATTCTCTTTCTAACAAAATTAATATCATACTTTTTTGCAGGTAGAAAACCCGATCCAATTTGCATGCCTCTTCCAGGAGGAGTATCCAAATTCTGTGGAAGAGTCTACAACATTGGTCGTAAGGGAGAAAACTTCAATGCTTGCCTCGGTTTGGAATTACGGGCTGCCAACGAAATAGAAGCAGCGATCCGTGTCTCGTGCTTCAGATTCGGCCCTCAAGGTTTAAAATTAGAACCTTCTCAGCCTTTGCCTCAGGTTGAAGAAGACGATGATGATGATGACGATGATGACGACGATGACGATGATGACGATGATGATGACGACGATGACTTCGATTTTGATGATGACGATGATGACGATGATGATAGTGATAATGACGTTGACTCTGGGGATTATGGTACCTTTGGTGTGCTCGATGATGACTTCATCGGCGGATACTTCGGAGGTGACGTCGAAGAATCGTCCTCAGGTATGCATTATTTTATCAATGGTAGGTTTGATGGTTCCGACTCAAAGGGATTACGGCTCGCTGTATTCACTGCTCGAATGCTCGCGGTGTAACATATTACATTACACCGAAATGTTACAAGTCGCCGGCTTTATATCAGTACCCTGCACTTTTAGCTTCAGAACCTTATACGATCACACGAAATGACATAAATATCAAATATGTCAACAAATATATAAATAGTATGCAATATAAAACTAGAGAAGAAATATATCCATATGTTGACGTATTTTATAAATATACTTACCAACTTTAAATTTGATAGCTTTAAAACTTAAATTAAAAAAAAAGTTTGAAATTTACACTCGCTACCGAAAGAGGTATTTTTCGATCTAAAGTTTTCTCATTACTGGTGTTTTAACTCTCACCTTACTGCCTTATCGCAGAATAAGAAAAAACCGCTGAATTCATAATAGATTGGGAACTGTGTTGTTTTTTTCTTGACTGGTTAGTTATTAAGTAATTTTTAGTTTTAGGACACATTACTTGGGAAAAACTGTTGGTTTAAACTAATAGCGTTCTAAAATATTATAAATTTCATGAATGAAGTCCATCTCCCTGTAGAGTGACAGTATAGATGCGGGAGTAAAACCCAAAGCCACTTGTTTATAAAACCTTTTCCATATATTATATGATATGTTTTGTAGATATTATTCTATATAATAATTCTGTAATTTCAGGAAATAAAAAACGTAGAACTACAACTACGACAACTCAAACGCCTTTCAGACGGGTATATACCAGACGACCGGTTGCAACAAAACCTCTAAGAAAAAAAGTGGTTACTCAAAAGCCCAAGCTAGTAAAGAAAGTTTCAAAAGTTCCAATAACGAAGGCGCCAACGACTACAGCATCCACCCAAACGCCAAGTACATCTTCGACGATATCTTATATATCAGTAAATGAAATTATTTTACCTCAAAATAAGAACATGACCCTGGTTATGACGACAGCACATAGCGGTAACTCTACGAGGTCAGAAAATGGTTCATCGTCAGATATTACATTAAATGATCCTATTATAACTACGATACAAACGGAAATGCCATTGGACACTACGACTGTCACAACCTTACCTACTGAGAGTATAGAAACTACTACTCAATCACTTTTAAGTGATGATGATGAAGAGGAGGACGACCCACTGGCTGAAGCAGTTGAGGACGTACTTAATGATGATGAAAGTGGAGAAAATAATGTAGAAAGTGATGAAGATAGTGACGAATCTAGTGAAGAAACCACATCCACCACAACTAGCGATACTAGAGGTGAAACAACGACCGTAAAAAATGATGACGATGAAAAGGAGGGAAAAGACGTTTTTGATGATATTGCTGATGGAGTAGCTGAAACTCTAGAGGACGATGATGATGACGATGATGACGACGATAATGATGAAAATGATGAGGATTCTAATGATGATGATGACGAAGAGGACGACGATGACGATGACGATTTATTCAGAAGCTTCAAATCACCAACGAAAGTTAAAAGCAAAGCTCAAGGCAGGCGGAGCCGCGTCATGAAATTGCATTAGAATAATTATAAATTATTGTGACACTTGTAGTATTTTAAAAAATTACCTTTGGTGATCGCTTATCTCTAGTCTTCCCAAGTGTTACTAAGATTTATGTTTTTATGTACAATCTTTTCAAAGACTCTTCTTATCTCATTGAACATAATTTGAATGTAAACGAAAATATTGTCAATCCTTTACAATAGTGCTCAATACAGTGTAGTTTAGTAATTTACATCATTCAATATTTTCGTTTATATTAAAATTAATTAATTTGATTAATGTATTTATTTATTGACTTTCTATTTATTTATTTATTTTTATTTTTAAAAGAACGCTGTCGATGTAAATAAAAAAAACCTTTAAAATACCTATTTAGACTTTTTATTAATTTAACCAGATTAAATCAGCAATTTGAATTTAAAAGAATTAATTTTCTTTGGCCATAAAATTTTTGAAAGTTTATATTTATGGCGTTATAAAAACGGTTTGATGATAATCGCATCACTAGTTTTAATTTGAAAACCGAATAAACATTTTTTAAATTACATTGAAATATTGATTCAGGGACTTTTGGCAAAAGAAATATTCAATGTCAGTGGTACAAACCAAAAAAAAATAGAAATTATTATTTCTAATATTCTTTCCTACCGCAATTGTACTACACAGTCATCAAGGCAAATCACTTAATTCTTCCACCGTCGGTCTTCGCCCGTTCAGCCCAGACTATGCCTATCACAAAGACTGGTTGCACTCCATATGCAAATCAATCGTGTGCATTTGTATTGGTGTACCCAGACTAGGGGTGAGCAAAATATCGATATATCGAATTACGATATTTAACAAATAAAAATTTTAGTTGACCAAATACGTACTAGAATACTTTTTAATAAATTAATTAATCGATTTCTTGATCATCGATATCGACGTTGGATTTTTAATATCGCACACCACTAATCCCAATGCCCAGTGGCGGTTATTCCACAGGAGCACATGCGCACGTGCACCCCCAAAACGAATAAAACAATATTAATTTAAATTCATTTAATAATATTTATCGTCTAAAGTCCCCTAATATTTTATCGTACCGTCAAACCAAACTGATTATATCTCTAACCGTGGCGCTTTCAGGCCTTCGCGTCAGTCGTCGCTGATGACATCGCATATGCGATCATTTAGCACATAATGCAGTTTCTCTTTAGTGGTGGGCGCGGGGGATAGCGGGGTTATGGCGATTTAACATGGGAAAGGCGCACACTTTTGGTGTGCACCTTTGTCTGTTTGTTCGTGCCTGTATGTAGTGTATAATTCGAGCGTGGATGTTTCAATATTTTAATATTACATGTTTACTTATTAAGTTAAAATGAATAGTTTGACGTTTTAAAAATAACTTTACTTCTTTGAGTTTAGAGCAAAAAATTGAAGTGAAGAATACGGGAAGACCCAAACCCGAAATTAATTTAACGCAGACCACAAAGGGTAAATCTAGGGACTTTATTAAAAATTAAATATATGAAAAAAATAACTGGATTTGTGGATGCAGCACAACCAACCGTTTGTTTTGTTTTTCCTGTTTTTTGTTTGGTCGCGGCGTTGCGGAGCCTGTCTGGACAAATAATGAAATAGAAAATAATCTTCAGAGCATATTTTCAGCCACCTTTAGTACACTTTTACAAATAATTGTTACCATACCAATGACGACCGAAGGTGAACGATGTTTTTCAATATTAAAAGGAATAAAAACATATTTGCGAAGTTCTATGAATGAAGAAAGGCTAACAGCCCTAGCAATGCTATCTATTGTTAAAAAAAATGTATAGAGGGTATTCCAAACTTTAATGGCTGTTATTGATAAATTTTCAACAGTTAAGAAGCGAAGAGTGGACTTCACGTTTAAGCACTATACACTAAAAAAACCTTTCTTATTTTCCAAAAATTGTATTTCGTGATGTAAAATTAAAAAACTTAATGAAAATATGTTTTATCGAACGCATTTTCTTATTGCATTTTTTCTTCCTACGTTTAAAACGCCGAAGAATATAATTATTTGGTCGTTACAGAAAAATAAAATTTTAAAAATAATTTCATGATACTTGTAAACCCCCTCTATCATAGGTCACGAGCCGCCACTGCAAATACCCCTTTTAAATACGATTCCTAAAGCTGGTGCAGATTGCAGGACAAGTGCAAACTTTGTTAAGTTTTGAGACAGAAATCAGGTGTTTCGCTCACGTTTTGTGTGAATTCCATTTAGGTATTTAAGATTTTGACAAATGTGGTTGTTTCATGAGGGAGAAAACTTTTTTTTAAAAATCCTGTCAAAAATGGGATTATATTCGTTTCCAAATAAAAAAAGCAACAGGAACTAAAAAAAATATCGATAATTTTAAAATATTGACCTGTTATTTTTGCATACGATTAAGAGAAAGCATATACCAGAAACAGGGAAAAGTAGAACAGAAGAAATGATGATCATTATTCTTTCGAGCTTGTTTATTGTACAAGCGGGTTTGATCAAGCTCATAATATATTATTAAAAGATGAGGAGTCGTCACCTGTGTGTTATTGTGCTAATTGGAGTAACCGTTATAAAGGAAATGAAATCAGGTAAACAAGATTTTTGTTCAATATTTATTGTTTGATCTTTTATGACATTTTCTCTTTTGGTAAAAATAAAGCAAATTATAGAGGAAGGCAGGAAGGAATACTGAAATGAACAAATCTAGCTAAAGCTTTGGTTTGTTATTAAAACAGTATTTTTAATTGCATTGCCAATTAAATAAATTACCTCTTTTACAGCTAGAATAAAGCGAAGTGAAATTTTAAATGTATATTATTTTTTTATGAAAAAATAAATAATCAATTTATAAAATATTATTTTCTTGACATCTCTCTAATACGAAAAATTGATAGTCGATTTAACACTCCTTCATATCCCATTTTAATTAAGACAGATAGATATGTTAAAAAAAGGTTTTCTCTTCAATTTTTTTTTAAGGGTAGATTTACGGTCAAAGTGGCCATCGATCACGTACACACAAGTTTGACCAAGTCAATTGAGACACCATCATTTTTATACATCTGTAATGCTCAAAACCGCTGCTTAAGGCTGGGTGCACATTTGATTGATCATTTTCATTACTAACATTTAAATCTGTATATTTGTTGACCCGATTCAGGTAAAGGTCTTTCTTTTTGTTATTTTTACATTGATATAGAAAATATATAAGGGGGATCGTTCAACCATGTGCCTCTAGGGTTTAAAGATTCTTTTTCTTTTGATTGAAAATAAATAACGGGGTTGGCAGCAATTCTATCGAATATGTAATGTAGTAGAGTCTAGTTAGGTTACACAGAGGATACGACTTCAAATTTTCTACATATCAGAAAGAAAACCTTTGGGGACTTCTTATAATAAGTGACACCATCTTCCGCAATCTGCGGAGTTTCCTAAAAATTGGAAGTTAAAAATATCGGAGAGTCTGAGTTTAATGAAAAAATGTAATTTCTTTATTTTGTATTAAATTACCTAAGTATATACACGGTGTTCCTTAATGACGTGCTAATATTTCAGGGTGTGATTCCTTAGATCATTTTATAAAAAAAAGTTCATATGTCCGTAACGGCTTAATTTTTTTGCTACAGGGTGTTGAATTTTTATTCTTTAAATGGTTATTTTCTAATATCTCCGAAAGTACTTTAGATATTATTTTCAATTTTAGTAATTATTAATAGGATATAGAATCACAAATTTTAGTTAGAAAAGTTATTCAATTGTTCTACCAGTGGCCTCCCTGCAAACATGTCCAATGATATTTTTTACAAAAAAGATGGTACGCCACTGATATTTTTCCATATGGATATTTTTTCTGACTAACCTGGTCAATTCTACATGAAAACGGTCTCTTGAGTTTTTCTCGTCAGACGTTCTTGATTAATACCACTAAATTCATATTGAAACTCATTATTCATACTTATTAACATTGAAAAACTAATTAATGATAAATTTTGTTTCATAAAAATTGTTGGAGTTGGCAATTCGATGCGGAGACGGGCGGATGTATGCCTTTTAAGTGAAGGCGGTCATTTCCAACAATTTTTATAAAACAAAATTTATTATTAATTATTTTATCAGTGTTAATAATAATGAGTTTCAATATGAGCCTAGTGGTTTCAATCAAGAACGCTGCCTCTGACGAGAAAAACTCAAGACGCCGTTTTTATGTAGAATTTACCAGGCTAACCAGAAAAAATATCCACATAGAAAAAAGTCAGTGGCGTGCCATCTTTCTTGTAAAAAATATCAGAGGGCATGTTTGCAGGGACGCCTCTGGTTGATTGATAGAATAACTTTTCTAACTAAAATTTGTGGTTCTATATCCTATTGACACATACCAAAATTCAAAATAATATCTAAAGTACTTTCGGAAATATTAAAAAATAACCATTTAAAAAATAAAAATTCAACACCCTGTAGCAAAAAATTTAAGGCGACCTAAGGAATCACACCCTGAAATATGGCACGTCATTAAGGAACACCCTGTATACCTTATTGAAGGTTCCTAAAAGTATGAAATTTTTTATGTTTTACATTATTTTCACTTGTACAATCCCTTCTGTAGTTTGGTCTATAAAAATACATAACCAGTATTTTTCTCTGTTCTTACTCTTTACATTGCAATAAATAACGCTATTTTCAAAATGTGTCGGTATATCTAAACGCATGTAAAAGACACTGAAAAGAAAACGTTATAATGTAATATTGTTTAACTAAATTAAACTACATCTTCTCCTGGTAACATTAAAATAAGAAGTTTCCACAAATTTGACTAAGCTCGAGGGATCCCCTTAAACAATATTATTTATTAAAATATTCAAAAGGAGTTATCTCCAGAAGGTAACGAACGTTTCGCGGGAATCTTTTGTAAATATAATTTAGTTAGATGGGAAGAGTATTCTATAAATAAAATATAAAGATCTGTAAGTTACGGCCACATTTGAAAGTGTAATTCGCAGTCTTAAATTAATGAAAATGGGTTAAGGTAAGTTTAAGAACTTGGATAGATAACCAAGTTTACGTTAGGTTGATAAATAGGCTCCAGAACAAAGACTGTAAATTATTGAACCGGTTACTATTAAAAGTTTGGAACGTAGGATATGCCAAGAATTGTGGATTTATAACATGTTTATAGTCAATGCCATATTTTTGAACCTGTCCTATTCACAGTGGCGGCTCTACCACAGGAGCACATGCGCACGTGCAACGCCACAACAAAACGAATAAAAAATATTAATTTATATTCATTGAATATTATTTATCGTATAAAGTCCGACCCTCCCTAGTATTTTATCGTACCGTCAAACTAAAAAAGTCCGACCCTCCCTAATGTTTTATCATCCCGTCAAACCAAACTGTATAGATCCGGCAACCGTGCCTCGGTCGAGGTAAATGACGATTATGACGAGACTCGCTCGGAGTGCGATTAAGTAGTGCAGTTTCTCTATAGTAACAGGTGGTAGCGGGGGATAGCGGGGCTATGGCGATTTAACATGGAAAAGGCGCACAGTTTTTGTGTGCACCGCGCTGTTGTCTGTTTGTGCATCTAGTTAGAAATTCGAGCGGGTATGTTTTAATATTTTAATATTATATATTTATTAAGTTAAAATGAATAGTTGACGGTGGACTATTTAAGAAATAACTTTAGCTCTTTGAGTTTGGAGCAAAAAATTGAAGTGAAGAATGCGGGAACACCTAAACCCGAAATTAATTTAACGCAGACCACAAAGGGTAAATCTAGGGACTTTATTAGAAAGTTTAAAAATGAAATATATGAAAAAAAAATTTATAGAGGGTATTCCAAACTTAATGAGGCTGTTATTGATCAATTTTCTACAATTAAGAACCGAAGAATGGACTTTACATTTAAGCATTATTGTGTAGGGTCGATAAATGTTGTGTATTTCGATAAATGATACTCGATATGATTTAAAACCATTTTATTTAAGGATTTGAACTAAAAAACAATGAAAATATGAAGAATGCCAACTTATCAGTCTCGTGGCTCGATTGTTCTCATCTTGGTTGCGCCTAATGACGTAGCCGTAGATGGCGTAGTGTTATTGGACATCATTCGGTTTTCTTGATATTTTTCTTATTATTTTTTTCTTTCTACATTCAAAACGCCTAGAAAGTAATTGTTTGGTCTTTACACAAAAATAAAATTTTAAAAATAATTTCACCATACTTGTGAACCCCGTCTATCATAGGTCACGAGACGCCACTGCCTATTCAATACTATACGCAGTTTATAAGAGTATAGTGTATATTATAATATTACCTTCATTATATCATCGTATCTATTTAACAGGGTACATAGTCTATGATCTCTCAAAATAATAACTTTGGCTCTAAAAACCAAAGCTCATAATGTACATTTATAAGCACCCGAACCGTATAAAATCTACACCAAACCCAATATCATGCAATGTAACATAAAACCCTTTACCTACTGGATAAATTCCAGTTTCAGCACAAAATGTGTCGGAGTCCTCCATATCGACGGTGTCAACTCCTGCTTCAATCTTATCTACGACAACCCGAAAGCCGTTCCTCCCGTCTTTTCGATTGCCGTGCTCCTGCTTAAAGGGGCAATGTGGATGCTGTACTGGCTATATTTTGGATAGGTTAAACCAAAAAGCTTGTATGAATATGACCTATGAACCGGAGGAGTTTGCTGTTCACGCCGTTATGTCATTAAATGGAGTTCCTTTCTATCAAAACACGTTTTCGGGTAAGTTTCGTTAAGTGTGTAAAAATTGTGTCAACTTTATCAGGAAAATGCACAGGTAGGAAAGAAACACATTCAGATTAGAAATATTTCTTAACTTCATGCAAACTGCAAAAATATTTTTTATTATATTCCTTTTATTTAACACAATTCTTTTTCATGCTAAACAAATATTAATAGAATTAACATCATGACTGGTTTATGCATATTCCAATTCGCACCAAATTTCGATAATCTCAGCGGTAAAATTTTCATTCTGCCTGCTTTTATTTTCCACTGGTGAACAGACAATTTATTAACCCGACTAATTCCTCTGGTGGTTGTTCTCAACAAATTTTATTAAGGTCCTATGAGAGTACAATATTACTTATTCGTAGAACCATGCTTACAATTACAATCGAAAAGTTAATCAAGCTTTTATATGTCAAAGTTTACTTTATTTAATAATTTATGGTTAAGTAAGTGTTTTTTTTTTTGTTAATTTCTAGATCTATTTTTTAAATGTGAATATAATCAAGTAAAAAACACTGTCCTCCAGTTTTTAATATTCTAAGTCAATTGGCCGGACATTTCGCCGTTGAAAATACGCAAAGGCGTATCTCGTTTTTGACAACTTTTCAGGAGATCGATTTAAAGAAATTTGGCTTTACTATCTTAAATGCAAGTTAAAAAGTAAAAACTTAGAGGTTTAGTTTCTGGAGGTTATTTGATACAAAGTAAGGTCAGTAAGGTGCACAAACCAAGTTGTCGATATATTTAATATAAGTATACTATTTTAACATTTATTCAAGATACGCCTTTAAGTTACGCGATTAACAATTGCATTTGCCTCTACGTATGAGATACGCCCTTATCGAATGTAAAGAAGTGTTGGATCTTAGACAATTAATTTCTTATGAACATGTATTTATTTTTTCAAAGAACTATACAGTAAGTGAACAACAGGAAGCTATCGTAATAGTCCAGCAGTTATAAGAATAATAATAAAAATAGGCTACAAAACAAGAACTATTAGCATGTATAACATAAAACGGCTTAAAAGTGATTGTTGATTATATTCTACCTTAAAGTTAGGTAACTTCGTCGAAGATAACAAAAAAAGTAATAAAAAATGTAAACTACAAAATTATTTAGAAGTTGTAGTATGGGGTAAATTTTTATAAAACTGCACGTGTTCTGGTAGGTTTATTACCGGGTTAGCTCCAGCACATAGTGCCATTAGATTATTGTATTTTTCTAAAGTTATTGGACGGGTTTCTTTATTCAACTGTTGAAGACTTATTTTTTGCAAGGGACCGACTTTCCGCTTTAAGGACATTGCTTTATAGTTTTTATTTAAATGACTGGTTTTGAAAAACAGTTTATAGGAATCTTTTTTAATTACCATAAACTCAAATATATCGGTCCACTTGAATTGGTTTCCCTCATCGTCGATCCGAATTGATCGCAATCTAACATTTTCGCTAAATTTTTTAAAATCTAGGAAATCACTGTATGTAAAAGAAAAAACATTGTAAGGTTTTGCCCGTCTCGCAAGGCGGAAAATTGGTGTAAGCTGCTAAGTTCTCCTGCCTTTTTACACAGGAAAAATTGAGATACACCTTGCTATTGCACTATTTACCAAATTATGTTGTGATGCTAAGGCGTATCTCCGAGATCCGCCTTTTTGATATTTATATGAAAGGCGTATCTTGAGAAACGCCTTTAAGTCTTAATTTATTTCTTTAAATTTTGAGTAACGCCTTTTACTTATCGTTTTCTATATAATCAACAGTGCGTATTTGAGATACGCCTTGTCATCACAACTTGAAGAACATTAATGTATGTATATAGGCGTATCTATCTCATTTTTACCAAATTTCGAGATACGCCTTTACGTATTTTCAACGGCGATTTATAAGGCGACAAATATTTATATAGTTGTTCGTAATTCAGGTCAAATATGTTAAGACCTATTATCTGAATTAAATTAACATTTAATAACTAATTAAAAATTAATTATCGGAAAGTAATTGACACGATTTAGTCCATAACTTTTTCGTCGTCAATTAAACGGGGAGATAATCTCGGCCGTTACGTGGCAGAAAAACAAGGGAAATAATTAATTGTAAACAATTATTTCCTTTTATTTCTGACGAAAATAATCGAGGGTACGAAATACTATTCTCGCGAGAGTTAGTTGAACTGACAATCGGACAAAAAATCGATGTCAATTATCTCTAATTTGAGCACAAATAAAAATCTTGACTTAAAATTCTGGCAAACTCTTTTAGTCTTTCAATGCTAACACAGTTAAGTAGCTTCAGGCTTAGGGGAGAGTCGCGGCATTGGTGAGTACCATAAACATATAATATAAAAATGGAGACAAAACAGTCCATTCATAAAACACCATTTATTTACAATCATGCACAGTTTAAAAAAATGGTAACGCTGTAATATGGTAAGCGTTTAGATAATTTCGATCTATCATTAGTCATAAATAGATAACACTAGACAACAAATTTTAGGTTATTCGTTGTATATTGTATCAAAATGCATTTTTCTTGTTGATTTTGGGATGCTGAATACAAAAATGATAATGAAATTAAAAACTTAGTTGCCGTTTTCAAGAAAAAAGTTTCTTATATTATTTTTAACAAAAAACTAGATAATTTTACACTTTTAGAGTCACTAAATGCGCCGTCGTTTGGCTATTGTTTCTGGAGCATCACTAACAAGAGTCAAACAGTAGTCGGCAACCATGGAAGCATTCCAGTTTCCCTGGTACCTATTCTCCATTGTTGATATATCCTGATGGAAGCGTTCGCCGTGCTCATCACTTACAGCTCCGCAGTTGTTAGAAAAAAGTTCAGTTAGGAGTGTAGGAAATGGATCTTTAGAGACATATTGCAACCCATTTTTTGATACGACGACAGCACATTTTCAACAGGAGTAACGTAAATTGTCAGCTTTTTTATTTCCCAAGAAATTTCAAGCATTTTTTTCAATATCTGTTAGAGTGCTGTCAAAGTGTTCGTCTTTCAGAATATTTCGAATGTGTGGCCTTCTACCTTCTTTAATTTTTGCTTCACTTAGCCTCGGAAAATGCTGGCCCAGAGGTGGTAACAAACTCTTTTTGGAGTCTACCAATGGCATATGTTCTACATTCTTTTGCCCTGGATCTAAAGATTGTCGAACAGGCCAGTATTGGTTATGGTAATGAAGTGACCTTGTCCGACTGTCCCATTAACATAAAAAACAACAAAATTTGGTGTAGCCTTGCTGCAACCCAAGCAACCTTTAAGTCGCCACATATCTGCCATTGTACTCATCATATTTTATGGTTGTCAATAGGATCTTCGTATTGGCGTATGATTCTTTCATGTGAACTACATATCCGAAAGGAATAGACGGAAGAGTATTGCCAATATGTAATAGTACTGCCTTTAAACTCAATGTTGAACTATCTATAAACAATCTCCATTCCACTGGTTTATAGTTTATATTTAAAGCCGCCAATGTTATTGCAGAAACCCAAGTTATTTTCCATGTAAGAAAAATGGTGCTAGGCCTTTATGGCGTTTACGAAAAACACTTACAGAGACATCGTCTTCTAATAGGTTCCACTGCTGCAATCTTGATCCTAGTAACTCTGCCTTACTTTTTGGAAATTCTAGATCTCTCACGAGAGGACACAATCCCGACTGAGCAGGTACTACTGGTTTATTGGCTCTTATTATAGTACCGACCTCAGGAAAACAATAAAAATGGTCATAAACAAGTGTCCTTTTATCCGTTTTATTTATTTAAAAGAGGGTAGTAAAACACTATTTATTTGCCGCTTAATTAAAATTTCAATATTATCGCTTTTTTAGGACGGTTTCGGCTCAGTCGGCATTGTGTCAATATCCCTATTTAGGTAAATTTAATTAAAACGTCGCGGTCTTATATTTGTGAACAAATTTTTATTATACAGGGACTGTTCAGTACAAGGCAGACATGGAAGTGGATTTACATGGGTTTAAATGGATATCGCTCTTATTTTAAGCAATAGGGGGTTCGGACTTCGCATATGGGGGATCTTCCACCATGCGGTGTTGTCGTGGTAAATTTCCTTAACTTGGTGAGAATGTAGGTTTGGCAATGTAAGATCCATATATTGTTATTACAATACAAATATACCACGTGTGTTCTTGCTGTTACAGTGTTAATATATTAGGGACACATGACGTCACGTATCTCTTAAACGTGAACTAATATTTTTAAAAAAAGTTTATTTTCGGTTTTAGCACACCTAAAATAGTAAGATTTAGTTGATTTTATTTTATATACGTTTTCGTTGTTGTCCAGTGTAATCGCAGTGGAAATAATTACAAACAACATGAAAAAATGAATGAAAGTTCAAAACTTCAGGGTCACACAGGTAGTATAATCGGTCGTACGTGCGTACAGCGTTGCCACGGTGGTTTCCCTAAATCATTGGAATTTAATATTATACTTTTCGGTTTCAAACTCAAGCGGTAGATTTAGGACCCTCGGCACAGACTTGGCATCATTGATTACTGTAATAAGTAAAACAACGATAATTATACTGACGAACATTTTTTAAAAATTTTTTCCTCCCTGGAATGATTTTGGCTGGATTTTATATATTTTGGCCTGCTGAATCCGGATCTGGCCTCAGATTTTCGATATCAGCCTCCAATGATAAGGGAGGGACATATGCTTTGAACAATTAGAACTATATAAAATATTTTATTAACAGTTAGCTTAGGTACATTATAAACATTTATAAATAATTTAAAATTTAATATTTACTTCCCTAACGTCTTTCTTTTATAACAACTCCTGGATGTGTCTCGTATTAGGGTCCAGCAATAGTCGGCTAACATATTCGGGCTCCACTTTCCTGTATACCTTTTCTCTATGGAGGCAATATCTTGGTGAAATCGTTCTCCATGCTCATCTGATACTGCTCCTAAATTTTCAGGAAAAAAGTCCAAATGAGAATGGAGAAAGAAGTTTTAGTGACATGTTGCATTCTAAAATATGATAGGCCGTGAGTAGTTCTTCCACGAGTTCACGATAATTTTCTGATTTATTATTTCCAAGAAAATTGTTGCAAACACTTTCAAATGCATTCCATGCCCGCCTTTCATTGTCACTTAATATTTGCCTGAACTTCGCCTCTTCAAACAATTTGGGGACCAACAAAAATTCCTTCTTTAATTTTGGCCTCACTGATACGTGGAAATTTGTATTTTAAATACTTCAAAGCATTTCCTTCTCTATCCAGTGCTTTAACAAAATTTTTGATCATACCCAGCTTAATGTGAAGTGGAGGTAAATATATTTTTTCTTTCTGAACTAATGGTTCTCGGGTCAAATTTTTAACGCCAACTTGTATTGTGTCACGTGGAGGCCAAACCTTAATTTTATAATGTTTGTCTCTTGCACGGCTGTCCCATTCACATAAAAAGCAACAGTATTTTGTATAGCCTGCTTGCAGTCCTGTCAGTAACGCCACCACTTTTAAATCTGCACATATGTTCCATTTGTGATCTTCGTACTTTACACATCTTAGTAACATCGTAAGATTGTCATATGTTTCTTTCATATTTACCGAATGAACTATAGGAACCGATGGATACTCGTTTCCATTAAAAAGTAAAACAGCTTTTAGACTTGTTTTAGACGAATCTATGAATAGTCTCCATTTATCGGGAGTATATGGTAAGTTCAGTTCGGTCATTAGGCCAGGTATGTCATGGCAAAATACTAAATCACCTTCCACTGCAAAAAATTTGTGAGAGTAGATTGCCTTTTCCTGTAGATGGACACCTTCACTCCTTTTCCCAGGAGCTTCCACTGCTGCAGGCGGGATCCGAGAAGTTCAGCTTTTGTTTTCGGGAGGTCCAAGTCACGAACAAGGTCATTTAATTCACCTTGAGTGATTAAATGAGGTGTATCAGGCAAATCATGAGAACTAGGGATGTAGCTTGGTCCGGCTTCTGGTGAAATACTTCCGGAGTCTGATTCGGAATCAAGCGTGTAACTCTCAGGTGGCTGGGGAATGGGTAATGAGTTTGGGAATATTGGGGTACTGAATGCTACGCTTTGTTTTGCTAGTAATTCCTTTAATATTCGTCATGCAAAAATAACAATCATCTACGTGATTACGAGGTTCCCTCCAAACCATTGGAACTGCGAATGGCATAGATTTATGAGTACCTTTCAGCCATCCAGTCAATATTCTCGAGCACGAACTGCAACACATTTTTGGGGCCCAGGACCTATCTTCATCGCCAACTTTGCATCCAAAGTACAGTTCATAAGCCTTTTTTACTAATGGAGATATCGGTTTTTGGTACGCTTTCGCGGTAACTTCGCCACAAATATAACAGAAGGTATCGGCTTTATTAACGCAAACACGCATCGACATTTTTGGTACCGTTTTACTACGCACGTAGATCTAAGTGAAAATATTAATATATGTTTACTAAATGATTATATAGTAACGACTAAAGGGATATTTCAAGCATAGATCCAAATAAGCTACAAATAACAATGGGGCGACCGTTTATTACCTATTAATGGGCCTAGTCGACCCTTCCAAGAAATCTGAGGCCAATATAAACATTTGAGGGTCAGTTGGATATTAGTTTAAGTCCAAATGGTACAAAATACACGATATTTTTATAAAGAGGATTTTTGTGTTGATGTATACGGATGGTTCATGACTGGTAATGGACAGTAGAATCAAACTCATTTTAAAATTTTATTAATTTGTAGCTAATTTGAATTTGTTTATGCACATGAATACCCGACAGTCCACTACTGTGCAATTCAAATTTCCCATTCACGGCGAAAAGCTGATTGTTTACTTAGAGCTGTTTCTATTCCGCGAGGAGCGCGAGAGATTCTTTAAATTACAATTTCTGTGTCTTTTTTACTCTTAATATTACAATTATATTTATATACTTTTTCTTGTTTTTGTTGTTCAATTGCCACATCAAAAGAAAATCAATGCTTGATTGTGTTGATTAAAAATGGCAAATCTTAAACAAGATTTTTAAATTTTTCTCAAAGCGGATTTAAAAAACGAAATAACAAAATACAACCGTCTGAAATGTCACCGACAGATTTTATCTGCAGTAATCTCCCTTATATTCCCTCTAAAATTGAGGGAACGCAAAGCCTATAAATTTATACCTGAAAGTGACTAAAGTTCCGAAGAATTGGATTTTTATCCAATTTAAATAAAAACAAATCTTAATATAATGCTTCCTTCCTTCGCTCCTGTCGGAACTAAAATTGAGATCCAGCTGTAAACTTTTTATATGATGCCAATTTAAGATCTTCGACATACTTGTCGTCTTAAAACTGCCGCTGAGAGAGGCAACATTTAATGAATTCCGACTATTCAAATCTACAAGGACCACTCTAACAAATTTTCCAGAGTTATATTCCTAAAATGCATGTAAACTTGTGTAATTTCACGATACAATATACAGTGGCCGGCAAAAGTTATGGGAAACTATTTTCTTATTGACATAATAAAAAACTTTATACGCCGATTGCCTTTGCGTGTTTGTTAAAACCTTTATTTGTCACTTGATTTCTCGTTTCTACTACTTGTAGAGGCAATGGTAATTTATCATATAATTACAGTCTTTTAAGGATCGGTGGAAAACCACGTAAATTACTGTGAATTTACGTATATTGTCTACGATGATAATATCCTTTTTGCTTTCAGCTTAAATGATATTTAATTTATAACGTATATTAATACAGGAATGTAAGATCAAGTTTCATAATCTCATGAAACAAAAGCTCTGTCTTATTAAGGAACTAGACACAATATATATGCTGATGAAATTTAGGTGTATATTTTCCCTTTCTGAATAAGTTATTGTATACGCTTTGTGGACAATAATTAAATATTACCTCTTTCCCAAATCCGCCTTGTCACCACCGTTTTAGCCCGTAAGACACCTCAAAACAAATTTACATACATTTTAAGTTTAAGGGTAGATTCTCTAGCCTTATAACCATATTTAATTTGATTATGCTGTTCCTCAGAGAATGTATAACGCGTTTCTCTGTAGGACGCATCGAAAAACAGAAACCGTTTGTTTTCGGCTTGGCGTTCTGCTTAGAGAATTTTGGCAAAATTGGGAAACTGTTATATTCTGAGAAAAGGATAAGATGGATATATCATACGGGGTGTTATGGAAATGACGTATTATATTTAAATCGGCAATTCCTGAGATGAAAACAAATTGAAGAAAAATATCCAAAAATGGCGCTTTAATTTAATATGCCCTGTACATGACCTTATGTCAAACCAAAAATGACCACGTGGTGCCCCTGTCAGGAAGGTAAACGAAGCAACATATGGCGAAAAACGTCACTGAATCTTGAACAGTGTTGTCATATCTCCAGGGTAAACTCTTTAGAAAGTCAATAACCGTTTGACAGATTGCAAGTTGTTTATTTTTCAGGGTACATTATTATAAACTTTTACGTTCAGTTCAGTTCGCTGGGAAACAATCTCTGATTTATAAACTTGAACTGACTCGAACGAACCGCCGCGGAGTTTATAAATGGCCAGGTATGTTCTCATTTGTTCAATTCGAACGACACCCGTCAGATCTGGACAACTTAAAAGTTTATAAATGCCACTTATCCTTTAGAAAAAAAAAATGCAATTTTAAAACCAACTTAATTTATAAAAAAACACCAAGTACCTAGGTAACCCGAACAAAAACAAACCGGCACAATAATCTCACAAAATCGCGTCTCATGAACACATCTAAGTACCATTCAATCTGAATTAGTATTTTGAAGTGCTACTGTGTAGACAAAAATACGCCCTTATTGTTTGAGTGGTCTGGGAAATAATGTATTTAACATCTAAAAATTTTAAAAATAAATAACACGTTGGTTCCGTCGATCGATATTGAACTGCTGGACTGGGGCACTGCCGTCGCGAAAAGAACACATAACTTAATAATTTAAAAGCGGGTTTAAGTATTAACACACAAATCTGCTTGAAAAAATAGTAGGAAACCGGCCGACTTCTTTAATCAGCTGATCTTGGACAGCCGGGTTGCCTACTCTTTACGCGACTGCAGCGGCTGGGGTTAATACTTAAAAATACAGCGTTGCCACTTTCGATGTTTTATAAGGTTATATTCATTAAATGCAGAATTTCCTTCTGTAATACTTTTCTGTATAATGATAGTCTCGGAAATGGCAACCGCGCTAGTTGGACGAGACGATTTATTTTGAAAGGGTTGTCCTGTCTATCAACATAATTATTTCATCATTCTTCTTCAGTGAAGGATTAATAAGTTTGATTAGCCCATTAGAAATTAGCGTTTTTATTATTTCTGAATTTCTATTGCGAAATAATTTGTATCCTGTAGTGCTGTTGTTTTATGTGTACGGTAGGTTATTGTAAAGTGTAATTATGCGTTAGTATTTATTGCTTTTGTGTAATCTAATAATAAGTGCATATTTTCAAAAAAAACTAATTGGAAACTCGTGGGTGTCTATGTGTTTCTTTAATTGATTTAGTGCAAATGTTCCAAGAGATTGGAAATAAGAGGCCGAATGGGGTTTAGTGGGTATAAGCTTATAATGCAGTTCCACATTATCATCAGGGTACGTGATGAGTATAAAGCTTTTCCCATAAAAAAAAACCTGAAGATGCATGTGCCCTGGATTACTTGCTAGTGTACTGTCACCTGTATTCACTTCTATTTGGATACTAGATAAACTAAATATTATTTTTATCAGAATCTAAAGTTTCACATTTTTCACACAGTTGGCAACATTGGGCCTGAATAACTGTTGATTACACAGCTTGGCAATGTAATATGATCATATATGAATGTGCCGGGTGGGTTTAGGGGTGAATTACCCAACTTCTTAAACATTCGATTTAAAAAAAAAATATATATATATAGCGCTTCTCTAGGACACCCCAAGAGTCACCCATTTAAATATAATACGTCATTTCCATAACACCCTGTATACAGTGACAGGCAGAAACTTTGATTATTGTTCCTTAAAAGAAGCATAGTGTCATTTTAATCCCAATGGAATTCTCGTTTTGGGAAAATACGAACGACCAAACCGGTTAAAACAGATTGCCTAGAAAGCCCCACTCCCCACCCAATTATTTTTCTATTTAAACAACAGATAACTAGTTAGTTGGAAGTTATATCGATGCCTAAGACATTTTTTTCAATAAACAATTAAATTTCATCTATACCTACTTTTCTGCCGGCAACCAAGAATATAACCTTATTTTTTATCCGTTCCCTGCACTCTTTACTATGCTGCTAAAATTCTCCAAGACCAAAGCACCAAAAAGCCAATTAGATAAAGATATAGGACAGCGGAAAAGCTATTTTGACCTCAACAATCCCCAACTTGTGTACTATATCAACCTAACGTCCATTTCGATATGTTAAGAATCCCTGACATAGATTCATTCACAGCCCTTAATTTTAGAGCTAATTTATAACTCTCCGAATAAGATACGAACGTTAAGGGGATAAATAATAGATTATTTCTTCCATTAAAAATTATTTGGATCGATTACCTTACAGTATGAAATTATTACATAATATTTTTCGATCAATAGAATTCGATCGATTGAACATTATCCCGCAGATACCCCGTTGCGGGGACCTCTATTTTCTTACTTGAGAAAGGTCATGTTTACCTGTTTACCCCTTTTTACCTCCTTCCCCTCAACAAACCCCAATATTGTCTACCGACCTGGCTTAAAATTATCGTCCTTTATTAAGAAAACTAAGAAAATATGTGTTTTCTAGTCAAAATTAAAAAAATAATTTTTGAATGAACTACGTATGGTTTTATATAATTTAGATTCGATATCAAAGAAAGCAGTAACCAGTCAAAGTTAATATATACAGGGTGTCCCAGAATATGTGGGCAAACTCCCGGGTTCAGATAGGACACTTAAAAATAACAGGAGAAGTTCATATACATTTTTCTTCATACGGCCACCCCTAAGGAGGTACGGGCCCATAACGGACGTCTCTGGAAATTGTTGATTTTTAAATAATTTTTTAAGTACTAGGTGTAATTTAATAATTTTTTAGTATAATGTTTACTAGATGGGTCTCCTTGAAATTCGCCCTTTTAAACACATTTAGATTATTTAGTTTGACAGGGACGGACTAGACGTAACACAAAAATGATTTTATTTTACACCCTATATGATGAAGGAACGACATTAATATTTTGTTGGATACTCTAAACCTTAAGCTGAAAAAAAGGTACTCTTGATCAATGTCGATAAAATGAACTGTTTTCGAAAAAAATATATTTTTGTTCATACATTAAATGCATGTCGGCATATTCAGAATATGTAAATTCCATTACTAAGTTAGTAACTAATAAGACAAAGGAGAAAAAGCGCTAATTTCAAGACACTACCATAAACTGACACTGGCATAAATATTCTTATTTAAATCGGTACATGTGAAAAATACCATAGCAACAATGATGGAATTTTATGAACATAAAACAACAACCAATGCAAAAAACCATTTCTTTTTCAAAAACAGTTCATTTTATCGACATTGATCAAGAGTCCTTTTTTCAGCTTAAGGTCTAGTCCGTCCCTGTCAAACTAAATAAGCCAAATGTGTTTAAAAGGGCGAATTTTAAGGAGACTCATCTAGTAAACTTTATAATAAAAAATTATTAAATTACACCTAGTACTAAAATTATTTAAAAATCAACGATTTCCAGGGACTTCCGTTATGGGGGGAGGCCGTAGGAAGAAAAATTTATAAGAACTTATCCTGTTATTGTTAAGTGTTCTATCTAAACCCGGGATATTGCCCACATATTCTGGGACACCCTATATACAGTGAGTCCCAGAAGAAATGTCTAAATTCATTTAAAATTCAGCGGTAAGTTTTTTCAAAAAACGCTCGTACCCGTCGATTTTGATTTTTTAATTTATTTTTTTTTGTGGTAATTTCATGTATACAGGGTAGCTCAAAAATAAGTTACGACCATCAACTTCATTTTTTCAAATGAAAACATATATTTTTTATTTCATTTTTGAATTTTGCATTGAATTCTAAGCAGGTTTCATGTACCATGTCCTATACATAAACTCAACAGTTATTGAAAAAATTAGGATTGAACATATCATTTAGGGAATCCAACGATCTATCAAATCTTCTGGCAATATGGCATTTTGGGCTCCATAATAAGTAAGAGTGTACTGTCTCACTGTCACCGTTTATTTCCATAGAAACTGTATTACAATTTTATTTCAAATAAGTATAATTATTGTCAAGCGTAGTTTCAAAGTTGCGGTTTTCACAATAATGGTGAAGTTAACGGAACGGGAAAAAATTGAAATTCTATGCATGGTTGGGTTTGGTGATAAAACACGTACTCAAATAGAAACAGCCCAATTATTTAATGAAATCCATCCTGATCGTCCTCCCATATGTCAAAAGATGGTGAGTAGAATAGAGGCTAAGTTTAGAGAATTCGGTCATGTTAGAGATTTGCGTAAATCTGGTCGTCCTACTCGAGATGAAAATGAACAACTTGACGTTTTGCTTTCCTTGGAAGAAAATCCATGTACTCCCCTGTCGCACATTGGGGCCGATTTACACATGCCGAAATCTGTTGTTCACCGAGTAGTTCAAAAGCACAAATATCACCCATACAAAGTTATTCCAGTGCATGAGTTATTTGAAGATGATTTCGATAGGCGAAGTGAGTTTTGCGGACGCATGCAAAATATGTGCAATCTAGATAATAATTTAGTAAAAAATATTATTTTTTCGGATGAAGCTACGTTCTATTTGAATGGTAATGTGAACAGACAAAATTGTCGATATTGGGCAACAGAAAATCCACATTGGATGATAGAGGTTCACAGCCAGTACCCTAAGAAAATAAATGTTTGGTGTGGAATCGTACGCGAAAGAGTAATTGGTCCATTTTTCTTTGAACAGTCTTTAACCGGACAAGTATATCTCGAATTTCTCCAACTAGAATTAATTCCAGCATTAGTGGCTTTATTTCCGAATCCATTGGATCCAGACTCCCCTGACGAAGAACTGATATTCCAACAAGATGGTGCTCCTCCGGACTATGCGGCCACTGTGCGCACATTTTTGGATGAAACCTTTCCCAATCGGTGGATTGGAAGGAGAGGACCTATCGAATGGCCTGCTAGGTCGCCAGACCTAACTCCGCTGGACTTTTTTTTGTGGGGTTACCTCAAATCAAAAGTATTTGTTAACAGGCCAAACAATATGCAGGAGTTGAAAGAAAGGATCCGAAGAGAAGTGCGTGTCATAACTCCGGAAATGGTTGGAAACGTGCAAAGAGATTGATCGTCTTGGATATTGTCAAGCCGTAAATGGCGCACATTTTCAACATTTAATTTGATTTTGTTGTGTTTTTTTTTAATAAACAGATCTTACTTATAGATATGTTCAATCCTAATTTTTTCAATAACTGTTGAGTTTATGTATAGGACATGGTACATGAAACATGCTTAGAATTCAATGCAAAATTCGAAAATTAAAAATATATGGTTTTATTTGAAAAAATGAAGTTGATGGTCGTAACTTATTTTTGAGCTACCCTGTATACATGAAATTACCACAAAAAAAAAATTAAAAAATCAAAATCGACGGGTACGAGCGTTTTTTGAAAAAACTTACCGCTGAATTTTAAATGAATTTAGACATTTCTTCTGGGACTCACTGTATAACAAAATTTTATATTGATTAAAAATATTCATAGAGTTTAAGCGAAATAAACAGAATATTTTGCTTAAATGCAAAATGTTAATGACTTTATTGCACAACTAGCAAGGTTAAAAATTTACAAAACTAGGCAAACAGTGCTATGGGGGCAAAATCGAAATTTAAATTTTAAAGGATGCTCGGAATTCAATAAAGGCTTCCCGGCAGTCATGAAAAGCCAACGCCTGTATAAAAATATAGTCACGTATGTACAAGGGCAATATAAGGACTTTCGTCCACCTATTCTAAATATTTGAATTTTCATTAAACCGTTTAATATCAATACAATCGGTTCGTGTTTCATAGAAATTTGTCCCGTATCGAAGTAAAGGAAATACTAGAGTTAAAGTAATTCTAAGTAAATCATTATACTTAAACTTGTAAAGGACAATTAACATAACCCTAATAAGCTAAGTGTTAATTCTTAACAATATGCAATTTAATTTGCCATAAATTTAAACTAAACCAATCACCGCCGCCCTATTCTTAACACTACGGTTATGAATTAAGTTGGGTAAACTGACCCTAATTGTCTGTGCTTGCTTAATTAATCTCTTCTATTCAATTCAATCATGGCGTTCTTGCTTAATTAAAGCAAAGAACTAATAAATGCCGAAACAATTAAATAATTCGACTGTGGATTTCTACAATTATTTCCTGATCTTCCATCTAATTCTCTATACAACATATTATACCAGCTAACCAAAATATTATATCTTAAATAGATATTTTATTTTATTGTAATTAATAAAAATGAAATTTTTAAAAATTTTCAAAAATCTAGAATAGCAAAACATATTCCAAACATCTTAATCTAACACACAATAAATTTACTAGACGTCCATACTGTATAACTTTTTCAAGTCCTGCATTGCAAGGTTTCTTTTTTGTGGTATTATAATCTAACAAACTTCCTAGTTACAAAAGCTAATAGCGACACTAGAAGTTAACAAATAGCTGACTAGGCATGTTTTGAGGTTGAAGTTTTTGTCAAGTTTACTAACAGTCAAACTTTAAAATACTATGCTCTAAGGTTTGTCAGTTGGGAATTATCGAGAACAGGGCTTCTTTATAATTTCAAATATTTTTCTATTTACATTTTACTTTACTTAAAACAATGCAACAATACAAATAAATTAGACTGTAAATCAAAAATAATCAGGTGGTATTAATATCAAATACCAATGTATAGGAAAATTATTATTTCCCAGATCACCCGATGATACCTTATACAAAATGGCATATTTTTGTCTACACAGTAGCACTTTAAAATACTATTTCAGATTGAATGGTAGTACCAAGAAAAGGCAGCCTTTTCGATTGATAGGATGTAACCACCTGCAGACCGGTTTCGAACTATTTTGTTCTCGTCAGTACAGGGTAGATGTACATACCTATCATCGGAGAAGACTCTAATACTTCACGCTGTATTATCAACGGCAGTCGAGAAAATACAGCGCGCAGCGCCATCTCTTAGCAGTCCCACACAATCTGAACAGACGTTATTTGAATAAATCAAAAATAAAAGGTCTATACTTTTCAGGTGGTATTAATATCAAATACCAATGTATGGGAAAATTATTATTTCCTAGACCATGATACCTTATACAATAAGGGCGTATTTTTGTCTACACTACACAGTAGCACTTTCGGGTCGGGTATTTGAAATTACACTGTACTCATAATAAAAATTAAATAAATTTGCTGTGCATAAATCCGTTTATTTTCATTTTTAGGTAAAAATCCCCCTCCAATTTGCGTTCGCCTGCCACGAATACAATTTGTTAAATTCTGTGTCGAGTTTTCAAATGTCTACTTTGCCAATCGTAATGTACATCTTTGCATAGATGCAGCAGCCAACTGGGAAGATTTCACCTTATTAGAATGGTCCTTTGATTGTGTTCGGATGGGCATGTCAGGATTCGCAGTTATCAATCCTGAGGATGGCGGTGGATTACCGGAGAAACCCATCGATTCTATAGATCAAACAGATGAAGATTACGACGATAGTGCGCGAAATAACCCGGTTATAAGCAAGGATCGTGACGATACGGAAGCAAAAATTATATTTCACCGTACCTTAAAAAGGAGAGGCATTTCGTCTGATAAACGCCTGGTTTCTGTAAAAAAGGTTAAGGGTGGGAATTTTATTGTCTTCCTCAGGGATAATGGGGAATGATAAGAAAAGGTTGTCTAGAGTATTTATTTTTGTTATTTTTTAGTAAAGTCAAGTATTGGTTTTCTGTTATGTTGTGTGAGAGACTCGGCGGAACCTAAACAGAAGACAAATATTATTTATTTTCCTGTATTTATTTTACGAATAGGTAATAGATATATGAGGAATATACTTATATATAAATATTATTTAAGAAGCTTGTTTCTGCATGCTTTAGTAGGCTCTAGAAAAAATTATATTTTCAGTTGTGGGACAAAAACTTTAAGAGATTCACAAGCTCGACTAATATTTTATGGGTATCATTTAACTGGTTAGCAAGATATTCTTATTTTTGCGAACAGAAAAATGTAATGGGTCAGCCAAAATGGCTAGTTGGTCAGGAACATATGGACAGCAAACATTTCTGAATCGGTCAGTAATTAAAGTCACACTAGAGTGCTCTAAATTATTTTTTATTAAATATATAAGCCGCTATGAGCGATCCACTTTTAATCAGATATTAGTAAGCAATCAGCGGGTAAGCAAAATAGTTAATCCTGGTCATCAAAAAAAAAGCAATAAAACGTGAAATAGTTACACTGCCCTGGGAAAACAAGTAAAAACCCGCCCCCGCTACACCTTTTGTAGCCGATTTCCTTCTGTATTCGGCGAAAGAAAACATAAGAAAATTACATAAATTGACAGTGCCCTGGGAAAACAAGTGAAAACCCGCCCCCGCTACACCACCTTTTGGGCCTTGACTCCTACACCGAATGAAAACACATGCACGCAATTAGCTACTCGTATCACGCGACTGCTTTCGCTCCGCCCACAATAACGAACTTTGCCGATTATTCAAAACAAACGCAATCCAATGATTTATATTGATAACCATTCTTTAACATGCAAACCTCTGAAGTAAACTGCTTCTAGAAATGTTTTTTTCTACTGACCAATTGTAAAATCTTGCTGACCAAGTAATCATTTCGCAGCTCGACTGTTAATTAAGCAAACACATGATATCTGGGTATTGTTATGACTATGACTATGACTATTACAAGCGGATTGACATCGGTTAAATTGTTGACAGTTTGTAGCATTTTTTGCAGAACAAGTGTTGCAGCCTGGTTTTTATTTATTACTGATCAAATGATTTAATGGCTATTTTTTGCTGCGAACCAATTTTAATAACGGCAAACCATTTAATTACTTCTCATATTTTATTAAAGACTTGGCGTGTGACAGCTCAGCGGTCAACAAGGCCGGCAACCAGGTCGGCGGCATAATGTGGACCCGCCTTTACGAATTTCAAGACGTGAATCTAAAAGCCCAACAGTAGAATTGGGCTCTTAAAGCATTTGCAATTCACACGGAAAATCCTCATTTTGTTTGAGCCATTGTCAAGTAAAACTTCATTCGGCCCATTCATCTAACACGTATATCGAGTGCTTTGTTTTGTTTTCCGTTGAGTGCTCGAGAGCCCAAAAGGCTTTTGTGGAGGTTAACGACTTAAGAGCCCAATTATTAATTAAAACGAAATAGCTATCTTCAAATTAAATCGGAGATACGAGTCAAGAATGGATTTAAACGGGTAAAACTAGGGTAATTGCCCAAGAGATTTCCGTGAAGAACATTAACTTGCGTAGGGTAATTTTCTACTGCGTTACATCTTAATATTTTATATGTTTTGCAAAATAGCCTCTAATAAAACATTTTTTTCCACCGCATTTTTTTAGACAGGTGATTTTTTTTTAAAAGATATGAAATTTTAAATCTTCGGGGTGGCTTGTGCCAAACCTTCAATGCGATTTAATCTTGACTTACCTTATTTTTCTGTGTATAAAGGAACTTTTTAGACCCAGTTTAGAATTTGCTTTCCTCAATTTATTCGGTTATGAATATTTCTGTAGTTTTAGTTTTAGGAATAATTTAAAATGTAAACAACAAACAAACGAAACAGAGCCAATATTTATTGTGGTAATTTGAAATTGTAGTAACAGTAAATATACCTAGAGTCTGTAAAAATTTCAAAATTAATGATTTATGTGTATTTTAATATCACTATAAACTTTATAAACTGTAAGATTCCAACGGACTGAAGATCGCCGAAACATAGATTGTGAACTAATAAAGAATTTGACGGTGTAGACATTCATTTTATTTCATCAATAACTTTTATACTTTTATCCTTATAACGCTTTATTGAAGCGTGAAAATAGTATAATACGTGATCACTAGCAAAAATGAACGAAAAATGTTGTAGAAATAAAGAAATATCCAAATTTTAACAATCGATCTAATTTCGCATTTAGAGGGGAGGTTCAAGAAGTCTTTTTAATTGCTCAAATCATTGTTAACCGAAACAAATCAAATGAAAATCATCAACTCCCGTAAACCCAGTTTCGAGAGCGAATTAATTATTTTATTTCGGAAAAGTTTTGCGGTAAGTCAATTAAAGTTTTTTTGTTTATTCGATTTTCGGTTTAAAGCTTAAGAAACGAAATTATGACATCAACTCTCTTACAATGGAAGAGAAATACCTCTAATACTTTTCACCCTTTATGGTTTTCGTCCATTTCTCGATGAAATTTCACGAACAATAAATTCTCTTATTAAAAGTTTGTTTGTCCCCTTCACCCAAAATTTTCAAATAGCAATCGAAAATATCGCACAAAAATTTCCTAAATAAATATAAATCAATAAGCTTATTTTATTTACCGTGTAAAATCTTAGAAATTAAACTTACTCCAAATTCTAATAAATAGCATCGTTTTGCATTGCAGTCAATATTCTAAATATATTACAATAAAAATGGATAAATACCTAAATCATTTTATAGTATACGCATACGGGACTTCTGGAAAGGTAAAGATTGTTTCACGAAAAATGGATATAACCTAATGACTGCAGTAAAAGTACCTGGGGCCATCCCATTATTTATAACCCTTTGTTATTATTATGTGGAAATGACCGGATTGTAATAATTATAATTAAATATAGGCACATCAGGTAGGTTAGGTTGCTTAATTTATATTTAAATATCTTTTTGTGGTAAAATTTGTTAGTTTTTGAGGAATGGTTCAAGAATTGTCTTTTACCAAACATTCCTCAGAATAGCGTGATAGTAATGGACAATGCGAGCTATCACAGTCGCCAATTACATGAAGCTCCAAGCTCAAATAATACAAAATTGGAGATTCAGAACTACATGGCGGCGAATGATATATATTTTGAAGAAAGTTATAAAAAAGTGATCTTTTAGAAGTTTTAAAGACATTTTGTATAAAAAAAAATATATGTTTGTGACACATTGGCAGAAGAAATTGGACATACAGTGCTACGGCTCCCACCCTATTATTGCATTTTTAACCCCATAGAGCATATGTGGCACCAGTTAAAATCACTGGTTAGGTCTGAAAATATTTCTCCGACTTTAAGTTCTAGTGTTGTAGAATTAACACGAAAATGCTTTAATGATATTCCCCCAGGTAGTTGGACAAATTCAGTGCGTCACGTAATAACTGTAGAAAATTCGTATATTAGTCTGGATCGTATAATTAATCCAATTATAATTAATTTTGATGAGGATGGCGATAGCGAAACAGGACTATCTATAGAATGACATTATAAATGTAAATAAATATGACTAGTAATATTTAAAAAAAATGTTAGTTCATTTGATTACATTAATATAATCATATCATTACTTGTTTTCCTTAGTCCGCCCCTTCATACTTCACTTGTTTATTGCCAAGCTCTTGTCGACACAATGGGACCGACCCAGGAAATCATTAAGTCGTATCCATTTTTCGTGAAACAATCTTTATCTAAGTGTATAGTACAAATGCTTTTAAAATTTTAAAACACTTCCTATACTATACGACAAAGTGCTTTGTTCGGGTTTTTGCAATTTGTAGGTACTGGTTCCCATTTACCCCATTTTATGAAACGTAATCAAAATCAAAAAACACTCCGAGGGTTATAAAGTCAGGTCTGTTTGTAATTTTTCATCCCGAAATACACCAATATTGTCGAGTCTATAAATAAAATTTTCCAGAGAGATTCTCTGACGACTTTTTTGGGGGAAAATGTGCTGTCATTCGAAAAGGGGACCGGGGAGACATCATTAGGAATGACAACGATGTATCGATGTTTTCGAAACATCGGAATAAAACCATCCACATTCTACGTCCAAAAGGTAAGTCGTTAACTTGATGTGCCAAAATTTATTTTGTTGAAATTATGTTTTTCGTAAGCCATTGACATTGTCGCACATAGAATTAAATAAGATTAAATGTATATGACTTTAGGTATAAAAATGGATAAAATTTCTGTAAAATTAGAAAAAAGAAAATAGCCATGTCTTGTTAGCTTAATGCAAG
Organism: Barypeithes pellucidus; assembly: GCA_963991005.1. Classification (NCBI taxonomy): domain Eukaryota; kingdom Metazoa; phylum Arthropoda; class Insecta; order Coleoptera; family Curculionidae; genus Barypeithes; species Barypeithes pellucidus. The sequence goes on from OZ022566.1 coordinate 18,289,049, forward strand.
GTTTCTGCATTGAAATTAGACTTATTCCTGGCTACGTGCAAACAACGATAATTTCTTTGATTGGAATGAAAACATCTACATTTCCGGTGTATCGATATTTAGCAATATCGATAAATTATTACCATTCCTAAACATCAGTGGTTATCCAGACTATCAAAATGTCAAAAACCAATTTTCGTTAACACTCTATTTCTATTTATATTATCGGAATTCTATTTTTGGCTAAAGTTCTAAACAATATTTTATTAGAGAGCATCATTTCTGTGGGACCAAAACCTAATTTTGGTCTTTTACAATGTTCTTGTATGAACGCAGAACTAATTTCAACAGGATTATAGCAACGTATTTAAAATATTTATTTTCTTTTTTCAGCGCTGATAAATAGGCTTGCAGACATTTCTATAGGAAAAATATTATTTTTTAATACACTCTCTTCATTTAAATTTTTGGTTTACGTATGAGACATGAAATAGAAAAATCATTTATACTTAAATGAACTGCTTTAAATAATACACATAGATTCAAAAGTTTTGCATCACTCTGACTTTGGCATGTTAAGATAATTTCAGGAATGAATTTTTTTTTCTAAATGTTTATTATTTATGTTTATCAGTTAAAACGATACCATTTTTCGTAGCAAAAAAAATATTATCAAGATATTTGTTTAAGATAACATTTTCAGTGTTGTATTTTGTTGGCGCTGGCCAGTTAACATTTTCGGTTCAGTGTGTAAAAATGAATCGCCGAGTAATATCTGACATTGATCGTGCAAGAATAGTAGCTTTAGTTGAGGAAGGTCATTCCCAAAGATTTGTTGCTGAAAGAATAGGGGTTTTTCAAAGTGATGTATCTCGCATTTGGAATCTCTATCTAGAGACCAATTCTGTGCGAGACAGACCACGAAGTGGTAGAAGGCATGTTACTAACGAACAGCAGAACCGCTATATTACGTTAACAATTCGGAGAAATTGTACTATGCCAGTCCCACAACTTCAGAGAGATGTTATGCATGCAATTGGAGTTCACGTATCCGTCTCTACACTAAGATGACATATTCTTGAATCCGGTTTAAGATGTCGGCGGCCAGTAAGAGTTCTTCAATTACAATATGACTACCGAGTTCGTCGACTGCAGTGGGCTGAAACGCACGTTCGCTTACCCGAGGAATTTTGGAATTCTGTCCTATTTTCCGACGAGACCAGTATTTGCCTGGTAAACGATAGTCACCGGATTCGTGTTTGGAGAGAACCAACAAGAGCCGCCCAACTTGCCCATGCTCGCCTCCATTCACAGGAAGAAGCGCCTTGTTTTGGGCAGGTATTATGTCGGACGGGCGTACTGAGTTAGTCCACGTTCAAGGCACAACGACTGGCGACAGGTATATTAGGGATATTCTACACCCTTATGTTAGAACGTGGAGAGGGGCTGTTTGTATAGTTGATGCAGAATTATACCGTTGACTCTTACTGCCATAAATAAACTACTTGATTAAACCCTATTGTATAGGCCTGAACCTCTTCAAAGCTCAATAAATGGGATCAGGGCCGGCTTGAAAATGTATACCACACCACATGATTTATTTTTATAATTTAAAATAAATAGATAGGTAGGTATTTTTAGTTTTAGGTACCTATAATAAATGTAAATTAATGATAACAATTAATGATAATTGAAAATAATATAATTTAAAAGTATAACTATTAGGATAACAAGTACAATAAAAATTAATTACATTCCAAGAAACTATTGATAATTTATTCCAAATTTAACTCTGTATCACTATCTTCATCTAAGCCTAAACTTATAATTAAGGGTTGAACATTTGTAATCATACAATTGTAAGAAACGTCGTAAACGTTGAGATTCCATTAATGTTTGTCTTTTATCAATGCTTCAGTATTTAAAACCCATTTTACGCAATATTTTCCTACGGCTTGAAAGACTACAAGAGATATTTGTTTCGTCTTTAATCAGCCGCTCTTTGAGGGAAATCAAAGTGGGTACAGTTTGTGCCTCATACACTTGGTACATCTTTCTTCTTAATAAATCCATGTCATTTTCGTCAATGCTTCTAAATGTGCCAGAATCACTCCGATTTTTTTAGGATTAACAGGTTTAAGTACTATGTCTCTTACCGAAGATAAAGGAGTTTTGGTCAAAGTAGACGTCTCTGCTAAAGCATCCATCGAATTAAAATTTCTACTCAACAACGATTGATACACATTTTTAATTATTAGTTTGGCATCGGTAGATAAACGCTTTCTTTTAATAATGACACTTGAAGATGCCCCCTATCAGCACAATTCCAAGGACGCCACATTCTACCACTAATAAGCCTAACTAAAAATTACTCGTCGGAAAACCATGATCACATGTTTGCGCCAGATAGCAGACATTTTATTTACCACCGAAGGTTATGGTAATTTTACACTGTGTAGTTGTTCTCACATTTCCCTATTTTGAAATCCCTATGTTTGAAATTGATACACCTACTGTAAAGTTTTAAGACATTAAAGGACGACTTGTATGATTCAATGTACTGTTGTCGGTTTATATATCATACCGCGGGCTAAGAGCTAAGACAGAGGGTTATAAGGGTCAACTTAACACAGTAATATGATTCCGTGGAGACCCGCAATTCTCGCCTTTAGTCCAGTGGCGTATCTATCAGGGGAATAAAGGGGGCACGTCTGTCATATAAATTTACATTAAATAAAAAACATTAATCCCGTAAATATTTTATTCATATACAGTGAAACCTCCCTTAGGCGGACACCTACGGAACCGTCTAAATATATCCGCCTAATAGAGGTGTCCGCCGCCCAAGGGAATTTTGTTATTAGGTAATATGTAAATGCAAAATTATTACTATCTATATGTATGTACAAATAAACGTAACATAACAAAATATACACTAGTTTTAGTTCGGATGCAGTACTAAAAAAATCTAGTAACGTTTGTTTGCGTTTTATACTTGCAATCTAGAAAATGTAATTACAAGTCTGATAACAATTCCATTTGCTGTAGAGTCACCTCTATTCTTTGCATGCTCTTATAATTCCTTTACCAAACTAATGGCTTGTTGATAATTCGTGATATTTGTTTGATTACTGCATTCAACTTCTTTATCGGAGTCGTCAGATAGTGATGTGGTTTCAGTTTGGACTACATAATCGGTAGGAATGGGATCACTATCACCTTCTAATAGCACATTGCTATCAATGTTAATGAACTCGCCCAAATCATTGTTATCAAATTACAAGCTTCCACAACATCAATATTCTCTTTCAGACTCAAAACGCGACATTTTTGTGCCATTGCTTACCATTTTAACCTTTCAACTCACAGTTAAAAAGCGGACAGCTGTCGGGAAATCACACATACTTTCATTCGGCGAAGTCCTTTCACGCTGCCACGCATACGCGATTGGTTGCCGGTCTGCCTTTAGAGAGTTTTTACACCGTACTTATTCGTCTCCCAAATACTTTAAAAAAATGATTGTCCGTTTAAAGGAGGGTTTTCGCACTCTTTGTATGAAAACAGCCTGTCCGCGTCCGCCCAAAGGTGAGTCCGCCCATGAGAGGTTGATTTTCATGGAATTTCATATACCTAGTTCCGAACTATGAAAAAATGTCCGCTTAATAGAGATGTTCGCTTAACAGAGGTGTCCGTTATGAGAGGTTTCACTTTACATATATGTATACAGTATGTCCACGGATGGGGTTTACAAGAGGACAAATTGACTAAAAATTGAAAAAGACGAAAAAAATTCACTCTTAATAAACGTTTTTGCTTGTCTAGAAAATACGATTCATCTTAAGAAACTTCAATTTTTTTATACAGGGTGGATAAAAACTGCAAAAATGTTATTTTGCTTAAGAGGAAGCATACTTTATTTTGAAAGATACGAAAAAATGAATGTGTTTTCTACACAACAAACCGAAGTAGTACAATTCATTAAAAGGTTTACCTATGTAAAAATTATTTCCCAGAAAGTATTCTCTGGCACACCTCTGACTGGTGAACCTAGTTAAAATAATAATGACACTTAAGGTGATAGGTACTTGTTGTCAATGTCTTTATTTAATGAAGTTATTATTTAAGTAGAAATGCTATCTACTGAACAAAGGGTTTTTATAATACAATGTTATGGGGATCGTCAAGTTTCATACCGCTACGTCATGGAACAATTTACAGAGAAATTTGTAGGAATACCAATAACTAGGATGGCAATCTGCAAGTTAATAAAAAAGATCAAGAGAACTGGTTCGGTTTTGGACCTCAAAAAAAAAAAGAAGAAATACGATCATGATGATGCTGCTACTTCTAGTTCTTCATTCTGTTGAAGAAAATCCTATGACGTCCCTTAGAAATCGTGTTACTCAGTAGGAAGTTGCGAAAAAAAGTCAAATTCAGAAGATCCTTAAAGCAAATAGATTGTATCCGTATAAACCGCACTTTAATCAAAGATTGGAAGAGGGAGACGACGTGAAACGACTTGATTTTTGCCTTTGGATAGGAGACAACATTTTAAGTTGATTTTTATAAATGTATAATGTTTTCTGATGAAAGTACATTTTCAACAAATGGAACCGTTGCAACCCAGCACGTTAGGTACGTGTGGTGTGCGATATCCATCCATGGCATTATATGGCCATATTTTTTTGATAACACTTGCAATAGATTTTTAGAAATGCTGGATACATTATTCAATGATGAATTCGAAAATCTACCATTAAATTTTCGACAAAATATGTATTTTCAGCAAGATGGTTGTCCAGCCTATTTCGCTCGTGAGGTTAGAGAATGTCTGCAGATTTGGGCCAAGGTGGATTGGCAGCAATGGCCCAGTTTTGTGGCCCCCAAGAAGTCCCGACTTAACCATGGCCGATATTTTTTTATGGGGCCGTTTAAAACAAATTGTTTTTGCAACCGCAATACCAAATGATATTGAAGTGCTAAAGGGCAGAATTATCCAGGCTGTCCAATCGATATCTCAGGAAGAAATCAGAAATTCTTTCACTTACTTGAGAAAGCAATTAGAAAAATGTGTCGAGTATGGGGGTGGAGTTTTTGAATTATGAAATCGTTATCGTATTATTTTCATGTTAATAAAAAATAATGTTCGTATTGTTATTATTATTATAATTACTTCATTAAATAAAGACATTGACAAGAAATATCACCTATTCATTATTCAAGTAAAAACGCTTATTAAGAGTGACTTTTTTCGTACTTTCAAAATAAAGTATGTTTACTCTTAAGCAAAATAACATTTTTGCAGTTTTTAGCCACCCTGTATAAAAAAAATTGAAGTTTCTTATGATGAATCGTATTTTCTAGACAAGCAAAAACGTTTATTAAGAGTGACTTTTTTTCGTGTCTTTCAATTTTTAGTCCATTTAATTTTGTCCTCTTGTAAACCCCATCCGTGGACAGACTGTATATCTGGGTAAAAATACCGAGGTATAATTATTCGACGAGGAGGAGGGAATTTGTTCAGCAAGTTAGCCAACCCTCAAATAGGTAGGGCCCCACTGCTTTACTCAGAGTGGAGAAACCACTAGAAATTTGCTTGACATTTGATACTTGATAGAATGCTATCTGTCTGTTGTTTTACCCATAATACTTAGAAAGTTTTGAGTGTGCCTGTGTTTTCTTATAATTAAGCGTGGTACAAAAGGTTAATATCCATACACAGTAGGAACTGATAAAATTGCGTGTGTTGATTCGGAGACGTTTAAAGATTTGATTAAGGTACAGTACGTTTCACGAAAATTGGATACGACTTAATGATTTCCTGGGTCGGTCCCATTGTGTCGACAAGAGCTTGGCAATAAACAAGTGAAGTATGAAGGGACGGACTAAGGAAAACAAGTAATGATATGATTATATTAATGTAATCAAATGAAATAACATTTAAAAAAAATATTACTAGTCATATTTATTTACATTTATAATGTCATTCTATAGATAGTTCTGTTTCGCTATCGCTATCCTCATCAAAATTAATTATAATTGGATTAATTATACGATCTAGACTAATATACGAATTTTCTACAGTTATTACGTGACGGACTGAATTTTTTCAACTACCTAGGGGAATATCATTAAAGCATTTTCGTATTAAATTTATAATATTAAATTTTCGGGTTTCATCATTGGTGAGCCGTTGCTTCAGAGAATCTAATGTAGGTACGCGTTACTCTTCGTACATGGTGTAGATTTTTCGCCTTATCAAGTCCTTGTCGCTTTCGTCGAAACATTTGGTGAAACCGGCATCTTTACGCTTCTTTCTAGATTTAATGGGATTTGACGCGATTCTTTTCACTGTAGTCAGAGGTATCTTAGTCAAATCAGACGTTTCAGTCGCAGCAGCACTAGCATAAAGTCCTCTGTTGAGTAAAGAAGTATATACTATTTTTACAATTACCCTAGCATCGAGAGATAAATGCATTTTCTTCACTGCAGCATTAGAAGAAGCACCGTCAATGTTTTTCCATGGACGCCACATACTGTTTTTATATACGTTTGGTAAAATAATATCGGTAATACAACTAAACTCTTCCAGCAAGAAATAAAAACTAACAAATTTTACCACAAAAAGATATTTAAATATAAATTAAGCAACCTAACCTACCTGATGTGCCTATATTTAATTATAATTATTACAATCCGGTCCTTTCCACATAATAATAACAAACGGTCATAAATAATGGGATCGCCCAGGTACTTTTACTGCAGTCATTAAGTTATATCCTTTTTTTGTGAAACAAACTTTACCTCAATTATTGTGTTTTCGTTATACGGCAGAGAAATATTATTTTAAATCAGAACCTCTTTAAAAAGATATTTGGAAATCTATATTCGTGGCAGAAAAAAACACCATTTTCCGATGAATGTTTTCAGTTATTTCCCCCCATATTTGCCAAGTTGCTTCTCATGTCTTTTAAGTTTCAATATCTACATTTGCGTTAACATGTGTTGACTTTGTGTCCTTTTGAGCTCTGGCAAAATATTTTAAAATATCTCACTTTGAGTAACCTTTCGAAGATCTTCAATTATAAATTACAGAACTTTAAGATTGTATAAAATAGTTTTATAAGTAATTATTTACTTATAAAACATTATTATGCTGAATATTTCCATGGGCACATGGGCTCCGAACCACGGTCATACGCTGATCCCCAAGGGCTATCAATACTTGGTTTCTCGCATTTTTTTTTTCTTTTTTTATGGTCAAACACAAGCACTATAGGAAAAATTCTTTAGGGGAGTGGTGCGTGTGCGCAAAAAGCGATTCACGTTGGTTTTGAATCGTTGTAGGTTATCTTCGTTGGGAAAAACGACCTCGGGAAGGTCGTTCCATAAGGATGAAATAATTCTTAAATAATGAAGTTCGAGGAGTACTAAACTTAACCACATAAAGATGGGCGGCAGCGGTTCGTCGTGTATTTCTGATATTCGCCGCTCTGGGCGGAATTAAGAGGGCAAGGTCAGCCGAGCACTTTCCATGAAAATATCTGTAAAAGAGAGTCAAATTCCCAATCTGTCTTCGATGTTCTACGTTCCTCGTCAGCTCGTGGTCTCCAATCAGACGAATGGCCCACCTTTCGAAGAGTATGTTTGGGTGCAGAGCTCCAGACATGAGAGCAGTACTCTAGTGATGGTCGAATCTGGGCTTTGTATAGTGTCAAAAGTTGTTGAAGTGTGTACAACTTTCTGGTTCGGAAGAGTACACCAAGTTTCTGAGAAGCTATCTTGGCGATTGCCACAACGTGGTTATGCCGAGACATATTTCCTCCCAGATTGACGCCCAGCAAATTAATAGAAGAAGCCAGTGGGATTGCGTGTCCGTCCATGACTATATCCGGTTATGTAATGTTAACCTTTTTAGAGAAAACTGCTGCCTGGGTTTGTTTAGCGTTAAATTCGACTTGGTTACTGTCACCCCAAACCAAAATTTCTTCCAGGTCTTTGTTGAGGCGTGATACTTCATGCTGTCTGCGAAGATGTGCGTTTGTGATAATTGCAGTGTGACCTACCGATTGGGGAGCGTTTACCGTCCCCCGTACCCCACGAGCTATCCGATCTCATCCGGCCTGGTTATCGACGTGAATGCTGGATAGTAACTCTATGACTTATACCACTAAAATTCACCTAGTGCGAATCGGTTTACCGGTCGTGGGACTCGTGGGGTTTGAACTGCAAAATCTTAAAAATACAGTTTCATATATTGCTTATAGATTTATGTTTCGCCCACAAAAATGTAATTAAGAAAAAAGTAATAGAAAAAACTATTTTCATTATAAAAACGTGGCAAAACTGATAAAACGTGATAATTATTTATATAACTTTGCGTACTGAAGTTCAAAATTTACAATTAAAGTGTCTTGGTCTAAAAATATTTTTTTGTAGATTATTTGGTTTGTAAATATGCTTTGAAATTTAACTACGTTTTGGGCTCTAAAATTTTTAAATATTAATGACCCGAACACACCCGAACAATCCCTAACACTAATTTGTAAAAACTTCCAATTTTAAATTTCTTCACTTTTCTCCTAAAAATTAAATATGAAATTTGTTAATTCTTTGCATAACAACTGAACTTGTTGTAAAGGGGCAAATCTTGTTATAAAATTTAAACATAAAAACCCTTTAATATTCAGGGTCCATCTGCTTTATTATGCCGTTTTTTCCCAAATAAACAGAGTTGGCCAAACAATATTAAAGTAAAAACAAAGAAATTCTCTCCTATTATTATACCTCAGCTTTTAAAATTCTTGGCAATGGAGAAATATTACAAAATTTAATCCATCAGATTATTTTTGGTTTATGGCAATTGACACGAAACCCAAACCCCGCACAAAGTGGGCGTCTCATCAAATAACATTTGTTTATTATATAAACGGAGGCACATGTTTCGCCCTTAGATGGGCATGGGCAAAAATAATATCATTGTCAATAATTTTCTCAAGATACGTGTATAATAATAATGAGCAAGGCACTTAGGGGGGATACATATTTTTGACATTCATCTTCACTCTTTCTTGTGAGAAGTGAGGGGTAACTTTGACATTTTAAATAGGATGTCGCAGTATTGCTTATAAAAGTCGTATCTACGAAAAAAGCTACATATGTGTAGCTGAACTTAATTTAATTAACCATAATTTCATAACTTAAAGGTAAAATGGATTATTTTGTATACATACGTAATTTTTACGTATATTTCAATTTTATAAACACGTCAAAAATGTGTTTAACACAATACAATATTTAGGTATTCACAAAGTAATTGAATATTTTCAATATTTAAATCTTTTTGTGCAATTTAGTGGAGATTTGATCGAAATTATTTAAATAATCTGATTGTAATTGGTCTACTTAAAACAATAAATTATTTAGTTTTAATTAAAATATTTAATTTGATTAATAGGTAGGAATGGAATTTATTCCATACGAGTTTTGTTAAATTTTTAATTGTTATTACAAATATGATTGGAATGTAAACATATTAAATTTAGAAAAAAGATAATGGCTAGTGTATCAATGTGTTTGTATTGCCTTTTAGATTAAAGTACACAGGGAATGCTAAGTAGTACAGGAGATTCCCTGTTCCAGGGAAATTTAAGGGTTAAAAGAAGTAAAGCCTTCATAGGAAGTCTATACAAATAATAATATAACAATAGGAAGGTATATTTCCATATAAATTTAGCTTACCATGACCACAATAAAATACAGCAACCTAATACAAAAACAAATCTTAACAAAAACAAGAAAACAAGTTATATTAATAATATCATTGGCAATTATGGAAAAGGGACACCAATAAAAAGTTTTAAATCGTCCTCATAATAAAAAACAATAAAAAGTTTTTTCATTTTATTAGAAAATATGGATATTGCTTTATATAATATACCTTTCTTCTGGGTTTTATCGATACTTTTGACAAAACTTTGTGGTTTCTTTATTGTCTTTCATACGTATGAGGAGGTCAGAAAAACAAATTTTAAGTTATTTTAATTTCAGAATTTTATATGAATAATAGATTTCTAGGTCCTAAAACATCCAGGACAGGTGATTGTTCCCCAACGAATATGACCTCGATAAGGATTCAAAACTTATTCAAATCGCATTATTCGCACAAGTACCACTTCCAGAGTACCTGAAAGGATTTGCTATAGTGCTAGTGTTTATCGTAAAAATAAAAATTCAGTTTTTGTGACAATCCTATATAACCAGTGAAATAATTAGAATATAAAATAATGGAATAATTTCAATAGAATTTAATATTTAAAATCGGTTCAACAGTGTATAAAATTACAGCATGGAAACAATTTAATACGAAGTTATTACCGCTTAATCAAATAAACAGCTTCTGAATTATGAGTTTTTAAAGTTCTTAATGTACCAGAAATGTCTTAAGCGCTATATTTGAGAAGAATATATTCTTTCGCTTTTTCCCAAAACTTTGCAACACTTTATTAACATTAAAAAGCAACTTTTTAAGAGTTTGCCGGCGCAAAATCTTGAAAAATTGTACGAAAAACGCATATTTATAAAACTTTTTATCGTTATTTATTTTCAATGTGGAGGGTTGAAAAAATTAAATTTTAAAATAATCTTATCATTAAGCTCGTTAAATGTGCATAACGACTACTTATTGTTGGTTTATCTAATCAACATTTAACCATACATGAAAACTAACCAACCAACCAACCAATATTCCTGTGCCGATACTATTGATTATTTGGTAAATTATGCTGTTTTTTATAATTTTTTAACGGATTTAATGTATATTTATTATAGATACAAATAAAACCTTTTATCCATATACAGGGTCCGCAAACGAAGCGGGGACGGAAGATTAAGTCGTTATCGAAGAACTAAATGTGGTAGGGTTCCTGTATATACAGGGTTAGACGTTTATGGAGAACTAGTCAACGGATCACTTTGAAAATTTGGGAGCTTTTATAAGCGGACATAACCTCTCTTTTAAAAATTTTTAGCCATGCAGTGTTGCCGCTTCTACTTGAAAGTATCAGCAACTTTGATAATTTAAACGGAACACCCTGTGTATTATTTTTGTTTTAGAATCCTTATTAATTTCCTAATAACTTTCCTTAATATTTTCCTATACCTATTTGTTATACTTAGTTCTCGAGATAATAATTAATTTCACTTTTTTTTTCGGAAAACATCTCCTACAAAAAGTGATGATATTTTTAAACTCTGACAAACTAAAGCACTGAAAATTGGTACGGAGTCAGGTTATATCCAGAGGTCTTTCACTCTCTTTCCAAATGTTAGTTATAATAGTACCGGGTGTTTCAAAATACAAATATTTTGATGGTTTGGAAAAATGGTAAATAGTACGTTTTTTTAAATGAAATACCCTATATTTTATCTGTTGTCCTAAAAGGTATTGAAATTATCTATCTTCCTATGTATGATGTTACTATACCTATCTTGAACAGTTTTTAACTTATGAGCATTTATTTAGCAAAATTAATTATTACAGATAACAATCACAATTCTTTTGTATTTTGAAACACCCTGTACTATTATAACTAATATTTGGAAAGAGGGTGAAAGACCTCTGGAAATAACCGGACTCCATACTAAATTTCAGTGCTTTAATTTGTCAGAAATTAAAAATATCGTCACTTTTTGTAGGAGATGTTTTCCGAAAAAAAAAGTGAAATTAATTATTATCTCGAGAACTATAACAAATAGGTATAGGACAATATTAAGGAAAGTTATTAAGAAATTAATAATGATTCTAAAACAAAAATAATACACAGGGTGTTCCGTTTAAATTATCAAAGTTGCTAATACTTTCAAGTAGAAGCGGCAACACTGCATGGTTAAAAGAGAGATCATGTCCGCTTCTAGAAGCTACCAAATTTTCAAAGTGATCCGATGCATAGTTCTTTATAAAGGTCTAATAGGCCATCCACCATCAATCACCCTGTATATTGTATTGGAATTTATTGATAACATAAAGAAAATTAAATTGAGTATTCATCTGCAATGCTCTTGAAAAGGGCCTAAAAAGCCGAAACATGTAGAGTAATCCTCTAAATATATTGAAACATTTAAAAGTAAATTTCTTCTTTCTTACATTAAAAAATTAATTATGGTATTATTGAAAAGAAAACGACCTTTGATGTGCCACTTGACCATTTAAGATTTCAAAGGTAATATCTAGAACTGTAACTATAAAAAACTTTAAAAACTTTCTTTTTCAACCGGTCGATATATTATCGATGTTCAAGAATATGGAATGACATTCAAATGCGATGCAGTCCAGTTAAAAGTAGATTAAACATAAACAATGGTCGCTACTAAAAGAGAAAATTATACTCGCAAACCAATCATAATATATCTCTAATGAAATTAGCAATAACTATATTTAACTACGGCCTATTGTCGCATTTTAACGCGTACTTAAATATGATCAACACGTTATAATGACTTCCCAATGTGATGTGATATCGGCTATGCTGATAACCTGCTACGCCAACGTTGATAAAGTCTTCGTTACCCCAAATACCGGTTCTGTAATTTGGATCATTCTGTAAACAAAAGGTGACATTTTTTTTAAATACTGGTTAAGTTTGTTATTTTTCTTTCCGGAAACCGAGATGAAACATCTAATTTTATTGTGCCTTTTCGGAATAATAGAGTGTATTCACAGTGATGTAAACTCAGGTAAGAATAAATAATGATTTAATTGAAGAAGTTGCTTTTTATTAAACATTCGGTGGCCGATGATACCTTCTCATACAGGGTGATTGATGGTGGATGGCCTATTAGACGTTTATGGAGAACTAGTCATCGGATCACTTTGAAAATTTGGGAGCTTATAGAAGCGGACATGATCTATCTTTTAAAAGAATTTTTAGCCATGCAGTGTTGCCGCTTCTACTTGAAAGTATTATCAACTTTGATAATTTAAACGGAACACCCTGTGTATTATTTTTGTTTTAGAATCCTTATTAATTCTTAATAACTTTCCTTAATATTTTCCTATACCTATTTGTTATAGTTCTCGAGATAATAATTAATTTCACTTTTTTTTTTCGGAAAACATGTCCTACAAAAAGTGATGATATTTTTAAACTCTGACAAATTAAAGCACTGACATTTGGTATGGAGTCAGGTTATATCCAGAGGTGCTAAATAGTACGTTTTTTAAATGAAATATCCTATATTTTATCTGTTGTCCTAAAAGCTAAAAGCAGACCAATTTGACAGGTAGAATATGGAAATTGTTTTGTAATGGTTGACATGTTGCATTTTGCATTTTGAAAAGAAACAAATTTCTTTGTGGACAGTCCTCAGCCTTGAGAAATTGAACTTTGGTACACTTATAATCATGCATATTATGTGTAGAGATAAAAAATTGGAATTTAGAGAAATGTGCATATTTTTGACCCCCCCTACAATTATACACTTTCATTTCAACGATAACCCAAGATACATATCTGATTTTTTTAAACAAAATTATTTCTGATTTCTTGATAAATAGAAATTTTGATTTACTGGAGTTCTGGGTATACCAAATTTATATCTGGTGCGTAATACAAATGTATGTCTCAAGATATAATCAATTTCTTAAAATTATTGAGAGCACAATAAAGTAATTATGCATATGCAAAGATCATTTCTACCTCACTAAATGGAATAGCCCTAAACAATATATATTTTTTCCATTATGAAAATAACATTAAATAGGATAGTAATAAATTAAAACACTAAAAATTCTTAGAAAAGTTATGATATATTTGAATTTACTTGTTCATTAGTGTAATTAACAAACATTTAAATACTATATATTCATGCCATAAAACCCTATTTGTCACCCTTATCATCATAATCATACAATGTTCCACATTGGGCAGAGCCGGAGAGGTACAAATTTTATTTACCTGCATCCCTAATTATAATTAATAATTGTTATCATTTTAAGTAGGTGTCTCTTTAATTAGAATTAAAAAACAAATCAATATGTAGATAGGTATATTTTCGAGACTACCATTTATTGCGGTTTCAATATTGTGGGTTTTGACCTACACAATGGGGTTTAGACAGATAATTGATTTATTGCAGTAAAGGTCAAGGGTAAATATATACTATACTAAAACTAAAGTATAATTACAATTGTATATACATATATCATACAAATAGTACCTATTATTCACCATCCTCATCTAAACTATTATCTGAATCACTCTCGCTCATAGGTTTTTTCCCGACTAAAGGTTCGTCAAAAAATGCCAAAATTTCTGAAGGATACTGTTTACTGTTTTTTCAAATATTCATGTTGTTCTTTAGCGCTTTTTGGATGGACAGTCTCTTAACCATTCCACGAACTGAATCCTTGTGAAAGATAGATGTGTGGATCCTGCAAGAACAATAAAAAATTGACAAACCGTATGATTTTTTGTAAAAATGTATATACTCAGAAAAAAAATAGCAACCATCTTGAAAAATATCGGAATTTCCCCCTGTTTAAAAGTATGTTTAATTCTCCATGATACTATGTACGTTTTATCGGAATCGGTTTAGTAATAATAAAGTTATTCAAAATTGGTTCGATGTCTTAATCACATATTTGTAAAAAACGAACAAACCCTAACAAATTTTTTTTTAAATTCATTTTTCTGCAAGGTCGCAAATTGTTGCTGCAACTGTCAGTTGGACCTTATTTAGGACCCTTCAAAGAATAGTAAACAAATAGTTTGGTCGCATTCCAATGCGCCCTTTTTTACATTTTGCCTGATACAAAATTTTAAAAAAAATTGTTTAATTTATTGTAACTTATGTTAACAAAATGTATGAAATCAAACGTATATACTCGTGTAAATATTTTTAATTTGAAAAATTTATAGGATTGTACTTACCACCAGCAATAGGCTACATGATGGTTTTTCAAAATGTTTACAAAAACTTAGCGGAATAACAGAACTAAATACGCTGATTTTTTCAACCACTCTAATTTAATTGACACACCACACTAGAAAAACAAACTTTGAACTGAAATAATTTTAAGGTTGGCCATAATATAAATATAACAGGGATGATTTATGACACCCTGGTTGTTTCTTAATTAACATTTTCTGGCAGATTCTTCACCATTTTATTATTCTGACTTATTAAGTCTTATTTTTTTTTTTGAAAAAACAATCTTTATTTTAAAGCAATAATGTACATTCACCTGAATACTATACTCTAATCAGTGCCTGATAGCACTGGCCTCCATCATCAATACGTAATAAATTCACAATGCTGGGCGTATTCCTAATTAAATCCCTAAATACAATTTCACTCGTTTAACAAATTGACATAATTATCTAAGATCTCTAATGTCCTCTGGTATTTATTAGCCGCTCTTACTATTGGGTTACTCAATCCTATATTCGTCCTGGTAGTTACACAATATATATTATTTTGAGATCCAGTTTCGTGACTGTGTATGTTATTGGACAATAAGATGTTTATATTACATCTTTCGTTATTTTTTAAAACTTTACACACTAATTTTACCTGTTCTAATTCTAGAAGCATCTCCAATTTTGGTATTTTTAACTCTCTATATAAAGTTTCTGAACTTGTCAACCAATCATAATTGAAGAGAATTTTTAATACTTTGTTTTGGAGCACTTGGACTGCGTTAAATGTTCCCCATATTGGCATTAGATATCTAAAGTGTGACCGGAATTGTACACATTCAATTTAATTTTATTGGTAAGATAGTTTCGACATCTGTATATGATCGGTATCATAGGTAGTATTTTGTTTGAGACATGCCCAATGTGTTGGGACCAGTTAAGATCATTGTCAATCGAAGGGCGGATCCAGAACTTCGGTTGGGGGGGGGGGGGGGGGGTCACGCATGGAAAAATTACGAAAAGTATTACCCTGCCTGCTTTTCTTAGGTCTACAAATACTGCTACCACTATATGTTTATTATCAAGTGCCCGAGATACGTAGTCTACAAAGTCTACCGTTGCGCTAAGCGTGCTACTGTTTTTAACGAAACCATACTGATACTGATCAATCGAGATATATTTATGAACAAACGATGACATTCTATTTTTTATTATCTTTTCGACTATTTTTGAAAAGACGCTTATAACCAATATTGATCTATAGTTATTCATGCAACCCCTGTCCCCTATCCCTAGCTTCACAATTCATTGAAAATGAAATTTTATTAAAAATAGATGCCAGTCTACAAAATAAACTTAAATTTTTTACGTTCACTTCCGACATAAAATGAAGAACAGAATTGTTTTTGTTTTATCGAGAACACATTATTATTCCCACAGTATTGTGCCTGGCAATGTTAAGGATTCAAGTGTCTATACATGTCAAGGCAAGACACTTTATCTTCGTTAGTTTGTAATTTTAGTTGCTTTATATTACGATCTACGACATACAAATCCGATTATGTGCAAATTTTCATGTTGTCCACAATATTTATTAGATTATTTAATTACCTTACATGTTTTATCAAAAGTAGGGGACTTAACAACAAAATATGTAATTTCCCAGTATCACTGTTTTTAGGTTTTAACTATTTTGCTCATTAAAAGTATTTATATCCATGCCGTGGACAGATTAGAACCAGTTCTCACTATACTCCCTTGACCTGCCAGCTAATACTTCGATTTGTCTTCAAAAACTTCCATAGCTCCGTATATCTTAAATTGAGCTCAATATAAATTGCACTCCAAAATATCTACCCTCCATGCCGACGGGCTGCGTTCGTGATTCTAAGTGGCCTAATTTAACTCCCAAGGTCTCAATTAAACACATTCTTGGGGCATTTTAGTACTAATAAGGCACTTTAGTTTCGAGCCAAAAATTGCCTGACATCTCTTTCTAATTGTACCACAGTAAACTCAAAGTTTAAAGCAGTTATGTAATATAAACATTACATGCTAGCTTTTACAATGGTTACCATTGTATAATAACGGCAATTATTTTTCTCTCCGAACTACGATCCTTAATCATACAATGCAAGGGCTATCAACCCTTGATTTTAGTGTTGGAAAAAATTCACCAAGCGATGACGTCACCGACTGCTCGACCGGCAGCCTAGCCGTTTACATGTGATCAGGCAGGGTATTTAGCAGGCACGTAACTACGGGTGGGCACAGGTTTACCTAAAAAATTGTAGTAGCCACCAAAAAAATTCCAGAAATTTATTTAAGTATTTGTGAATAATGAAATTTTACCACGTGTCTCGATACCAAACAAGAAAAGTGCAAAAAATCACCCAAATATGTATTTATTGTTCGGGTTTATTATTGTGCTTTTTAACCCGAACAAAAAGTATTACCAAGAGTTATTTTTCTTGTGGCTTTATGGCTTGTCAAATTCTTCCACTCTAAATTATCAGGTGCCCACTGTGTGCCCTTCAAAAATGTAGGCTTAGTTACGCGACTGGCAAAATAAGAAAATAGGTGATTATTTTTTTAAATTCATGTTTATAGTTAGGTACCTAAAAGTTCCTGTTTAAATTTAAGAATGTTTACTTTTGGTTAGCAAAAAATTTGTCGATACCTATGTTTGTTAACTATTTTGCTCGTTTTCTTATTTTCCATTAACATTTTCTATAATGTATGTTATTTTTAAGAAGTCTTCTTGAGTTTAATAATAAAAAGTTCCTGTTTAGATTTAAAAATGTTTACTATAAATTACCAACGAATTTTTCTATATATTTTCTATTATTATGTTATTTTTGAGAAGTTTCCTCGAGTTCATAGTTCATAGTAAATAAAAATTTAAAAATTATATCCTTTAGTTTTTTAATATTTACAATCGGATACCTAAACCACGCCGCTGGCTAGCGAGTTAAAATAATACTTTATAAAACCCATGTCGCGATGACTCCGCTAAGGGATATGATATACTTTTTTATATACACCTTCTCGTTTATGTGCCTTTAAGAAAGACGTATGTCGTGTACCTGCTAAGCGTCAAACTCGAACGTCGCCAATCGGATGGCGCGGCGCGTAGACCGAAGGTCGTGTATCAAGTGACAGGCGATATTTTTCGTTTTTTCGCGTGAATTTATAACTAGAGTATTTCCTATCGAGCGAAAAACTATTCGATTATACGAGCAATTTTTTAACTCGATCACACTACAGCGGTACATTTCCGCCGGCGGCGTCAAGCGAAGCTCGGGTATCGAGTGAAAGATAATAAGTGACGAGCGATGGTTTTCGCCTGAATAGATAACGCGAGCGGTTTATTTAATAATGGACCGATGTCGGTTATTTCAATAATCCAGTGATCAAGCGGTTTTTCGCTCGAGCGATCACAACACTACTTGATTTCATGCATAGTCAATGACCTACCGATTATGTACCGTCTCCTAATATCGCCAATATCAGTTATTAGCGTTTATTTATCTATTAATACGGTCGATAACGTCAAAGATATAAAAATTAGGACACTGTACTGAAATACATAAATCAAGTTTTTACGCCCAAGAAAACAAGATCATAATAAAAATTCAAGGCACAGAAAAAATAAAACAAGCCGAGAATGAGCCCATCAAATTCTCTAATGTATCAATGTCAGAGCAAATCCATTCTATATAGAAATCGGGGATAGATTGGGGATTATATACATTGCTAAATATATTCATTTCGATGTCGAAGTAAAGCTTTATTATAAATAAATTTAAATATTTATACATATTATATACCGGTAGATTGTAATAGGTTACCTGGGACGAGGGGGGTCAACAGGGACCTAAGAACTCAAACTCTGAAATATGAGCAATCCATCAAGAAACATCCTGTATATGCCAACTTTAAATTCAACCAAATAAATAGTATCTTTAAGAGTCTGGAACGGGTCTTACTGATTATAATCTAAAATTAAACGGCAGACAATTAAAACACGCGAAAATGAGAAAGTTTCTTGGCCTTGTTGACATAAATTTAAACTGGAAAGCACACCACCCTGTTTCACAAAACTTTAATCCACTGGTTATTTGGCATGCGGCTTAGGAAAATTCGTTGGGTTGTATGCAGAGTCGTCCAAGAACTCCTTAAGGCAAGGTCAGCCTATCCTTAAGGATTGGCCAATGTGGCCTTTAGGTCTGGAGTAAGTCGGTTTATTATGAGTCTGAGACTGTTGATTTATTATTTATCTCTACTTTTGCTCCCTTTGAATCATGTTTTTATTACCACAATATCTCATAGTCATATGGCATAATTTTAGGAGTTTTCTTGTTCAGAATGTAAAATATATGTTACGCAGTTACGGATATAATTCCAACTACTGATGAAACTACCTTTAGTAACTATTGTTGTTATTTCTTAATAGGGCCCAAACAAAATCAGTTAAACTAAACATAAGCAACTTAATTAGAAAATTCGTACCCACTGGCTACTTGGTAATTTTCTGACCATTCTCCAGAGCATTAAAATTGATGTAGGTTAGCTAGGTTTGTCCTTTTTCAGCAAAGTGGCAATTAAATTAGCTGAGGAATCTGACAATAAAGATAATTTAGTAAGTTAGAAGTTAGGCATAATGAATAAATGAATGTAAATATGCCAGATCCTGCTTTAGAGGGCATAGGGGAGACCAGGTCTATTTATCATATGGTAAGTTGTAACCTTGTATAATTGACTATATTTTTATATAGTGAGAGGTTAAGGCAGTATTAGTGGAGTGTGTGAGTCGGACGAACATGGTAGTCTTCTTGGACACGGTGAGACTACTCCCCCCCCCCCCCCCCCCGTTTTCGAGGGTACTGAACACGATGGTGCTGGGCAAAATGCTTTTTGGGCGGGGGAGCACCCAAAAAGGGTTAAAAACCACACCAAAAGGGCAAAACGCTATGGAGCGGCCTTTCGGTGCCGGGAATACCTGTTATACCCGTTCTTGAGGGTGATGAGACCGATGCCGACTTCAGCTACAACCCTCGATGTCAACCCACCCCTCCAACGAAGTAGTCTCACCGTGTCCAAGAAGACTACCGGATTTCGGCCTTTTTTTCGACTCACACACTCCACTATATAGGCGCTACTCACATTAACTTGCTTGTCGGTCTCAAAGAAATTAGCAATATTTATCAAACGTTTTTTAAAAAATATAATTTGAATAAGAGGCTTTAATGAGGTTTAATACCATGACCATGCCTCTTTAACCCCCCCCCCCCCATGTCAAGCCCTGGCTACGCCACTGATCATACCTATACTCTGCATTACTGCCGCCTCCCATACGGTATAATTTTGGAAAAGAAAGGGTAATATAGATTAGCTGTGGCAGGTCAAATTAATTTATTTAATTTTAATAACAGTCCAAGGGTGCTTGCTCTTCTGGATATTATGCAGTCCTAACCGAATGTCCGTGGAATTCGTCCTTGATTAACGCGATGTTTCAGAAACAGATGCAGATAATTCATTTTTAAGTATTCTAGAGCTTTTAATACCAACAACAAAAGTTACAGAATTACTTTTAAATATATTTTCGGTGTGCAATTAAAAATAACATTTTTTGGGGCATTTTTACGGACTTTTAAGGAGAATCTTGTGTTGCCCGACACCAACAAACCCATAATTTTAATTTCAGAATTAAGAGAAACAAAGCACTTACCTAGTTAGGTTTATTCCCGTGAAAATTGCAGACAAAAAGGTAAGAGTAAGTGTGAATGCAAGAACTCGTTAAATACGACGGTATCTAAGAGATGGGAGCTCACGCCAAAACAAATTACACGAGCTGATTCTGCGATAGATTTTGTTGTCGAGCGCTTGAATAAAATGTAATCTAATATTAATAACATATGACAGACACTATTTTGCGAGACGTGGCTATAATATACAATATGTAATTGCAATATGCAATATGCAAATTTAATAGTTAGGTTTATTTCCGTGAAAATTGCAGACAAAAAGGTAAGAGTAAGTGTGAATGCAAGAACTCGTTAAATACGACGGTATCTAAGAGATGGGAGCTCACGCCAAAACAAATTACACGAGCTGAGTCTGCGATAGATTTTGTTGTCGAGCGCTTGAATAAAATGTAATCTAATATTAATAACATATGACAGACACTATTTTGCGAGACGTGGCTATAATATACAATATGTAATTGCAATATGCAATATGCAAATTTAATAGTTTGGTTTATTTCCGTGAAAATTGCAGACAAAAAGGTAAGAGTAAGTGTGAATGCAAGACTCGTTAAATACGACGGTATCTAAGAGATGGAAGCTCACGCAAAAGCAAATTACACGAGCTGATTCTGCAATAGATTTTGTTCTCGAGCTCTTGAATAAAATGTAATCTAATATTAATAACATATGACAGACACTATTTTGCGAGACGTGGCTATAATATACAATATGTAATTCGATTTGGGAAATATTAACGCTGAATCATTCTGAGTTGCAGATGCCTACGCCGATGCCGATTCTTCTCGAATGCCGAACGTATATTATGACCCAAAATCACAAATACCTTTTCGATTGTCATCTATTGAGAACATGCTGATAAATACGAAGACGAATGAAGGGGAAAACGTTCCGTCTAGCGATCTGAAAAGCAACGGACCGAAGTTAGGTGGACACAGAGTAAATGTGAAAGATCCGATTTTAAAAAGGCTTGGATTCAGAAGTAATGGATGCACTTGTCATCAGCTTAGTTGCGGCTGTTGCCTAGGCATCAACTTAAATCAGTTCCAATTCAACAGAGAAGGTACGTAGATATATTATAATTGACACTGAGAATGTCTGTCCAGGTTGGTTTGTTTGTTTCATTTTATTTCCACTAAAAGAACCGAATAGCCCTATCAATCATTGATGATTAATCTTTGTCAGCAGCAAACAATGAATTTTTTCTTTATTTAATTTATGAACACACATAATTATATTATATTTGAAAACAAACTTGCACTAAGAATTAAAAGATAAATCTACTCCACTTAAAGTAAGAACACGAATACCTAATTATTAATAGCTAAAACATTTATTTTACAACAGCCCTTATCCACCCTTATCATGATGTATTTCCACAGCTACAAATCATTTACCTCAGTTGTGGTATAAACCACTTAACTAACTAATCCATGTTATGCTTTGCTCTCATAACTCATAATTTTCAACGATATTAATTTCTTATAAATTGTATTGTTATTATTGTGCTTATCTAAAATAATGATTACGTAAGTATTTTCGACATTTGTCGGTCGTTTTCATCGATTCTTTTTCCCCATTGTAGGTTGTTTTGGTTAAAAAAGTAACTTGAATATTATACCGGGTGTTATAAAACGGTTGCGTTTTTTTCGAAGATCCGAAACATTCTGTGGAATATACTAGGCATTGTTATTGCAGATACAGCCAAATGAAACTCTCATGTTTCCTTTACATGTTATTTTTTGATTCATTCGTTTATCTCTGGTACTTTATGAAATACACAATTTTTATTAAATGTGGTTAAATTTTTTTACTTAAAAAATAACAACACCGCAAAATGAACGAAGCTTTAATTATCGTAACGATAATAAATAACATAAAAAAATATCCAAAAGCAGGTAAATAAAGAATTACTATCTGGTGGTTCCACCCCTGCCCCGAATGACCTCCCTTTTCATTTTAAAGCCATTCCATAATTCGATACCAATAAAATCCCATCCCAATTGGAAAACCATCGAAAATACTATCGAATGGGATGCTAACCCTGACGCGGTCCCAGTTGAAACAAGTGATGGGTCTGCTAACAGGCCACTGCCACGTGCGAAAACACCTTCAACGGATAGGTTTAAACAACGGATCCATTGAATGCAGATTCTGCGGCGAAGAGGATAAAACCGCCTCACACATAATATACCGCTGCGTAACACTGTCTAGCAGAAGACAAAATATCTTCGGGAACATACAACGTGGTGACAACCTCCCACATGACAAGCTTGGTAGAAGGTTACACCTCATAGAAGGAACAAACATTTTCTAACAAGATCGGGGTACACAATAAGCCGAAAGGCTGAATTTTAAACCGACCCCCGGCTTTAACCAACCAACCAACGCAATATTTGTATTCTACTAAGAACAGAACGTCGGACCTTTATTACTTTGTTCGAACGTATTTGGAAGTCCTGTCGTTATATGTCAGTATTCAGTAAATTCAGTTGCATATTAATTAGCTAGCTATTGAACTTACATCAAGACGGAAATTCTCGCAGAAACTTAAACTAAGTTTCTCTCCGCATCATAAAGTATATGAAAACTTGACTTAACGTATCTACTAATCAATCCTGTGAAACGGAAACTAACTTTGCGAATGTCTTACGTATAATTTAACATTCATGCATATGTAGATGTCTTTAACTTTCTGTTCCTTAATTATACATTTAATGAAGGCAATTCGAAATTATTTATTATCAACTAAGGTTTGCTTGATTTACAATGAAAAAAGAAACGCAGCAACAGATAAAAAAAACTTCCTAATAACAAAACCCTCTTGGTAAACATTAGTTTTAAAATATTAATGTATAGTTAATGTAAAATTGCTTCTAAAAATATAATAATAGTAAAGGGGGTAACTTTGCCTCTGGTAATGAATTGGAAAGGTTGTCACCAGTGGCGGCTCGTGACCTATGATACAGGGGGTTCACAAGTATGGTGAAATTATTTTTAAAATTTTAGTTTTGTGTAACGACCAAACAATTGCTTTCTAGGCGTTGTAAATGCAGAAAGAAAAGAAGTAATAAGAAAATGCGTTAGGTAAAACATATTTTTATTTATTTTTTAATTTTACACAAGGAAATACAACTTTTGGAAAATAAAAAAGGCTTTCTTAGTGTGTATAGTACTTAAACATAAAGTCTGTTCTTCGGTTCTTAATTGTAGAAAATTGATGGAATGAATGAGTTTGGAATAACCTCTATAATTTTTTTTTCATATATTTAGTTTCTAAACTTTCTAATAAAGTCCCTAGATTTACCCTTTGTGGTCTGCGTTAGATTAAGGTTAGGTTTAAGTCTTCCCGCATTATTTACTTCAATTTTTTGTTCCAAACTCAAAGAGCTAACGTTATTTTTTAAATAGTCCACCGTCAAACTATTCATTTTAACTTAATAAATATATAATATTAAAATATTAAAACATACACGCTCGAATTTCTAACTAGACGCACGAACAGACAACGGCGCGGCACACACTAAAATTGTGCGCCTTTCCCATCTTAAATCGCCATAGCCCCGCTATCCCCCGGTGTCTTCCGCCACCTGTTACTACAGAGGAACTGCATTATGCCCGCCGACTTAATCGCATATGCGAGCAAGTATCGTCATTAACCTCGACCGAGGCACGGTTGCCGGATCGAGAGCCTATAATATACAGTTTGGTTGACGTTACGATAAAATATTAGGGAGGGTCGGACTTTATACGATAAATAATATTCAATGAATATAAATTAATATTCCTTTATTCGTTTTTGGGGGTGTACGTACGCATGTGCTCCTGTGGATGAACCGCCACTGGTTGTCACCCGGAGTTTGTTCGAACTCCTAATCATTTTACTAAAAGAGGAGCCTACACGATAATGTCTTAAATAATTTATAAACCTCAATGCAGGTAACTTCTTATTATAATTACGTCTATTTTTTGAACAAGATTTTTGAAAACTACTACTCACAAAATAATAAATCATGATATTATTGGTAAGAGATTTAAATGGCCTTTAAAATGATGTGCCACTTGATCTCCTTCCCTTTTAAGATTTTAAGGGTAACATCAGCCCCTTCCAGGGGGTTAAACCGCGAAGGGTCCCCCTTCACAATAAAATTGACATGTCTTTAAAATTTCTAATCTAATAGTATGTACTAGGAGATAAGTGTAAGAAGTTTGGTAAACAAATAAAAAATTACCATTAAACAAAAGTTGTTAAATTAAAAGAAAACATGTTCTGTTGTAGTATGTGCAAATTGTTAAGTAAATAAAACGCCAGATGTGACATGAAACTTATGACACAAAGGGGTTAGTTAATAAATCCCGTATTTAAATCGAGTTTTTTGTAACCTTTAAACCTACTGAAATAATTAGGTTAGGGACAGCGATGTTTTGCGCCTTATAAGTATCTTATAAACCCCTTTTTATGCGGCGTCTGTCTAATTATACGGAACCTTAGACAAACTTAAGGGGGCTTATAATATCTTAAGTTTATGCTGTTAAACTGGGATTCCACAAAAAAAAGATAAATTATTAGTGTTAGGGTCAAGAGTAAGGATGAGACGTAAATGTTTATGTTCGCTTAGTTATTTAGGACCAAAAACCTCGTTATAAGTCCACTGTGTTTAACGGCTTTTAAACAGATAATAAACGCGAACAAAGGTGAACATTAGGAAACAAAATATAATTTTTTTTAAATAAATTTTGAACGCTCAGGGCTGGGATCTCAAAATTTTTGCAGTGTTACGAACAAACCCAAACAAACGTCCTGTACTAACTTTTCTAAAAGTTCAACACCCACTAATAAGACTAAAATTACCAGTTTTATTTTTGATTTTAAATTTCCGTGTGTACAACATGAAAATGAAGGATGGACATAATCATTGTCTTATTTGGCCGGTCTATCGCTCTGTCCATCTATCTATTGACGTAAAAGCTTAACAACTACTTGACAGGAGCGGACCAACTTTTTGTGTGGACATGGCATTACCCTATTCAACATGGGATATACTTTCGGTTCAATATTACTATAAAAAAATTAAATTATAATAATTTATTTCATTTGAAGGAAAAAATATTTTTTATAAAAAAATATATCTTAGCAAATGCTGTTCCTACCTACATAGATACATATTTATTAAAAGCCGTATTAGAGTCGCAATGGCAATTATAATTGCACGAATTCATGCGCAGTAAACCGTTCTCGATTAGCTGGCGCATTGCCAACAGTCAGAACAGCAGTGGGTAGTGTCGAAATTCCTAAAATACCTCCATAATTAGAGATGGGCGAACCAGTTCGTTTTGATTAGCAGTTAAAGCAGCTACTGCTACTTACAAATGGCAGTTCAAAAAAGTTGCTTCGAATTAGCAGTACATATGCTTAATAAAGAATGTGAACTGTTAATTTAAGTACCAGTTAGTTTAAATAGCAGTTAGCTGTTCATAGCTGCTTCGACCAACTAATAAACATTTAAAAATAACAGAATAATCCATCTCTACTCAGACTTGCACCGGCAATGGCAATGAAAATGGCGCGTGCCCCATTTCTGGCAATGCGAGACAGCTGATCGAGAACGGTGTCCTGCGCATGAATCCGTGCAATTTTAATTGCCAGAAGACTAGAATTGCCGACTGCAATACGGATTCCATTCTCGCATTGCAATTGCGCCCGCAATGCGAGAAGTATTTGATCAGCTGATCCAGAACGGTTTAGTGCACATGAATACGTGTAATTATAATTGCTATTGCTGGCGCAAGAGACAAAAATTGCCGACTCTAATACGGCTTTAAGAAAAAAATCGACTTCCATTTACAATATATAATAATACCAAAAGTGATACATATACAGGGTTATACACGTTATTCGAGACGACATATTATAGCTAAGCTATTTGTTTTGGATGAAAACAAATATTCAGGGCGGATAGGGGCCTATTTGAGGTACATTTTTTTTTACATATCCCCATAAAAAGAAATCAGGTGAAGCCAAGTCGGGTGATCTTAGGGGCCAATTCTGAGGTTCATTTCTTCCAATCCATCGATTTTGAAATTGGAAATTTAAAAATTCACGGACCCTAAGATAGAAATGTGCTGGTGCTCCATCCATTTGAAGCCACATCATTTCTCTGGTGGCGATGGGAATGTCTTGCAACAATATTGGCAATTGATTTATCACAAAATCTAAAAACAATTCCCTATTTAAATTGTTTTCGAAAAAGTAAGGACCGATTAAATATCGACCCATTATTCCGCCCCAAACATTCACTGACCATCTGTGTTGATTATTTACTATTCTAAATTGATGTGGATTGGAATAAGAATAATAATGAAAATTATGTCTATTGACAGATCCATTATTATGAAATGTACATTCATCACTAAACATAACAAAATTAAAAAGTTTTCATTATCTGCCACTTTGCCTAACACCCACATACAAAATTCCACTAATTTATCAAAATCGTTTGCAGAAAGTTCTTGGTGACGCTGAATTTTATAGGGATGGAAACTATGTTTCTGAAGAATCCTTGAGACACTTGCTTGGCTAATGTTGATATTTTGCGCAATTTGGTTTTGACCGATATGAGGATTTTCGAATACAGAACCCATTACAGCAAATTCATTTTCTTCGTTTCCCGTCACAAGTTTCCTTTTAGTGGGTTTTTTATACTGAACACTCCCAGTTTGTTTAAATTGAGTCAACAATCTTTCGAAAACCTCTCTATTTGGACGGTTTCGGTTAGGAAATTTTTGAGCGTAAACTCGGGAAGCAAGTAAGCAGTTTTGCAGACATTCTCCAATAATTTCTCCAATAATAAAAATCATATCAATTCGTTCTTCTTTTGGATAACTTATCATTTTAAGTAACTAATAAAATAAATAAAAACAGAAACTACCAGTATTATAACTAAATGACGATGTGCAGCGAAATACTTTTAGAAATAACTGACATTTACTGTAAACCCTCTGTTTCTCTAGAATCTAGATCTGATCTGTCAAAATGTCATAGGCGACTTGATTAATATTAAATTGATTACAATTAGCCTGCTTTGTGAATATTTGCATTTTTCATGAAAATGCGAGTAATTAGCTATGGGAGAGGTTAATACTTTTTGATAGACAATTAAATTCTACATCTGCTGGTGACATAAAATATAGGGTGTTATTTAAATTAAGCAAGAAGTTATTACCATTTCAAACTTGTAATTATTTAGTAGTACTCTTTGGGCACCGTATATAAGTTAGTGAATTTTTCATAACTTAATCAGTGAGTAGAGTCCACTGAGAAATTGGGTTTAAAAAACAAAATACGTGTTGAGAATTTAATCATTAAAATTGTTACTACATTTTGACAAAATATGAAATATTTCACAAACCGTAAGGTTTAAGTAAGGTAACCCTTAATTAAAGTAATATATATTTTGATCGTAGGAACCGAAAATGAAATAATATACTGGGCATTCCATTTAAAAAAATGCAACTTTGATACGTTTCGTGTTTTTGGGACAACCTGTACATTATGAAAATAATTTTAAAATGTACCTCAAATAGGCCCCTATCCACCCTGAATATTTGTTTTTATCCAAAACAAATAGCTTAGCTATAATATGTCGACTCGAATAACGTGAATAACCCTGTATATACTAAAATAGACACTGAGATTTAATGGAGTTGCGCCATGCCTTATTGGTTAAATGTAATAATCGACACAATTTGGTTATATATATCCCCGTTCAGGTGTAACATATCTAATTTGGGGGTTAACGGAGAAACTGCCTATATTAACCTAATGCAATTTTCAGTTAAGATCAAATTACGCTGTCGTTTAGTGTGTAGAGGGCGGAATTGCCTCCTTGCCTCGATATCGATATGATGCTTGAGTTTAATTTGCAGGGCCTATCGTAATCAGTGGTGGTTCGTCAGGGGAGGCAGAGGAGGCAGTGTCTCCCCTAAAACTCTCAAATAATTCTGTTATATAAATTTTGAAAATGTCTCTAATAACATTAACATAATCGGTCGGAACAGCGCACCTCGTAATTATTCATTAATTTCTCGTATTGTCGCTCGGAGGCATGCCTCCGGAGCAATCCCATATTTTTGGAATAAATTCAGGACGAGACCTGATTTTAGTAACAAAACTTCAAACGCCGACTTTGCGCATTTTGATTTTTGTTCCGTTCTTCTGTTGTGGCTTAAACGATAGAAATAATTTTTTATCTCCATAACGGGAAAATCGTGAAAACGGTAGGGGACACCGAGGAGGGTTGTGACAATTTTTACTTAAAAGAACATATCTCAATAAACAAACATAACACCATTATGAATTGTATGCTGCAATGTAGCTCAATCCTTGCTCTTTTAAAAACAGTCATCAAAGTCAATAGAAGTTATAAGGTTTTTAAGAAAATTTACGAAAACTGAAACTACTCCCTTTGTCGAACTCTCCTAACACCGAGGTAAATTGTGATAGGTACCAAGGTAAGTTGTGACAGCTGTGTATCTAGACTAATTTTAATAGATACAATTACTTTTATATGAATTATAAACAAGACATACGTTTTTTTGCATAAAATTACTTTAATTAGCATTAGGCATAATTGTAGGAACTACAATAACATGAAACATTAACATAACAGTAAATCTTTTATAAGTAACTATGGCATCATTATATCAAACTTCGGTTGTAAGAATTGACCAAAGCAAACGAACAGGAACAGACATAAACAGAAAGAAACATTGCAAAAAGCGTGTAAAATAAGCTAACCAGCAAAAAACCTTTAATAGGAGAGTTGCGACAGCGTGTCACAACTCTCCTAGGTGCGAAAATCGCGATCTGGTCAGAATAATAATTCGTAATTTTGAAACAAGATGCAAACACAGCAAGACAATGCCACGCTTTGAAACTCCAAACCCACACAATATAAGAAAAAATAGCATAACCACGTGAATGTAATATATCATGTATAAATACAATAAAAAAATTTATAAAAAATTTACTTTTCGGTTTGTTCCTCGTAATCACGCAACCGCTTGTCGTGGGCCATTGGCGCGTACTGCGTCAAGTAGCGCGTCTATAAACAAACAATCGTACGCTATTGTCAGCTCGCTAACGGCCATAGATTCCGATAATTCGTCTTTGTCACAACTCTACTCTGTCACAAATCTCCTCGGTCTCCCCTGCTTAGGAAACCCCCCTGTATATCTAGATACCTATTAACCTGCAATAATAAATTATTAAACAAAATACGTCGCTACCACAAACTATGTGTGAAATGGACTTTATCTTTACAATGGTGCATATAACCAATGCCCCAACTTTGGCAAATAAGACATCGGGGGATACGAAGATAAATTATTTACAAAGAGTATATACAATGCAAACAGCTTGCAAGTAACTTGAAACAGTACATTTAGAGCTTATGTCAACAAAGAACGGATCTCTTGTTAAAAGACTTGATATTCTTTCAAACGGGGGCAATTTGAATAAGTAACTGTACTATTGAACGAAACTTGTGTTCGAAATTAGAACAATAAAAGGAATTCAAAGGAATAGACTATCGGATATTTATAGTACTTTATAAGAGTCGTTAAAATTGAAACTACGATTTAAACAATATAACGATAAAATAAGAAGCTAAGTGATTTATTTGATATATACACTCGCCGCCACAAAATTCCGCCACCATGAAATTTTGGTCAAGTTTGATATTTTATAACTTATTTATTTCTTATGCGATTTTTATGATTTTGTTATCAGTTTATAGATCCATTTATTTTGTTTTCCTTAACTATTTTATAAAGTAACATTTTTCGATTAGGCTATACTATACAGGAGCAAATCAAACTGTTGTTTTTTGTCTTAATTTCAAAACACCCTGTAGGAAAATTGAGATGGATAATTTTATTTACATACTGTTTCTTCTTGTAATCTTTGATGTATTCTAAACATTTCGTTTTTTGATTTATTAAATTATTTCAATTCTGCTGCTAGCTGCAAAATTTTAAATGAAACGAATGTATGTCAAAGTCAAGCTTTCGTTTAAATATTTTCGACGTTGGCTAAGTACGCTATTATTGTGACAGTGACAATATTCTTACGTATCCACTGATGAATCCAGGGTTTGTTTAAGGTCGCCGGATGGTCGTGAGCGGGTATATATATAAAAATAAAAATAAAAATGTTTTTAAAACACAAGATATTCTATAATTTTTTCTGTTTATATTCTATTTTAATGGAAATACGTATTCTTTTCAATTAGTTAGAAATTACCTCTTTCAAACTTAATAGGGTAGTTGTACGTGCTTCTCTACCACATTTTCGTTAGAGGGATCTCTTAACCACCCTTTCCACAAAAACATAGACCAAATCATTTAGAAAGCCCGCAATGCGAACTCGGAGTTGGCATCAGCCTTACTGAGATCGGTTAACAGACATGACACAACGTTTCAGTTTACATTTTTTTGAAAGTTACTGTCATTTCCCCTAAATTAACATTAACTTGGTCTTATGTAAAATTAGTATAGATGTATAATATCCATATTATGGAACAGTTCGTATCTACAATGATAAAATGTAATCAATTTTTTAAATTTCTATGACCAAATATGAACGGAAGTCTGAAATTAATTATATACCTTGCTGTTCTGTTACCCTCTCTACCATAAAAAATCGTGTTTTTAAGATCATAAATATAAAACAAAATTTCAAGGGTTCGCCCATAGCCAAAGGATTTAACAGAACTGTGTTAAAATAAAAGGCGAAATATACTGTAACAAAGGAGTTGCTAATTATAAAAAGTAAGTACCTAAAAGAACGTGACTCAATTGCATAAGCTGCTTTAGCTTTCTTAATAAAGTCTAAGTAGGTTCAAGTGTTTTAACTTAAAATATCGCATATTGGCATAAGGCAATTTTTTTTTAATAAATTCCTGAAAGGCGTGTTATACCTAGGTCTTTGTGTATTTTATCCATCTTATTTTTTCATTTTGGTGTACAAGGCAATATTATGGACTGGAGGGGGATGCTTTTAAAGATTATTTGTAACCTTCGTGGTTTAACTCCCTGGGAGGCGGTAGATATTACCCTTAAAAGTTAAATAGGAAGAGATTCATTTGGCACAGTCATTTAAATCTTTTTCCGGTAATAATTGAGTATTTTTTTTTATGATCAAACAGAAGCACTATAGGAAAAATCCTTTAGGGCACTCTGGGAGTGGTGCGTGTGCGCAAAAAGCGATTCACGTTGGTTTTGAATCATTGGAGGTTATATTCGTTGGGAAAAACGACCTCGGGAAGGTCGTTGCATAAGGATGAAGTCCTCCAGATGAAAGAATTCTTAAGTCATGAAGTTCGACGAATACTAAGCTTAACCACATATGGATGGGCGGCAGTGGTTCGTCGTGTATTTCTGATATTCGCCGCTCTGGGCAGAATTAAGAGGGCAAGGTCAGCTGAGCACTTTCCATGAAAATATCTGTAAAAGAGAGTCAAATCCCCAACCTGTCTTCGATGTTCTATGCTGTCGAGGTTCTTCGTCAGCTCGTTGGCTCCAATCAGACGAATGACCCTCCTTTCGATGGAATCCAGTAGCCGAAGAGTATGTTTGGGTGCAGAGCTCCAGACATGAGAGCAGTACTCTAGTGATGGTCGAATCTGGGCTTTGTATAGTGTCAATAGTTGTTGAGGTGTTTACAACTTTCTGGTTCGGAAGAGTACACCAAGTTTCTGAGAAGTTATCTTGGCGATTGCCACAACGTGGTTATGCCAAGACATATTTCCCCCCAGATTTACGCCCAGCAAATTAATAGATGAAGCCAATGGGATTGCGTGTCCGTCCATTACTATATCCGGTTCTGTAATGTTAACCTTTTTAGAGAAAACTGCTGCCTAGGTTTTTTTAGCGTCAAATTCGACTTGGTTACTGTCACCCCAAGCCAGAATTTCTTCCAGGTCTTTGTTGAGGCATGATACTTCATGCTGTCTGTAACGATGTGCGTCGGCAGTCGATGTTTGTCGGGCATTCAAAGAGAAAGATGAGATAATTGTGCTATCATCAGCAAATCTAAATATCGGATTTTTCGTTTTCACTAGAAGGTCGCTAATGTAGAGTAAGAAGAGAGTAGGAGGCAATATGAACCCTTGAGGAACACCGGCATTGAGAGTGAATGTGTCTGAGAGAAATACGTCAATCGCCACTTGCAGAGAGCGGTCCGTAAGAAAGCTAGACAACCATGCACAGAATCGACTGGGCATACCATAGGATCGCAGTTTACTTAGAAGTCCCTCATGCCAAACACGGTCAAAGGCTTTAGAAATATCCAGTGCAACAGCCCGAGACTCCCCATGATGTTCGATTGCGTTGTTCCAAAGATGGGTGACATAGGCTAGAAGATCTCCAGTTGATCTGGACTGGATCGAAAACCATATTGATGATCTCTGATAATGTTAAAGCCTTTCAGGTACTTTAGAAGTTTGTTCCTAGGTAGTCACTTTAGGTAACACCCCTTAGTAGGGGCAAACTCTCACACATAATATAACGCTGCGTAGCGCTGTCTCGTAGAAGACGAAATAACTTCGGGGACATACAACGTGGTGACAACCTCCCACATGACAAGCTTGGTAGAAGGTTGCTGGACCTCATAGAAGGAACAAATATATTCTAACAAGATCGGGGTACACAATAAGCCGGTAGGCTGCAGTGGTGGAAGTTCGGGAATTTAAACCGACCCCCGCCTTTAACCAACCAACCAACCAGGGACAAACTCACCACCTAAAAATGTACATGAATAAGTCAATTCTTTTGTTAGGAAAGTACTAACTACTCAAAAATAATAAATTAGTGTTTAATATTCTCAATTTGTACCGCACAGATTACGAATTTACACCGATGAGTTCATTAATTGAAATATACCCGAATAAAGGTGTTTGATTATCCTTGTTGCCTCAAAAAGATGCACTTCCTGCTGCCGCTTCCTATCCCAGATCCTACAAATTGTTATTGTTTACATGGGAAACTGAAAATCTCTCAAAGTAAAACGAATTAATCAACTTTAACCCTCTCCTGAAATAAAATTAATGAGTTTCCACTGAGCTACGGTATTCTCGTTTGCCAGTCTGGATCAGATTTAAGTGTTCTGAAACCATCTTTATTAAAAATGTGTTTTATTTGTTATTTTAATTATTACAGTCCTGCGATAGGATTCCTGTTTAAAAGTTTTAAGAAATTCATACAAGAAATACTGCAAAGGACTAGCTCAAAGTTGAGATAGTTTTGACTTCAGCGACAAGAAATACCTTAAAACAAAAACTGAATTTATTCGCAGCCTGGTCTTGTGCTATTCCATATTATTGACATATCCAGAAAAATAGCTGTGTGTGCATTTACAACGTCTGTTTATCTAGGTTTGTGCATATAAACTTTCCTAATTCTTGACTGGCAGCAAATTGTATGCTTGTGTCGTGTGCCTCACCAGAAGGGTAGGTCGTATAGTTAATGACGTCATAATTATACAGCCCATTTCCGCGAGCGTTTGTGTCCCAGACAATGGTTAGTTTGGGGGGTCAATGTTCCATATCGCATTGTTCGAAAATTTCGTCTTGGAATACTGCACAAGCCCGAATAAAGCCTTTATATAGGGTGTTGAAGAAAGGTCGGTACCCCGGAATATCTCCGGTGCATCGCATTGCAGCGGAAAATGTCTGGGGAAAAAGGCAATTTAAACCACCCCCCATCCCCTCAATCCACGGGCGCGGGTGGGGGTAAGTTGAGATTTTCAAATGGAACCTCATATTTTTATTGACGTATCGTGTTCTACGACCAAAAATAAACATCTTTTGTCCGAAATTTTTTTTTATTCGGGACCATCCTTCACCAATAATCACGATGAGAAAGACAAAATCAGAACCGTGCGAAAATCAAGTTTTATCCCGGAAATACTATTTTTCTCTGTCTTGTACTAAAAAATGCCCGTGGAATACAAACAACTTTTCCCACGATACGCTAATAAAAAATATGGGGTTCCATTTGAAAATCTTAACTTACCCCCACCACTGCCCGGGGGCTGAGGGGGTAGGGGGTGGTTTAAATTGCAAACTATTACTCCTTCAAAACCAAACATACACTTCGGCTGCTGGATTCCATTGAAAAGAAGGCCATTCGTCTGATTGGAGACCACGAGCTGACAAAGAACCTCGACAGCCTAGAACATCGAAGACAGGTTGGGGATTTCACCATCTTTTACAGGATTTCATGGAAATGACCTTTCCCCCTTAATTCCTCCCAGAGCGGCGAATAGCAGAAATATACGACGAACCACTGCCGCTCATCCATATGTGGTTAAGCTTAGTACTCCTCGAACTTCATTATTTCAGAATTCTTTCATCTGGAGGACTTCATCCTTGTGGAACGACCTTCCCGAGGTCGTTTTTCCCAACAAATATAACCTCCAACGATTCAAAACCAACGTGAATCGCTTTTTGCGCACACGCACCACTCCCAGAGTGCCCTAAAGGATTTTTCCTATAGTGCTTGTGTTTGATCATACCAAAAAAAAACTTTTTCCCCAGACATTTTCCGCTGCAATGCGATGCACCGGGGTACCGACCTTTTTTCAACACCGTGTATAAAATGTTTGTTTCATACTCAGAAAAAAGTGGTGCAAAATTGATTTATTTTACTAGAAAATACACATATTATGTGGCTTAAAAAAAATCTGATCCCGAACAAACCCACGAAAAAAATCAGAATTTTAGATTTATTTTCTTTTTAAATAATCCATCTTCAAAATTCTAGGTTGCATGAACTTTACGTATGACCCTCAAGAATTTTCGATCAACATGAATATGATAATGGATGGAAATTCAGTGTTTTCCAACACATTCTCAGGTAACTATACATTTTTATATCATTGAAAAGACATTTAAAGCGTACATTGTAAACAGTGTGCGAGTTAAAAAGATAATAGGATGAACTTCCAACTAAACTAGTCAAAAAAATCGAATAAAGACTCTTAGTTTCTTAAGCTAAATAAAATTGAATTAGAATTTATTAATAGATTTAACCGTTGTAACCTTTAAAAATAGCAAAGAAACAATCATGTAACTTTAAATTGTGACAAATTAAACACACTTTGCAACTTCCTCTTGAGAAACAAGGCAAAACGAAGTTAAAAACAATCATTTGAAATATCGCCCGGAGAGAAATCATTCAAAACGGAGACTAAATATATTTTTTGCTGCATAACTCGAAGTATTTAATTATTTATTGTCGGAGTTGACTTCGGGGGAGGTTCCCTTTCGATGTTTCGTTTCGTCGTCAACATTTCAGTTGTTCTGTTTTATTACTAAACCGGTGTGCCTAATTAATTCTATTTTCAATTGCTCTCGTTTAACATTTAAAATGGATGTTTATCGATGCTATTTGTTAGAGTTACGTTCACAAAATTCCTTTATAGCCGTATTAGAGTCGGCAATTATGGTCTCTTGCGCCGGCAATGGCAATTATAATTGCACGTATTCATGCACACTAACCGTTCTCAGCTGGACCAATACTGCTCGCATTGCCGGCGCAATGCGAGAATGGAATCCGTATTACAGTCGGCAATTCTAGTCTTCTGGCAATTAAAATTGCACGGATCCATGCGCTACTGCGCGTAGTACACCGTTCTCGATCAGTTGTCTCGTCTTGCCAGAAATGGGGCACGCGCCATTTTCATTGCCATTGCCGGTGCAAGTCTGGGTAGAGATGGATTATTTTGTTATTTGTAAATGTTTATTAGTTGGTCGAAGCACCTATGAACAGCTAATGGCTATTTAAACTAATTGGTACTTAGACTAACAGTTCACATTCTTTATTAAGCATATGTACTGCTAATTCGTAGCAACTTTTTTGAACTGCCATTTGTAACTAGCAGTAGGCTACTTTAACTGCTAATCAAAACGAACAGGTTTGCCCATCTCTAATTATGGAGGTATTTTAGGAATTTCGACACTACCCACTGCTGTTCTGACTGCTGGCAATGTGCCAGCTGATCGAGGAAGGTTTACTGCGCATGAATTCGTGCAATTTTAATTACCATTGCGCCGGAAATATTTATTGCCGACTCTGATACGGCTTGTATACTTAATAAGAGCAGCAGTTAAGGTATTTTAGATGAAAGGGCTGGTAGAAAGTGGAGTTTGGGAACTGCCTTAAATGATATATAAACTGTTATAAGATTGACTTTAGTTTTGTTGAAAAATGGGAACAATAGAAGTCAATTAAAACCACTTTTGAAAATCTGTATTTTCATTTAATAAGTTTGTAAAAATCATTTCCCATCCCTGAAATTTCACTGCAAGCTCCTGTTCTTCTCCTATAAAATATTTTATCACAAAGTCGCACTAAACAAAGCAATATGATTTTACAGGGACTTGTGGAGTGTAATAAAAGTTATTGTATCTATATAAAAATATTTTACAGTGTACAGTAAGTAAAAATGCACTATTGTGACACTGTCTTAAAGTTTATTATAGTAATCAAAGGACAAGAAGTCGTAGATTTAGTGAAGAAGACTAAAGCTATGAAAAGAGATAATAAATAAAACAATTAGAAGTTACACTTAAAATTCTTATAGAAAATAATCAAATTTTAATACTAAGACAATATTAATATTATACTAGCTTTTTTAGTAACAATTCTAGAAAATAGATCAGAAATGATCAACATATTAACGAGCGATTCGAGCCACAATTATTTCGAGGCAGGCTATTTAACTAACACATTTTTATAAACATTAGCATAAGTTACAAATATAAATGTCTGTATAGTATTTGCAGAATGATACCGTTGATCTTTTGACTGCAATAAAACCTCATTATCCCTTCGACCATAAAATAAATAAGGAAATCCCAAATTTTAAAACCTTTTCGAGCAGAGCCGGACCAGGTATACAAATTCAATTTATACCTATGCCTGATGCATATATAAATACAAAGTGATTTTTAATAATTTTAATCTTTAGTGGTTTTCCGGCGAGTAATTTTTAGTTAGGCTTATTAGTGGTAGAATGTGGCGTCCTTGGAATTGTGCTGATAGGGGGGCATCTTCAAGTGTCATTTTTAAAAGAAAGCATTTATCTACCGATGCCAAACTAATAATTAAAAATGTGTATCAATCGTTGTTGAGTAGATATTTTAATTCGATGGATGCTTTAGCAGAGACGTCTACTTTGACAAAAACTCCTTTATCTTCGGTAAGAGATATAGTACTTAAACCTGTTAATCCTAGAAAAAATCGGAGTGATTCTGGCACATTTAGAAGTACCCACTTTGATTTCCATCAAAGAGCGGCTGATTAAAGACGAAACAAATATCTCTTGTAGCCTTTCAAGCCTTAGGAAAATATTGCGTAAAATGGGATTTAAATACCGAAGCATTGATAAAAGACAAACATTAATGGAATCTCAACGTTTACGGGAATGGAGACTTAAATATTTAACAGCTGTTAAACAATTTAGAGAAGAAAATCGTCCAATTATTTACCTTGACGAAACATGGTTCGATGCCCATGACACTCCAAGAAAAGGTTGGGATGATTCTTCAAAAAAATGTCAAAACATTCAAAATTTTAGGATTGAAAATGATTTATATTTTGAAGAAATTTACAAAAAACGAGAACTGCTAGAAGAATTAAAGCTTTTAAAATAAATAAGGAATACGAGTTTGACAAACTTGCAGCAGAAAATGGACATACAGTGTTGCGTCTTCCTCCGTACTATTGTATATTCAATCCTATTGAGCTAATATGGCACCAATTAAAATCCAATATTAGGAGAAATAATATTTCTCCTACATTAAATGCATCTGTAGTAGAATTAATTAAAAACGAAGTAAAAAAAATTTCTGCAGACAGCTGGAAAAACTGTGTACAGCATGTACTAAACGTGGAAAATTCTTACAATTGTATTATTACAAATGTTCAACCCTTAATTATAAGTTTAGGCTTAGATGAAGATAGTGATAGTGATACAGAGTTAAATTTTGAATAAATTATCAATAGTTTCTTAGAATTTAATTAATTTTTATTGTACTTGTTATCCTAATAGTTATACTTTTAAATTATATTATTTTCAATTATCATTACTTGTTATCATTATTTTACATTTATTATAGGTACCTAAAACTAAAAATACCTATATATTTATTTTAAATTATAAAAATAAATCATGTGGTGTGGTATACATTTTCAAGCCGGCCCTGATCCCATTTATTGAGCTTTGAAGAGGTTGAGGCGTATACAATAGGGTTTAATCAGGGAGTTTATTTATGGCAATAAGAGTCAACGGTATAATTCTGCAACAACTGTATAGTTAAAATTCTTATGGAAATTAATCAAATTTTAATACTAAGACAATATTAATATTATACTAGCTTTTTTAGTAACAATTCTAGGAAATAGATCAGGAAGGATCAACATATTAACGAGGGATTCGAGCCACAATTATTTCGAGGCAGGCTATTTAACTAACACATTTGTATACACATTACCACAATTTAAAAACGGAAATATCTGTACACTTATCCCAAAATATATTTTTTAAAATACGTCATCAAAGGTCTTTTTGATCATCTTAAAACTGGCATCAACCAGCGAACGATATAGGTATAACATAAATTACTTTTACTTTATAACTAGACTTGGAAAAGAAGTTACTTTTTATTTTTTAATTAATATTTACTAGGCTATAATTTTAAAAATGTTCTGTCATCCATGAAAATATCTTAATTACTTTTTAATATTACTTTCTAATTTTTATTCATTCCGAGGAGTTTTATTTACGAGGGTTCTTAATTAATGTTTTTTATCGATTTAAAAGTGTATAGAGAAGGATTTAAATAATTTACTTAATTATGTGTGATATTAATGTTGATCCACGTCTTTTGGGAATAAAGGTTATGTTATCCATCAGTTTTACAACTACATTTAATTTTAATAAAAAAGGGATTATTATAATTACAAAGTTAGACTGCGAAAAAGACTAGTAAAATTTACATATCGTCTGTTTCAGCAAAAAATCCACCTCCACTTTGCATTCCAGTGCCTATACCGTACATTCCCATCCAAGTGGAGACGTGTGCAAGATTATTTGATATATATACTCCAGGACAAAACTTACATATGTGTTTCGATTTCGAAACTAGAATCGAGAGGGCGACGGTCCTTGTCCTGCATTTTGATTGCATGCGAATGGGAAACGACGGAGTGGCTTTCGTGAAGCCGGGCGATGCGGGGGCTCTGCCACCCTCTTTGACTTCAACGACTCCATCTCAAGCCGACTCAGATGTTTATGATCAAGTAACGGAAATTAAGAAAAACTACCCCGACATGAAATGGCAGACATAAAAGCTCATATTTTGAAAGTTTAGCCCGAGTTAATACAGGTCTTGCATATATTTTCTTTATTGAAAGGAATATTTTTTTACGTTTATTATAGTGTATTTTTCCATAGACTTTAGTAGTAATATTTATTAATAATTATTATTAAATAGCATATATAAAGGAGAACTGTTCCTATCGAACGGCGAAGCTTACGAAGTATATTACCTTCTTCTTGAAACATAGCGTCAAATCATTGATCTGACATACAATTCAGTGTCAAAAAATACGTTAATCCTGAAATAAACATGCAAAACAACCATTTTTTTTTTTAATTTTTTTTGATAAAACACGAGCACTATAGGAAAAATCCTTTAGGGCACTCTGGGAGTGGTGTGTGTGCGCAAAAATCGATTCACGTTGGTTTTGAATCGTTGGAGGTTATATTCGTTGGGAAAAACGCCCTCGGGAAGGTCATTCCATAAGGATGAAGTCCTTCAGATGAAAGAATTCTTAAATAATGAAGTTCGAGGAGTACTAAGCTTAACTACATATGGATGGGCTGTAGTGGTCCGTCGTGTATTTCTGATATTCGCCGCTCTGGGCGGAATTAAGAGGGCAAGGTCAGCCGAGCACTTTCCATGAAAATATCTGTAAAAGAGAGTCAAATCCCCAACCTGTCTCCGATGTTCTATGCTATCAGACGAATGGCCCTCCTTTCGATGGAATCCGGTAGCCGAAGAGTATGTGAGTGCAGAGCTCCAGACAGGAGAGCAGTACTCCAGTGATGGTCGAATCTGGGCTTTGTATAGTGTCAAAAGTTGTTGAGGTGTGTACAACTTTCTGGTTCGGAAGAGTACACCAAGTTTCTGAGATGCTATCTTGGCGATTGCCACAACGTGGTTATGCCAAGACATATTTCCTCCCAGATTGACGCCCAGCAAATTAATAATAATAATAATAATAAATGACTTTATTGTAAAATATTACAAATGGCGAAGTTGAGGCCGAGCCTCCTAGCTTAACCTAGATATTAAGATTAATACAGATCCTATAAGTTGATATACTCTAACTGCCCACTATACGCATAAAATGCAGAATACAGCAAGCAGTCAGAGCATAATAAAAAAAGAAGGAATACAAAACAACAAAAAAAATAAGAAAAATAAATAAGAAAATATAAGCCAACAGAAAAATGGTAAATTATTACAATTCATAATCTTATGACCGATTTCTACATAGAAAATGAACCCAATAGAATTATATAAAGAGAGAGAGAAAAATAGAAAAACAGAAAAACAAATAGATAAATTTATAATTTTTGACACTTTCACACCCTTACAAAACACACTAAATTCTAAACCAGAGAGATCAGGATGAGTATCCCTACAAACTACATGAATCTATCAATCGAGGCTTTAATTAGCCTCCTAAATTTATAATCTGAACACAATTTTAATTCTAAGTCGACTTTATTATATAGTTTCGCTATATTAAATGAGAAAGATCTTTGAAAATAATTTGTACGATAAACTGGTGGGGTAATAATGAGTTTATGACGCAGATCCAAATTATGCGAGTCATATCGAAATTTAATTTTGTTATAGAGATAGTCTGGGCACTTTTTACAAATAATTTTATTATATAAAGTGAGTGCATGCAACACCCGTCTTTCATCCATTCTTAGCCATTCAAGTTCACGCAACTTAGCAGTAACACCACAATCGTACTTTCTAATACCACCTATCAGCCTTACACAACAATTCTGTACTAATTGAATACGACGAGCATCCTCACCTAAAAGACAAGGACCATATACAACATCTGCATAGTTAAAGTGTGACAAGACCAGGGACTCGCACAGCATCTTTTTCAGCGAAGCATTAAGTAGTTTTTTCTGACCATAAATTAATTTCAGATTGCCAAATGCTTTTTTAATACAACTACTAATGTGCGAAGAGAATCTAAGGTCCTTATCTAACAATAAACCCAAATTCTTTGCAACATCAGGCAGCTTCAACTGAATGTTATTCACACAAATCTTAACACGATCCGCGTATAACTCTCTACAATGACCTTTTCCAAAAAATAAAACTTGAGACTTGCTGGGGTTCAGACTTAAACAATGGGCATGGGAAATATTCAAAAGAATATCCAGGTCAGCATTTATTTTCCGGTTAGCTTCATCAATGGCATCAGGTGAGAATGAAATATAGATCTGCGTGTCATCCGCATAGAAGTGAACTGAACAGTGTTTTAGGTGCGTATAAAATTGGGATGTATACAGAGAAAACAACAATGGACCAAGTATCGAGCCCTGCGGAACACCACACGAGAGGCTTCTTGCTTCCGAGAAAGTTCCATTAAGGTTAACTATCTGCGTTCTATTTGTCAAATAGCTTCTAACTAATTCACAAGCATGATCCTGAAAACCGAGATAACCAAGAATGGCGATCAAAAGAGCATGATTCAGTTTATCGAAGGCTTTGGTATAATCCAAAAGGACCAGCGTTGTTAGGTCTCCACGGTCTGTAGCCGAAAATATATCATCCGTTACCTTAAGTAATGCTGTAGAGCAGCTGTAGTTAGCCCGAAATCCCGATTGTATTGACGGCAAGACCCCACAGCGCGTCACATGATCCCTAATCTGGTCAAAAAGAATCCGCTCAATGACTTTTGATAATGTAGGTAATATACTTATTGGACGCAGATCCTTCAATTCAACAGGTGAGCCAATCTTTG
The DNA here is from genome assembly GCA_963991005.1 of Barypeithes pellucidus. NCBI lineage: Eukaryota > Metazoa > Arthropoda > Insecta > Coleoptera > Curculionidae > Barypeithes > Barypeithes pellucidus. Next base: position 18,331,842 of record OZ022566.1, read on the forward strand.
GTAAGGGAATAACAGAAGCTGACTTCCAGCAATCCGGAATCGCAGATGTCTCGATGCAGAAGTTTACCAAATGCACAATAACAGGCATAATCACAGAGCAGCAACGAAGTAACATGTCTATGCCCAACTGATCGCTGCCAACAGCTTTCGATTTCACAGAGAAAAGTGCCGATCTAACTTCATCTAATGTTGCCATCCTGAAATTAAAATCCAAAACATTTTCCTTTCTATTATTCAAATAAAAATTTAAAGTATCAGAGTTTGGATTAGTTTTATCAATATTTACAAAATAATCATTAATTTTATTTACATCAGCAAGATGTTCCGGAATAGAAGGAGAGCCTTTTCCATATAAATTGAGATTTTTCAATAATTTCCAGTTATCTCTCGTATTATTCATCCTAACCCTCTCTTCAAGGAAATCCCTCTTCTCAGCATCACGAGCAGTCACAACATAGTTCCTTAATTGTTTGTAATACTCTCTGTTCTCCGTCGTTCTCCGTTTTTTCCACCTAGACAATGCCCTATCTCTAAGTTTAATATTATATTTTAAATTCGGTGACATCCAAGGAGCTCTCCGCTTGGTAATTCTAACAGTACGTCTCGGCGCATGACAATCAAAAATATTCTCCAGATACCCATTGAGTAAGCTAACCTTCTCATTCAAATTGTGCAGATAATATATATTATCAAATGGAACTCTCTCTAAATCAGTAATAAAAAGATCATTATCAAAGTGTTTATAGTCCCTATATGTATGATAGAAAGGTTCAGGTTTCATCACACACAGCTTAAGGCCACACTTAACAATAAGATGATCCGACAAAACAACGTTTGAATCTACACTGAAGTCACCAATTAGACTTTTGTCAGAACAAATTATGAGATCCAAGAGTGAATCAGAAGCAACTCTCGTTGGCTCAGTAATGATCTGCTCTAATCCAAAATTATTAAGCACGGATAAAAAACGGTCAACATTGTGCGACTCGAAGTCTAGCATATTAATATTAAAATCACCCAAACATAAAAAGTTATCACACTCAGACATAATTTGGCATACATTTTCCTCAAACTCCGTCAAGAAATCTGTAAAACCGACAAGAGGAGGAGCTCTGTACACAACACCAATTGTATTATTAATTTGATTTAATTTAAATTTGATCCAGAGTTGTTCAGCTTGATTTACATTAAAATTATCTAAGATAGAAAATTTGATTGAACTCTTTATATAAAATAGAACTCCTCCTCCCCGACCCCCATTACGATCTCTCCTAACAGAAACATAACCATCTATCCTAATAACCACATCCAATATCTCTCTAGTAAGCCAAGTTTCAGTAACGGCCAGTATATCAATTTTATTTGACTCGATATAGGACCTTACTTTAAACAATTTAGGCACCAATGATCTTATATTAACATGAGCTACATTAAGATTATTAGCCATCGAAAATCTAATAAATATACAGTGCATGTAATTAAAAATTTAAAAAAACGACAAACAGAAACACATTAAGCAATTAAACTGTCTATCTGACTGGAGGTCAATATTTTCATTACAGCCCCCTGATCTGTTTTTCTAACAAAAACATTGCCTTCCTTACACCATACATACTTATACCCATGTTTTTTCAATTCTCTGGCCTTTTTAAAGATATCACGAGTATGCTTAGGTAGGTCCGTATTGAGAAAAATACTCCTTGGAGGATCCGCCGTAATATGACACACCGAGGTGTTTAAAGCAACCAACTTCTTCGTTTCAAGCACCTTATCCTTAACACCCTGTTGCTTGAATATCACCATGACAGGTTTGCAAGGCTCCCTGCTTGGTAAAACCTTCACCTCATAATCATCCTCAGGAATTTCATCAAGCTTCAATGCACTTAAGATTTTTCTTACATCCCCCTTGACATTATCGTCACCTTTAATACCAACCACAACGATATTCTTCTGCCTCTCAGACACGTCCATGGAGGGTACTGCAGTCCTTTTCATATGTATAATTTCTTGTTCCAATTCCGATACTCTATTTTTAAGACATGTTTGTTCCTTTCTTAAGCACTTATTTTCATCCTTTATCTTTTTTACGTCCTCCCTTAGATTTTCAATCATAGTGCCGTTAAAACTAACAGACTTCTGCAGTTCATTAAACATACTTTTCAGAGCATTCAGAAGTTCTTTATTGGTAGGCTCAGGGATATCGAAGATGTGAACAGGTTTATCTGAGGTTTTAATTGATCTTCTACTCAGCCTTCTATCCACATCCTCTTCCCTATCAGACTCACCAATCACATCCCCATCGCTTTTACTGTCAATACATCCATCGCACAGCCACTTTTCGGACGTCTTACGTAGCTCATAGTCTCTAAATTCATCATCCGTCAACCCAGTACAATGTTTGTGGAAAAAGCCCTGACAATCACCAGCACACTGCATCTTGTATTGTGCTTTAGTAATATTGCCACGGCATGCATTGCACACTCTCACAGATTGTTTATTTTTGATTTTTTTACCACCAGCCATTTTAATTTAAAAATAAAATAATCTCCCAAGGTTGCCTCTCAAATATACCAAACAAACCCAAGTCCACACCTGTTCTATTTATGCCACGGTCCAAAGTCCATTCAAGACCTCATCGAAATTAAGAATGGCAAAAAAGATGATTCCCGCTAACATAAACAGACAGAGCTGATAAGAGAATCCTATAAGGTTAAATATTTAATTTATTCCACCAATGCTGGAAATCTTGCACTTTGTTCAGATTTTTCATTGATTGTGAACCACTTTTCATAAAGGCACTTTCACGAGTCAACAGAGATTTATCCAATCAACAGAACAATACTAATTACACAAATACTTTCCGATTTTAACCCGATAAAAATGGCAAAAATCGCAAGAGCTATTATTTATACGACTTCACCTTGATACTTTATTATGTGCAAATTAATAGATGAAGCCAGTGGGATTGCGTGTCCGTCCATGACTATATCCGGTTCTGTAATGTTAACCGTTTTAGAGAAAACTGCTGCCTGTTTTTTTTAGCGTTAAATTCGACTTGGTTACTGTCACCCCAAGTCAAAATTTCTTCCAGGTTGAGGCGTGATACTTCATGCTGTCTGCGAAGATGTGCGTCGGCAGTTTGTTTGTGCATTCAAAGAGAAAGATGAGATAAGTGTGCTATCATCAGCAAAACTAAGTATCGGATTGTTCGTTTCCACTAGAAGGTCGTTAATGAAGAGTAAGAAGAGAGTGGGAGACAATATGGACCCTTGAGGAACACCGGCATTGATAGTGAATGTGTCAACCATAAAATTGTTCAATTATTACGCCTACCTAATCATACTTAAATAATGTTCAAGTACTCACTCACTCTAACCTCAACCCCCTAGGGGGACTAGGTTCACCCCTAATATGTGCCAATAGGGGTCAAATGATCATTTCGGTGACGATAAATAAGAAAAATCCTTTTTATTGATCAACTCTGTATAATTTCAGAAAGGAAACCACAAAAATGTGAATGAGCAGTATTTCACAGTTCTACTAAACTGTTTGATGTATTTATATTTTAGGTTCTTGCTGTAAGTTCGGCAACCTTTCTGAGCAACCAAAAACCGGACATAGTTACTATTCAAACTTACCCTCAATAGTTTTATGAAACAGGAAAATTAGAATAAGTTCCAATACATACAATATAACTTAAAGTTTCGGGTTTGAGTTAACTGTTTAATGAAAGTTGCCCAATTGTAAATTCGTTTTAACCATATTAGCTCGGGTAATACAAAATGGAAAAAGGTGTAAAATTACAGTGTGAACATACACGTTTCTGTGAAAGTAAAGCATAAAGAAATATGTTACATTACACATGAAGTTATATAAATTAATAAATCTGTAAATATAGCAATACGTCACTTGTGATGTTAAACCCAACAAAACTAAGAGTTGGGATGTGTGTCATATGACTAAGGATACTCGTTTGGAATCCACGTTATGTGGTAGATCTTCTCGAGAATGAATGGCAAATTAAAATTGTATTTTATTTAAGTCACAGAAATTTGAAGAACAACACCAAGAGCTTCATCTTCAATTATTTCAGTATGAAAAACGTAAAGGTAAATAAACCCAGTTTATTATACATCAAAATGAACAAATAAAGAAGAACAAGGGGTGGCGTTGTTTGCAGATGCATGGCATTAAAATTAAAAATGGGATGTGTTTAATTAACAATTCAAACAAAATGAGCAAAATTATCCACACGAAAAGGCTAATAAACCGCGTATGGTCCACGTCTCGAGAATAATAATGCGGCGGCATATGCAACATAGACTGTATTTTGAAAAGATAAATTGATGGGTCATTCCGAACTAATATGAGATTTGTATGTCTACTTATTTTTTTTTTCGAGAATCCTCAAAATAGGTAAAAAAATTTTGTTTTCTTTTTTGGATTGTGTCAACAATAAAATTACCAGAAAATTATTTCAATCGATTTTTAGATGGTTTTACAATAGTGTCAATAGTGACGAAACAGAACACTTATATAGTGTGCAGCAAAAATGTCGGCATCAAATGGACTGACATTGATACTATTCTGACAAGAAAAGTCTTATTTCGTATTTTTACAATATAACCATACAATATAAACCTCGTTTCTTTAAAAATTGTCTGTAAAGAAGCATCATATTAGCTTGGAATAACCCTCAGGTTCACATAACAGACTCTCCTGAAAAACTGCTAACAATTATGTTGTAGTTTAGTCACATATACTGACTATGATCCTTTAGGGAGACGACCCGAAAAAAAAGAAACCCAAGTGGATGCCCCAAAAATGTTAAATACTTTAACCTAAAATACCCATTTTTGGGGTTTTAATGGTGTATCCCCAAGCGTTGCGATTTATCTTTTTATTACCCTGCTTTGCATGACACTTTGGGATTTTTTAGCTTAACATTATTTACCCCCTTTTTCATAAACAACTTAATTTGGTTCTCAAAATATAAACACAAAGCTACTTCTAATCCATATACCGGTATATCTTAAGTGAGTTTTGTTGCTTTTTTCGCTTCGAAAAGGTTGGTTTATTAATTTACTTTCCCTAATCGAATGAACGAAAAGGTATGCATTATTTTTGAATACACTGTCAAACGCTTGAGATGGCAATACTCTTAGAGGACAACCACAAACAATTTGGAACCCACCCATCTTGGCAACCAGCATGTAAATGGTAATTCTTTTTTTCTTTTCTTTGGTTCGGCATTTTTCTGATGGATCTACCCAACCTTTTGCTGGGATGTCGTGTGTATCAAATCCAGAGGCTTATCCTGCTTGAAGATATGTTGCTCTCATCTTTAATTAGTCGCTATTTTACTGGAGCAAGCACAATTGGCTCCTCGTACAAACCATTAATTTTTCTACGAATTAAATCGCGTCAAAAGACGTGCAACCTCACTACGTACTTTTTTCTATTTAATTTGCTTGTAATTTTACTGCATACAGTGAGTCCCAGAAGAAATGTCTAAATTCATTTAAAATTCAGCGGTAAGTTTTTTCAAAAAACGCTCGTACCCGTCGATTTTGATTTTTTAATTTTTTTTTTGTGGTAATTTCATGTAGCTCAAAAATAAGTTACGACCATCAACTTCATTTTTCAAATGAAAACATATATTTTTTGTTTCATTTTTGAATTTTGCATTGAATTCTAAGCATGTTTCATGTACCATGTCCTATACATAAACTCAACAGTTATTGAAAAAATTAGGATTGAACATATCATTTAGGGAATCCAACGATCTATCAAATCTTCTGGCAATATGGCATTTTGGGCTCCATAATAAGTAAGAGTGTACTGTCTCACTGTCATCGTTTATTTCCATAGAAACTGTACTACAATTTTATTTCAAATAAGTATAATTATTGTCAAGCGTAGTTTCAAAGTTGCGGTTTTCACAATAATGGTGAAGTTAACGGAACGGGAAAAAATTGAAATTCTATGCATGGTTGGGTTTGGTGATAAAACATGTACTCAAATAGAAACAGCCCAATTATTTAATGAAATCCATCCTGATCGTCCTCCCATATGTCAAAAGATGGTGAGTAGAATAGAGGCTAAGTTTAGAGAATTCGGTCATGTTAGAGATTTGCCTAAATCTGGTCGTCCTACTCGAGATGAAAATGAACAACTTGACGTTTTGCTTTCGTTGGAAGAAAATCCATGTACTCCCCTGTCGCACATTGGGGCCGATTTACACATGCCGAAATCTGTTGTTCACCGAGTAGTTCAAAAGCACAAATATCACCCATACAAAGTTATTCCAGTGCATGAGTTATTTGAAGATGATTTCGATAGGCGAAGTGAGTTTTGCGGACGCATGCAAAATATGTGCAATCTAGATAATAATTTAGTAAAAAATATTATTTTTTCGGATGAAGCTACGTTCTATTTGAATGGTAATGTGAACAGACAAAATTGTCGATATTGGGCAACAGAAAATCCACATTGGATGATAGAGGTTCACAGCCAGTACTCTAAGAAAATAAATGTTTGGTGTGGAATCATACGCGAAAGAGTAATTGGTCCATTTTTCTTTGAACAGTCTTTAACTGGACAAGTATATCTCGAATTTCTCCAACTAGAATTAATTCCAGCAATAGTGGCTTTATTGCCGAATACATTGGATCCAGACTCCCCTGACGAAGAACTGATATTCCAACAAGATAGTGATCCTCCGCACTATGCGGCCACTGTGCGCACATTTTTGGATGCAACCTTTCCCAATCGGTGGATTGGAAGGAGAGGGCCTATCGAATGGCCTGCTAGGTCGCCAGACCTAACTCCGCTGGACTTTTTTTTGTGGAGTTACCTCAAATCAAAAGTATTTGTTAACAGGCCAAACAATATGCAGGAGTTGAAAGAACGGATCCGAAGAGAAGTGCGTGTCATAACTCCGGAAATGGTTGGAAACGTGCAAAGAGAGTTTATTGATCGTCTTGGATATTGTCAAGCCGTAAATGGCGCACATTTTCAACATTTAATTTGATTTTGTTGTGTGTTTTTTTAATAAACAGGTCGTACTTATAGATATGTTCAATCCTAATTTTTTCAATAACTGTTGAGTTTATGTATAGGACATGGTACATGAAACATGCTTAGAATTCAATTCAAAATTCAAAAATGAAATAAAAAATATATGTTTTCATTTGAAAAAATGAAGTTGATGGTCGTAACTTATTTTTGAGCTACCCTGTATACATGAAATTACCACAAAAAAAAAATTAAAAATCAAAATCGACGGGTACGAGCGTTTTTTGAAAAAACTTACCGCTGAATTTTAAATGAATTTAGACATTTCTTCTGGGACTCACTGTATATGCAGCTTATAGGAAGACGTTGGTACTAAACAAAATGAATACAACAACATTTCCCAAAAGGAACCTCCTTTAAGGCAGTCTTTCTATGAAGTATCCCATAAAAGTTTTATATGTCCTGACAGGACCATTTGAGTTTTAGAGCCGATGTATCCTGGAATTTCTAACATAAGATTCGTCAAATCCCGCCTTGTGTTTAGGCAACGTGATTTATGCAGATTTGTTGGTTTACGGACTTTACGGTCTACTTTTATTTAAAATTATGTTGCCCGACACCCAGGAACAATAAACAGAAGCTTATTACTTTAACATATGTCATCCCCTTCGGCAATTTACTTTTTATGTTCCCATAAAAGAAGGTAGTCAATTTTTTATTTTTTTTACCTTAAACTCTGTAATAAAACGTTTTTCTGTGTCTTCTTTAACATGTATTTAGAAGTGCTTCATTTTTATCTGCCTACGAGGCTTCTTTGAAGCTAAACTTTTAACACTGACAAAGATGATTTTTGTATCAAAAGATGTCTGCAGGATTATTAAAGGTGGATGTTCGATTGATCAGGTCATTTTTTATTTCAAGAATTATGTTTAATATAGGTCATTGCATTTTCCCTGTATTTCTATCTACATACAGGGTGGCCCATCGAGAACAGTTCAGCAAGGTTTACGGCTGTGTACGTGAAAATTAAAAAAAACCTCGGACCCGTAAACTTGTGTTTTCAGGGGGACACGTTTCACTATTAATTTCATCCCTGTAACCTCAACCCCCCCTAGCGGGGGCGGCTGCTGCCCTTGATTTTTCAATTGGGAATAGGTATGTTATGATACATCTTTTTAAAGGGCATTCAATACTCATTAAAATGGCGCTTCGTTTTGTAAATTTGAGCTACGCGCCGCCGAGCAACAGAATTTGAAACATCTCACTGCACCTCTTATCATGTACACAGGTTTGTGCGGAAATTATTGAATTGTATTTTATAAACAATCAATGTGCAAGGTAACGGCAACTTTGTTTAATGATAGACATCCAGATAGACACGTACATCATGGTTATATCCTAGAATTAGTGGCAAAATTTCAGCAAACTGGTTCAGTGGCAAATAAAAAAAGGATCATTGAAAATCCGGTAAGAAATGAAGCAGTAGAAGTAGCTGTTCTGGGTCAAGTTAGTATGAATCCAACATTAAGTACCAGAAAAATGTCTGACGTAACGGGAATTTCGCGGACCAATGTACAGAGAATTCTGAAACATTATAAATGGCACCCATACAAAATTCAACTTCTCCAAGAATTGAATGAAGATGATAATGATCGCCGTTTACACTTTTGTGAAGTAATGTCAGAACAAGTATTAAATTATCCGAACTACCTTTTGAACGTTTGCTTCTCAGACGAATGTTCTTTTTTTCTTAATGGCACTGTCAATCGAGATAACTGTCGTTACTGGTCCGACACGAATCCAAGGAATTACCACGAGGTTCAAACTCAAAATCCTCAGAAATTAAACGTTTGGGATGGTATTTTCGGTGATCACATAATTGGACCATTTTTCTTACCGGGAAATTTAAATGGAGATACTTATTTAGACTTGTTGGAAAATGCTGTCAACCCAGCGCTGATGGAATTTATGGAAAACGACCCACGTTACCAGGAAGAAAATCCAATATTTCAACAAGACGGGGCTCCCCCCCCATTATGCATTACCCGTACGCCACTTTCCGGATGAAACGTTTCCTAGTAGATGGATTGGGAGGAGGGGTGCTATTGAATGTCCCGCGAGATCGCCCGATTTATCTCCCCTTGATTTCTTTTTGTGGAGACACCTAAAATCTAAAATTGATGCCACCCAACCCGAATCCTTAGAGGATTTATGGAACCGCATTACTAATGAATGTCAACAAATTACACCAGAACAAACCTGAACAGTTGTTGTACTATTGTATGGAGGTGAATGGCGGACATTTTCAACATTTAATAAGATAACATGTAAGTATTACTCAATAAAATAATATTTTTTAAAACGCAATTTCTCGGCGGCGCGTAGCTCAAATTTACAAAACAAAGCGCCCGCTAGGGGAGTTGAGGTTCAGGGATGAAATTAATAGTGAAGCGTGTCCCCCTGAAAACACAAGTTTACGGGTCCGAGGTTTTTTTCTTAATTTTCACGTACACAGCCGTAAACCTTGCTGGACTGTTTTCGATGGGCCTACCCTGTATATTTAAAACATAGTGTGCATAGTTCCATTACAAAAAATTAAATTATTCAAAACAATTGTTTTAGTAAAACAAGAACAGTTGGTTTTATTTATGATAAACAATTTGTTAATAAGAGAAACAAATTTATTAAGCTTAAAGGCGGCAATTGAATTTAAGCCATAATATCCGTATAAGGAGCACGGGGATGTTAGGGATGTAGTAATATTTACAAAATGTCGATCATTTAGAATGTCTTTGCTTATTTAATAATTAATATTGAAACGTAAATACAATATACAAATGGTTCTATTTAATGTTAACTCTGTGTTAAGGTGTGGATACTAGATATGTCAAATGTCATACATATTCAAGGGGACTACTGTAGTGTAACCATCATAATAGTTTCATCGCGTTTCAGAGCTGTTGACAACGACGGAAGGTCGAAGGACGCGCAGTGATTTAGCAACATCGCAATACAATACACCCTATAGTGCCTATAACTATTTAATAACCATCCATAATACTCTATGGCGCACTTATTACTGATCACCCTGTAAAGATTGTTTCACGAAAAATGGATATAACTTAATGACTGCAGTAAAAGTACCTGGGGTTTGACCGTTTGTGGAAAGGACCGGATTGTAATAATTATAATTAAATATAGGCACATCAGGTAGGTTAGATTGCTTAATTTATATTTAAATATCTTTTTGTGGTAAAATTTGTTAGTTTTTGAGGAATGGTTCAAGAATTGTCTTTTACCAAACATTCCTCAGAATAGCGTGATAGTAATGGACAATACGAGCTATCACAGTCGCCAATTACATAAAGCTCCAAGCTCAAATAATCAAAAATTGGAGATTCGGAACTACATGGCGGCGAATGATATATATTTTGAAGAAAGTTATAAAAAAAAGTGATCTTTTAGAAGTTTTTAAGACATTTTGTATAAAAAAAGTATATGTTTGTGACACATTGGCAGAAGAAATTGGACATGCAGTGCTACGGCTCCCACCATATTATTGCATTTTTAACCCCATAGAGCATATGTGGCACCAGTTAAAATCACTGGTTAGGTCTGAAAATATTTCTCCGACTTTAAGTTCTAGCGTTGTAGAATTAATACGAAAATGCTTTAATGATATTCCCCCAGGTAGTCGGAAAAATTCAATCCGTCACGTAATAACTGTAGAAAATTCGTATATTAGTCTGGATCTTATAATTAACCCAATTATAATTAATTTTGATGAGGATAGCGATAGCGAAACAGAACTATCTATAGAATGACATTATAAATGTAAATAAATATGACTAGTAATATTTAAAAAAAATGTTATTTCATTTGATTACATTAATATAATCATATAATTACTTGTTTTCCTTAGTCCGCCCCTTCATACTTCACTTGTTTATTGCCAAGCTCTTGTCGACACAATGGGACCGACCCAGGAAATCATCAAGTCCTATCCAAATTTCGTGAAACGTACTGTACCTATAACTATTGTTGACGTTTTGTCTGGACAGTGGACACATCGAGATATCGATGTTGATGGAAACGTTACATCGATGAGATGGTGCATTGTTGCCATTCCTAATAAGAAGCCAAACGGGAGCTAGACAAATTTATATTAATCTAGGAATTTGCCAGCGTGCTTCGTTATACGATATTCTGGTATTGTGCGAAACAAGGATTCAACATTATCCCATTTTAACTTGTTAAAGTTTATCAACGTTGTCGTTGCTAACGTACAAGTCATTTCGCCTCTTAGAATATATAAATAACTTGTTTTTGCTATTGAGGATTCGCCACTTTCAACTACTACAACTTAATTAAGAAAGTACACAACAATAACTTGTTATTGTATTCATTGGCTCGAGATGACACCTAATCCTTTTTCAAGCCTTTAAGGACTTAATGAATTAGGCTTTCTTAAAAATAAACAGAATAAAAAGGAGTACCTATAATATAGTTAATGTGAACCATTTACCGTTAATTTCCTCAAAGGAAATGAACTTAACCGAAAAGAGAATTTAGGCCGACGGAAAAACTCGCTGCTGACAAATTTCGGCTGATACGGAATTTATCTAAAAGTTTGAACTTTGAAATACGGACCATTCTCTGCCGTCTTAGACCACTTCTAAATAAAACGGGAATAAAGTATTAAAAGCAAGGAATTTAATTGCATTTAAAAATTTTAAATTTGAATTGAAGACTTTTGCACACTATTAAGAAACGAAATAGATGTTTTAAATATTTTTATTTAGATGGAAGAATAGAAAAACTACGGGTGCATCAGGTGGATCCCTTTGTGCATATTTTAAAAGAAAAACGGTTTGTTTGTGACGATTAATTTAAATTTATGTTTTGTGCTAAATTGTGTGGCCGTGTCTCATCTTTGTTTCTGGGAAATACATTTTTTTATATGTATTTGATATAAAGTTTTCCTTTTTGAAGTGAGCTTCGATACAGTGTCGGCTCGTGACCTATGATAGTATGGTGAAATTATTTTTAAAATTTTATTTTTGTGTAACGACCAAACAATTACTTTCTAGGCGTTGAAAGAAAAAAAATAATAAGAAAAACATATTTTTATTTATTTTTTAATTTTACACAAAGAAATACAACTTTTGGAAAACAAGAAAGGTTTTCTTAGTGTGTATAGCTGTCGGATCTTAACGTCGTCGCATGCAAACCTCGCAACAATATTTATACAGTCCACTACTAATACTACTAAAGCCATCTACGAGCTATCAAGAAAACCAAATGATGTCCAATACTACTACCGCCATCTACGAGTTATCAAGAAAACCGAATGATGTCTAATACCACTACGCCATCTACGGCTACGCCATTTGGCGCAACCAACACGAGAACAATAGTTAACTGTTTTATGACGAGATCGAATCGAGCCACGAGATTGACAAGTTGGCATTCTTCATATTTTCAGTGTTTTTTAGTTTAAATCCTTAAATAAAATGGTTTAAAATCATATCGAGTATCATTTATCGAAATACACAACATTTATCGACCCTACACAATAGTGCTTAAACGTAAAGTCCATTCTTAGGTTCTTAATTGTAGAAAATTGATAACAGCCTCATTAAGTTTGGAATACCCTCTATAATTTTTTTTTCATATATTTCATTTTTAAACTTTCTAATAAAGTCTATAGATTTACCCTTTGTGGTCTGTGTTAAATTAATTTCGGGTTTAGGTGGTCCCGCATTCTTCACTTCAATTTTTTGCTCCAAACTCAAAGAGCTAAAGTTATTTCTTAAATAGTCCACCGTCAACTATTCATTTTAACTTAATAAATATATAATATTAAAATATTAAAACATGCACGCTCGAATTTCTAACTAGATGCACGAACAGACAACAGCGCGGTGCACACAAAAACTGTGCGCCTTGTCCATGTTAAATTGCCATAGCCACGCTATCCACCGCTGCCACCCACCACCTGTTACTACAGAAAAACTGCACTACTTAATCGCATGTGCGAGCAAGTCTCGTCATAATCATCATTTACCTCGACCGAGGCACGGTTGCCGTATCTATACAGTTTGGTTTGACGGTATGATCAAATATTATGGAGGGTCGGACTTTTTAGTTTGACGGTACGATAAAATATTAGGGAGGGTCGGACATTATACGATAAATAATATTCAATGAATATAAATTAATATTTTTTATTCGTTTTGTTTTGGGGGTGCACGTGCGCATGTGCTCCTGTGGAAGAACCGCCACTGCTTTGATATAGTGTAATACGAGCGGTTTTTTTACTTTTATTAGTAAAAGTATACTGATTCTGTTTCGTTTAGTGACAATTAATTTAATTAAACTAATAAATAATTTTTCTTTAAATACATTTATTTTATGTTGCTTTATTAAATGTTTTATACAATTCTTCTTTTATTAGAACATGTATTGGAGTCGTTACTGAGGCTCCTAATGTATTCCAGCAATGTATTTCTAAAAGCAATAAAGGTTACTAGGAATTAGAAAAGCTGGAATCCATATGGATTTCAGTCTTTCCGTCGTTAATCATGAGGCTTTCCATATTTGCAGGTAAATTTGCTAAATATATTTTGGGTCGTAATAAAAAGATTATTCTGAGGTTATACAACTTTCGAATATCTATGTTTTTTTTTTTCATTCGCTTTTCAAATTGAGATACATCTTTTCTTCTTATGATCAAACAATAGCATTATAGGAAAATCCTTTAAGACCCTCTGGGAGTGGTGAGTGTACGAATAAAGCGATTCACGTTGGTTTTGAACCGTTGAAGGTTATACTTGTTTGGAAACATGACCTCAGGAAGATCGTTCCACAAGGATGCCGTCCTATTGATGAAGGAATTCTTAAATAATGCTTACTTACTTACAATTACTAATGCTACTGACCTAGGTACACGAAAATATGTAATTTTTTTCAGTATATATTAAACAAAAATAAATAATAAATTGAGTTTCTTCCATCGAATATAAATTAAATGAAGGAACTTATTTTTCGAGGGTCTCTGACCGGAAATCGCATTTGCCCGGAATTATCCATGAACAGATATACACAAGAAACTTTTAGTCCGCTCTTATTTCTGGGTTGTCCATTGGCCTAGACAATTTCCCCATTAATTGATTTCCCTAAGAGTTAATTAAAGGTCCCTAATTTTCCAAATAACCAACCAAAATTACCCTAAATATCAGCAAAGTGAACAACAAAGGTTACGGCTAATTACTAAACTTAAACGGTTTGGTTTTTAAGTTTATGATATTAATCTTCGGTTTTAGGTTTAATGTTGTCATTTTCAAACTTGCTTTAGGCCATTATTTCTAGGAATTTAATTTCTCGGAGTTCCGAACTAATGATTAACTCTCCAAAATAATTTGGCATTTGGCAGTTTGACTAGATACCTTTTAAATTAACATTTAATATAATTAAATGTTCATTAACTCGATTAAAAGTACATACACCAGAATGTATTATTTACTTCCAAGGCAATATTACGAAAAAAAATAGTTTTCTTTGAATTTGGAGAAAAATATGCAAAAAATGCAAAAAAATTACAATTCTACCAAATGTTGTTTTCCTCCGTTACAATTAATTTTAGTCTTAAGTACATGTAAAAACTTAATATCTCAGGGAGCTTATTAAATTTGATGCAAAAACGTAAAAGAAGAAACGGTTATATATAGTTGTCAATATTTATGCTATAGAGATGGTGGAATTTCTGGCACGTGATAATACTTGATCGATTTTCCTTTACCTTTATTTTTTCATCTATAAATAGTGCCAGTGAAGTATTGATCATAAAAGGGAGAAGGATCCGTTATTCTTATTTGGTTGTAAAAAAAGGTTCGTTGTAGTAAGTGTTTTATTAACCCTGTAATCTCATATACAGTATAAGAAAGCTGAAAAGTTGTCGGTCTTGCAGCCCGAGAAATATAAATATTATAATTTTTTTAATATTAAATTTTATCGCAAGATCTAAAATAATTTTAATCTTCTCTGTTCGGTAAGTTCTACTTAAGAAGCAGTAGTTGTTTTCAGTCGACTTATATTGAATATATTACCAATAACATGTTAGGTAATTTTAGTTTTTTTACTGAATATTTTTCAAATGTCATCAATAAAATAATTTTAAAAAATATAGACTTTCTCAACATCTTGTGAATCCAAATACATTAAGGTATTAAATACACCTTAAGAATTCTATTGATAGGGAAAAGGACAGCAGGCACATATTGTACTTTATTGACATAAATCATCCAGTTTTGACTTGCAAATTATTAAGTTTACCGATGTGTAAAATATGTTAATTGGTGAAACACGGTACTAAAGGCCTGTCACTAACCTGACTTGGCTTTGATAGTCTTGTCTGAACGTTTTCCTAGGTCTACATGGTAGGAGATCGAATAGTTTGACCCTAGAAATAGGGCCGGATTAAATTTTAAGTAATATAAAGTATAAATATAATAAATATAAATAAATTCCTTTCCAACAATAAAGTATGCAAGTTTATAACTTTTTTTTATATAGAGGGTGTTCTGTAATGAATGTGCCATAGAGTAACCACATATTCTACACATAAAAATAATATGTTTCAGTTAAGCATGCCTTAGTAAAATGTTAGTTGATAACGAGATACAGGGTATTAAATTTTAGTCCAAAAAATTTTTTTTTTATAGCTCAAGTTTTTGAGATATAGACTGAAAATTTGTAACTGCGAGTTTTAGAGGGCGAGTAATATGAATCTGTGTAATTATTTCATAACATGTCCCTTATGAGGTAGGCAGGCTTTTTGAATACGTGATCATCGGTATTGCTGCTTATTATTACTTTCAACCACAGAGAAGCAGAGAACATTTACCAATGTTCTCGGTGGTCCTGCTGTTCCATTTGCCGCAATCCGCATGCTTTCGGTTGAATTCGACTCGAACTTCTCGAAGTTTACATTGAGTCGTTCTAGAAAGAAAACTGTTATTAGCACATATTCTATTTCGATTTTGCTGTGAAATAATTCATGGAAATGCTTATTTATTCACCTGACGTGTATATGTTACATAATTTAATATTATAACACCCTACGAGCCGTCAAATTTCGCCTATAGGCTTTGTCCCGGTTCTTATGAGTAATACGGCACTGCCTAATAACCAAAACATGACCAAAATATAAAGCCTAATCTTCTGGACTACCGATTTGACCCTTCCGGATGTTTTGCCAAAATCAACATGTAAATTAATTACGGTAATTCCCCAGAAAAGTTTTTTTAGTGCCAAATCGATATACTCACAATATTGGTTGGGATTACTAGTGATAGATCCTTAAAATCCTATTAACCGACTTTAATTCGGATCCTTTATTTGCCTACAAAAGTTTTTCGAGTAAACAATAATTAAGCTCAACAGAAAGGAGGCGCAAGTCAAAGTTTAAATAGTTATTTATTTATTTTATAATTTAATGTATAAAAAAAGGAAGAAATTTGCTTTTAAATGTTTCAATATATTTAGAGGATTACTCTACATGTTTCAGCTTTTTAGGCCTTTTTCAAGAGCATTGCAGATGAATACTAAAGTTCAAAATTATTTTACGGGACTTTATACTGTCAATAATAAATTATTTTATTGCCTAGGATTAGGGTTTTTCCCCCGATTAGTGTAGGTAGACTTGAGAAAGCTGTCTATCACGGGCGTGTTTACAAAATTTTGTTGGTCATTAGTTGTGAGGGGATTATTTTTTATAGACTTTTTAATTTCCTACTATCCTAGAATATCTAAACGTTGGCCATTTCTTTCGTTATGTAATAGTTTAATGTTGTCCGTATCTATAAAATGTTCATTTTCTATACAATATGTGAAGATTCCGAAATTTTTTATGTTATTCAAAATAGAATTGCGATGTTCTTTTAATCTTGTCTTGATGTTTCTACCGGTTTGCCCAACATAGACATCTTTACACTTAATCTTATATACCCCAGATTTGTTAAGTTTACCTATTTTGTCTTTATTGTTCACCAACATAGATCCTAAACTACATTTATTCACCACCACTGTATTGTAACCTAGGCTATTGAGTTTTTTTGAGACTTTAGTAGGTACTAAATGTAGGTACATAATTTATAAATCTATACTGTTTTGGTGCTTGGTCATTTACACTATAGTTTTTTATTTTTAATCATGTTATCTATTATAGACTCACTATAGCCGTTATTTTTAGCTATCTGTTTGATCTTATATAATTCCTGTTTATAGTCTTTTGAGTTTAGAGGGAAATTTAACAGCATGTGTGTGAGACTATGGAAGGGTGACATTTTTATTTTCCATGACTGCTGTGAATTGATATGAATGACCGTATCTGTGGTGGTGGGTTTCCTGTATATATTGTATTGGAATTTATTGTTAATTTTCTTCATGTTAATATCCAAGAAATTTAGTTCATTATTGTTTCCTAATTCCATTGTGAATTGAATTTTTGTGTTTAAGGAATTTAAGAAAGTTAGAAATTGGTTTAGTTTATGTTCCGTGCTGTTCCAAATGCAAAAAATATCGTCAACATATCTAGTCCAATAGACAACATGATTTTTTAAATTGTTGTTAGTATTAAAAATTAAGTATTCGAAATGCGACATAAATATTTCCGCCAATAAAGAAGATATAGGGGAACTCATAGGTAGGATTTTTAGGGCTAAAAAGCCGAAACATGTAGAGTAATCCTCTAAATATTTTTTTTTATGATCAAACACAAGCACTATAGGAAAAATCCTTTAGGGCACTCTGGGAGTGGTGCGTGTGCGCAAAAAGCGATTCACGTTGGTTTTGAATCGTTGGAGGTTATATTCGACCTCGGGAAGGTCGTTCCACATTGATGTAGTCCTCCACATTACATCAAAGTCTTTCGGTTCCAGTGTAGGTTCTCGTTGGCAGCAGAGATCATCTCGAATAAAAATACATACGCCGAAGTTGCGTCGGAATCGGAAATGAAAATCGTATCCAGGGTATAAATAGCTGACGGTGTTTGTTGACGATCTGACCTTTGTCTCGGTCAGTGCGAGTACGTGAGGCTTGGAAGATTGTAAGTGCTGGTGGACTGAATTGATGTTCGTGTTAAGCCCTCTAATATTGCAGAAATCAATTTTGAAGTTTCTAGTTCTGGGTTGGTTAGCAACTGCAGGTGCCACACCATTTCTTCTTTGAGTGTTGTTAGATCCCAGTATATTGTCGGAAATGGTTGTTGTTTGATGAACTTCGCTTGATGGGGCCCCAAGTCCAGCCCCCGCCCGGAGATGCGAATGGGGGGCGAGTTTACCTCCGGAGTATTTTGGGCCTGGAGCTTCCATCATGCTATTTTTGGGGGGGTCCCACCCTGGTAACCGGAAACATCGGCACAGCGACGAAACGTTAACTCAATGAGGAAAAGTTAACTCAAGGAGCAAACTTCACGCCACCTAAACCGATGCAATGGTATCTCACCGGGCGATGCGCCGGGGGGGGGGGGGGGCAACATCTTCCATTTGTGACATTGAAACATTTAAAAGCAAGTTTCTTCCTTTTTTACATTAAATTATTTAAAAAATGTTTCATAAAGATCCAACCGCGGAATCAGTCGAGTATATTTATTTTATCTTTTATTATATATTAATATTATATATAATATATAAATTGGCTGCGTTCAATAAATGTCCCAATGTTATAACCTTGTGAATTGTTATACTTTTTAATTTAGTTGTTGCTCGTGAATAAGTAACGTTTATTTTTTAATGAGCATCGTAATTCGGAAACGAATTAACCTACATAATGCATGTTAAAATTAATAGTCAAACAATGTTATCAATTTTCTCTTAGGAATAATTTATAAAACTTACTATGCTCAGTCGTATAACGAAGCAATGAATTAACGAAATTTTCTTACCCTCTATAAATTCTAAAGCTGGCCACGTTCGAGCAAGTGTCACAGAAATGTTCGATGTTAGTCTCAGATTTTTTACTTCCTTATAGATACAAGTACTTACAAATACAAATGAATTTAAATGTACATATATTTCAGCAAATAAGCCAAAAACCATATGCTACAAAAATATAATACTGATATATTTCTGAGGTATGTAGTAGTAACAAATTGGTCACTAGCGAATAAAAAAAGTTACTTAAATATTAAATATCATATAAATAGAAATAACGGTTCCGGTTAAAGCGACAGTTACTAGGATCTCTAGGACTAGAGTTCGTAGGTTCAAACCTCACTGCCGTTATACCCATTCACACTGGTTGGATCTTAGTGTTATAAGTAATGGCGTTACTCCCCGGCGTCATGCAAAAAATAAGGAAGATGGAAAATGTATCATCCCCATATCTACCCCATTCAAGTCTGTAACTCGGCCGGATTAGTTCGGGTTTGTTCGTGGGGTAGGACGGTACTCACTCCTCAATCCGTAGGTCATAAAGCGATGCGAGAAAGCAACGATTAACAGCCCTTGGGGGAACAGCATATGACCGAGGGTGGTGGTTCGGAGCCCACGTTAAGCTGTAGGTTCCATTCCAAATGGCCCAATCATGCGAACGAAGAGGAAAACATTGAGAAATTAATTTACACCATTTATTTTATTGTAAAATGAAATAAGTTTCCATTCATTTTCACTATGTGGGCGTGTTCACTCTTAGGCTAAGGTCTAAAAGCTCTAAGGGGAAAATATAGGTATATTTTCTATTCTGATTTGTCCATAAAAAAGGTTATAATAATTCTTTTATCGTCCCAGTTTTATTCGTCATATAAAACTGCTTAGAAAAATCGCCTCTTCAGAAATCGGACCTCAGGATCAGATCGCACCCCTTTAATTTACTCTTCAAGGATATTATTTACTATGATGTTTTATGAGTTATATGATTAAAAAAATATATTATTAATTAATGCAACACCATTTTAATATTTATCCCGCATATAAAAATGGTTCTAGGTCTCCTGTCGCGGCGCTGGACTAGGCATGAAATTATTACATCTACCATCCGAAGGTCATGGCAATTTCATGCTTTTAAAATAACATAAACAAAGCTTAAATGGTAAACGGCAGGTTTCAAGTTCGCAAAGTCAATGCGAATTGGTGAAATTATTTTAAACATTTCATTACGGAGAAAAACATTATTTCAAACCCTAAACTTAGAAATGTTAGCTTAGTAAGCGTTTTAAGACATAAATATGGGAATCCACATAAACCTAAGGCAAGTACGGCGAGTATACAGATACGGAGTTTCAAATTTAAAGTTAATTATTACCTTTCAGCACTTAACAGCATGAGTTAATGTTTGTCTTTCCCTTATTTATTAACGCACCATTATTGTACAAAGATGTATAATTTTTTTAAAAACTGTTAAATTTAAATGGCGGGTAAAATATACGTGATTCAAATAAAACAATTCTTTTCCATATCTATTATAACGCCTTCTATTTATCTTAATAATTGTCATACAATTTTCTTAATTTTATTTTAAGGGTATCTTTTTTATGATCAAACACAAGCACTATAGGAAATATCCTTTAAGGCACGATGGAAGTGGCGTGTGTGTGCGAATAAAGCGATTCACGTTGACTTTGAATCGTTAGAGGTTATATTCGTTACAAAACATTACCTCAGGAAGGTCGTTCTCCAGATAAAAGAATTCTTAAATAATGAAGTTCGAGGACTACTAAGCTCAACCACATAAGGATGGGTGGAAAAAGTTATTGAGGTGTATAATAGAAAGTGGGTGGAAATACTGACTAATTAACTTGCTTTTAATAAGTTTGCGAATTTATTAATAGAATACAAAATTTTGTTGCTATAGGTGCTGTTTAACATTTACATTTACTACTACTTACAACTACTTTATTAATCTATCATATATTATATCAATATCCGATAATCCGATATCCGAACAAACCCGAGCAGAGTGGGCTACCATTCGTGAAAAGCCCATTACTGAACTGCACCATTTTTACATTACATAACAATAGTTATTGTAAATTTTTTTATATTTGTTGTAAATATGTAATGGAAAAATAAAGACATTATTATTTTTATTATTATTTTATTAATGTTATTGTATTGAAGCTTTACGAGTAATTTCAATATTGAATTTTAGAATCTACATCACAACGTAAATTGAGCTCTATCAAACTAGCGGGCACTCTGTAGCGGCACCATAAAAGACCCGGTGGGTCTTTTGTAGCTCCTTTGTAGCTTTATTGTTACGCCGGTCGCGCATTTGTAGCTTGAGCCGGGTCCGAGATAACCGCGGATCCGCTAGCTTGAACCTCCATGGTAGCGGCACCAACTGGGTTTTCGAAACTTTTTTGTAACGTTTATTACGTTGGTCCCATTTTTGTATTCCTTACCAGTTTCGAGAAAAACGCGGATCCGCTAGCTTAAACTTCAATTGTAGCGGCACAACCTCGGACCAGGGTAGTTTTTTGTAATTTTTTGTAGCTTTTTTGTTACGTAGGTTTCATCCTTGTAGCTAGGTCGACAACGCCCCCGGGGTGCGTATCTTAAGATCTGTCTCATTCGCGGAATATCGCAAGCACTCTGTAGCGGCACCACAAAAGACCCGGTGAGTTTTTGGTTTTTCGTAACTTTTTTGTAGCTATTTTGTTACGTGGGTCCCATTTTTGTAGCCCTTACTAGTTTAGAGAACAACGCGGATCCGCTAGCTAAACCTTCAATTGTAGCGGCACAGCCTCGGACCAGGCTGGTTTTTTGTAACTTTTTTGTAGTTTTTTGTTGCGTAGGTTTCATCCTTGTAGCTTGGTCGACAACGCCCCTGGGGTGCGTACCCTAAGCCACTGTCCCATTTAAATTATTACCCCAAAATTCCTAGACCGTACCTGCATTTTTGGGTACCTCGGAAAAGATTCTTTGTTCCGCTTTAATTTATCACACCTGACAAAGACGTAAGAGTGCTCGCGATATTCCGCGAATAAGACAGATCTTAAGATACGCACCCCGGGGGCGTTGTCGACCAAGCTACATGGATGAAACCTACGTAACAAAAAAGTTACAAAAAACCAGTTGGGTCTGAACCTGTGCCGCTATCATGGAGGTTCAAGCTAGCGGATCCGCGGTTTCGTCGGACCCGGCTCAAGCTACAAAGGAGCTACAAAAGATCCACCGGGTCTTTTGTGCTGCCGCTACAGAGTGCTCGCGATATTCCGCGAATGAGACAGATCTTAAGATATGCACCCGGGGGCATTGTCGACCAAGTTACAAGGATGAAACCTACGTAACAAAAAAGCTACAAAAAACCAGCCTGGTTCGAGGTTGTGCCGGTACAATTGAAGTTTAAGCTAGCGGATCCGCGCTTTTCTTGAAACTGGTAAGGGCTACAAAAATGGGACCAAGGTAACAAAAAAGCTACAAAAAAGTTACGAAAAACCAGTTGGGTCTGAACCTGTCCCGCTACCATGTAGGTTCAAGCTAGCGGATCCGGCTTCTCGGAACTACAAATGTGCGACCGGCGTAACAAAAAAACTATAAAGGAGCTACAAAAGACCCACCGGGTTTGTTCGGGTTTGTTCGTTCGAACAAACCCACCGGGTCTTTTGTGGTGCCGCTACAGAGTTCCCGCTAGCTTGATAGAGCTCGTAAATTGGTTCTTTTGTTATTGAAATCAGGTTCAAATATAGTTATCGTTATATTGTTTTATATTGGCATAATCCTATTATTTTAATGTTTAATAATAAAACATGTAGAATCTCCTTTCCAAGTATCTTGATGCTTTATGCGAGCACCCTGTATATTATTACATAATTATTAATCTGTCGATCTTAAATCGATGCCTATTATATATT
The DNA here is from genome assembly GCA_963991005.1 of Barypeithes pellucidus. Taxonomy (NCBI): domain Eukaryota; kingdom Metazoa; phylum Arthropoda; class Insecta; order Coleoptera; family Curculionidae; genus Barypeithes; species Barypeithes pellucidus. Next base: position 18,354,712 of record OZ022566.1, read on the forward strand.
TACATATACATAATATTTAACGCGGTAATAACCTTACGGATTTCCTGAAAAGATGTGGAGTAATAAAAACCATAGGCATTTACTGCAGTGTAATCATTTTACCGTTCATAATGTGAACGTCTCATACAGATATAAGTTACGGCCATTTGACGTCCTCGATAGTAAAAGAAAATTTTCTATTGACCTGGCGTCGAAATTCCTCAAATAAAACTTAATTTTACGATTTATATTTGAAAAAAATAACTTTGCGACTCTTGGTCTTTTATTTATATTAACAAATTATTTTAGTAAGCGATTTTCAATTTACAACGCTTTTTTCATATTATGTTTATCAAAATTAGAATAATAGGTTATATTTGTAACAGAAAAAATTTACAGGAAATATTTACAAAAGTATAAGTTCTCGTAAAATTAATATCATACAGGGCAGATTAACATTAGAAGTTACTTTAAACAAGTCGCAAAAATTGGTTCATTCTTTCCTCAAATAATTTAGACTTGCATGTTAAATCTTCTTGTATTCTGAACAAACAATATGTTAAGAGCTTTTTTGATATTTCACTCGATTAATCATTTATAACTAATTTTCTGTTAATAACTGAATATCACAATGTTTAGTATAAAATGAAACATAAATGATATTTGAAAGAAAGAAATATATTTCAGCCTACTAATAATAATAATCTACAAAAAAAATTATTTGAAAAATTGTTCAATATGACCTCTGGTTTGTTCAATGCATTGATGTAAACGTATTTCCCCTAAATTGAACCTTTGAACAACTTTTCAATTAATTTATTCTTATATTACTAGTAAGTTATTCTTAAAATCTAAGGCGTGTGCAGATGTGTTGGAACTCATTTTCATGATGATAGTATTAAATCATAATAAATTAGTGTTGCGTAAGAAAAAAAATACACTTTTTGAAGTGGCGAGGGGCCTCGCATTGCGTAACGAGAGGCCACTTTAGGCCGTGGCCCCCCTGGACCTCAGGGCCACCCTGCGTTGCATGGTCTTGCTGCATAGTAGTTCCGCGCCTGCATACATAACACATTCCGTATCTTAAAGGCAGGGATGGGAAGGTAGTGTATTACATAACGAGTGTTTCAAGGTAAATTACAAACGAGGAGGGAGTCTGTCCAGTTTGAGAAAATCACAAGTAGTTTACACAATTTTTCCAACAACCACAAATACAATGCTCAATTAGTTGAATGTTTTAACTTACATACCTGGTTGTAAATAAAGGTAATGGTTTTTCTCCTATCTGCTTTTACTTCCAAACTTACATTGAAGTGCCATACCAACCTAAAAGTACTGGCGGCCAGGGGGAACAAGATAGAGCTCTTGTGGGTCCCTGGTTACTCTGGAATATTACGAAATGAAAAAGCGGATGAACTAGCGAGAGCCGGATCCGCCAAAATCTCAGGGGCCACGAACCGGCCTTTGGGATATCAAAACAGGCAACGAAAACAACATTAGATAGATGGTAGAAAAAACAACACCTATCTCGATGGCAAGGGTTACCTGGTCAAATATCGAAACCATCGAGGATACTATCGAATGGGATGCTAGCCCTAATACGGCCCCAGTTGAAACAAGTGATGGGTCTGCTAACAGGCCACTGCCACTTGCGAAAATAGCTTCAACGGATGGGTATAAACAACGGATCCATTGAATGCAGACTCTGCGTCGAAGAGGATGAAACCGCCTCACACATAATATACCGCTGCGCAGCACTGTCTGGTAGAAGACAAAATATCTTCGGGAACATACAATGTGGTGACAACCTCCCACATGACAAACTTGGTAGAAGGCTGCTGGACCTCATAGAAGGAACAATCATCGTCTAACAAGATCGGGGTACACAACGGGCCGGAATGCTGCAGTGATAGAAGTTCGGGCCTTTAAACCGACCCCCGCCTTTAACCAACCAACCAACCAACCTATCTGCTTACGCTAAATTTTAAGTATGGTAAAATATAGGTGACTGAGTATAGTTCTCTTCCATGCTAACTTAATAGAAGGGGAGAGACACACCTAGATTATCCACCTCATACAATGATTAGAAATTAAAAACTACACTTTTAGCCGACAATCCTTAAGATAATCTATATCAGCAAAACACTCTCTTTGAAATTGTTTACAAAAGCTTATAAATATCAGTTATGCATAATGTTTGTATACGGCCTTAAGGATAACAAGGAATGATTATAAATCGGCCATTAGCTAAAAATTTTTTTACGGATTTTATGGGCTGCTAAAATTCTCGCGCCTGTTGGGTGATAAATAAGCTTTAAGGGATTTTTTCTGTCAAAGTTTTTATAACAGTTTAATATATATGATTTATATGGTATTGAGAGTTCTGATGATATTCGAAGACATGGCTGATGATGTATGAACGTATTGATGTTCATGACTTTCGTCAAAATATATATGTATTTACGGTAATAATAATACATAGGGTGTTATGGAAATGACGTATTATATTTAAATTGGTGACTCCTGGGGTGTCCTAGAGAAGCGCTACATATTTTTTTTAAACCGAACGTTTAAAAAGTGAGGTAATTCACCCCTAAACCCACACACAACTCCTCGGCACATTCATATATGAACATATTACATTGCTCAGCTGGGTAATCAACAGATGTTCGGGAATAATGTTGCCAAAATGTTTAAAAGTGGAAAACTTTAGTTTCTTATAAAAATAAATATTTAGCTTACTTAGAAAGTAAATCCAGGACGCGATTAAGGAATCCAGGGCACAGACACTTTCAGTTCTTTTTTCTATGGGAAAAACTTTATGCTCATCACGTGTCCTTATGATAGTGTGGGAGTGCATAAGCTTATCACTAAACCCCAATACTAACGCATAATTACACTTTACAATAGCACACATAGAATAAGAGCACTTAATCATTTCGCAATAGAAATAATTAAAACGCTAATTTCTATGGGCCATTAACCCTTTACTAAAGATAAAATGAAATTATGTTAACATTTGACAGGAACTACCCTTTGAAATAATGGTCTAGTCCATCTTCGGACCAGTCTTCGAACTTTCTTTCCGAGAACTCACCGCTACTAGAGCCAGCGCGGTTGCCATTTCCGAGACTATAATTATACAGGAAAGTAATATTATAGAAGGAAATTCGGCGATTTATGATAGTCGCTTATAAAACATCGAAAGTGGCAACGCTGTAATTTTTAAATATTAGCCCGATTGCCCACAATCAGCTGCTTAAAGAAGCCGGCCGATATCGATCGAGAGAACCAACGTGTTATTTATTTTTAAAATTTTTATATGTTAAATACATTATTTCCCAGACAATAAGGGTGTATTTTTGTCTACACAGTAGCACTTTAAAATACTAATTCAGATTGAACGGTACTTAGATGTGTTGTGACGTGAAAACTTATGAGATTTTATAAATTAAGTTGGTTTTAAATAAGTCCGAAAAGGTAAATAAAATTGCATTTTTTTTTCTAAAGGGTAAGTGGCATTTATAAACTTTTAAGTTGTCCAGATCTGACGGGTGTCGTTCGAATGAGAACATACCTGACCATTTATAAACTCCGCGGCGCTTCGTTCGAGTCCGTTCAAGTTTATAAATGGAACAAACCCGAACAAACTCTGAAAAATAAACAACTTGAAATCTGTCAAACGGTTATTGACTTTCTAAAGAGTTTACCCTGAAGATATGACAACACTGTTCAAGATTCACTGCCATATGTTGCTGTGTTTACCTTCCGAACAGGGGCACCACGTGGTAATTTTTGGTTTGACATAAGGTCATGTACAGGGCATATTAAATTAAAGCACCATTTTTGGATATTTTTCTTCAATTTGTTTTATCTCAGGAATTTCCGGTTTAAATATAATACGTCATTTCCATAACACCCTGTATTTATATAGTTTCAGAAATTTCAGAAATCAATAACAAGTCATTGTCTTACAGTTATCTTTAAGTGGTTTCCTTTACTTCAATAGTTTTACAAAGTTTTTTAAAATCTGTGACCACCAGTTACCTACCTGTATTAATGTAGATTTTATTATTTTCGTCATCACAAACATGATAATATCTTTAATTACTTATATATTACTACTTATTATTATATGACTCACATTTATTATTTTACTATGATATGTAATTAAAATGTTTTTTGCAAATATTTCAAACGTGTTATTCTTCAGCCATTTCATTAATTTAATTAGCAATGTGGTAAAATCCTTGGTATAACATTTCAAATAATCGAACTCACGTCTACCTCTCAATAACAAATGGTAAATTTTCAAAATTACTTAAAGGAAACCGAAAACGTTTTCAATACAATAAACACCTGCCACTTTCTTTCATCCTTCGTCATTTCTGGAAACACAAATTTGATCCTACAGAGCAATCCAGAAGCAACGACAAAAGAACTAAGTCGTTTCAATTACATCCCTTTTATTTACAATGTTGCTTAAAATAACTTTTAAAGCAAGAAAGCACATAAAAGCTTATTTTATTGTGTTTGCAACATTAAAAAGATTATTTTTAGTGGCAAGAGCTATAAAGATTAAAGTTATGTCGATTATTAATCATTTTTTATTATTTAATCGTTTTAAACGAAATTTGATTAGTACGCAATAAAAGCAGATATTACATACATAGTAAATCTTGCCCAGTTGTAAGCTATTCTTATGATATATGGATGTTATGTACACTAAATATAAAATAATTCTTTGCACCAACTTTAACATAAGGCGACTTTAAAGCGACAAGATAACAACTGAGCCTTAAATATGAATTCATTCCAATGGATAAATAGATTTAAATAAAACTAAATAATGAGTTAGGATTTACAACTAATCGTGGAATTTATCTGAAAGCCGGCTGGGTCGTGGATCCGTATCCGCTGTCCTGGTCCACCACAACAATTCGGAGTCCGGAACGGCTGCTTACCGTTTCCTGGAGCGCGTTAGGCGTAGGTCTTGGGTAACGCGCATGCGTCGGCCATATCTGTCCAGCCTTTCCAAAAAATTCTAATTCCACTTCTCCAAACATCCATCGAACGCCAGTGGCACTGCTAACACAGCATCGCTTCACAATCCAGAATCGAGATCGGTTTCCACGCGGTCTTTCTGAATTTCGTGCGTGCGCGCCGACGGATTCGCTCATTCAAAATTTACGGCTCAGAAAGTATTTTGAACTAATACTGCGTATAATTAGTTACAAATAAATATCTCATAGTGTTTTAAGTGGGATTTGTGACTTAGAAGAAAGTTGTTAATTAATTGTCGCACATGAATGTTGTTGCCATCGACTTGAGAGTAAGTGTAAGATTTTTTCTTGATAATTAGCGGTCACGGCGTCAAAAGTTTATATATCACTTTTGAAATGAACGATTTGGGCATCTGTATGATTTTATAGCTGTGTACCGATGTCAACGAAATACATAATTAAATTAATCTTTTTAATTAGTCCTAAAAGTAGCGTAATGAAGTTTTTATCCCGCATTGAAAAATAAACCCGCCAAACTTTGTCCATAAAAATGTTTTTAAAAAGTTTTTATTACCAATTGGATAAGTTTAGCACTTTTAAACTGTTATTTTTAATGTACTTTTAATGTTTCATTTTAGGATAAGTATAAGTAAATAATTATTACATTTGAGAATCTGTTACTTTGCAAAATGAATTTAATTCTCTTCAAAAATATAATGAACGATTATACGTCAATTGGCCAAAAGCAAATTGACTCAAGTCAATTGGCCTAACTTACAAATTTTTGAAGTCTTGACATGCAAAAACGCTTTAATTTTAATAAATAAAAAAATGCAATGGTGATGGTACCCATATTAAACTAATGCGAAATAATGGTTCTTAAGCCAAGTCCCACAGAACTATGATACTATCCCAAACTAGTTCCGGTTGATTTAACATTTTTTCTCGTTAGGTACTATAAAAAAATTAACTCTTAGGCCAATTGACGTATACGGCCTAGCCTGGTGACGTATGAGACCAATTGTATTTTGGCCGATTGATTAGGAAGATCCCATTAAATTTACCATTTTTTGACCAATAATTTTTTTCTTATAGTTGCATTTAATTTAATGATGAAATACACATTAATAATTGCAATGTTGGACAAAACTACATTGCAAAAATTATTTTCGGTATATTTTATAATCCTAAAGTATTTTTTTCCGAAAAATGGTTTTGTATAAATGTAGGGGTAATAAATAATAATAATAATAATAATAATAGAGTTTAAAATGGGTCCTATTTATTTTGGCCCACAGAGTATGTCAGTGTATAGTTTGTATAATTGTAAATTATTGTAAATTTTTCGGTATTCTCATTTTGTCTGTTTTTTTCCATATTCATTTACACATTGTTAGACGAAACTACATTGCAAAAATTATTTTCGGTATATTTTATAATCCTAAAGCAATTTTTTCCGAAAAAATGTTTTGTATAAATATAGAGGTAATAAATAATAATAATAATAATAGAGTTTAAAAGGGGTCCTATAGTGTATAGTTTGTATAATTGTAAATTATTGGAAATTTTTCGGGATTCTCATTTTGTATGTTTTTTTTTTCCATATTTATTTACATATAGTCAATTCTGGCGATATGTACTACTACCAGTACGTGGCCAATTTGTGCGTTTGTTGTCGACCCTTTTGACATTTTGAAGGTTGCGAATTTTTTGCGAAAAAACTGCCAGAGTGGCAACGACAAAACTTTTTGGTTTTAATTTTGGATAGTGGACGCGTATTGTGTGAATATAGCAAATGGCTTGTTAATATTATGTGTTTCAAATTTGTCCTAAAAGAAATTTAACAAATAAAATAATATTTAAAGACCTTCAAATTAGCTTATACAGTCCACTTGAAAATTCTTAAAAATTGGCTTTTCTAACTACACAACTTACCTACCTATTATATTTTTATGTTTCTTTTAGAGAAATAAGTACATGGTATATAACAACGAACAAATCCAACCTTTAGGTCACTAGTAAGAATAAAAATTAGTCGCAAAACAGATATACTTATCAATACAATTAAAACTCAAACAAAACGAACGGCCAAAGACCAAAATACTTGCCTAAATAGTCAAAATATGATAAAAATTAAGCAACTAACTAGAAACAGCCTAGCCTTAAGTCTCAAGGAACGACTATATGCATAAGACTTTAAATTTTATTAGTCATACTTAATGCAGTAAATAAATAACAACAAAACAATCTTGCTGTGTTTGTAGTTTTAAACATTTTTTGTTAATTGAGTTTATAATAAAAGTACTATTCGAATCAATTAAATTTTCTTCGGAGACTAGGAAAATACCTGATATTAAGGAATCGCAGGGCGATTTAAAAAATGGCTCCACCTTCTTATAATACTTTGCAGAAACCTTCATGGTAAAAGATATGTTTAATTAAAGCAATACCACCATCTTGTAGTATTTTCAGGTGATTTTATAGATACCAGAAAAGTTTTAAATCTAACACTAAAAATAGCATCGTCTTTATATGTAACTTCTGGGTAACTCTTTGGAATTTGAGTACCAGAACTATCAATTTGTAAATTCTCTTCTGCTAGACGATTACAAATTTGTTGAAGTGGGTAACGAGAATGTTTCAATTTTTGTTTAAGTTTGTACACATTTTCAAATTTAAAGGCACTAATTTTATTTACTGAACCATGTATTCTGACCTCATTTGCAAAATGGATTAAGTTGTGTGTATTGTATACCATATGTTACATTACATTACATTACCATATAACTAAACTTTGAAACAAAATAGCACAAATGTTGTTCAGCATAATCAGTTTTTTCAGAAGAATTATTTTCATATAATAATCTCATGGCGACAGCTAAAGAAAGAAAATGTCGAAAAGCAGTTTTTGATAAAACATTTTTTAATACAATAGGGCCAAGGTATAGAAGGAAGAGTCCAAATTCGGTAGCTTTCCAAGGATCCATTTCAAGTATGCTTCTTGGTTTCCTGGCAAATTCACTGGTAACATATTTCTTTAAACTCTATGTCTAGTTCCTCAATTTGTTTTTTATAAGACGTAGGTACTTGCATATTTCCTTTTGTCCATAAAGTGAAAATCTTTTTAGTGATACCCAGGAACACCAAGTGCACACAATCCATGGAATTTGAATCACTATGTCAATGGATACATTTTCCAAAATGAATGTTTATTTGTGATTCTCTCGATTGTTACGAGCTCGAAAAGAATGATTTGTTCTTAATGCACTATTCGTTTCCAGAAAAATAGCCTATTTTCAACATAATCTCCTTCTACAATGCACTTTGAACATCCAAAATATCCCGTCCCACTGACAAATATACCACTTTCCTCTAAAGTTTTGTATTAATCTACAAAATACTTTAAGAAATATTTTAGAAATTTGGCTTTTTAAACCTTGAACTATTCCAATTATAAAAGGATCTCCGTAAGTAGCACGTCCACATAGTGTCACAGCGGCAGCTCCCTACTCCTTTTGTAGGGGGTGACGTCTGTCACTTGTCATTCGGATGAAACCTAACTTTACAATAATTTGTTATTGTTTTGTAAATGAAAACAATTTGTTTTATACAAATTCCGTTTTAAATAATTTATCATACTGACTAAGACTTTGATAATGAAGAAAATGAAAGCGGCGAAGCAATGAAATCTTTGAATAATGTCTGGCGGCAGTGTATTTTAATATGATTATTCTTCAAGACTAAGGAGCTAAATTCGTTAAAAAATGTTACAAGAAGCCAAAAAAAAAACAGACTAAATTAACTGAATTATTTCCTTCCACTAACTAATTTGTGCATTTTAGAGCTCAAAAAATAAATGTAATAAAAACAGCCCAGATTTATTGCTGTATTTATTTTATCATAAACTTGAAATAGTGAACAACCTCGGTAGAGCAGCACACGCGTGCACTAATTGGTGCACTATATCAAGACTCTACTGTATTTAGGACTACGATCCACTAGAAAAAACAAATAAATTTACACATCTTATTAGGTAGTTTTTATTAACCACTGTTAAGTAGGTAGGTAGGAAGGAGAACCATTTCATTCTAATATAAGTTCCTCCAATAAGGAAATCTAAAATCATAGACGTTCTGACAGTGTCTCCTCAGGTCTCATGGTGCTAATTGTAATAGACAGGCTTTCGATAGCTTGGCTGCTACCCTCACTAGCTTGTGTCTCCTCTATATCTTCATTCCTAGCACATACAAAGCCATCTTTGTGCAGAGCATACTTGCTCTTTGTAATCTGTATCTAAAATAATTTTAAAATATTTATATTATAATATTTAGGGATCTATAGAGCTACAAAACTAATAATTTTTAGATAACATTACGAAAATGCCAATGGTAAGGCTAAAAAATACCTTGTGACTTTAAAAACAGTTTACAATTTTAATTCGAAACGATGTTTTACCAGTATTATTAACTCTTACACTTTCTTCTGCAGAAAACTTTATTCTAAATTTAGCTCCAGAGCGGTGAAGAATTTCAACAGGAATATAATTTGAATTTGTGTCCACATCCATTATGGTTTTCGTTTAACCTAAAATTTAACGTTTTAAACTTGAAATTGTCACATTTCTTTAAAAAACTTATCGTATAGTCGATAATCTCTTCCGATCGCACTATGCCAATATTAGGGTTTTTTTGGGGTGTGAGTATGTGGACTGCGGAAAAGAAATTTGGCTGTTCGATTAAAATTCTCCCCTCTTGGAGGTTAGGTTTGTTTTTTTCGATGACAGCGTCAAATTTGATTTTTATTTTCATATTCTACTCCTCAAAGTATGTATATTTATTCTGGTTAGTAAAAAATGAACCAATGTAATTAAAAAGACCAATGTAATTAAAAATTATTTAAATATTTTGTGGCATTTAGGTAGTTATGATCAGATAAACTTTTAAAAGGAAAAGTACATACTATTCACAATTTTATACGACAAACTAATAAGTAATTACCTTTGTTCGGGAAACTGAGGTTCAAATTTCACAACAAAATAAAAATACATAAAAAAATTATTCAAACTAGGCTAGGAGGGAGGAGGAGAAGGGTTGAAAGGTTGCCAGGTATCTCGTGAAATGTCACCAGATCTGTTGATCTTTTTGTGATTTTATGAATAATCTGGTGGTCCGTGAAAAACTTTTAAAAAAGTCCGTTTTCTGGTGTTACCAGCTTCGTTTTGGGGGAGGTATATTTTATAAATCACAAAAAATCACCAGATCTGGTGAAATTTCACCAGATACCGGGCAACACCGCTAGAGCGGCACCGTTGGATGGTGGGATGAGGGGTACTGACGTAAAGCGGTCCTGATTGGTTAGGATGGTGTCGCGGGCGACAGTACGTAGCTCTGAGAACGCGGCTTTAGGCAGTGTAAAACAGACAACAAATCATTGATAAAAGACTGTGAAACATTATGGTATTGGCAGCACTGGCTTAAATTCTCTGTTAAAAATAAGGATCGAATGGGTTGTAAACTTTGATGTCCACCGTCACTGGCTGATGAATCGCTTATCAAATTATTATTATTTAAAGGACCAAAGGAATAATTGTCTGTGGAACATCTTGTTATTACGAAAGGATTTTTTGTTGCGATTATATTTACTGCTACTATTGGCAGTACTAGGATGTAGCCGATCAGAAAATTAGTACGAAACTCAATTCTGCTATTCTCAGACGACCGGATGTCGCTGTTGTGACTTTGACTTATTTTCGCAAATTTATATACAGGGTGTCCGCTAATTAATGGGACGTGGAAAAACCACAAACTCCTTACGTAAAAATATTAGGATTTAATTATACTTACCTATATACGAAAGTTGATATTAACTGAGATACAGGGTGTTAAAGTTAAAACTTCATTGTTTTTCTCTAATAATTTTGACAGAAACCAACAGTTTTTTTTACAAAATTTAGCAATTATGTTTTTTTTAGGATGAGGAACTGATTTTTTTGGTGAAATTTTAATGTAGGGGGCGCTGTCTGTGGCGTTTTTTGCACATTTATTAGGTCATAACTTTGTTGTGCCTCAGTAAGTTTTTAATGAAAATAATACTTTTCTCATATTTATTACGTAAAAAAGGTATACTAATTTCGGATCGTCCAGAGTTACCGTTTCGGAGATATTTCTATTTAAATTGCTTAGTGCGTTAGCTCAGGCAAGCAAATAATATTTTATATAATATTATATATATTATTATATACTATAATAATATTAACTTTTACTTTTTTTATAATTAATATTCTAGTAATGGTAATTGGGAATAATAACTACAACAGTTGGATTATTCTTTAATTTACTTTAATTAAAATAACTTTAACCCTAGAAAATATCGTGTCGAAAGAAACCAACAGCAATAAAAAAAAACTCAAAAATGAAACATTTTCTGTTCCATAACAACTTCACCTCTAAATTTCATTTGTTTTCTCATAGATTACTTTGAGAAAAAAAATTTGTTTGCAAATTAATAGTAATTGGGCAGGATGCACTAAACAATTTAAATGCAAATATCTCCGAAACGGTTACTCTGGGCGACCTGAAATTAGTATACCTTTTTTACGTAATAAATATGAGAAAAGTATTATTTTCATTAAAAGCTTAAATACCCTGAGGCACAAAAAAGTTATGACCTAATAAATGTGCAAGAAATGCCGCAGAGAGCGCCCCTACATTGTACATTAAAAGTTCACCAAAAAATCAGTTTCTGACCCTAAAAACCATAATTGCCAAATTTTGTAAAAAACCGTTGGTTTCTGTCACAGTTATTAGAGAAAAACAAAAATCAAGTTTTAACTTTAACACCCTGTATCTCAGTTAATATCAACTTTCGGATATAGGTAAGAATAATTAAATCCTAATATTTTTACCTAGGAAGCCTGTGGTTTTTCCATGTACCATTAATTAGCGGACACCCTGTATAACATCCGGTACCACAAGACTCCTTTCTTTGCCTTATCGATAAATTAAAAAAAATCTTTTTTGGGCATTCTAGTAAATTATTATCATAGATCAAAATATTTAAACTTCAGTTACCATAATTTCAATCGACACCACTTTTTAGGAAAATAATCTTCAGAGTTCACAATCAACAAGTTAATTTTGTGGTTCTGTGTAAACTAAACCCATAAAACAGTTAGCTATTAGAAATGAAAAGTACGTAGAAAACCAGCGAAACAAGATTTTGTTTCATTAGTTCACACCCTACCACTTGATTGCAAATTTTTTCGTGGCGTGCTTTTCAAAATTAAATTCTTTTAATTTTTGGATTTTTAATATTATTTTTAATTTTTAAAGACATTATTTTTTTTTAAACAATTAAATAATCAGTAATCTTTCAAATGTATTTTAGATTTTATTATCCAATGTTCTAAAAAAATAAATCTCTTTAAAAAGTAAATACTAAATCTACATAGGTAACTAATAAACTAGGCATATTAATACAAATAAATATCTTATTAAAAACATTACAAGAAACTAGCATTCCAAGAAACTAAATATTGTTTATGTTGAAGCTCCCTTGTAACCTGAAGACTTTAATTAATGTGTTAAATGTATGACGCACAGTAGCCGATAATTTTAAAGAACAATTTTTGAGGTAGTTAAAACATTGTGAAAAATAGAGATTGTTTCATGTTGATGCTCCCTTGTAAACAAATTTTGAAATAAGTGAAACTGGTGCGGAAAAGTAGAATTTGTTCTGAAACATTGACAATTTGACAGTTAAAAAGAATTTATGCACTTTATCCAATTATAATACAATGTTAAAATTCAAGTAATATTGTAAAGTGCGAAAAGTACTTTCATATTTGCGAATAATTCTTCAGTCCTTGCTCTCGCTTCTTCATCCTTTCTTTGTACTTCTTCATATGTTGCTGAAAGTTTTTCTTCCGTTTCCCTAAGTTCTTTTTCCATATCTTTATATGTTGCTGAAAGTGTTTCTTCCATTTCCCTAAGTTCTTTTAGAATTTTTATATACGTTGTTTCAAATTCTGTAAATCAAAATAGAAATTTAATTTTGCTACTTGTTAATGTTAATGGGATACATACATTGGCGGAACTTCAAAATTTGGGCCCCCCCGCAAAATTATTTATTGGGCTCCCTATAAAATGATTTAAAACGTGACCACACTATTATTTTCTGAATAACTTTATCGTTTAAAATTACTTTTAAACCAAATTTACAGGAAATATTTACAAAATTATAAGTTCTCGTAAAATTAATTTAAAAATACATAATAAGATCGAATAATTAGAATATCATACAGGGCAGGTTAAAATTAGAAGTTACTTTAAACAAGTCGCAAAAAAACTTTTTTATTTCCTCTAATAATTTGGATTCACAAGCACCCCCAAGCATCAATTTAACACGAAAAATATCATAAATACCGGTTTGACTAACACAACAAGGTATTACTTTTCGTAACTTTTCCTTGTATGACCCCCCCCCCCCCCCCCTCCAAAACGAAGTTTGATCTCCCAAACCGAAGTTCTGGATCCACCCTTGTGTTAAATCTTCTTATATTCTGACCAAAAAATATGTTAAGAGATTTTTTGATATTTCACTCGATTAACCATTTATAACTAATTTTCTGACCAAATGTTTCTAAGCAGTTAATAACTGAATATCACAATGTTTAGTCATCAGTTAGCCATGGAAACAATTATTGTATAAAATGAAACATAAACGATATTTGAATAAAAGGAATGTATTTCAGCTTACTAATAATAATAATCTACAAAGAAAATTATTTGAAAAATTGTTCAATGCATTTCTGTAAATGTATTTTCCCTAAATTGAACCATTGACCAACTTTTCAATTAATTTTGTTTGTAGATTAGTATATTACTAGTAAGTTATTCTTTTGATGTTAATAATTCTCAGTAAGAAATAATTCTTCGAAAACTTAGCACCCCCATACCGCCAAATAAGTATAAAAAATATTATTTATAAATAACAAATGCTGTATTTAGACCAGTTTGCTGTCGCTCCGGAGCACCTATTTCGTTGCGCTAGGGATATTTTATATTTTAAATTCAATTTTCTTAAATTATTTGTTTAGGAATAGGAAGTTCCCATTCAATTAAAAATACCTACGGTGTCATAAAAACTTTAAAACGTTGTAGTTCTAAATTCCTTGTTACTATAAACATTATCCAGAACCTATTTTCCTGCTTGGCCCGGTGGGTCTGGGCCCGGGGCCCAACTTTCAGAGGAGCTCAGCACTTGGCTTGCGCGACACTAACTTATTCAACACAAACAAGGCAAAAACTTAACTTATTTGCAAAATGAATAGGTACTTATGCTTTTTTATTACAAAAAAAATTGTAAAGGTTTTTAAAATCTGAGGCGATCGACACATGTGTAGGAACTCCTTTTCTTGATGATAGTATAAAATCATAATAAATTAGTGTTGCGTAAGAAAAATACACTTTTTGAAGTGGCGAAGGGCCTCGCATTCCGTAACGGGAGGCCACTTTGGGCCGAGGGCCACCTGGACGCGTGGGCCCCCCTGCGCTGCATGGTCTTGCTGCATAGTAGTTCCGCGCCTGGATACATACTAAAATTGTACTAATATCGCTAATAGGTAAATCATAATACTTGTTCTTATAAACACTTACCATCCATTCTTAATTTATGTTTATCTATTTCATCTAAAAATAAACCGAACTTTTCTTTTAGTTCAATAAATTTGCTCAACATTTTTATCCTATTCTTTTCTTCTTTACTTTTTGTGTTTTTTAACTCTAGCGCTACCTGAAATAAAATTATTTATTACTCAATTATTCACAAAAGTAAAATAGTAGTTTATTTCTAAAGCAGAGCCACACATTTAAAATACATACAGTTACCGGCAGAATTCTCGCCCCATATGGAAAACTTTTTTATTAATGATATATCAAGTTATTTCAAAATTAAATGAAAAATAATAGTATTTTACTCTTGAGGAAGAGTTTTATCTCCCTCGGATGCACTACAGTTGGAGCGAGAATTCTGCATGCAGCTGTACACTAAAATTAAAAATTTACAATTATATGAAATTAGAGATTGATTATCACTCAATTTAGCGAAAAAGAAATCAAGTGCACATTGGTCAGTCTGCCTGACCGCGATACAAAAATTATTCCTTCCTCAATAAGTGTTTCCTTTGTAGGTGCTATTTAAGTTAGTAAAATGGGACAATTATTTGGATTATGTAATATGTTATAATAATAATAATAATAATAATCTTTATTGTCTAACAGAATAAAATCCAATTACAAGACAATATGACCTGTAAAAAAAAAATTATACATAAGCAACAAAAAATCTAAGAGATAGGAAAAAGAAGAAAAAAAAGAGAGAAATATAATGGTTGCATCAAGGCAACAGTTTATGTTTTATAAGTTTAGTAAATTGGGTATTGGACAAACCGAATACATCAATGTCATTAAGGGTATTATTGAAAATCAACATGGATTGGTATACAGGTGTTTTAATCAGAAAGCTAGAGGAGGGAGTTGGGAGATAAAAGGGATGGTGCCTAACTGAACGAAGAGGAACATGGAAAAGAATACAAGACAGCAGCTCCGGGGAATCGATGAGCGAACAGCAAATACGATACAAAAACAGCATAAACATGAGGTATCTGCGGTTGAGGACCGATGGCGTCTGGAATCTAGATAACAGTGCATTCTGGTTAGTGCCCCGGGTAGGATATATACCATCTTCCCTATAGGCGATAAACTTGAAAAACTTTCTTTGTACGTTCTCTAATAAAATAATATATTTATGAAAGACCGGATGCCAAATAACACCACCATATTCCAACTTAGACCGCACAAAACTGTAATAAAGGGTTTTCAGGGTTTTGGTATTTGAGAAATCTGTCGAATTCCGTATGATAAAACCCAGGGCCTTCATCGCACTGCTGTGAATGCTCCTAAAGTGGTGGGAGAAGGAAAGCTTATTGTCGAAAACTACCCCGAGGTTTTTAAACGTTCCGCAGTGCTCAATGGTTGTGTTGTCAAGAGTATAATCAAAATAAACGTAATCGACTTTGTTCGTAAAAGACATAGTGAAGCATTTACTTAAATTTAGCGGCAGGTTGTTTGTCTTACACCACATCTCCAGAATGTTCAAGTCCCTTTGCAATAACATACAGTCCGTTATATCAAGTATTATTCTGAAAAGTTTCAAGTCATCAGCGAATAGTAGTATTTTGCTGGATAGATTTACACTTATGTCGTTGATAAACAAGAGGAATAATAAGGGGGCCAAATTATTACCCTGCGGAGCACCACTCGAGGCTAAAAAAGTAGAGGATTTATGACCACGAATCATCACATATTGTACACGATCCTTAAGATATGAGTTAAGAAAAGAAACAAATTTATTAACAAAACCCAAGCCGGCCAGTTTATGTTACAGGATGGAGTGGTCAACTCTGTCGAAGGCCTTCGAGAAATCCGTATATATCGCATCTACTTGCTTGCGGTCATCCATGGCCTGCCCAACAAATTGGGTAAAACAAGCCAGGTTAGTCACTGTGCTACGAGCATTGAAGAAACCGCGTTGATGAGGTGAGATAAGCAGTTTTACCTGATTAAAAGTACATTCATAAACCGCCATCTCGAAGACCTTGGCAAAGGCCGACAATATAGAGATAGGTCTGTAATTGGATATCACACTGGCATTACCTTTTTTTGAGTACTGGGGTGATCCACTGGGGTTATACCAGGTGTACCAAATACTAAAGGTCACTATTGCTATATCCGAAGCGTTACATGGACATTTAAATTAGAGCTTTTTTAGTCATCATTTATAATATGCTAACAGCGTTGTCAAATACCTGTTAATTCTAGAGATATTAAGGGGAATGTGAAAATTGCTTGAAATTTTTTTGTCTAAATACAGCAGTGTAGCGATAATCCGAATCCTTTGGTGTTCCCCTCAGGTATTCTGTAATCCGGATTTTGCATGTTTATCAATCCGAATTGAGTGAACAAGAAAATTTAATTCAATCAAATGATAGACTTTCATTTTTTATTTTTTTGCAATTTTAAAACCTGAATTCAAAAAAAGTCTTGGTAATTTGGATTATTTGGCACTCCAGATTAGTCTGGCTTTGATTGATGCGGATTATCGCGACACTACTGTACCACCGATTTGATCAAAAAAATTTTATAACGATTTAATCTTCCGTCCCCGCTTCGTTTGCGGAACCGGTATACTTTAAAATACAGTACCTATCTTAGCAGTGCCTGATTTATAACGGGCCACTTGAGGCCAGGCCCCCACATCATTAGGGGCCCCCACATAAAGAACAATACTTGAAAATTCCTTACTATTCTTAGACACAACAACAAACTGCACGAATTTTAACTAAGCAATTTTGTTAATTTTGTTTTCTACCTTTAAATGTCAAAAAAATGTACACATTTCACCTCGCATGGACCCCACGTAATTAAACTATAATTGAAAACGATATTTGAAAATTACTTACTATTTATTGTTGGCAAACTATTAAAATTTCAAAGGTATCTTTAAACGGTTCAATTCACAATATTTATATACCACACACAAAATGATCGAAAAACGACAACGGCTGTGGTTTGAGTCGACACAAAAAACATTCGGCATCTTTCGGAGTTCAGAGGAACAAACCCGGAAAGCGTGAATTTTGAATGGTAATTTCCGAAGTTTGACGTTAAATGCGAATCAAGGTAACCTCGAATCGGTCAAATCTATTCTGTTATTATTGAGATTGTCACTTTCCTTGTGAAGTTCTTAAACTTATGTTACGTATTCACATGGCACTTCCTCTTTTATGGTTTAACTTGTTTTATGTTTCATGTTTTTCAACATTATATGAACTTTTAAATAACTAATAAGGTTGTTTAGTTCTTTTTGAACAGTAACTTTTATTATTTATAGGTTCTTTGTCAATATCAACTTCAATAACACTTAACAGAATTTAATATTACTGTGGCAATATTAACATCTAGGACTTATTTTTAAAAATAGTGAACAAATATCCAAAATTTTATATTTTACGCCATTTTCGAGAATTTTCGGCAATATATTCTTCGATTATTTGATCCAATTCGTTATAAGATAAAAGTTAAATTTGTAAAATTCAACTTTATTGTAGCCGTCAATCTGGGACGAAATATGTCTTGGCATAACCACGTTGTGGCAATCGCCAGGATAGCTTCTCAGAAACTTGGTGTACTCTTCCGAACCAGAAAGTTGTACACACCACCTCAATAACTTTTGCCACTATACAAAGCCCATATTCGACCATCACTAGAGTACTGCTCTCATGTCTGGAGCTCTGCATCCGAACATACTCTTCGGCTGCTGGATTCCATCGAAAGGAAGGTCATTCGTCTGATTGAAGACCACGAGCTGACGAAGAATCTCGACAGCCTAGAACATCGAAGACAGGTTGGGGATTTGACTCTCTTTTACAGATATTTTCATGGAAAGTGCTCGGCTGACCTTGCCCTCTTAATTCCGCCCAGAGCGGCGAATATCAGAAATACACAACGAACCACTGCCGCCCATCCATTTGTGGTTAAGCTTAGTACTCCTCGAACTTCATTATTTAAGAATTCTTTCATTTGGAGGACTTCATCCTTATGGAACGACCTTCCCGAGGTCGTTTTTCCCAACGAATATAACCTCCAACGATTCAAAACAAACGTGAATCGCTTTTTACGCACACGCACCACTCCCAGAGGGCCCTAAAGAATTTTTCCTATAGTGCTTGTGTTTGATCAAAAAAAAAAAATAAAGCCATTTTTTTTATTTATTAAAATTTCGTTCATTTGGGTATGAAAGCCAATTTCCACTGGATGCATAATAGGCAGTCAAAAATTGAAATGACAGTCCCGTTTATTAGAATCATTGTATCGTAAATCAAAGTCATTTTATTACTTTTTATGCATGCCAAATTCTGAAAAAAAAAAATTTGAAACAATTTTACGCTTTTATGCACGCGTTTCATATCGCGGCGTTCCTTATCGCGGCGATTTCTAAACAAATTCTCCTAAATAGGCGCTGCTGATCCCTTTTATGCACACGCGTTCTAGTCACGGGTTTGTTAAAAATCCTACGTAGCTCAATACTATTGTGAATCTACTTTTAAAAATAAAGGACATTTCAAAGATTGAAAATTCTAGCGGTAAAAAAGGGTTTAAAGTCATGTTTGAAAGATAACTAACTGCAATTAACTACGATCCTTCCTTAAAGCGTTTATAACATATAAAAATATAACAGATATTATGGTTCATATAACATGTTTTAATCAAGAAATTATTGCTAAAATAATTTTCAGAAATGTTCCTTACGAATATTCGTTTGTGACTTTTATAATACGAAGTAATATTTGGAAATTGGAATTCTCATACGATAACTTTTCTTACTTCTTTCTACCCACTTTATATAAAAAATAAATAAAGAAAAATAAATATTTTTATAGTTTCTTAACTCCCCATAAACGAGTGACTTTTATTAGAAAGGCAAACATATAGGCCAACTTCATTTTTCCTTTAGGTCAACGCAGGATTTCGTTGATGGTTATGGAAAGAAAATCAAGGAAATAGAAACCATCCCCAATGCTTTTGGCTAACGACTAATGGGGTTGTTCAAACACAATTTTGGAATATACAGGTGGCGCCGAAAAAGTTCATTTGACTCACAGTCTAAAGTACAAGCGGATTAAGAAAATTGTGACTTAGATGAAAGCATTTTTGGTAGTAGGGAACAGATACAATCACGACAAATACAATGTATTTCTTAAAAGGACCAAGACAAATTAATGTCTAATAATATTTCAAATATAAAAATAAATAAATAATTTTTCACTCAGACCCTTGGGAAATACAATTTTCTTTATATGATTTTTCAATTACATTTACTAGAATAAAGCTAAATGACTGCAGAATCTAGAGGAAGATTTATCTTTAAATTTTTATCTGCCATTTATGCATACAACACAAATTGATTTTACAGTGAGAAAGAGACAAATTTACATAT
This sequence comes from Barypeithes pellucidus, assembly GCA_963991005.1. Lineage (NCBI taxonomy): Eukaryota > Metazoa > Arthropoda > Insecta > Coleoptera > Curculionidae > Barypeithes > Barypeithes pellucidus. Next base: position 18,374,751 of record OZ022566.1, read on the forward strand.
AAAATACTAAAATAATTGAATTGTTGTTTGAATATAAAAATTTGTAAATACTGAATTTACTATTAAAAAACTGATTTCATGAGAAATGTTATTTTCTTAATTAAGCTACGCAAACGTCATAAATAGTATGAAATTAAACATATCTGCAGTTTATATTTAAAATCTATTTTACTTTCAGAAGGTAGTTAAACATTTGCTCTAGACTTTCAAAGTTTTAGAATTGCTATGAAGCGATCTATTAATCTTTTCGAAGCTTTTTGTCGTTGCTAATCCATTAGCCTTATTAAAAAGTTTAATGAAAGAGGTCTTAGAAATAAATCACACAATAGAAACTTAAAACAAGTCTTTTAACGCTACATAATCATTATAAAAAAAAATTTTATACATCATATTTTAATATCAGAAGCTAAAATATTTAAACTGGTAAAATATTCGTTATCTGTTAATATTAAATTATAACGAAGGGATGGAAATTCAAAACACAATAGAAAATGCATGGAATTGCAATTTAATTTCTATTAGAACTACAACATAATTATGTCGTATTTTACATCACCATATAATTGTATAGAAAAATATACATGTATTCACAACCAAAGTAAAAAAATGCGCATCTTTTTTTATGATCAAACACAAGCACTATAGGAAAAATCCTTTAAGGCACACAATAAAGCGGTTCACATTGGTTTTGAATCGTTCGAGGGCATATTGGTTGGGAAAAACGGCCTCGGGAAGGTCGTTCCATAAAGATGAAGTCCTCCAGATGAAAAAGTTCTTAAATAATGAAGTTCGAGGAGTACTAAGCTTAACCACATATGGATGGGTGGCAGTGGTTTGTCGTGTATTTCTGCTATTCGCCGCTCTGGGCGGAATTAAGAAGGCAAGGTCAACCGAGCACTTTCCATGAAAATATCTGTAAAAGAGACTCAAATCCCCAACCTGTCTTCGATGTTCTAGGCTGTCGAGGCTCTTCGTCAGCTCGTGGTCTCCGATCAGACGAATGGCCCTCCATTCGATAGAATCCAGTGACCGAACAGTATGTTTGGATGCAGAGCTCCAAACATGAGAGCAGAACTCTAGTGATGGTCGAATCTGGGCTTTGTATAGTATGTAAAGTTGTTGAGGTGTATACAACTTTTTGGTCCGGAAGAGTACACCAAGTTTCTGAGAAACTATCTTGGCGATTGCCACAACGTGGTTATGCCAAGACATATTTCCTCCCAGATTGACGCCCAGCAAATTAATAGATGAAGCCAGTGGGATTGCGTGTCCGTCCATGACTATATCCGGTTCTGTAATGTTAACCTTTTTAGAGAAAACTGCTGCCTGGGTTTTTTAGCGTTTAAATTCGGTTACTGTCACCCCAAGCCAAAACTTCTTCCAGGACTTTGAAGAAGCGCGATACTTCATGCTGTCTGCGAAGATGTGCGTCGGCAGCCGATGCTTGTGCATTCAAAGAGAAAGATGATATAAGTGTGCTATCGTCAGCAAAACTAAATATCGAGTTTTTCGTTTTCACTAGAAGGTCGTTAATGTAGAGTAAGAAGAGAGTGGGAGACAATATGGACCCTTGAGGAACACCGGCATGATGGGTGACATAGGCTAGAAGATCTCCAGTTGATCTGGACTTCCGAAAACCATATTGATGATCGCTGATAATGTTGAAGCCTTCCAGGTACTTTAGGAGATGTTGGTTAATAGCTTTCTCCATTACTTTTGATATAACTGAAAGCAATGCGATTGATCGATAGTTACTAGGCAGGGGTTTCTTACCTTTCTTTGGTATAGGCTGGACTCGCGCCGTCTTCCAGCACGATGGAAATATTCCTTGTTTGTAGGATAAGTTAAAAAGTCTACAAAATACTGGTGTTAGTTCATCGGCGCATCTCTTGAGAACTATAACAGGAATTTCGTCTGGACCGGAATCTTTCTTGACGTCGAGCCCTTTCAGGAACACGATTTCGGTCATTTCAGATTAAACTGCAGGAATGTTGGGTGGTGTTCTTCCTTAGAACTCTACAGTGGAATGCGAAGAAAATAGTTCAGCAAGTAAGTTTGCTTTGTCTCCGGCTGTGGATGTTATTGTACCATCGGAACGTGTTAGAGGTTAGATGGATTACATGGATAGATGAAGCCAGTGGGATTTCGTGTCCTACTATGACTACATCCGGTTCTGTAATGTTAACCTTTTTAGAGAAAACTGCTGCCTGGGTTTTCTTAGCGTTAAAATTTTCACTGAAATATTATTTTCTGATTTGGTAAAGTATTTCAGCATGAAGGCTTATCAATAACACTTTAAGTTTAAAACTTATGGTTAAAAGATTATGAGAATTTTCTCCGAAAGAGCCGCAATTTTCACATTTTCCTCTAAAACCGTCAATAATCTCACAATGCCATTTTCCACTGCCTTTTTCCATCTTTTTTAAGTTTAAAGGATAATCAGGCGTCTCAGATTTACGATCGGAACTAAAATTGAAAGAAAAATAAAATTATCTAGGTCATATTAATGCGAAACGAATTTGTTTCGCACACTACAAATCGTTGCCTTAATGCCGGAAAATGGCAAAAGTTGAATGAATTACTTTTCTTCTTCGAACTATGTCGGATGCAATACGTTTCCGGAAAATACAAAACATACATATCTGCTTACAAGTCCTGCTGTTCTCTGAAAAATATCTGTAAGGTGTACATTATACACATTTGGCCAATTCCGTCATACCGGGTGTTATGGAAATGATTTAAATGGATGACTCCTGGGGTGTCCTAGAGAAACGCTACATATATTTTTTTTAATCGAAGGTTTAAAAAGTGGGGTAATTCACCCATAAACCCACAGGTCACTCCTCGGCACAATCATATTACACTGCCCAGCTGTGTAATAAACACATGTTCTGGCGCAATGTTGCCAAACTGTTAGTGTAAAACTTTAGATTCTTATAAAAATAAATATTTAGCTTACCTAGTATCCAAATAGAAGTAAATCCAGGTGCCAGTATACTAGCAAGTAATCCAGGGCACAGACATCTTCAGTTTTTTGTTTTTAGTGGGTATTTTTCTTCAATTTGTCTTCATCTCAGGAATTGCCGGTTTAAATATAATACGTCATTTCCATAACACCCTGTATATACACAAGAGTGTGTTTCACCAGTGAGGTATGCGCTAGTTCTACATAATTAACATATAATTTTTTTATAGGCGCATTTAAACAGGTTCCCTTGGTAATTAAGCTTTAAATGTTGAACTTTTCTTTACATAAAGTCAACTTCGTTACGAATACTAAATACATGTATCCTTGTTAGTTGCCTTTTCTCGAGAATCATTTTAGATTTTTTTCCCACATAACTTGGGCTTTCCGTAAATAAGCTATAATGCTAGGATTAATTTTAGCCTATCGTTAATGCATCGATAAACGAAATTCTAGATCTTTTATTGGGGCTCCATCCGATTGGGGGAACAATACCCTAGGATATCAAATGCCTTTAATTTAACAATTGGCCCTGCTTATGTAAACTATAGACTGAAATGGGTTATATCTACTTTAAAGAGTCAAATTTAGGTAGAGACTTCTACCCACTAAAAGCTAGTTTTGTGGTTTTAGATATACCCATGGATATAGGGAATTTAATCCTTGATTTAGGTTTAAAACGGTGAGAGGTAGAAAAAAATTATTTATTCAAGATTTTTATTGGTATTAAAAATAAACTTTTGGCCAAACTAAAGTAACTACTCATTCAACGCTTAATTAATCATTCATTTGTTATCGAAATGTAATAATTTTAGAACATAATGACGAGAAAATGTTCTACGAGACGTATAAACTTTTATTAAATAAAACTTGAAGTTTTTAGTATAAATTGCTTTACTATCTTAACTTTTCAAGGGCTGCAATAATAGTCTACTCTATCGTAATAAAATATCTTTAAGTTTGCGGGAAATCTGTTCTTTACAATGTGTTCCCGTTTGGTATGAGGAAGCTTTTATTTCTGAAAAAGCTTTATCATGTCGAAGCTTAATATTGGTGCAGCTTGTACAGAGAAAGAATGATACAATTTACTACATGGGAATGTATATAGTATGTAAGATTTTGCGAAATTACCATATTTTCAAACAAGATAGCTACCTAGGACATGACAACGATAATATAATAAATGTTTCTCTTTTAAATCCAAGAACAAATTGTCGTTGATGTTACAAAGTGGCGTATCTAACGAGATTACGGCGTTGAGATAATAACAAAAATATTATTTTATATGCTCTATACTTTAATCTTATAGTTTTTGCAAAATTATATCGTTGATCTCTTGACTGCAATAAAACCTCATTATCTATTCGACCATAAAATAAATAAGGAAATCCCAAATTTTAAAACCTTTTCGAGCAAAGCCAGACCAGGTATACAAATTCAATTTATACCTTTGCCTACCTTTTAATCTTTAGTGGTTTTCCGGCGAGTAATTTTTAGTTAGACTTATTAGTGGCAGAATGTGGCGTCCTTGGAATTGTGCTGATAGGGGGGCATCTTCAAGTGTCGGGAATGGAGACTTAAATATTAAACAGCAAATATTTAACAGCGGCAATTTAGAGAAGAAAATCGTCCAATTATTTACCTTGACGAAACATGGTTCGATACTCATGACACTCCATGAAAAGGTTGGGATGATTCTTCCAAAAAATGTCAAACCAAGGCACCATCAAATAAAGGCAAAAGAATCACAATATTACATGCTGGTTCAGAGAACGGGTTTGTTCCAAATTGTCTGTTGCTTTCAGCTAAAAACATAGCAGATTCTTCTTTAGATTACCATCAAGATACCGACGCACAACTTTTTGAAGATTGGTTTAAACATAAACTCCTTAAAAATATACCTGAAAATAGCGTCATTGTAATGGACAATGCTAGTTATCATAGTCGGCAAGCAAAAATCATTCCCAATTCTAATAATACAAAAGCAGAAATTCAAAATTTAATGATTGAAAATGATTTATATTTTGAAGAAACTTTTAAAATAAATAACGAATACGAGTGTGACAAACTTGCAGCAGAAAATGGACATACAGTGTTGCGTCTTCCTCCGTACTATTGTATATTCAATCCTATTGAGCTAATATGGCACCAAATAAAATCCCATATTAGCAGAATAATATTTCTCCTACATTAAATGCATCTGTAGTAGAATTCATTAAAAACGAAGTAAGAAAAATTTCTGCAGACAGCTGGAGAAACTGTGTACAGCATGTACTTAAGGTGGAAAATTCTTACAATTGTATGATTACAAATGTTCAACCCTTAATTATAAGTTTAGGCTTAGATGAAGATAGTGATAGTGATACAGAGTTAAATTTTGAATAAATTATCAATAGTTTCTTAGAATTTAATTAATTTTTATTGTACTTGTTATCCTAATAGTTATACTTTTAAATTATATTATTTTCAATTATCATTAATTGTTATCATTATTTTACATTTATTATAGGTACCTAAAACTAAAAATACCTATCTATTTATTTTAAATTATAAAAATAAATCATGTGGTGTGATATACATTTTCAAGCCGACCCCGATCCCATTTATTGAGCTTTGAAGAGGTTCAGGCGTATACAATAGGGTTTAATCAGGTAGTTTATTTATGGCAGTAAGAATCAACGGTATAATTCTGCAACAACTATAACAGTAAATATATTTTTTCCTTCGAACAATAGAGAAACTGATAGTTTTAAATACATTTTCAATCCCATACCTAATTCGAATCTAAACTATCGTTAAAACCTAAAATTGCTCTGCTGTAAAACAGCAGCAACTTTGTAAGATCAACGACGAAATATGTAGTTAAAATTTGCTCAATGTTCTCCTTATTAATACATTTATTAACCTTTACTTTCTAAGGGTTTAAATTAAATATTTATTAAAAATAAATAAAAATTCCAGTAAAATATTCAAATTTTATATGCCTTGCTGAAAGCAAATATTTGTACAAGAAAAACATCCAGTTTTTTGAGCAATTTTTACAAGAATTTTTAATTTATATTCGAAGAAATTTAGGGCCGTTTCTGTTTGTTAGGTATATAATTTTAATAAATACTTCTTACACAATGGCTTTAGGCTGGCAACAAATAATATCTGGAAGATAATTTGGTTATCCAACAATTCGGTACTCGGGTTGACTTAAAAGCGACTATGTTATAACTAGTATTAAAATGGGCTTCATAGGAATTTCATATAAGTCTATACCCAGGACCGGATTTACGATCTGTGGCCCCCTAGACTGACCCTGTGGCGCTGGCTCTACTGTGAAATTTGGGTCATTAGATAGACGTATTCGTGGCTCCAATTTATTTTGCCCAAAATTTAATAGCAACAGTAAGAGTAAGTGGTGGAGATTGTAATGAAGCATTTGTGGTAGGGGCCCCTATTTATGGTGCGGGCCCATATGCTGCATCTTATGTATCCTATGTTTTAAATCCGGCCCTGTCTTCACCATTTAAAATACTCTGGATACCTGGATGTTCTGTATAGGTTAAAATGGACTAACTAATTGATTATACACTAAAGCCTTTTCGGTAAGAAGTTCCTAAAGAATTATCACAGGAAGAACCAATACGTTTAAATATTAAAACCCTCATCAATAAAGAATTGTTAAATTTAATATGAATTCTCGTGCAACGTTGACCTATCCTCAACCCTGAACCCCGGATTATTTAATCGTTGATACATTTTCTGCTTTGAATTAAAAGCCTTTTTGTATAATGCCCCCATTGCTTATTCACAAAGTTATCGTTTATAGCCGTTTTAAATTTCTCTATGTCACCATGTTTTTTTAACGTCCAACCGAAAAAGTAATTGATATACCCCTGTTTTATATTATTTCGACGGTTTGTTTCATCAATATTTTCAGAAGATTTTTCGTAAGTTTATTTATTAGATACGATTGTTGAACCTCATCCAAACAAAACATTAGGTTTCAATATTACAGATGGTACAATAATGCTAAATTTTACATAAAATTTAACAATACCTTAAAATCGTTAATTTATCATATATTCTACATTTTCACAACAAGCAATTATACAGGGTGGCCCATCGAAAACAGTCCAGCAAGGTTTACGGCTGTGTACGTGCAAATAAAAAAAAAACTCGGACCGGTAAACTTGTGTTTTCAGGGGGACACGTTTCACTAGTAATTTCATCCCTGTAACCTCAACCCCCCCTAGCGGGGGCGGCTACTGCCCTTGTTTTTTCAAGTGGGAATAGGTATGCTGTGATACATCTTTTTAAAGGTAAGTAATTTTGAGCTACGCGCCGCCGAGAAATTGCGTTTTTAAAAATGTAATTTTATTGAGCAATACTCAATAAAATTACATGTTATGTATGTTATCTTATTAAATGTTGAAAATGTCCGTCATTCACCTCCATACAATAGTACAACAACTGTTCAAAGTATTCGCGGACATTGTGAAGAACATCTGGTGTAATTTGTTGACATTCATTAGTAATGCGGTTCCGTAAATCTTCTAAGAATTCGGGTTGAGTGGCATAAATTTTGGATTTTAGATGTCCCCACAAAAAGAAATCAAGGGGACAGGAAACGTTTCATCCAGAAAGTGGCGTACGGGTAATGCATAATGGGGGGAGCTCCGTCTTGTTGAAATATTGGATTTTCTTCCTGGTAACGTTGGTCGTTTTCCATAATTTCCATCATGGGTTAACAGCATTCTCCAACAAGTCTAAATAAATATCTCCATTTAAATTTCCCGGTGAGAAAAATGGTCCAATTATGTGATCACCGAAAATACCAGCCCAAACGTTTAATTTCTGAGGATTTTGAGTATGAACCTCGTGGTAAATCCTTGGATTCGTGTCGGACCAGTAACGACAGTTATATTGATTAAGAAAAAAAGAACATTCGTCTGAGAAGCAAACGTTAAAAAAGTAGTTCGGATAATTTAATACTTGTTCTGACATTACTTCACAAAAGTGTAAACGGCGGTCATTATCATCTTCATTCAATTCTTGGAGAAGGTTGAATCTTGTATGGATGCCATTTATAATGTTTCAGAATTCTCTGTACAGTGGTCCGCGAAATTTCCGTTACATCAGACATTTTTCTGGTACTTAACGTTGGATTTATACTAACTTGGCCCAGAACAGCTACTTCTACTGCTTCATTTCTTACCGAATTTTCAATGATCCTTTTTTTATTTGCCACTGAACCAGTTTGCCGAAATTTTGCCACTAATTCTTGGATATAACCATGATGTACGTGTCTATCTGGATGTCGATCATTAAACAGAGTTGCCGTTACTCTTGCACATTTATTGAAGATAAAGTTGAATTGACTGATACTTATTACTTAAAAAAAAATTGCTTAGGCACAAACCTGTGTATTTGATAAGAGGTGCAGTGAAATGTTTCATATTCCGTTGCTCGGCGGCGCGTAGCTCAAATTTACAAAACGAAGCGCCATCTTAAAGAGAATTTAATTCCCTTTAAAAAGATGTATCACAACATACCCATTCCCATTTGAAAAAACAAGGGCCTCTCCCGCTTGGGGGGTTGAGGTTACAGGGATGAAAATAATAGTGAAACGTGTCCCTCTGAAAACACAAGTTTACGAGTCCGAGGTTTTTTTTTTTAATTTTCACGTACACAGCCGTAAACCTTGCTGGACTGTTTTCGATGGGCCACCCTGTATATTTTTTTATGCACAACTAGTGGACAAAATCCGGCACAAACTTTCTGTTCAAATAGCCATAATTCTTTATAAAATTTATAATTGTTTCAAAAATAAAACCGTACTCAACATTAAATTGCTATTTAAGTATTTCTGAATTAGAACCCTCAACCCCTTTTACCAAGAGCATCAATCTGTGAAAGGGTAAAAAAGTGTTGCTCAGAGAAAAATAGCTGTAATAATGTCCATTCTGGTTGGTAAAATGCGGTCTGTATTTAAAAAGTAAATGGTAATTTACTGGTAAATAGGTACAGGTATTTATCAAACAAACTAAAAAATGTATACATGCATTTCTATATAGAGGGTGTTCCACTTATAATGGAATTGTATTTCCGAAGTGATTGTTTTTAATTTTGGTGTGGTTATGTATCATCCTAGGGCGCACGTTTCTATTGCTTACAATTTTAGTTAACTCATTGGCTTACGGATTTATAGAGATTTTAAAATAATAATTTAAAAAGTACTTAAAGTAACTAGCGATTATATTATTTCCAAACTAATATCAGTCAAAATTTACATCTAAAATACGCGCGATAAGGAACACTAACCAAAAATGTTGACTGTTTAGGCAGTGGCGTTTTGTGTGTTCTGCTATAAAATTAAATTTTGCACATAACCTAGGATATCTAATAATTTAATTTGCCGTGTGAAAAATTACAAAAGAATCAAGTATTTTTATCTTTATGGATTGATGCCGTTTCAAGTGGTCCAACGCTTGTGTTGCTTCATTTTTAGGGCTAAAATCCTTCTCAGCATCCACTGTATTTAATCTCAGTCATGTGTCTAACTATATGCGAAGATATTACCAACTTTGTACACATTTGTACCACATTAGGGACTACGTCTTGACATAAATTACGCTTCGACATTTGTGGTTAACTTCCTGCCAGAGCAAATACCGCATCTATAAAATCGTTTTAGTGCAACATTATTGAGTTATCCTTGTCCCGTGATGATAGATTAATTTCATCAGTTTGGAAATTGATAATTACATACCACCAAGGGGTATAATAGTTGCTCCAATACCATATTAGATATTGCAGTATATTTTTTTCTGGGAACAAGTGCATACACTGTTGGAAAAATACTTTTTCTCCAGTTCCAGAAAGTTAATGTATTTATTTTTTCCGTTAAAATTCTAAATAAATCCACATGCAAAATTAGACGGGCTTTTATAGTTTTGCTGTGTCGGCAGTATTTGGTCCCTTCTCTCTCTTGCCCCAACGGGCATGGCGTCACAAGTAAATTAAATCGGTCAGCATTCCCAGAGTCGTACTCAAACGCGATTTAGGTTTTTCTTATTAATTTTTACGTAAAGAAGGGGGGTCCGTATAGGTTTGAGTGTTTATCACTCAGTGAATTTTATTTTTAAACACTCGTGTTTCCGGGGAGTATAAACAACACTGGAATATCTTCAAACACTCGTGTAGACAAAATTCTTGCCCTCATTTCTTCATGCGCTCTGGTGGACTGCTGACAGCTTCCAGTTAGCGGGGAAAGGATCGTGCGTGTCAAGTCGGCAATGGCATTATGCCTGGCATCCCATAGCACCGAAAAAACTCATTGGAGCAAAGCAAAATCGCGTCCGAAAATAGTTAATTAGGAACGGCTCATATTGCTATGGTTTTTTCATTACTTGCTAGGACTGGCCACTTTACTTATAGTGTCAACCAGTTCTTATATTTTCAAACTTTAAATTAAAAAGATTAAAAAAGTAGATTGGCTATAAATAAATAATTCCTGGGTGGGGAATTCACCTCTGGATAGAATTCAAAAATGGGGACAAAATTAAATTTCCAAAAAATAGTCGTCTACTTAATAATCTGATTAAATTAAATTCAAATAAAACCATAAGGGGTAAATTGGTTATACGGGGGTTATCAAAAAACGTCTTACGTGAAACGCGCAGATAAGGAGAACGTTTAGAGTTACCTATCATTTGTTAAGCTCAAAACGGACGGACGTTTCGGACTACGTACTCCACTCATATCATGGTATAATGTACGTTCGTCCGGCTTGAAAAAGTTCCTCCGTGTTTTTTCCACAATTCGGCGACAATATCTACAGATTTGCATACAAACTTACCAATATTGGCAATATAATATCTAGTTTAATAGTAATGCAAATTTTGCAAGGTATTGAAAAAATAGTTTAAATAAGATATTTTTTGTTCGATGAAAGTTACCTTAAAGACAACTGTAAAGTACGTTTCACGAAATTTGGATACGACTTAATGATTTCCTGGGTCGGTCCCATTGTGTCGACAAGAGCTTGGCAATAAACAAGTGAAGTATGAAGGGACGGACTAAGGAAAAGAAGTAATGATGTGATTATATTAATGTAATCAAATGAAATAACATTTTTTTAAAAATATTACTAGTTATATTTATTTACATTTATAATGTCATTCTATAGATAGTGTTGAGTAAAGAAGTATATACTATTTTTACAATTTCCCTAGCATCGAGGGATAAATGCATTTTCTTCACTGCAACACTAGAAGAAGCACCATCAATGTTTTTCCATGGACGCCACATACTGTTTTTTTATACGTTTGGTAAAATAATATCGGTAATACAACTAAACTCTTCCAGCAAGAAATAAAAACTAACAAATTTTACCACAAAAAGATATTTAAATATAAATTAAGCAACCTAACCTACCTGATGTGCCTATATTTAATTATAATTATTACAATCCGGTCCATTCCACATAATAATAACAAACGGTCATAAATAATGGGATCGCCACAGGTACTTTTACTGCAGTCATTAAGTTATATCCACTTTTCGTGAAACAATCTTTACCTAACTTCATAAATTCTAACTTTTGGACTTCTATAGTTTATGCCTCTAACTAACTGTAAATAATATTAAAAATTGAATGATCATTTGTTGGTATAGTCATAGTTTATACTTTATGTATTGGTATTAATACATGGACATTTTTCTCGTAAGCCTTTTGTATCAAAGTGCTTAAAATTTGAGACGTATGGGTAAAAAATGGTTTTGCATTCGTTGGTGAAATCTGCGGTATCATCAGACCTACCGCTTGTCAGCTATTGACACTTTGCACTTATGCACCATGTTTTTTTTTAATTTCTCGAACTTCTTGAGCAATTAAAAGTATGTTCTGATGAAAAAATAATATTTTGAACGCAGCAGGGTCCCAGGAAAAGGTAATTACATGTTTTAATGGAAGCTTCTACCAGTTTATACCTTACTAGAAGTCACCAGTAAAATTTAAGTAATTCATGTTAGTAACACCAACGAATGCAAAACAATTTTTTATCCATACGTCTCAAATTTGGTAGAAGGGTTTACGAGAAAAATAGCCGTTGACTAACTTTTGTACTCCTACACTTCTTTCTTGCTTGTAGATTTTGCAGAATTACACGAGAAGTTAAAATGATCTTTTAAGAATCCAAACAGACAGTAACGTTTATCACCCTGGGCGTGATATTCAATTAATATTTACTGACAATATCGCTTCGAAGTCATGTGATCCGCTAAGATAATTCTAACAATCTAGACACGAGTAAGATGTCATAAATGTCAAAGTTACGATTTAAATGCCCTTGGATTGGCACGATGTTTTCAAAGAATTTAATTGTTTTCGATCTAAACATAAATCCAAAATTGCCTGTACTTAATTAGATTTCTAATTAATCAGTAATTAGCTGACAGAAGTAACTAAAAAGCAAATATATATATCACTGACGATTATAAATGTGTTGCACTGAAATAAACCCAGTTCTGATTTGAATTGCTTAATTAAAATTCTGCTCAATTAAAAAGGAAGCCAAAATCAATTACAAGCTTATTTTTCGTCTCTTGTATAAATTCCCAACGTTCCTCCTATATACTTTCCTGAGTGCGTAAAATATAATCCTGGAATGTTTAATTCTTGCCACGTTATTTTTAAATCGCCAAGCAAATATTTAACGTTAATTTACTCCGAAAGATCTAAAACCATTTAAAAAATTAATTAGGTTTATTTATAGACATTTACAAATGAATTACTAATCAAAAAAGGTTTATATGATTTTCTGTTTCGTCAGATATATGTCTATCCTTATCATAAATAAATTGAAAAAGGGGGAAATTATTTAATTAATTTAAAAATATTAATTCTAAAAATATTTTTATACAGAAGCAACTTTTACATTTTTTTTTATTGTCTCTTTATATATTTGGTTCAAAATGGGTATTGAGAACGCGCAGACGCGGCAGTCAAGAACATACAAACGCGGAGGGGCTAAGCCTGGTAGGTACGCGCCATCCATATGGACAATGTCGTGCAGCCAGTGTTGCCACACGCTCTATTATTAGGGGGGTAGATTTTTGGAAGAAGTAGAATTGGGCCGATACGGGGTAGAATTTATGTCGATACTTTTTTTTTATGGTCAAACACAAGCACTATAGGAAAAATCCTTTAGGGCACTCTGGGAGTGGTGCGTGTGCGCAAAAAGCGATTCCCGTTGGTTTTGAATCGTTGGAGGTTATATTTGTTACCTCGGGAAGGTCGTTCCATAAAGATGAAGTCATCCAGATGAAAGAATTCTTAAATAATGAAGTTCGAGGAGTACTAAGCTTAACCACATATGGATGGGAGGCAGGGCAAGGTCAGCTGAGTACTTTCCATGTAAAAGGGAGTCAAATCCCAAACCTGTCTTCGATGTTCTAGGTTGTCGAGGTTCTTCGTCAGCTCGTGGTCTCCAATCAGACGAATGGCCCTCCTTTCGATGGAATCCAGTAGCCGAAGAGTATGTTTGAGTGCAGAGCTCCAGACATGAGAGCAGTACTCTAGTGATGGTCGAATCTGGGCTTTGTATAGTGTCAAAAGTTGTTGAGGTGTGTACAACTTTCTGGTTCGGAGGAGTACACCAAGTTTCTGAGAAGCTATCTTGGCGATTGTCACAACGTGGTTATGCCAAGCCATATTTCCTCCCAGATTGACGCCCAGCAAATTAATAGATGAAGCCCATGACTATATCCGGTTCTGTAATGTTAACATTTTTAGAGAAAACTGCTGCCTGGGTTTTTTTAGCGTTTAATTCGACTTGGTTACTGTCACCAACCATCTCTTCCAGGTCTTTGTTGAGGCGTGATACTTCATGTTGTCTGCGAATATGTGCATCGGCAGCCGATGTTTATACATTCAAGAGAAAGATGAGATAAGTGTGCTATCATCAGCAAAAACTAAATATCGGAATATCGGACTAGAAGGTCGTTAATGTAGAGTAAGAAGCGTCAATCGCCACTTGCAGAGAGCGGTCCTTAAGAAAGCTAGACAACCGTGCACAGAATCGACTGGGAATACCATAGGATCGCAGTTTACTTAGAAGTCCCTCATGCCAAACACGATCAAAGGCTTTAGAAATATCGAGTGCAATACGTTATTAATATACTGTTATATTAAAATGTTGTCATATTCCGTCGTTAAATATTTTAGCACCCGCTATGGCATGTAGCGTGAAGCAATTGTTTACTGTATTTTTGCTCGAACGGGGAGAGATGGCCATATAATCACTTCTATTGATATGATCATTCTCCTCAGTCCAAAATAGATATGCTGCTGTTATCTTCTGCTAACGCTGCAAAAGCTAACTGTGTCAGGGTATTTATATTCAAACCGCCAAAAATTTCATGTTTATAAAATCAACAGAATGAATCAAATATAATCAAGAATCCACTAACAACCCACTTAATTTTAAAAAACGATGCAATAAATTTTCTGAATGTGCAAAAAGAAAGATGTGGACAGCCTTACAATGCTGATAACGAATAGCAAGCGTAAAGTGAGAACGAATCTATGCAGGGCGTATTTTTAAATTGCTATACAGTGTTATCTACTTCCATTGCCTCAGGAAAGATACATATTATGTTTTAGGAACCGAAATTGTCGCGTTATATTTACATAGAAGTCTTCAAAAAAATAGAAAAAATCGCGGGGAGGCCGATACAAGTAAATGTGTAGTATTTCTTACTATAGTACAAGTATAATATTTCCATCGTGCTGGAAGACGGGGCGAGTCCAGCCTATACCAAAGGAAGGTAAGAGAACCCTGCCTAACAACTATCGAGCAGTCGCATTGCTTTCAGTTATATCAAAAGTAATTGAGAAAGCTATTACTTAACATTTTCTAAAGTACCTGGAAGGCTTCAACATTATCAGCGATTATCAATATGGTTTTCGGAAGTCCAGATCAACTGGAGATTTTCTAGCCTATGTCACCCACCTTGGAATAACGCAATCGAACATCTTGGGGAGTGTCGGGCTATTGCACTGGATATTTCTAAAGCCTTTGATCGTGTTTGCCATGAGGGACTTCTAAGTAAACTGCGATCCTATGGTATGCCCAGTCGAACAAACCCGATTCTGTGCATGGTTGTCTAGCTTTTTAAGGACCGCTCTCTGCAAGTGGCGATTGACGGATTTCTCTCAGACACCTTCACCACCAATGCCGGTGTTCCTCATGGGCCCATATTGTCTCCCACTCTCTTCTTACTCTACATTAACGACCTTCTAGTGAAAACGAAAAATCCGATATGTAGTTTTGCTGACAATAGCACACTTATCTCATCTTTCTCTTTGAATGCACAAACATCGGCTGCCGACGCACATCTTCGCAGACAGCGTGAAGTATCACGCCTCAACAAAGACCTGGAAGAAAATTTGGCTTGGGCGACAGTAACCAAGTCGAATTTAACGCAAAAAAATCCCAGGCAGCAGTTGTCTCTAAAAAAGTTAACATTACAGAACCGGATATAGTCATGGCCGGACACGCAATCCCACTGGCTTCATCTATTAATTTGCTGGGCGTCAATCTGGGAGGAAATATGTCTTGGCATAACCACGTTGTGGCAATCGCCAAGATAGCTTCTCAGAAACTTGTGTACTCTTCCGAATCAAAAAGTTGTACACACCTGAACAACTTTTGACACTACATAAAGCCCAGATGCGACCATCATTAGAGTACTGCTCTCATGTCTGGAGCTCTTCACCCAAACATACTCTTCGGCTACTGGATTCCATCGAAAGGAGGTCCATTCGTCTGACTGGAGACCAAGAGCCGACGAAGAACCTCGACAGCCTAGAACATCGAAGACAGGTTGGGGATTTGACTCTCTTTTACAGATATTTTCATGGAAAGTGCTCGGCTCACCTTGCCCTCTTAATTCCGCCGAGAGCGGCGAATAGCAGAATTACACGACGACCTACTGCCGCCCATCCATATGTGGTTAAGCTCATTACTCCTCGAACTTCCTTATTTAAGAATTCTTGCATCTGGAGGACTTCATCCTTATGGAACGACCTTCCCGAGGTCATTTTCCCAACCTGAAGTCCTTCTGAGGCGTCTCTATTTTTAAATACAGATTTTGTCAAATTATACTTTTTTATTCCACATTTCTGATTTAATCTTTTTGGTAGTTTGTGAGTTGATATGTATTAAAGTAGTAAAGGCGCCATGCCATAGGGGAAGGACGGGGATCGCCCCCCTGTAGCTACCACATATATATAAACAGTATATTGATAATACCATCTGCAATTATGTAATTATGTCCCCGCTATGGGGATCCAAAGGGGCGTTATGACTTTGCGCAGTTCGGAAATTTCCTTGTGAAAGTAAACGTTCGACAGGACCGCATTTCAACTTTTTTAATATAAATTTCACTGGTTAGTTAGGAAAAATATTGCAATCAAAATTTCGATTAGTTCGATTTAAGACAGCGTTCCATGCATACGATTTCTGACGATATGATGATCCGACGGTGCCCTGATTGGTGTAAACTTTTGGTGCCAAATTCCGTCCGAATATTTGTAACAATCGACACGATGAGCTTTATTTTAACTTTCATCCGACGTCGTATGTTTTTTAACCTAACTTTTTTCTAAACCAAAAATTAAGAATAAATGCTATATTGACTATTTTGTGAATTATTATCAGCTACTAATTAAAAATACATTAATTTTAAGGTTAGGTAGTGACCACATATATATTATATTGTATACGAGTGACACTCTCTTCTTTTTTTACAGGCCTTTTAGTGAAATACGGGATAAGGTGATAAGCAAAATATTTTCGTATATATGTACATACCTGAAATACTTTATACCTGGTATTGATCCACGACTTTTGCAAAAAAGCACCATGCACTTGTGTCCTTTCATCTTAAACAAAACAAGCCACTAACCTACCAAACAGCGAATCGAATCTCCAAAAATTGAAAATTCCTTTACAAAAATTGTTGTTAGTTGAAAGTTTATAAGCACTCATATACCTAGCCTCAACAATATGGATGAACCACTTTTTAATCTGTAATTTGATAAAGCATGATGGCGACGAATAACAACAAACAAATAATGTCGGGCCGGCTCTGACGCGATCGATAAAATTTCCACGCTACTGCGTAAACTCAATAGTACCACGCCATCCCCCATAGCGGGGACCCTTTTTGTATTTTGGAACGTTCGAATTGGCAGTATTCTGTTTATATATATGTGGTAGCTACCTGTACTTGTAGTTTAAGTTTTACTTTGTCTACTTTTCCGGCATAATTCGTTTTACGTAACTTTAGTGCCAGCCTGACTATCGACTATATAATATTTACAACTTTGTTAAATTTTTATTCGATCATAAATGAACAAAACTGTTACATTCTGTAACCCGTTTTCATAAAACCCCGTCTTATATATCAATTGTATAACGTGCTTTATGGTTAATTCCCACATTTTGAGTGTACCCAGGATGTATGTAATAAAGACGCCAGCCATCTGATCTCGTCTTAAACCACAAAATACGTATATCGTTTACTTAAGCTCAGTTTAACAGGAACTGAAATATGTTGGAAACATTCCATCGAACGGGGAGCCATTGCATTGGTCTGATCGGAGACCACGAGCTTACCGAGAACCTCAACGACCTAGAACATCGACGACAGATTGGTGATTTAACTCTCTTTTATAGATATTTCCATGGCAAATGTTCGAGAGTCATTGCCCGCTTAATTCCAACTAGAATGAGGAATAGCAGAAATACAGGACGAACCACTGTCGTTCACTAGTTCATCCATATGTGGTTCAGCTTAGTACTCCTCGAACTTCATTGGTTTAGAATTCGTTAATCTGGAGAACGTCATCCTTGTGGAACTTCCTTCCTTTGATTTTTTTTTAAATTATGATTTTTTCGAACACTGTTCATAAAATTACATACAACTCTATTTCGTTTAACTTTATGTGGACCTTTTAAATAAATTACAACCTGGTTCTACTAATAAATTGAACAAAAAAATTTTGATACACTTTTCAGGTTTAGCATAATTTGATAATAAACATTTTTAGATCCATCTGGAAATATGCTTGATATATTACATATACAGTGAAACCTCTCTTAGGCGAACACCTGCGGGACAGTCTAAATGTGTCCGGCTAATAGAGGTGTCCGCCCATGGGAAATTTTTTATTAGGTATTATGTAAATGCAAAATTATTACTATGTATAAGTATGTATGTACAAATAAACATACCATAACAAAAATACACATAGTTTTAGTTAGGATGTAGTACTAAAAATCTAATAACGTAGTTTGACGTGTTTGCGTTTTATACTTGCAATCTAAAAAATGTAATTCCAAGTCTGACAATTCCATTGCTGTAGATTTACCTCTATTCTTTGCATATTCTTATAATTCCTTTAACATACTAATGGCTTGTTGATAACTGGTGACATTTGTTTGATTACTGCATTCAACTTCTTCATCAGAGTAGTCAGATAGTGATGTGGGTTCAGTTTGGACTACATAATCGGTAGGAATTCTAATAGCACATTGCTATCAATGTTAATGAAATCGCCCAAATCATTGTTATCAAATTACAAACTTCCACAACATCAATATTCTCTTTCAGACTCAAAACGCGACATTTTTCTGCCATTATTTACGATTTTAACCTTACAACTCACAAATAAATGGCGGACTGCTGTTGGGGAATCACACATACTTTCATTCGACGAAATCCTTTCGCTCTGCCACGCATATGCGATTGGTTGCCGGTCTGTCTTCAGAGAGTTTTTGCACCGTACTTATTCGTCTCCTAAATACTTAAAAAAAATTTTTGTCCGTTTAAAGCAGGGTTTTCGCACTCTTTGTATGAAAACAGCCTGTCCGCGTCTGTCCAAAGGAGAGTCCGCCCAAGAGAGGTTGATTTTCATCGAATTTCATATACCTAGTTCTGGACTATGAAAAAATGTCCACTTAATAGAGATGTCCGCTTATTAGAGGTGTCCGTTATGAGAGGTTTCACTGTATATGTATGTAATAGATCCTCTATCGAGTCGTTTCCTATATCTGAATTTTAACCAAACTTACAAAAAATCACGGTTTCACAAAAATAACATGCCGAACAGAGATTTATCCATGAAAACATATAAAATATTATATCCTGTGGGGCTACAAAAAAAATATTTGTGTAATAGCGAACACGACAATCATCTGCCCCTTTTTGGTTTTTCTCTACTTCAATAGTATTCCATAAGGTTGTTCTCTTTGTATCTTTTTAGTTTTCCCTTGTGGTTTTCGATCCGAGGGAATATTTACATCAATGAAGTCGGAAATGTTTTATCCCCTTACATTCCACTAATATTTATACATAAAAGAGGAATAAAAACAATGACTAAATTTTAAAACTTTTTCTCTGCTAAATGCGAGAATCCTAGGAAGCCCAATGGGAAAGCAATAAACATATTTATGTGGTATAAAACAGGCCATGATGAAGAGTCACTTTATTGAGCATAAGTTTAAAGTTTTATCTTTTCGTTCATTTCCAGTTTGAAGTTTTAAAATGTTTATTGAAGTTCACAACCAACCACCTGTTTTTATTCCAGAAGAATTGTTATTTTTCAATTATCCCACACTTTTATCAAAATAAAATTGGGCAAAATCGATTGGAAAGTTTTTATCGTTGTACCTTTCGGCGTCATCAAAAACGGGTTTCTAACTTAGCTCATACTTTATATTAGTAAGTTGGGCAATTAAATTTCGTTTAACAATCTCGCCGGTTGTTGAAAAAGCTAACTTATTTTTTAATTATGATCATCTTTTCTCAATCGAGAATCAGTGGGTAATTACTTACATGGACTGGGCTATTCTCTGACTAACGATTGATTTCATTTTATGAAACCGTATAAATATTACACAGGGCTTTGCTAAATTTCTATTATCATGACAAGTGCCTCGACCTTTGGATTGTAAATGGTACAAGTGAAGAATGGCATAAAGTAACCATTTCTTACTCAAGAAAATCATAATAAAGCATTGCAAACCTATCGATAATATTTTGCACTCATTTGACTTTACGATTGAAACATTTGCTATTTATTTTTAAAATATGTTTGAACTGGAGAAAATCATACTCAAAAACTTTGCATATTTCGCATAATACTGATGAAACTCCAGGAGTAATTACAAGAACAACTATCATAAACTTCTTTGTCACCCAGTATTATAACAAAATTTAATTCAAATCTTGTATTTGTACTCAAACAAGATTGCTTAAAAATTAAGAAAGGAAAATTTTTACATTCTTGTACTTCTTGAAACCCCTGTATAATATAATACATTCTTTGGACACGCTGTATATACTTAAAGTGTTTCTTTCTTCCAAAAACACAAATATTTACTTAAGACTTTAAATGAAATAATTATTTAGCCCATAGGAACTGTGATTCAGCCGTTCCCCTGTTTAAAATTTAGAAAACCTGACTAAATTTATAAAGAACGTACGGGAATTTTCCTTTGATACTTTCAACAAGAGAGGAGTAACAGGAGTATCTAATCCATTGAAGCAAGAGAAGTAAATACTAACTATTAGATAGCAAGAAATTGCTTCCAAGGCGAAGCAAACTGTATTGGTTATTTAATTTTCTTATTTTTTTTATGGTTAGGGCACTCTGGGAGTGGTGCGTTTGCGCAAAAAGCGATTCACGTTGGTTTTGAATCGTTGGAGGTTATGTTCGTTGGGAAAAACGACCTCGGGAAGATCGTTCCATAAGGATGAAGTCCTCCAGATGAAAGAATTCTTGAATAATGAAGTTCGAGGAGTACTAAGCTTAACCACATATGGATGAGCGGCAGTGATTCGTCGTGTATTTCTGATATTCGCCGCTCTGGGCGAAATTAAGAGGGCAAGGTCAGCCGAGCACTTTCCATGAAAATATCTGTAAAAGAGAGTCAAATATACAACCTGTCTTAGATGTTCTAGGCTGTCGAGGTTCCTCGTCAGCTCGTGGTCTCCAATCAGACGAATGGCCCTCCTTTCGATGGAATTCAGTAGCCGCAGAGTATGTTTGGGTGCAGAGCTCGAGACATGAGAGCAGTACTCTAGTGATGGTCGAATCTGGACTTTGGAGCGTGTCAAAAGTTGTTGAGGTGTGTACAACTTTCTGGTTCGGAAAAGTACACCAAGTTTCTGAGAAGCTATCTTGGCGATTGCCACAACGTGGTTATGCCAAGACATATTTCCTCCCAGATTGACGCCCAGCAAATTAATAGATGAAGCCAGTGGGATTGCGTGTTCGTCCATGACTATACCCGGTTCTGTAGTGTTAACCTTTTTAGAGAAAACTGCTGCCTGGGTTTTTTAGCGTTAAATTCTGAATGAAATCTAATAACAATTTGTCTACAGCCTTTTAGAAAAATGTGTGGTTCTATTTAAATTGAAAGTTCCTATAAGCAAACACCTGTCGGTTCTTATAATAAAAAGCGGATCTAAATATTTAGTTAGGTTATAAAATATTCAAAAGTGCTTAGTCACTTGTCGGGGATCAAAAAAGTCTGCAACTGAATTTTTCACATATATACATTCAAAAAGGGAAGAATGTAGTGCGAATAAAAACCGACAACCGAGATTTCCGAGAGCGACACTAAGCGATTTTTACTGTCGTTTTCATTTCTGCGAAACCTTCCTGAATTTGTGCCCCTAATAACCGCCTCCATCATTTTTTACCGCAAAAGTGACGTAAAGGACAGGTTGTCGACGGTGAATTTAAGAGTCATCAGATGGAAAACCCTTAACGACTAACTTAAAATTTTTGAACCCATCAGCATATTATCCTAAAAATGTAGGCCGTTCACTTTCCTTCTTTACTTTTCCGTTCGACATTAATCGTAGTAAATTATTATTAGTATAGAGCAGCGTTTCTCAAACATTTTTGACGGCGGTCCCCTTCTGATCATAGAATTTTTTTGTGGACCCCCCACCCGCTCCCTGCATTACTATAGAATTCTAGGCGAGGATGTCATGCCTAAATAATTACCTTTCCTTAAAAATAATTTTTATTGGAATCTTATCCTTTTTAATAAATTAAAAAGCATTAATAAACCATAATCTGAATAATATATGACTTCTTCAAGTGCCTATCCGTTCCGGATGTTGACTATCAGCATGGTCATTCTTACTTTGTTGATGGCGATTCGGAAGAGTCCTGCTGATGATTTGTCAAACCAGGTTCTAAGATTTGTCAACCAAGATATTTTCCTTCGGCCAGGTGCTCTCCTGCTGTTAATTTTGCCTTATAGGATTTGTTGTAATGGCCCGTATCTATCTGGATTCCTCGTTATGTGTCCGAAATACGAAGTTTCCGGCATTTTACGGTATTTAATAGTTCTGGTTCTTTATTCATTCGTCGCATTACTTCTGTGTTGGTAATCCTTTGTGTCCAAGATATTTTCAGTATATCCAGAGTTCAAACGCTTCAAGTCTCCTCGCAGTTTCCTTAGTGAGTGTCTAGGTTTCCACTCCATACAGCAGGACTGAGAAAACGTAAGAGTCTAAGCGTCATTGCCAAAGATAGATTGTGGTTTATATATTACTGGCTGCAGAAAATGTTCTTAATGAGATGGGTAGTACTGCTTTCTTCTTCCACGCGGTTATTTTATATTGGGCTTGATTTGAAGAAAGCTGCAGTGTTCGATATCTGGTTCGGCATTAAGTCGATTTCGATATTTTGTTTTTGCGACATTTTATTTCCACTTAGTGATTCGCGGACCCCCAAATAATTGCTCGCGGACCCCAGTTATAGAGAATAATATATTTTTAAATATTTTGTCAAAAGTAAATTATTCTCATTCTCATATAAATCAAACTTTTTGGGATCACATTAACCAATTTACAAGCTTTATGCCATTTAGGAGCTTAACTTGCTCTCCTGACATATTTAAAATTATAAATAACCACTCCTCTTTCCCCGTACCTCTTATATTAATTCAAATTCAAACACAATTTATTTATCTAAAAAACACAATAAAAGTAGAAATAAATGTAACCTTTAGAAGATAAATTGGACTATACCGCGATTATACCAACCGTTATCACAAATCACAGATAAACTGTGCCTTTGTGGCATAGCCCAAAATACGATATTAATAATTAATTAAACAAAACTATAGAAATTACTAAGACAATAAAATTCAATTCAATCAAATATGCATCAAAGTATCAACCGACCCAGGCGCAAGAGAGAGAAGAGCAGAGAGGAGCACTGGTAGATAAAACTAAAAAATTAGGAAAAAAAGATGCGAAAAATGCGAGCGATCCCCAGATCAAAACCTAAACCTAAAATAAAACAGAAAGCGCAGCAGCCAAAGAATCACCATACACTACATCTCCATAATCAAGTAAAGACAGAATAAGAGTATTGCATATATAGTATTTAGTTTTTGCCGGTAAAATTTTTTTAAGCTGGTACCGTTTCTTCAAACGCATGTATGCCATTTTAAGTTCTTTATGTGCGTTTCGAAAGTGAGGCCTTTATCAAAATAAACACCCAAATTCTTTGCCTCCTTAACGACAGGGACAGGCATATTGTTAATATTTACTTTAAAACTATCATAGATAAATGGAAGGGTGCCTCTGTTGGTGAAAAATAGCATACAGGATTTACTAGCATTTAGCTTTAAATTATGGTCCTGAGCATACGAATTAATAATGTCTAAATCGGCATTAAAATGCTCTAGAGCAACCTGTAAATTTTCAAATAAGAAGGCTAGATAAATCTGTGAGTCGTCGGCATATTGCTGAAGTTTTGCAAATTATAAAACTTGAATCATATCTGCGACATACAAGGAAGATAGCAACGGTCCTAAAATAGACCCCTGTGGTACCCCGGTAGTCATAGGTATGTAATTTGACTTTATCGATTTGCAATCTTGCTTAAGAAGAACACAGTGGGCCGTTCCAAAAAATTTTATAGCATTCTCCGATAGTCCAAAATAGCGAAGTTTGGCTAACAACATTTTGTGGTTTAAAATGTCGAACGGTTTGCTAAAAATCTAACAAACCTAGGCAAGTAATCTGCCTGTTTTCTATATTTGCTCGTACTTTGTTAAGAAGGTGAACAAGGCTTGTAGTTGCACTAAAATTTTTACGAAAGTCTGATTGACAATCAGGAATAATTTTAAACCGATCAGCAAACGAGCAGATTTTATGATAAATATGTTTTTCTATAATTTTAGATACAACGGGCAAAATGCTCAATCAATCAAGCTGCCTATCCACTCAATGGATGTTGGCGACCACATGCTGAAATTGTTCCTTGTCTCTGGCTGTGCTGACAAGCTCTTCTATTGTTCTTATTCCGGTCCATTGTCTAATATTTCTTGCCCATGACATCTGCTTTCTTCCAATCCCTCTCCTGCCGTGTATTTTCCCCTCCAAAATTAGTTGCAGCAACTGGTATCTATCGTGTCTAAAAATGTGACCAAGGTAAGCCGTTTTTCGTCGTTTAATAGTTGTTAGAAGTTCTCGATTTATATGAACTCTTCTTAATATTTCTTCGTTAGTTACCCTGTCTGTCCAAGGTACTCTTAATAGGCGTCGGTAAGTCCACATCTCGAAGGCCTCTACCCTATTGACCATATTTGCCTTCATAGTCCACGACTCCACTCCGTACAGAAGTACTGACCAAACATAGCATTTCGCATATCGAATTCGAAGGGATATATTTAGATCTCGATTTCTAAGAATTTTCTCGTATCTCATGAAGGCCGTACGTGCCATCTCAATTCTACATCTAATATCCTTCTCCGAATTCCAGTCTATGTGCAGCCAACAACCAAGGTATTTATACTGTGTTACTCTTTCTATAATTTGATTATCAATCTGAATTTCAGCGTTTGCATATAATTGATTGGGGCAAAATGCTAATAGGCCTTAAATCTTTAAGGTCCTTCGGATCTGAAATTTTACCCAACGGTTTTATGATGGCCCTTTTCCACTCTGCAGGAAAAACACCATCCAAGATGCAACAATTAATTATATTTAGTAATGGCTTTATACAAAAAGGCAAGCATAGCTTTAAATCTTTTACCGACAGAGAGCATTTGTATTTATCGTTTGTAAAATTTTTTGTAATTCTAGTTCATTAATTAATTTAAAGTCTATCTCTGAGGTTATATAAGCAAGCCGATTCGATGTATAAAACTCTATCCTATGCCTTGAGGTGGTATCTATTACATTATTGCAGCTTGCAAAATAATTATTGAGAACGGTTACATCAGTAAACTTGTAGGGTAAACTAAAATCCTTTTCGCGAGTCACATTCAATTTATTTGCATTCGCCCAGAAATCTTTGCCATCTTTTTGAGACATTAAATTGAAATAAGTTGTTTTTCCCCTTATAATGGCATGCTTTGTATAGTTTCTAATTTCCCTATAATATCCCATTTTACGCATATTACATTTTAAAACGTGTCCTAAAACTATATTGACTTGCTAAGAAACCCTTAACAACTTAAAAACGATTTAGTTTGTGAAAAGATAAAAAAAACTTTTAAAAGATTACAGTCACGATAATCTTGTTATTGATGACACTTTTGGTTAAGCCGGAACAGAGAACAGTTTTTTCCGATTCAATCCAGCATTGATAATGTCCCATTTTGACTATCTCAATTTTTTATTGTGATTGATATGAATTTTTTCAGCCATGTTAATTTAAAAATAATGTTAACTACCAGCTTCGTGGTTAACTCTAGCATTCATTTATTTAGTCGCATAATTTTGAAACCATAAAGCTCGAGGTGCCTGTATTTTCTTCCGGCTTTTCAACTAATAACGCGTTGACGATTTCAAGCGTATAATTGCTCTTAAAGCGACATATTATGATATAAAGGAGATTCCCAAATACCAAAGAAACCTTTGAGTTAAAACGTTTTTCGAATATACCCGATAAATCTTTAATACCCTTAAATAACAGGCTAGTCGTTTCAACTCAGACATAAACGCACACGAGTATACTTCACTATATCAGGTGAACTATTTTTCCATTTTGTTGAGTTCTCTGTGCGAATTTTAAAAATACACCCAACAAACTATCGCTCTTTCCAATAGAAAGTCGAATTTACAAAAGAAATCATTCGCTCTATTGCTCTCTCTGACCATAGCAAATCGCCGGATTTTATAGTGTAGATTTAGATCAAAGCTTACTTCGTATCTTCATCTCAATCTACGCTGTTGGTTGTAAACTATTGTTACTATGATTATTTTTTTACATTACAGCAGCCTGAGGATTTTAACAAGGGTACAGTAATTATGAAAGTAGTATATTATAATAAGATTATTTTCGTATTAAAACTTTTTTATTGAACTTTTGGACATTGCTGAACAATCTACGGGGTATTATGGAAATGACGTATTATATTTAATCCAGCAATTCCTGAGATGAATACAAATTGAAGAAAAATATCCTTAAATGGCGCTTTCAATTCATTCAGCGGTAAAAATGACCTGACGTCAAACCAGGAAATCATCTGTGCGGCACTGCGACACATACGAATTCTCACCAGTGTTGTTAGAATTACACCTTACACTATTTAAGTTTGAAATACGCAACTACCTTGTCGGTGTCAATTTCTATAAAAACTTATACAGCATTTTAATAAAGAAACCGGCACATCACATAACCCATAACCATAATCGGAAAACTTCACATGAACAATGGCCGCCATAATGCACAAAATTCACTTGGAGACATCGTTTTTATTAACATTGGCCTGTCTCGCCTAGATTTGTATGAACTTTTGATTTTAATTAAAAAACACATTGTAAAATGTAAATATCATTTCTTTGAATTAAAAATGACATCTGAACCGAAACATTTAAAAGACGAGCTGTCAAAAAGTAGAGATGTACTATTGCAATGCGTGTTTTTCCGCTAGATTCCAGCGCATTCACCAAAAAAGGTTGAAATAAATAATTATAATAATCTACAGCACTTATTTATTGTTTTCCTTCACTGGTGTAGATACCAATAAAGATTAAAAAACGTGTTAATCGCTGCTCTGGTGCACTTTTTCATTCGAAAAGCTTAAAAAAATTAAATCGATCGTTTCACAGCGGGATTTTAAAACCAAACATTAGCCATCTCTACTATAAATCGACAGAAGGTTAGAAGTTGACATTTGTTTGACAACAAGATATTCCTCTGCGGCTTCGCGCGAAAGAGTTTTTTCGGGATATTTAATCAACTGTAACAGTGCGAGTAAGTGTGAAAATGTTTAGTACATACAGAGAAATCAAGTCGAAGGCATATTAGAAAATGTTCCTTTATTAAGAGACTGGAAATCGCATGGTCACCGGATCTTACCCCATACAATTTTTTTTCTATGGAGTACGATGAATAAAGAAATAGTTTATAAAGTCGAAGATATGGATCAGTTGCGATATAAGATATTGGATGCAGCAAATAAAATAATTGCTGAACGTTTTAGTTTATAAAGGGCCAATTTGTGTGTTTGTTAAAGAATGCATTAGTGTGTAGCGATTTTGTATGACAAGAGCCTATCTTCAAGAAACTGATTTGAAACATGTGTGTATTTCTTTAAGTGATTTATGGTAATTTATTCAGTGTTTCACTATGTGTTCTGTGTCTCTGACGATATACAGGGTCATGTTCTGAGATTGGAAGATAAACGCCGAAGGGGTTTTAGTGGGGTATAAGCTTTACCCAATAAAACCAAAAAAACTGAAGATGTATGTGCCCTGGATTCCTTGCTAGTGTACTGGCACCTGGATTCACTTCTATTTGGATACTCGGTAGCTAAATATTTATTCTTATAAGAATCTAAAGTTTTATACAGTTTGGCAACATTGCGCTAGAACATCTGTTTATTACACAGCTGCTCAGTGTGATATGACTGTGCCGAGGAGTGACCTATGGGTTTATGGGTGAATTACCCCACTTTTTAAACGTTCGATTTGGAAAAAAATATATATAGCGCTTCTCTAGGACACCCCAGGAGTCACCCATTTAAATATAATACGTCATTTCCATAACACCCTGTATAGATAGAAAAAAAATCTGGTCTGATCGCCTTAAATTAAAATTTAGTTTACTTCCTAAACAGCCTAAAAGCTCTATCAAATACGAAAGTAAACATGACCATTTGTCACAAAGCACATACAAAACGGAGTTCTCCTTGAAACGTGATAAATTATCATCTATAACATCCAATAGAAAAAAATCTGTTCCTTGACATACCTAAAATTAAGTCTTTTATTTTTCTGGGGCTTGATAAATGCAAGGAAATCTGTCCGGTGAAATTATTTGGCCAAAGGGAAACCTTTAATAAAGAACTGCGTTGCTGGACAAGAAGGCTAAAAAAAAATTGTCGCCCGATATAGGGACAGCAAGACCTTAGGTAATTTGGGTCTTCAGAAAAGGAGAATTTTTTGGTATATATTTTTTATTTCAAGAGATTAGTCGAGAATATTCTGAATGACTCAATGAGAGATACTAACAGGACGTATTCTATCAATCGAAATAAAAAAGAAAAAATTTATTTACTAGAGATTTATTATTTTAAGTATTCTTAATTAATTTAGTGTCAATACTAATTTAAAAAATCAATTCCATCATAGATACCAAATAACATAAGAACCTCTTAAATCCTAAAGGATTATTAATGTACAGGGTGTTATGGAAATGACGTATTATATTTAAACCGGCAATTCCTGAGATAAAGACAAATTGAAGAAAAATAGCATAGCATAGTATAAAAAAAAATTGAAGTTTCTTATGATGAATCGTATTTTCTAGACAAGCAAAAACGTTTATTAAGAGTGACTTTTTTTCGTATCTTTCAATTTTTAGTCCATTTGTCCTCTTGTACACCCCATCCGTGGACATACTGTAGTGAGGACGTCTTTGTTTGTTCCGGAATAACAACCAACTAATCTCTCCGTGAGGTTAAGTTTGCAACCGGCAAGAAAAAAGTACGTATAGAAGTTACAAGCAAAAACAAGCCTCGAATTTTCAGCTCAATAAAGCACCGCTTAACTATGTCAACACTGGCCGGACATAGCCAGTTTTTATGTTGATTCAAAAATCCTACTTTCCTATCGTCGGCGTCGTAACAACAGGAAGCTCCCTGTTTTAAAATCCAAACAATAAGATACTAACAAATGGAAACTTTAAACCAAGTTTTTAATTCAGAAACGATCTACTGCGTTTAAGTTTAGAAAGGTATAAAGGTAGTGTGGGTTAAAAAAGGTGTTTAAATCAATTCATACTCATTCTTAGGAATATTATTGTCAAAAGACAATCACAGATAAGTAAAATCTGTCTCGGGAAGCTAAAACGCTTAAAATTATTTCTATACATAACTTTGGCTAGAAGATAAGAAGACGTCGCACTGAGCTGCTTTTAGTTAGAGCTGTTATCAGTGGACCTAATATAGAGTTTTAAACCCTCTCTTGAAACTTTCAAGACATTCAAACAACTATCATGACTTCTCTTGCAGACATGTTGACTGGCCACTTTGGTTAACATGTTAAGTAAACACTTATACCTAGCGGCGAAAGCTTCGTTTAAGTGAAATAGTGAAATTAGTATTATTTTAAAATTAAAAATCCCTAATAAACTATGGTTTGTTTATTTATCGTATTGACCTGTTTTGGTAGAATGAGTAGGTGTCGGTAGGCAGTCCCTCGGGTGACACCCTTTCGAATTCTTTACCAGGGACGTCACCTCGTACAAATTTACATTAATAAGTCCATTTATACAGATGAAAACAAATTGAAGAAAAATATCCAAAAATGGCGCTTTAATTTAATATGCCCTGTACATGACCTTATGTCAAACCAAAAACTGCCATGTGATGCCCCTGTCAGGAAGGTAAACAGTGTTGTCATATCTTCAGGGTAAACTCTTTAGAAAGTCAATAACCGTTTGACAGATTGCAAGTTGTTTATTTTTCAGGGTTCATTATTATATACTTTTACGTTCAGTTCAGTTCGCTAGGAAACAACCTCTGATTTATAAACTTGAACTGACTGGAACGAACCGCCGCGGAGTTCTTAAATGGCCAGGTATGTTCTCATTTGTTCAGTTCGAACGACACCCGTCAGATCTGGACAACTTAAAAGTTTATAAATGGCACTTACCCTTTAGAAAAAAAATGTAATTTTATTTACCTTTTCGGACTTATTTAAAACCAACTTAATTTATAAAAAACACCAAGTACTCACATCACAAAATCACATAGTTTTCGCGTCACAAGTACCGTTCAATCTGAATTAGTATTTTAAAGTGCTACTGTGTAAACAAAAGTACGCCCTTATTGTCTAAATAACACGTTGGTTCTGTCGATCAATATTGAACTGCTGGACTGGGGCACTGCCGTCGTGACAAGAACAAGTAACTTAATAATTTAAACTCGGGTTTAAGTAATAACATACAATTTAACACACAAATCTGCTTGAAACAGCAGTAGAAAACCGGCCGGCTAATTTTGGAGGAACAGCTGATGTTTGGAGAAACGTGTTGCATATTTACGCGACTGGGGTTGATACTTAAAAATACAGCGTTGCCACATTCGATGTTTTATAAGATTATATTCATAAAATGAAGAATTTCCTTCTGTAATACTTTTCTTTATAATGATAGTCTCGGAAATGGCAACCGCGCTGGTTAGACGATACTATTTATTTTAAAGGGATGGAAGGGTCTATCAACATAATTATTTCATCATTCTTCTTCAGTAAAGGATTAATAAATTTGATTAGCCCATTAGAAATTAGCGTTTTTATTATTTCTGAATTTCTATTGCGAAATAATTTGTATCCTATAGTGCTGTTGTTTTATGTGTACGGTAGGTTATTGTAAAGTGTAATTATGGGTTAGTATTTATTGCTTTTGTGTAATCTAATAATAAGTGCATGTCTACAAAAAAAAATAATTGGAAACTCGTGGGTGTCTGTGTGTTTCTTTAAGTGATTTAGTGCAAATGTTCTGAGAGATTGGAAATAAGAGGCCGAATGGGGTTTAGTGGGTATAAGCTTATTATGGAGTTCCACAGAGTCATCAGGGTACGTGATGAGCATAAAGCTTTTCCCATAGAAAAAAACCAAAAACCTGAAGATGTATGTGCTCTGGATTACTTGCTAGTGTACTGGCACCTGGATTCACTTCTATTTGGATACTAGGTAAACTAAATATTATTTTTATAAGAATCTAAAGTTATGTTATTTTCTACACAGTTGGCAACACTGGGCTAGAACATCTATTGATTACACAGTTTGGCAATGTAATATGATCATATTTGAATGTGCCGCGGAGTAACCGGGTGGGTTTAGGGGTGAATTACCCCACTTTTTAAACGTTCGATTTAAAAAAAAAATATGTAGCGCTGCTCTAGAACACCCCAGGAGTCATTTCTATAACACCCTGTATAACTCGATATCGAGTATTCTAATGAGGAATTAAACCACTGCTAAGACTAAAAGTATTCTTTAAAAGCGTCCCCTTTCACAATGAAATTGACGAGTCTCTCCGATCTTCAATATTATTTACAGGATTAAGGGTGGGAAGTTTTCATATTAACACCCCCCAGTATATTTATTACACAGAGAAGTGAATTTGGCCTATTTCCGAACGTACCGAAAGTAGGAAAAACATATTATATTCACGTGTATGTATGTATATACATGTATGCGGAATTTAAAGCAAAATATAATGTCATGCGGAACACATATTTCTGTGGACATCCCCTTGTCGCAATGAACTGATAAGAGCGGAAACTGTGCAACATTCAAGCGGATGGGATGTTTCAGACGGAACGTAACTAGAACATTGGTGTAGCAAACCCAGTGACAACGGAACGGCAATTATTATTACAATTTATTGTGATAATTAGCCCTCTTAGACTTCCTAGTGCTCGTAAGCTCACGTGCATTTATTAGTTACCACAGATTGTATGCATATTATGTTACTAAGTTTTAGTCGCCAAATCAGTTTTATAATGGATCGTGCCAATATTTTATTATCACAGGCACAAGAATGTCCTCCTTATTCGTGTAATAGATAACGATATTGGGCACCGAAATTTTCTAATTTAAATTCAACAATTATGAGTTCAGTATTAAATAAAATAACGATCTTAATATGGCCCGCAGAAGGTTCACATTATTATGCACCAAATGTCGAATAAAATTAATAATATGCTCTCCTATTTTAATCGCCAGTTGAATTTTCGGCCACATCGTGCCATTAATTTTAAGCAGTGAAAATTCAACTAAACCAACGATCTGACACGTGCATCTGTGAAAATTTCATTTGTTTTTGGTTATTCCAACGCAACGGGTTTCTTTGAATTATTTTCGACCTCAATGCTTCGCTTGGTAAAATAATCATCATGTTAATAAATTTACATATACCGACAATCTAATAAAGGCAATTTTTAGCATTTATTATTTAAGAAGAAATATTGTTTAATCTTCAGATAGATATCTAAGTTTGATGGTTTGATGGTAAATAATATTTGGATTTATTTTCATAGAAACCACTACACAATAAAATACATTTATGTCATACCAGTGCATTATTGTGTATTTATACCTTAGATACAATCTACATAATGGATTACTTTATGCGCGTGCGTGCACAAAGTACACATTATGGCCCGCGCTAGCATTAAGACGCAAAAAACAGTTTCCGATTAACTTATTCTTTATTAACAAAATATAAATTTACGTTTAAATATTATTTGGTTGTATTTACATAGAACTGGCAATTCTGGAAGGTTCCGCTGATAGCTAAATTTCCTGCAGAAAAGGTTGATTCATGATTCATTGTCTGGGTCTCTAGTTTCTGTAAGGAAATGCTTGAAACCTAATTTTTTGAGGATATGCTATCCTCTAAATATCCTTCAGCAACTGTGGTACTCTTCCCTCCACAATGGCGCTTCAGCATAGTCATACTTGCTCCAGCTTCTGCTAAAAGAGTGGCCGACGTTCGACGTAAACAATGAGCATTGTACTTTTCGAGGTTGTTCAAACCCAAATATTTTGCAATAATACGGGGAATTTTCCCAAATGTGTTTTTTCCAACAGGTTGTACAGTACAGCGGCCTTGTCTGTAGCTTAAAATTAGTCTTTTTTCTGAGCAGCCGTGTGGCTCTCTTATAAGTTTCAAACTATTCATTTCGTCTTCATCAATAATGGTGAAAACTCGTTTTTGTCAGTTTTGGTTTCTGGCACCTTTACAACAAAGACTGATTCTTGTTGTGTTGGTGTTGACGGTTCTGCATGTGTGACTAACATATTTATAAGTTCTTGCCGCCGACATCCACCAAATACACCAAATAATAATGGCACCTTGTTCATTAAAAACGTTTCATTTGGTGCCTCATGAATAAATTTTAGGACATTTTCTCTATAATTCTCGTATAATTTGTGAAAATGGCAAATATTAATATTCTTATTTACCATCTAAGTCTTCTTTATCATCGAATATTTAGCCCACAGAGGAAAATTTTTCAGATAGATCATTAAAGTACCCCAACAGCACAGTTTCGTTAATGTTTTCTACAGCATTTTCTGACATCCACTTCAAAAATTGGTCATATTTTTTGTCGTATGAGTCTCTGGATTTTCTCGGTAACAGGTTTTGCGTTGTCTTTTCAGCCTTTTTGTCAATTTCGTCGGGGATTTCAAAACCTTGTTCCATTTTTGATTTTTGACTTTGACACATTAAACATTTGATTACTTATCTCCCTAGCAACAAAAAAGCTGACTATAATAATGCCAAGGCAATGTCGCAGGTAAATATAAAAAATTGTTAAAACAAATTAAATTAAAAAAAATATTTATTAGTTAAAACGATCTGGTATGCCATAAAAGTTTGTATGCGCCACGAGTACTAATAGATATATACCCTCGGACGACTTACGAACCCTCGGGCCAGAGGCACTAGGCTTTGTAAGACTCTCGCCCTCAAGGCATAATCATCTACTTAGTACCCTTGATACATAGATAACTATTAAGGTTATTTCATTTTATTATTAAATAATAACCACAACAAAATTAGTGATGAGTCAACGTAAAATAATGTAAATTCGAGTAAAATAATGTGATAAAATGTAATTAATTAAGTATTTATGCCTTTCCAACAATATAAAACGAAATTTATTATTATTCGTTATATTGAGTTGTAAGTGAATTAAATTGTTTTATTTAAGAGCGCGAAAGATACACGATACCATTGTCATGTGGAATTGACCATGCTAATTAGAAAAAATATCAGTGACGTACCACTTTTCTTGTAAAAATTATTAGAGGATACGTTTCCAAGGGCGCCTCTGGTGGATCGATAATATAAGTTTTCTTCTAACGAAAATATTTGGTTTCATATCCCATTAGCACATACTAAAATTAACCCTGTATTTTCATATGAACTTTTCTTCATAAAAAGACCACTCTGAAATATTAGCACGTCATTAATGAACACCCCGTGGTAAGAAACTAGATAAATTTTACGTCAAACTTTAAACTATAAGCTGAAGAAGAATGTGGGTAATCAATTCAAACTTAAATTTGTTTTCGGTGGTAGCAGCGTTAACTGTTAACTTATGTGTAAGTTCTTGAAATATCTTTATGACATTTTTAACTGCAGTAATTTCCTTTTTAAAATCTACGTACGAGGCTATAATGACTGAAACTAAAAACTTTATAACGAGCGTATTCTTAACATTGTCTTTCTTAACTCTCTTCTTGTTGGAATAGTAAATGGATTTGATCTGTAAAGAAAAGCAGTAAAAACCCTATTATTCGACTTGACATTAGATAATTTAACTAACTAAATTGCGCTTGTTACAGCGAGAAGCAAATTAGGTTAAACTTGAATTAGTTGTTACTTATAAGTACCGAAACATTTAAGCTGATGAAACATAAAACGAAACTGAAACCTTTAATCAGCCCTGATCAAATAAATACACAGTCAACCGAACTTTATGTCTATGTGGGAAATAGAGTTCCTTTTAAATTAGATTTTCTAGATAACGACCTTTAGCGGTAATTGATTTCCCAGTACATATTAAGAAGTTTGCCGAGGAACGTATAAAAAAAGTAACGATTTTTAGGTGTGAGTAAGTATATTAACGTAACTTTTATTACAAGAAATAGATTAAATAAATATCAGGTTGTAAGGAGGTATAGTTTCTATTGGATGCTGTAAAACGTTGTTAATGTAATAATTTACGACTAATGCTGTGTATATATTTCACTGCTAAAGTTAGTTCAACACTGTGTAAAGAGACTGAAATGACATGTTTTATTTCAATTTTCAAATTTCCATCTAGTGGAAACCGAGGAGAATTGTGACAAAGACAATTTCTCGGAAACTATTTTTTTTTATGTTCAAACACAAGCACTATAGGAAAAATCCTTTTGGGCACTCTGGGAGTGATGCGTGTGCGCAAAATTTCATTCACGTTGGTTTTGAATCGTTGGAGGTTATATTCGTTGGGAAAAACGACCTCGGGAATGTCGTTCCATAAGGATGAAGTCCTCTAGATGAAAGAATTCTTAAATAATGAAGTTCGAGGAGTACTAAGCTTAACCACATATGGATGGGCGGTAGTGGTTCGTCGTGTATTTCTGCTATTCGCCGCTCTGGGCAGAATTAAGAGGGCAAGGTCAGCCGAGCACTTTCCATGAAAATATCTGTAAAAGAGAGTCAAATCCCCAACTATGTTCTTTTAAGTAAAAATTGTCATAACCCTCCTTGGTCTCCCCTACTATGGGATTACCAAACTTTCAATAACGATCTCATATGCCTTTTTACTTGACAAGCTCTCGTTTATAGGTATTATTTTTGCGTAAAAGTCAATATGTCGGCGTCAGTTAGTGAAATCCGTCATTCCCTGAAATGCCTAGTCATTTCACGTATTGCCGGCAACTAGTGTATCTCTACGTTTGGTACACCGTTTGCCTAAGAGCATCAGGCATTCCCTGTAATGACGGAATTCTGTCAGTCAAATGGTGTACTTAACTAAATGATTTAAGTTACCCTGTTTGCCGGTTTTAGTCAATCATTGTAATTAATACAGTGTTGCCAGTAGTGCATGAAAATAAAGCATTTTACATTAAAAGGTTTGTACATAACTGATTATTATCAGGAATTTCCTTAAAATTGGATGTCTTTAAATATGATATATGTAGGTATTAAGTATTAAATTTAAATCATAAACTCATATTTATTATCTATAACTTACTATAAAAAAAAATTCATAGAACGAATAGGAACGAAACAACATAATAGCTAGATACAAATCTAGAAGGGAATGACTAATAATATGGTTTATTATTATTATTAGCGCAAGGTGCGCTTTTATGACACCTTGAATTACAAAGAACTTTTTTTTACACAAACGCATCTGTATGACCAGCATTGTTTTTTCTCTGGTTTGCATGAACACTTAAAATATTCTTGACCTCCGGAAAGTGAAAGCGACTGAACAGCTTCTCGTACTGATACAAACTTTTCAGGAACGTCACCTACTTGAAGAAATGCCTCTGGTTTCCGCTAGATTTTTTAAATTTCCAATAGAACCTCCTTGAAAATATCCCCTTTTTCAATAAAAAAGAATTATCCAAATGGGTTTATTTTTTATTCTTTTTCCTCTTTCACCCTTTTCACCCTCTCTCACGGTTTTTTTACTTTGATTGGAGTAATAGTCATCTAACTTTTTATAAAACAATTCTGAATGTTCCAATTCCAAAAAATTTCAATTAAAAAAAAAAATCACTACTTACACAGATGTTAACAACAATTACAGCGTTCGATTAAAACCGGCAAAAAGGGTAACTTAAATCATTTAGTTAAGTACAGCGTTTCACTGAAAGAATTCCGTCATTACAAGGAATGCCTGATACTCTTAGGCAAACGGTGTACCAAACGTTAGAGTTACATTATTTGCCAACAATACGTGAAATGACTAGGCATTTCAGGGAATGACGGATTTCGCTAATTGACGCCGACAAATATATTAACGGGGTGTAACATCAAACAAAGTTTTTTAAGTTATAAACTTTTGAGTTTTCAAAAAAACCGGTTATTTAAAACTCGAGCACCCGAACAAACCGGAATTAATTAATTTTTGAGCTGTAAATCCGTTATTTAAAACTTTGTGTGGTATGTTCGCGAATTCTGTAATGGGTACAAAGTAGCATTATTTTTATTTAAACAAGGATACTTTTAACACAAATAAAACAATTTTAGTTACATATGCAATGTATGCAACCTACAAAACTTCGTTCGTATTGTATTTCCTCAAAGGGATTTTTAACGGAAACTAATGCTTTTAGCTTTTATCCGACCGATGCAACAATGTTGATTTCGTATTTTATTTGCAAATATTCAAATGTCGTTCAGACTATATTTAACAAATAAAGTAAATGTGTCCAAATTCCGTCCAATCATTCGTACCAATTAGCGACTTAAATTGTTAGCTAGAAAGACATAGAGACACGTACTTTCTTTAAATATAAGTTTTCCCAACTTCAGACAAAATATAAAAAATAATAAAAAGATAAACAAATCCCTAAAAATTCAATAACGAAATAAACTTCTTGTAATTTCTGAAGTTTGATTTGTATCCACATCCGCCTACAAAAAATAAATTCTTAGTTTCCATTCCTATCTTTGATTTATTATCTTATTTTTATAAAAATACGGAATATTTAGGAACGTCTCGAAACTTTTTTACATATTTCATTGCGTTATTCAAGCGACAACATGCTAAATTTTGAATACGTCTAAATTGCTTACATTTTAACAAGCTACACGGGGGAGACAGGGTGTTTTAAACTGATTTAAGGTGATAAATTTTTTAAATTAGGGGGAAACAAATCATATAAATCCCAAGCTTTTAAAATAAATAAAAGAAATACTGCGGTTTATACAAAGAAAGTTGGGGTAGACACTAGGTGACAAAACCTTAGAATCCGTACCGGAAGATATATTTCTTATAAGGGATTTGACACCTTCAAAGGGGATAAAGCCAGGGATCTGTGGTGGAGTTCAGAGAATCTTAGCTTAAGGGTCATTATTGGCTTTAAACTTTCTACGTTTTGGGTTCATTTGCGGAAGAAAAAGAAAATACAATCTGATATTTATGCTCGTAAATACCTGACGATAACATGTTATTTGTATTTAAATTAAAATTATTTTAAAAATGTCAAGCTACGGTAAAATGACCAGATACGTAAAATAATTCTTAGTAGTGTTGGAAAAACCGATGATTTTAATAATCGAGTACTTGATACTCGAGCGATTTTAATAATCGAGTGAATCGCTCGAGTGAATCGCTTGAAATTCCAATTCACCGAGCGATGACGTCACCGACTGCACGACCGGCAGCCTAGCAGTTTACATGTGGTCAGGTAGGGTATTCAGAAGTCACGTAACTACGGGATCCTACTACGGGTGGGCACAGGTTTTGATAAAAAATTGAAGTAGCCACCAAAAAAATTCGAGAAATTTATTTATTTGTGAATAATGAATTTTTACCACGTGTCTCGATACAAAACAAAAAAATTGCAAAAAATCAGCCAAATATGTATTTATGGTTCGGGTTTATTCTTGTGCTTTTTTAACCCGAACAAAAAGTATTACCAAGAGTTATTTTTCTTCATATCTTTCTCAATCTACGAGCATTCAATAAGTAGATATTTCAAATAGTTGGTCAAACTCTTCCACTTTAAATTATCAAGTGCCCACTGTGTGCCCTTCAAAAATTTAGGTTTTGTTACGCAACTCGCAAAATACGAAAATAGGTGATTATTTTTTTAAATTCATGTATATAGTTACCTAAAAGTTCCTGTTTAAATTTAAGAATGTTTACTTTTGGTTACCAAAAAATTTGTTGATACCTATGTTTTGTTAACTATTTTGTTCGTTTTCTTATTTTTCATTAACATATTCTATAATGTATGTTACTTTTAAGAAGTCTTCCTGAGTTTAATAATAAAAAGTTCCTGTTTAGATGTAAAAATGTTTACTATAAGACTACCAACGCATTTTCCTATATTTTGTTAACCATTTTGTTCGTTTTGTTATTTTTTATTAACATAGATAGATAACTCGAACGGTTTTTTTAATAATCGAGCGATGTCCGTTATTTCAATAATCGAGTAATAAAGCGGTTTTTCGCTCGAGCGATCACAACACTAATTCTTAGTGCATTGCCAATATTAACCCGGGCTCAGGGTACTGCATCTCACCTCGCATCTTCTATATTTTTGAGTAAACAGGGGTTCCCAAAAAGTGTGACGTCATTGGGTAAACATTTCTTTACAGGCAACTTTCAGTCCTTAGCATATAACTTACTAAAATAAACTATTTGCCTGTAGAAACGATTATAATTTGCGAAATATATGTTACTTCCTGCATTAGAAAGCAATTTTAAAAGTTTTTTTTTAAATTATAGCTGCAGTATTCAAATTTGAATTTAAAAATCTATCGCCGGTCACGTGTCCCCAGTAAATAATTTCTTTCTTTACCCTTTTATATTTCACGTCATTTTACTAAAATTACTTTTATATATAAATAATTTACACTCCTACTACAATTTGTATTGAAAAATAATGTTCAAAGATTAACAGTTTAGTTTCTCTAACGCAATTATTAACCAGAAGTTCCGTTCCCGCAGCCGCATGTATCGCCGGTCACGGCAGAAATTGCTTATAAATAACGCCACTAGAGGTCGGCCTAATAGTTTTACAAATATGACGGTATGTGCTTGCATTTGCGAAAGCGTGCTCTTGTTAGGTAAGTTCCTTATTATGTTTATTTAGGTTTAAACTAGAACATTGCCTACTATTTACTAGGCGTATGTTTTTATGTTGTATCGCCGGTCACAGGGTTAACTCAGACCTAGTAGTGTTAATTAAGGGAAAAATACTACACGAAGCCATTCTCTTGAGTGCAGATACTCATTTCAGTCTAACAAAGTTTAAGAAATAGCTTGTATTAGATGTTATCCACGAATTTGTCCATTTTTTTATCGCCGGTCACAGTAACACCGGCCACGCATGAAAATGTTACCGGAGATACATTGATGTGGCGGTTTGTTATCCGAAGCTATATACAAAAAAGTTTTATTAACCATTTATTAAGAAAAAATATATTTTGATGTGCAAGTTTCATTTACACCTAGGTAGATTAAAAATGTGACTAATTTTCTTAGTATTTTAACATTCTATAAGGAACATTCCAAAACTTTAAGCCACTATAAGACAGGGCTGTTACAAAAAATAAAGGAAAATGGTTATAGTGACTGATTAAAATAACTCAGTTCCAAATATTGGCGTTATATGATTCAGAAGAGTAAAATTAGCCATGTGACGGGCGTTAAATTATTAAAAAATCGATGCTATACAAAAATTTTTGTGACGATGATCTTTTGCGCGGACATATATAATTCCTCTAATTAGATACTATAAGAAACCTATTAAAAATTAACATTTTGAGGTTATTTATTTTTAGATTCCGATTTACTGAAAGTTGCGTGTAAAAAAATTTTGACCCCATAATGGTAATTTTTTTTTTAATTACATGCCATATATTATGTTACTTACATACCACCATTGCAACTACCTACCTATAGAAGACTGGAGGTGAGAGGAGCCTCTATAACAAAAATTATATGATATATTTATTTATATTTTTTACACCCTGAAGCACAGCCCATAGGAAACATCCTGTAAGTACAATAAGCTGATTTCATTATCATTAACACTCTAATTAATAAGCCCGCTTAAAATTACTTTAGAAGTACAGCCCGGATATTAATAATTAATTAAAGAGATAATAAAAATATAACTTTGTAAAGAGCTAGCAATTAATATTAATTTATTTGACTTTATACCTTATCAAATGGGATCGAACAGCCTTGTCTTCCGCTTAGCTAATTAATCAAAATTAGCTGGATTTTTAATAAATTAACAAGAAATCGGGCTTGAAAATATGACGCTTAACAAATTAAATTAACTGTTTATATAAGCACCCTCAAATCGCATTAAAGACCTTATGTTAATAATGCAAATATTTATGTAATTAATTTATTTTTTAATTATATTTAAAATACCATTTAAATATTGACTGCAACGCACTGGAAAAAGCGGTATAACTTTAAAATTGTTAAAGATAAAAAGGCAAATAAGAAAGGAAAATGTAGAGAAAAGACTAACCTTTACCCTCGCGAGTGTGTGATTATTTAGATATACCTGAAGAAATCCGTGTCGCAGGTTAAATTTTAGTAAAAAAATATCACTTTTTATTTTATCCGGCATATTGAATTAATTAAGGTCGATCCACATACATCAATGGCGATACAGTGCCGTGACCGGCACGTGATTTTACCGGCGAGATAGAAATTACTCTGTAATTGTGAACTTGTAGGTGCCTATTCATTCCTGTCCAAGGCGCGGCCGTGACAATGCAAACACGGTCGGACGGGTATGAATATTGACCTACAAGTCCCTGCAAGAATAATTTCTATCTCGCCATTGAAATGACGTGCCCGTCAGGGCACTGTGTCGTCACGGATGTGTGTGAATTGACTTCTAAGCGAATCGAAATTTATGATGTCACTAAATGTACTTAAAATTATAGTGAGTCGTTTCGTATGTCCTACAGTGTATTTTAAAATTATATTGTAATTAATTTAAATACTGACTGCAACGTACAGGGAGCAATAAAATAACTGGAACCCTGGAACTAATTTTTGGAGCCAACTATTCGATTTTATCTGAACTCCACTGCATTAAGCACGTAAAACTTAAAATCGCTTCATAGATAAAATATTTTTAGGTCTAAAATCAAGGTATTGACTTTCTCAATTGAATCGAGATACCGAAACTTCGGTAGAAAACTAGCCGCAATAACTTTTGATTTAGCTGTTTCAGCGCGTTTTCATTTCTAGGAAAATCTTTTAT
Organism: Barypeithes pellucidus; assembly: GCA_963991005.1. Classification (NCBI taxonomy): domain Eukaryota; kingdom Metazoa; phylum Arthropoda; class Insecta; order Coleoptera; family Curculionidae; genus Barypeithes; species Barypeithes pellucidus. The sequence goes on from OZ022566.1 coordinate 18,416,749, forward strand.
GTTTCATGTATTTATTCTTTTAGCAATTTTCCACAGATATAAAACGGATTTTTATATATTTTTTTAAAATTCTACTATAGAAATAAAGTAACAATTATTTATATTTGTATTCCTATTGACGAGAATTTAATTTTAAAAAAAGACAAGAGATATCATGTCCTCTATCCATAAAAATCAGTTATAAAAATTTAAAAATATGCCCTTTATTTTTAGCTATTAACTAACCTAAATAAAACAGCTTTAAATAAGTTTTGTTCTTTCCTATCGGTGACGATTTTTGTAAAGACTATTTTTTAGTTGAATTTCCTAAGTAAATTCTCTTGTACAGGGTGTCCCATTTTCGACACTTTTATAGGATATCTCCGTAATTGTTAGTGCTATCAAAAAAGTAATGTAGGTGTCATGTGCTCTTTTTGGGTCAAACTTAAAATGTTAAAATCAAAATTCGTAATTTCTAAATTACTCTATATTTTCTTCGTTAAAAGAGATACCGAAAATATAATGATTGTTGAATAATCTGCCATTTTCAGAATAAGTATACGGGGTCAGGTAAAAAAGTTATCGGACCTAACCTCATTTTTTTTAAATGGAACACCCTCGTGTATATTTTAATCTAAAAAGATACTATTTTAAATTTTTCCTTTAACACACCATGAATGATATTGGTTGCTTAGGCTATTTATTTAAACTGTATTACTTTGAAACGAAATAAAAGATTCAGATTAAGGTAAAAAATAACGGGAATCATCGCAAATGTTCGGAATATGTCCTTAAATGGTTACCGTCTTTCCGGATAGCGAGCAAAATATACATTTTGCGCCATTTCTTCATTTTTTCCACTTTGAATATAAACTGATATCATATCAAATTTTTCAAAATGTTGATAGGTCATTTTCGCAATTGAATATGTAAAAATGAAATTGACGTTAAATGTTAATAGTCAACATTGTTGTTTCAAGGATATTAGCTTTTTTTTCATGGTCTACTGTGTTTTAAAGTAATAAAGTGTAAATAAATCCTCTAGGAAACCAATATCATCAATGATATGTTATATATTTGAAAGGAGAATTTAAAATAGTATCTTTTAGATTAAAATATTTATTTAAAAAAATGAGGTAAGGTCAGATAACTTTTTTACCTGACCCCGTATACTTATTCTGAAAACGGCAGATTATTCAAGAATCAATTTATAGAAACTTCTGTATAAAACATTTTTCTATATCTCTTTTAACTAAGCGTCAATGTGTTTATGGAAAGAAAAACAACACTAATAATTTGGTCAACACTTGAACGTTCCAGTAGACAATTAAATTATCATAACAACACAGGGTAACATTTTTATTGACCCGTCAATTCACCATGCACAATTAACTCTTAATATGAACAAACTATATTTAATTATTTTTTTAGGTAGTGCTGTCTGTTACCCTCAACGTTACCTATGTCAGTCGTTTATTAGAGTGCTGATGTTCAAATATCGAACTATTTGTCAATTAATGAAGTGTTAACAGAATACATAACAAGCAAACATGTTTACAAAACATAATTATAGTGTTCCTCTTTTATTTCTCTGATAATATTTTGATATGCTTTTAATATAATCAATAGGTACCGAAATATGGTCACATGATCTCGGTTATAACCAATGAATAAAGATTGGCCCAAAATAATACCTTCGATATTTTATTCATTAGGTTTGACCTGGTCACTTAATAAGAACAAAACGGTCTAGCATAATAATATCTGGACTGTTCATGATTTTAAACTTCTTAGTATGTTAAAAAATATATATGTCGGCGTCAATTAGTGAAATCCGTCATTCCCAGAAACGCCTAGTCATTTCACGTATTACCGTCAAATAGTGTAACTCTACGTTTGGTACACCGTTTGCCCAGGAGTATCAGGCCTTCCCTGTAATGACGGAATTCTTTTAGTCAAACGCTGTACTTAACTAAATGAATTTAAGTTGCCGTGTTTGCCGGTTTTAGTCGAACGCTCTAATTGTTGTTAACATCTGTGTAGTGATTTTTTTTTTTTGAAAATGAAATGTTGAAGCATTCAGGATTGTTTTATAAGAAGTTAGATGACTATTACTCCAATCAAACTAAGAAAAAACCTTGGAATATTACGGAATTGACGGAGGTAAGAAAATTCTTTTCAATTTTAAGGAAATTCCTGATAATAATCAGTTATTGACAAACATTTTAATGTAAAATACCTTATTTTCATGCACTACCTGCAACACTGTCCTAATTACAATGATTGACTAAAACCAGCAAACAGGGTAACTTAAATCATTTAGTTAAGTACAGCATTTGACTGAAAGAATTCCGTAATTACAGGGAATGCAGTGGCGGTTCTTCCACAGGAGCACATGCGCACGTGCACCCCCAAAACAAAACGAATAAAAAGTATTAATTTAAAATATAAACCAAACTGTATAGATCCGGCAACCGTGCCTCGGTCGAGGTAAATGACGATTATGACGAGACTTGCTCGCACGTGCGATTAAGCAGTGCAGGTTCTCTGTAGTAACAGGTGGCGGGTGGCAGCGGGGGATAGCGGGGCTATGGCGATTTAACATGGAAAAGGCGCACAGTTTTTGTCTGTTCGTGCATCTAGTTAGAAATTCGAGCTTGTATGTTTTATTATTTTAATATTATATATTTATTAAGTTAAAATGAATAGTTGACGGTGGACTATTTAAGAAATAACTTTAGCTCTTTGAGTTTGGAGCAAAAAATTGAAGTGAAGAATGCGGGAACGCCTAAACCCGAAATTAATTTAACGCAGACCACAAAGGGAAAATCTAAGGACTTTATTAGAAAGTTTAAAAATGAAATATATGAAAAGAAATTTATAGAGGGTATTCCAAACTTAATGAGGCTGTTATTGATCAATTTTCTACAATTAAGAACCGAAGAAGCGTTTGACTAAAAGAATTCCGTCATTACAGGGAAGGCCTGATACTCCTGGGCAAACGGTGTACCAAACGTAGAGTTACACTATTTGCCGGCAATACGTGAAATAACTAGGCATTTCTGGGAATGACGGATTATACTAATTGACGCCGACACATACATGCTGAAAAACATATATTTATTCTTTAAAAATAATAGTCTATAACTCTATGCTAGCTAGGTCACATTCCAATTCACAAAATGTTCTAAAAAATTGCGTTACACATCAAATTTAGCAGGGTGCCTTCAACAGATCGTACTCGAAAAGAAAAGTAAACTAAAACAATCTAAAAAACCTTTTTCTTTGAAACTTTGAAAGGGACAAATCTAGTTATCTCTAGTCGCATGGCCCAATTTGTCTGCTTAAAAGATGGTTCTTAAAAATCAAGTCAGACAAACAGATAGGCATTCGCCTGCAAACTTAAATTAATTTAAAATTCGAACTAAACATTATAATTCAAAACAATTGTGGAAGATTTTAACGTAGGTAACAAAATCTTAATCTGTAAATAAAATCACTGTCCTTAAAATTATTTCACATTTGTTCGCCCGCTTTAACAAATGATTAATAATGTTGTTTATCCCCGACGTTTTTTTTCTTATCATTAATTGTTCCTGCTTTAAGATTCCGCAGGGCCACTAGCCAGATAAACAGAATGATGGTCTATTTATATCCAGGAAAGTAATTTTATTCATAAGGTCTTTAAATTTAATTTATTACTTTTTTAAAACTCCTAAAGTTTACAATCGTTTAGGTTGTAATTGGTAAGTTTGAGTTTAAAAAAATTTAGCTTTGACGTATTTTTAGGTGAAAAGATCGCACATGTATTATTTTGTTAAAAAAATATTTATAGTATTTAAGTCTGGGATTTTGGGATTTTAATGTAATTTTTTTATGATCAAATATCAGCACTAAAGGAAAAATCCTTTAAGGCACTCTGGGAGTGGTGCGTGTGCGAATAAAGCGATTCACGTTGGTTTTGAATCGTTAGAGGTTATATTCGTTGGTAAAAATTATATCGGGAAGATCGTTCCATAAGGATGACGTCCTCCAGTTGAAAGAATTCTTAAATAATGAAGTTCGCGGAGTACTAAGCTTAACCATAGATGGATGGGCGGTAGTGGTTCGTCGTGTAGTTCTGCTATTCGCCGCTCTGGGCGGAATTAAGAGAGCAAGGTCAGCCGAGCACTTTCAATGAAAAGATCTGTCCTCGATGTTCTAGGCTGTCGAGGTCCTTCGTCAGCTCGTGGTCTCTGATCAGGCGAATGACCCTCCTTTCGATGGAATCCAGTAGCCGAAGAGTATGTTTGGGTGAAGGCACTCTGGAAGTGTTACATCTCCGAATAAGGCAATTGACATTGGTTTTTAATCGTTGGAGGTTATATTCGTTGGGGAACACGACTTCAGGAAGGTCGTTCCACAAGAATGACGTCCTCCAGATGAAGAAATCTTAATTAATGAAGTTCCTCTATGTCATAAATAAATAACCTGTTTTTTACAGTACGACATAATATTCTCAGCATTAGAATATTTCGAATTTCGAATTTTGTTGAAATGTTTCAGATTGTAAATAAAAATGAATATAACCCATAAAACTTTATTTATTTAGCATATATTCCTGTTATACAGCAATAAATGCGGTAAAAAGCATTGTTATTTTTATGTTTTGTAATACCCATATTTATATTGCATTTAAGCTTTAACCGCAGGTAATTTCCGAACGTATGATTTGTTAACGAGTTTATGGTCAATTGACATTCTCTTTTAAAAAATAAATAAAATAAAATAAATTCGCATTTTTATGCGTTTTATTTGAAAGCCATTAAACGCTACAACCGCATTTTGATTAAATTATAATATCTATATTAATTAAAATGGTAAATTTCAATCATTTTAAAAAGGGGAAACTCATTTAAATTTCGAAAGATTGAAGCAATATAAATGAAATTTTACCTGGATTTGTTGCAGTAGATTCGAATATTTTTTTATATGAAACTTAATTTGCAAATTGGAAATCTTGACTACCTCCTCTCCCATTGCTAATACGCGGACATTTCTATTAAGCGTACATTTTTTTTTCATAGTCCGGAACTAGGTATATGAAATTCCATGAAAATCAACCTCTCTTGGGCGGACTCTCCTTTGGGCGGACGCGGACAGGCTTTTTCATATAAAGAGTGCGCAAACCCTCCTTTAAACGGACAAAAAATGTTTAAAGTATTTGGGAGATGAATAAGTACTTCGCCGAATGAAAGTATGTGTGATTCCCCGACAGCAGTCCGCCGTTTATTTGTGAGTTGTAAGGTTAAAATCGCAAACAATGGCACAAAAATGTCGCGTTTTGAGTCTGAAAGAGAATATTGATGTTGTGGAGGTTTGTAATTTGATAACAATGACTTGGGCGAGTTCATTAACATTGATAGCAATGTGCTATTAGAAGATGATAGTGACCCCATTCCTACCGATTATGTAGTCCAAACTGAAACCACATCACTATCTGACGACTCTGATGAAGAATCAGAAGAGTCAACAAGCCATTAGTATGGTACAGGGATTATAAGAGTAGGCAAGAATAGAGGTGACTCTACAGCAATGGAATTGTTATCAGACTTGGAATTACATTTTCTAGATTGCAAGTATAAAACGCAAACACGTTAAACTACGTTATTTAATTTTTTTTTGTACTACATCCTAACTAAAACTAGTGTATTTTTGTTATGTTATGTTTATTTGTACATACATATACATAGTAATCATTTTGCATTTACATATTACCTAATAACAAATTTCCCATGGGCGGACACCTCTATTAGAAGGATGCAACGGTCCCGTAGGTGTCCGCCTAAGAGAGGTTTCACTGTATATAGGAATACATGCTGAAATAAAAATTTTGTTATATTTAAGACAACGGAAGGAAATGTGTGACATTTTATCATTTGTCCTGAAATTTATTTTAAGAAATTACAAAAGCCATATAAAAATGAAAGGTCTTTGGGCTTCTAAATATACAAGCACGAGGGTCAGAATTCTATAGCATTGCTTGAAATATTAAAGTTTTCTTACGGAAAGATAAAATCCTCTCTATTTCCGAATGTTTTTTAGCCGATAAACAATTTCCAGATAAATATTAAAACGGGAAGCTCTTTATAACGAACCGTATGAGTGAAGGGGGCTTCTGAAAGACCTTTTAAGTTGAAAAACGTGCAGTTCATAGAAAAGTAGGTCGATAAATTATCTTTATTTTTTCCAGGGTAATGGAGAAAGGAGGTGCCAAGAATCGACTAGCGCTGTAAAAATATTTATCAACCACTCATTTATTAATATGGCTCATATGTATCGACAGAAACCTTCCTGGGGTTTAAATTTCAATATTAAAGACAACCTGATCAACACAAATAACAAACCAAAAATTAATGACGGATTATAATATTATCAGATTATTTGCGTCATACACTTCTGACTAGGGACTAAGTGCCTGTTCTCACCAAAGCAACTCGCAACCGCAACGCAATATCAACGCGACACGGCACTAATGTTTAAATATGCGTGTTCCCACTGACTTAAGGCAACTCAACTGCAACGCAACTAGTTGCTTATGAGTTACCCGGCATACCGCGTCGCCGTCGTCAGTTGCCTCCAATCGCGGTGTCATGGCGGACGAGACAGCAAAATATTTAGCTTTTGTGGCTCATTCGGTAAAACCTATGGAATTTAACCGTATTTAATTCCTGTGCCACTACATACGAACTATGTCTCAAATTTATGGTATGAAAAGGGTTAACCCAAAATTGTCGCTCAGTTTGTTTTGTAAGCTTTTTCACGAGCAAGTATGTTGCGACTATATCTTTATTTGACGAAGGCGACATTTTGCTCATGTCAAAAGAGACTTCAAACCAGTTGGTTCCAGTGGGAACGCAAGAGCAACTCGACTGAAGTTGCGGTCGCGTTGTAGTCGCTTTGCGGTTGCTTTGATTCCAGTGGGAACTCATGAGCAACTCAACTGAAGTTGCGGTCGCGTTGCAGTTGCGTTGCGGCTACCAGTTGCTTTGGTGAGAACAGGCACTAACAGTAATGTTATGTAATGTCATATGTTATAATATGTGACAACGTAATTAGTTACTTGTGTCACCATTAAAGTTGGAACCATATGAGAAAAAAATGTATTTTTCCATTTATATAAAAATTTAAATTTACCATAAGTTTTTGCTTCAAACAAAACCAAAAAATGACATAATTAACTGTGAAATTTGATATTTTCTCCCCAAAATATCAAAAAACGGAATTTGTTGGTCGAAATCTAAAAAAAATTATTTGGAAAAGTTGTTTGTATTATAATTTTATGCCCGCATACCAAATTTGAATCACTTATGATGATTTTTGTTATCGATTTATTTTTGGCCAATACATATTTCCATTTAAATCGAGTCGCCACAATATCGTAACAAAACTGTGACGTTTAAGGCGCATGCTATTTATCACACCCTAGCTATTAGCTTGTTAACCCTTTAGGCCTCCATATTGTTTTAATTATGTATGAAGAAGTAGTCTTTAAGGTAAGATGAGGTCAAATAAAGACATTATAAACAACGGCACTTTTACTATAATATTTCCATTTTTGCAACGTATTTATTATGTTAAAAACAAGACTCATCGTTGGTGAGATCTTTAAAGTTTGCTCCACATATGGCAACATTTTTCACCTTCAATTTACTTTTTTGAGGAAAATGAACATTTTGGTAAAATTTTTGGTATAAATCATGAATTTAGACGATGAGCATTGTATAAATAAATAGATTTACGGTGGTAGGATCTACTTTCGTTTTCAATGAAAATAGACATTAGCCAAAAATTGCTAGGAAACAAAAATTATCATTCAAATTTGGTATGTGGGCATAAAATTAAAAAAAAATTAAAACTCGATCAATAAATGCCATTTTTTCGACATTTTGTAGAGAAAATTTTACAGATCACATGTGCCCCATTAATTACGTTATTTTTGGTCTTTATGGAAGTAACAATTTATGATGAAGTCAAATTTTAGCTAAATCGAACAATATATATTTTCCCCATATGATTTCAACTTTAAGGTGACACAGTATAAAGGAAATTCTACTCTACTGTCTACAGGATGAATTTTAAATCAAAGCAAAATGCCTTGTGAAAATCAAAACATTTATATTCGAATGGCAAACTACTTAGAGTTAGTTTAATTATCCAGGCAATCAACCAAAGTTCCCTAATTTTGATTTTTATTAGTGTTCTGGGATTTCTGATCTATTTGTTTGTGGTCCTTCAACTATTCATTTAAGAAGTACAGTCACGTTATGGCCCTTTCAAGCATTTTAAAGCAAATCTAAATACTGATTAGTGCAGATCTAACCCATTCAATGAAATGTCCTTCGCAAATATGGTAATGATGGCCGAAACAACGGAACTGACTATATTCCTATAAACTTTCACTTTTTCTTTTCAAATTTCAGAACCGATTGTTCTGTTACACGTCGTGTTGTTTTCAAATAATCCACCTTTCTTGTAATATAATTTAGAATATTTTTAATACTAATAATTTTTCTATTAAGAATTAAATCGGGCGAAACTATTCTTTCAACGTCTACCAATAAAACATGCCAGGTGTAATTAATACGGGAGACTAACGTCAAACAAGCAATTAATTTGTGGATTTTGCAGAAAGGAATATACCTTGAAAAGCTTTTCCTGAACCAATTATATTTCTAGAAGTACGTAATAAACTTGTTAATGTAAAAAACAAGAAAATCTGCTTTCTACACAGAAATCGTTCGGTCGTTATTTTTAATAAAGCTTGGAACTAAAGTTGCTTGCTTTTGAAGAAAACGGGGAACCTAAATCCTTATTCTTACTTTTATAGTTTAGATAATTTGAGAGCATAAAAGTTGACTTTAAGATTCAAACAAGACATTTAAGGATCTGAAAAGGTTGATTGCCATAAGTGACTACAAGTTTTGAAATAAAACTTCTTTAAATACGATTCATGTTGCAGTGTTAGTTCAGAATCGAGTTAGTAAGTTCATGGTAATAGTTGATTGGACATGGATAGTATTAAAGGTTTCCTTTTCTCCATTTCTTTTATATGTAAGTGTACCTATACACAGAAGAAAAGAAATACTTAGTTTAAAAATAGAGAATACTCACTCAAATAGAATAAATCATACGCAAAGAATTATATATTGAAACCTAGTATTTTCAAGTATGAATTGAAAACTTAATCTCGTAGCAAGAAATTAATTTTTCAAAATAATAATTATAATATTTATTTTACATATTTAAATACTTGTTTTGAAAATATATTTCTTTGAGTGAGATTTATTCTATTTGAGTATTATGTAAGTATTTTTTTTTTGAGTACATATAACCTCATTTTTAATATAGCATTTATTATGTGAATTCTAATATTAGAAACTGTAAACGAGAAATGCGACGCCTTCTAGATCCTTTGTGACTGCTACCCCGCTCAAACAGTTTCGTTTATTTTTAACAACAAAGGAACAGTCTCAAAGTGACAGTTTTTAATATTAACAGAAACGCAACTTATTTTCGCAATGCTGCAGATTATTAAAATTTATATTATCTTTTATGTAGTAGTTCCACTTTTTCTTTATTTTCTATGCATCTTATGTAGAATAATATAAGAACACGGTCTCATCAAGGAATTTTAAAAATTTAAATAAAAGATGATTGTAAGGGGTTTTGAATACTATTTAAGAAATTACTGTTTTGTCCGTATCTCTTTGAAAAAGTAATGTTCAATATTCGAATGATAATACTTAGTTGATATTTAATTATTTGATCAAATTCCCATGGAAGTAATAATTCTTCTCTTAACTTATTTTAATAGTATATTAAGATACAAGTTTCATAAGACATTATCTTAGAGCACGCGGTTAATGTAAAAAACGGGGGGAAGCGGGGAGTTTTCTAAAGTACAACTGCTCTAATTGTCTTATAAACCGTGTATTTTATAATACTTTTTCTATTTGGGTCTTTATAGTATGAAAAACTTTAAAACATATAGTAGATTTTTTCCATTTGAATTAATATTTTCTTTTTGGGTTGGCAATACTTTTACAATTTAATAAAATGTTACAAGTATCAAATATGCCATGATAGAAACAATTGAACACAACAAAGCTTCTTCCCATCCGTCATAATTAAAAATAAATATACAGGGTCCGCAAACAAAGCGTGGACGGAAGATTAAATCGTTATCGAAGAACTTATCAACAATACTAAAACAGTTTGAGATATTGGATTAAAAGCGGCATGTTTTAAAAATATTTGACATTATACAGGGTGGCCCAAAAAAGTGTGACAGCATAAAATTATATTTTTTTAAATGGGACACCCAGCATTTTATTGCATATTTAGGTTCGTATAACTATCGTTTATAAGTGCCTCAAATTTTATTTGATTTGGTTTCGTAGTTTCGGAGAAATAAATTAAAAACTAAAAAAAAAAGTTTGGCAGTCCTGAATCAAAAAATCAAAAAAAACAATCCAGAACTATTTTTTTAACCTCGGCATTGAGTGACATTTATGACAAGAGGCCTAGAGATACTATAAATGTAATTGTGTTTATCTATTTTATACAGGGTGTTCATAATAAGCTTTCAAAAACCTCACATATTAAAATAATTTTTCTCAAGTTTTTCAAATGGAACACCCTGTGTATTATTTGGCTATTTGACGTAGAATTCATAGACAATTTTTTTTTGTAATACAAGCATATAAGTTATATCCAGCAGTTTTCGAAATAATTATAAATATCATAAATTATGTTGTTTAAATAGAGTTTTTATTGGGAAATTTTCCTATCGGCGACTAGACTAATAATTGTAAACTAAAGTAAATGTTCAAAATAGCTTCCTATTACTTTTAGAATTTACCGTATTTTAGTTATTTCGATATAAATTTTAAAAGCCTACATTTTTGCTACTTTTATTTATTTAATTTTATTTTTTATTCTTAATCGAGTTACCATGATTTTTTTTTGTTTAGATTGTCACTATGACAGCCAAATAAAATTATTTACATTTGTTCAGTAGTCGAAATGAATTACTTACACAAAATGTCGAATTTTACAACTTTAGAAATGGTAAATATGATTTTTATACTGGGTGAATGTGCAAGAAATTGCCTCTTCGCGAGCCAAGTGTATGCTGAAAGATATCCAGATATTGAGAGTAAGCCGAAAAACCTTCGAGAAGTTGTTGCAAAGATTTGTAGCAACAGGAAGCGTTGCGTACACAAAAAGGATGATAATCAATAAACCCATTATTAATGAAGAAACTGAATTAAGAGTTCTGTTGGCAGTAGAGGAAAATCATTAAATTAAGTAAACGGAAGCTATTTTGAACATTTACTTTAGTTTACAATTATTAGTCTAGTCGCCTATAAAAAAATTTCCCAATAAAAACTCTATTTAAACAACATAATTTATGATATTTATAATTATTTCGAAAACGGCTGGATATAACTTATATGCTTGTATTACAAAAAAAAAATTGTCTATGAATTCTACGTCAAATAGCCAAATAATATACAGGGTGTTCCATTTGAAAAACTTGAGAAAAATTATTTTAAAATGTGGGGTTTTTGAAAGCTTATTATGAACACCCTGTCTAAAATAAATAAACATAATTACATTCATAGTATCTCTAGAACTCTTGTCATAAATGTCACTTAATGCCGGGGTTAAAAAATAGTTCTGGATTGTTTTTTTTGATTTTTTTATTCAGGACTGCAAAATTTTTTTTTTCGTTTTTAATTTATTTCTCCGAAACTACGAAACCAAATTAAATAAAATTTGAGGCACGTATAAACGATAGTAATACGAACCAAAATATGCAATAAAATACTGGGTGTACCATTTAAAAAAATATAATTTTATGCTGTCACACTTTTTTGGGCCACCCTGTATAATGTAAAATATTTTTAAAACATGCCGCTTTTAATCCAATATCTCAAGCTGTTTTAAAATTGTTGATTAGTTCTTCGATAACGATTTAATCTTCCGTCCACGCTTCGTTTGCGGACCCTGTATTATTAAAATTAATAAAAATGAGTCAGGAAGAAAGTTGTACTTCGCCGGAAATACGAGAAATTGCAGAAAATAATCTAGAAAAACTTTGAAAAAGGTTAAAGGTTAGTATTTTAAAGTAAAATATTTCTGTCCAGAATCCATAAGTAATGCCTAGAAAACTAATTTCAACGAAATCGAAGTAGTCCTAAAATTCGAACCCTACTTGTTGCCAACATGAAAAAAATAAAATTTCAGTTTCATAAAGTGGGAAGTTATTGAATTTTTTGCATTTCATAATGTAGCCATTTGAAACCCAAATAGAAAAATATTATTTTTTGCTGGCGAAGGCTTGTTTCGACACAGACACCGGCTAAGCCGGCATCGCTCCAATTATTATTACAGGAGGCGCGCCGCCGTCCGCTTCGTTATATCTGCTCGCATAAAATAATATTTATTAAATAAATAATTCAAGAGACAATTTTTAATTCCGTGGGAATTGATCACCGAATTGACTATCAACTATAATAGATTAACAACCTTTTATAAAATATTAAAATTCCTAACTTACATACATCACAATTATATTTTTCTTTTAAATTTTTTATCGATTATATCCGAAGAGAACGTGACTTTTTTAATGACATCCACATAAAACAACAATAAAATCGATATGTGCGTGTGAGATGTGATAATTTCCAGAAAATTCTCGATTGAAAATTATTTTTACGACATAATTCCGGCTTAATCCTTAAACTCTGTCATCCCTTGATTGTCCTGTACTCTGTGATTTATATATCTCTTTTGTATACGTTTGAGTATTCTATTCTGGTCTCCAAACAAAGGGGGTAACTGTTTATTTACTGTAAAAACATATTTTCCTTTCACAGTAATTAACATCTATATTTACAAAGCTTGCAGAAAATTTAAACAGCCTGTTAAATTATATACATTTCTTAATTACCACATGTTATGACTGCGACTTTTTAGGAAACGTTTTAATGTAAGAAAAGCGTATCTTGAGGTGTACCTGCTTCGTCCTGGAATACAATAGCACCATTTGCTATTCTCTAAACTGATTAGCATTGTCGCTGGTACATACGACATTGTTACAGAAATGCAATTTAATATTTGTGGCCCCGGCATATGAATTAGGCCAAGCTTTCCATATTCATAAAATGAATGTACTATATTTCACCATGTTTAACTAAATATCTGATTAAATATTTACTAATAATTATTTTACAAATATACTCCTTGTGAGAAAAATGAAGGATACATACATATATCATAAATAAACGCTTCTGGGAGTGGTGCGTGTGCGCAAAAAGCGATTCACGTTAGTTTTGCATCGTTGGAGGTTATATTCGTTGGGAAAAACGACCTCGGGAAGGTCGTTCCATAAGGATGAAGTCCTCCAAATAAACGTATTCTTAAATAGTGACGTTCGAGGAGTACTAAGCTTAACCACATATGGATGGGCGGCAGTGGTTCGTCTTGTATTTCTGATATTCGCCGCTCTGGGCGGAATTAAGAGGGCAAGATCGGCCGAGCACTTTCCATGAAAATATCTGTAAAAGAGAGTCAAATCCCTAACCTGTCTACGATGTTCTAGGCTATCGAGGTTCTTCGTCAGCTCGTGGTTTCCAATCAGACGAATGGCCCTCCTTTCGATGGAATCCGGTAGCCGAAGAGTATGTTTGGGTGCAGAGCTCCAGACATGAGAACAGTACTCTAGTGATGGTCGAATCTGGGCTTTGTATAGTGTCAAAAGTTGTTGAGGTGTGTACAGCTTTCTGGTTCGGAAGAGTACCCCAAGCTTCTGAGAAGCTATCTTGGCGATTGCCACAACGTGGTTATGCCAAGACATATTTCCTCCCAGATTGACGCCCAGCAAATTAATAGATGAAGCCGGTGGGATTGCGTGCCCGTCCATGACTATATCCGATTCTCTAATGTTAACCTTATTAGAGAAAACTGCTGCCTGGGTTTTTTTAGCGTTAAATTCGACTTGGTTACTGTCACCCCAAGCCAAAATTTCTTCCAGGTCTTTGTTGAGGCGTGATACTTCATGCCTGTCTGGTTTGTTGTCTGTCTGCGAAGATGTGCGTCGGCAGCCGATGTTGGCGCATCCAAAGAGAAAGATGAGATAAGTGTGCTATCGTCAGCAAAACTAAATATCGGATTTTTAGTTTTCACTAGAAGGTCGTTAATGTAGAGTAAGAAGAGAGTGGGAGACAATATGGACCCTTGAGGAATACCGGCATTGATGGTGAAGGTGTCTGAGAGAAATCCGTCAATCGCCACTTGCAGAGAGCGGTCCTTAAGAAAGCTAGACAACCATGTACAGAATCGACTGGGTATGCCATAGGATCGCAGTTTACTTAGAAGTCCCTCATGCCAAGCACGATCAAAGGCTTTAGAAATATCCAGCGCAACAGTCCGAGACTCCCCATGATATTCGATTGCGTTGTTCCAAATATGGGTGACATAGGCTAGAAGATCTCCAGTTGAACTGGACTTCCGAAAGCCATATTGATGATCGCTGATAATGTTGAAGCCTTCCAGATACTTTAGAAGATGTTGGTTAATAGCTTTCTCCATTACTTTTGATATAACTGAAATCAATGCGACTGGTCGATAGTTGCTAGGCAGGGTTCTCTTACCTTTCTTTGGTATAGGCTGGACTCGCGCCGTCTTCCAGCACGATGGAAATATTCCTTGTTTGTAGGATAAGTTAAAATGTCTACAAAATACTGGTGTTAGTTCATCGGCGCATCTCTTGAAAACTATAACAGGAATTTCGTCTGGACCAGAAGCTTTCTTGACGTCGAGACCTTTCAGTATTCGTTCGACGGGACGCTGACGGGTTTGTTTCGGATTGAACTGCAGGAAAGTTGGGTGGTGTTCTTCCCTGGAAATCTACTGTGGAATGCGAAGAAAATAGTTCAGCAAGTAAGTTTGCTTTGTCTCCGACTGTGGATGCTATTGTACCATCGGAACGTGTTAGAGGTGGAATAGTTGATTTGGTGAAATTTTGGCTGACGTCCTTTGCAACTGACCAAAAGGATCTTGAACCGTTTGGACTGTCAAGAAGTTTGTTTTTTATCCTCACGTTATGGGCTTCCTTGCCTTGATCTATTGTTAGCTTGCATTGATTTCGAGCGGTAATAAAGATGGTACGATTCTCAGTGGTAGGGTTTTTACGCCACTGTCGGTAAGCCAAATTTTTTGATCTGACAGCACGCTCACAATCCTTCCTAAACCAGGGCTTGCCGTTGGTAGGGCTTTTTTTGGAGGAGGGTAGTTCGCTTAGAGTTGAAATAAGTTTGTGATCGGAAGATCCTAACGGAGGATGTACGGTGACTGTATATAGATCTGGATTTGATGTCAAGAAAAGATCCAAAAGACTAACAAAATCTCCAGCTAGGTCTGGAATCTTCGTTGGTTCTTCTACGAGTTGAGTTAGACCAGAACTGATCGCAAAGGATTCTGCCTCGCGGCCTTGCTCATCGTCTGTATTTGAGTATTTAAGCCAGTTGACATTGTGGACGTTAAAGTCGCCAAAGATAGCAATCTCGGCATTTGGATGGTTGGTTTGCAAGAAGTCAATTGTATTGGCTAGTGATGAGAAATGATGAGTTGATATTTTAATCCACATTACATCAAAATCTTTCGGTTCAAGTGTAAGTTCTCGTTGGCAGCAGATATCATCTCGAATAAAAATATTCTCCATAATCACCATCATCCTAATAATAAATATTTTTTAGTGTATTATGTTAAAGTTATAGGCAAAATTTAAATAATATTTAATTAAGCATTGTAAAGCAAGTTCCTACTACAGTAACATATAAAGCATGCTTGTTATCAATTCCATTTATTTATTATTCAATAAACTAATCCAAATAAAACTTTGTTGTTAAATTTAGTAACAAAAATAATAATCCGATTTTAAATAACTAATACTATTGATGCAATTATAGATAATATTAATTAAGCTCAAAAACATATATTTTTGAACAGAAACAAAAAGTTATAAAATTTCCACAATTTTTATTTAGAAAAAACCCTATCATGTTTCGGCACACGGTGCCTTCTTCTGACCGAAGGAACCATTCCGTCAGAAGAAGGCACCGTGTGCCGAAACATGCTACGGTTTTTTCGAAATAAAAATAGTGGAAATTTTATAACTTTTTGTTTCTGTTCAAATTTATAATGGATTTCCATCAAGTATCGGCTAAATCAATCAATTTTAACATATATTTTAATTATTTGTTTGGAGAAACATTAAATTATAATGTTTTTAAAAAGATCCTATTGAAAGAGTTACTATTATTTTGTTTACAATAATTAAGTGGTTTAAAATTATAAGGAAAAACGGGAAAAATCCCATATTTATTTATATTGTGACGTAAAAATAGTAAAGATGTTCGATATTTGAGATTTTAAACTAGTATTACTTAAATAAATATAAGTACTAGAAATAAAAGTCTCCCTCGTTTATTCCGCTTTCTTCTTTATCTTTGATGCTAGAAATTTAAGCCGACAATATTTTAATAGATAGAAACTCGTATTGTTTCGTAATGTATATTGTAAGAAGCTTATTACACACAAATAAAAAAAGTTGCACATGAAGCCGCGTAATTGCTTTACAACACAATTTACCTACCATACTTTATCTACGATTTTGTATAGACAAGATCTCGACAGTTTTCAAGGACTAAATAACTAGCATAGATTAATTTTAAAGTGCGATTTATTTACAATGTGTTATATGGTATCATTTAACTGGTTAGCAAAATATTCATATTTTTGCGAACAGAAAAATGTAATCGGTCAGCCAAAATGGCTAGTTGGTCAGCAACTTATGGACAGCAAACATATCTGAATCGGTCAGTAATTAATGTCATACTACAGTTGTCTAAATTATTTTGGTACGCAAATTAAATATATAAGCTGCTATGAGCGATCTACTTTTAATCTGATATTGGTAAGCCATCAGCGGGTAAGCAAAATATTTAATCTTGGTCATCAAAAAAAGCAATAAAACGTGAAATAGTGACAGTGCCCTGGGAAAACAAGTGAAAACCCGCCCCCGCTACACCTTTTGTAGACGATTTCCTTCTGTATTCGGCGAAAGAAAAGACAAGAAAGTTACTTAAATTGATAGTGTCCTGGGAAACCAAGTGAAAACCCGCCCCCGCTACCTTTTGGGCCTTGGCTGCTACACCGAATGAAAACACACGCACGCAATTAGCTACTCGTATCACGCGACTGCTTTCGCTTCGCCCACAATAACGAACTTTGCCGATTATTCAAAACAAACGCAATCCAATGATTTATATTGATAACCATTCTTTTAATATGCAAACCTCTGACGTAAGTTTTTTTCTACTGGCCAATTGTAAAATCTTGCTGACCAAGTAATCATTTCGCAGCTCGACTGTTAATTAAGCGAACACATGATATTACAAGCGGACTGGTATCGGTTAAATTGTTGATAGTTTGTAGCATTTCTTGCAGAACAAGTGTTGCAGCCTGATTTTTATTTATTGCAAGCAAAATCTTTTTTTGCTGATCAAATGATTTAATGGCTATTTTTTGCTGCGAACCAATTTTAATAACGGCAAACCATTTAATTACTTCTCTTATATTAAGCTGCTATGAGCGAAACGTACATTGGAGGCAGCTCTAGTGTGCTACAGAAGCGGTAATAGGTAAACTTCATTTATACAGTGTCGCCAAAAGACTTGACCTTTTTTATTATTGCTTTATCAGCAGAAAACTGACTTCCCGCTAAATATGATTCCTTATTCTCAAAGCTTGAAATATCACATCGACGTTCTTAATTTTATTTAATATAAGGTAAGGTGTTGAGATAATATTTAAATAAAAATAATGCCCTTTGTTTAGGGGTCTGTTCGACTGACTTACCCTTAGTCGGCTTTATTCGCGAGTAGTCATTCCCAAAGAGATATGCTAGCTTACTTTAGAATTCATTGCCGAGCGTATATTTGCATTCATTTGTTTGCAAATTTCTTTAATTTTGTATTTAGACAACATTCAAAATGAACAGACCTTCCTAATTAACCCTATTCCATTTACTTGATGGGTTCACGTATTTTGTAATTATAGGAAATGTGACAACTTCACGAGAATTTCATTTGCCACAGAGGTGTGGGCCCTACATATTTTAATTAAACATTGGTACATTTAGAGCTTTGACAATTATGTCTAAAAATTTAATGTAGTTTCCGGAGCAGGGTAAGGTGTCTAGTCATATTTTAGTCAGCGTGCCCTTTCAAGCGAGAAAACCAAATATTAACCCGAAACAACATTTGTAAATTTCATCGGGTACGTCAAGTAAATATACATGATATTCTCTCTCACATAGATCTTTTAAAATATTCAGTCATGGGAATGAGTTTCATCCAAAAGGCTGCTGTCATCAATTTGTTGTAGGGTAACTATATAACTCATCAAGTATAGTTCTTATTTTATTCTCTGATGAAATCCCAATATAAATAGAAATGATCTCTTAAGCCGGCGACTGACTTGTAACATTTCGGTGTAATGTAACATGTTACACTGCGAGCATTCGCGCCGTGAGTACAGCGAGCCGTACCATTCGCGGCGAGCGGCTCGCGCTCGGCGGTGCTCCATCGGGTTGTAGGTTTTTTCGCGAATTCCTTTGATGTGTTCGGCTCTAGTCAGTCGCTGGATTAATTTGTTCGTTGCGAGCGTATGGGAAAGTAGGGCTTTTCCTCATTTTATTATGCAAATAAAATTAATTTTCTGAGGTTTTGTATTTTTTGTGTGAATCGGGACGCAGTGAGATCGTCAGCAAACCCTGTTTCTTATTGACCAGTATAGACAAAAAGCAAATCTTTGGGATCCTCGTCACTGTTACGACGAATGGTGGATCACCCGCGAACCGAGCATTCGACGCGAGCATTCGGGTGATGAAGAGAACGGGTTGCTGTAATGTAACATTCGTAGCGAGCCTCGTAACATGTTACATTACACCGAAATGTTACAAGTCAGTCGCCGTACATTACAGCAACCCGTTCTCTTCATCACCCGAATGCTCGCGTCGAATGCTGGGTTCGCAGGTGATCCACCATTCGTCTTAACAGTGTTAAGATTTGCTCATTGCCTATATTTTTCAATAAGGAGCAGGGTGTTCTCACGATCCCACTGCATCCCGATTCACACAAAAAATACAAAACCTTAGAAAATTAATTTTATTTAAATAATAAAATTAGAATAAACGCGACTTTCCCATATGCTCGCAGCGAACAAACTAATTCAGCGACTGACTAGAATCGAGCACATCAAAGGGATTCGCGAAAAAACCTACAACCCGATGGAAAACACGCGAGCGCGAGCCGCTCGCCGCGAATGGTACGGCTCGCTGTGTTCACTGCGCGAATGCTCGCGGTGTAACATGTTACATTGCACCGAAATGTTACAAATCAGTCGCCGGCTTTAAAATAAAATCTTTCTCAATTTAATCTTGCCTGTAACGGTCTTTAAATTCTCGTATAAATTAAATAACAGTAAATAGTTAATAACTCAAGGAACAATATATTTTCTCTTTACGTTCTCTTCAGCACAACTTAAAATATTATTAATGATAAAAAATCATATTAAATCTGTATTTTCATGACTTTACTGTAAACCAATCCACCGCACCCTGCACTGCCTTATGCTCTTTCCTATTGGTCGCAAAAAATAATATTTATTAAATAAATGATTTAAAAGAGAATTTCTGTTTCTCTTGGAATTCGACCAGGGAATAAAATATGAACTATATTAGTTATCGTGGCGGTACTTTGAAAATATCCTTGACTAATTTTGAAACTTTCTCCAAATTTGTTCAGGTAGCCCCCTTGATGCGCTACTGTGTTTTTTATTTTAAAATTATACAAATATTTAAATTAAAGAGGTGTGTCGAGTCCAGCATTGAGTTTGGCGGCTTTAGTAAAAAATCGCAAAAAAATTGTCCAGTCCAGAAAAATGCATGAGCTAAACGCCATAAGCAATATAAATCATCCAATTATACGTCAAAATCGCCAGTTTAGCGTGCGAAATGCGCTCTCCACTTGAATATAATATCCAGTGTTGCGGCGTTTATGTGCCGCTGATAACAGCGATATTTGTTGCTCGTGTAGCTGGTAGTCCGTCTACTCTTTTTCCAATGATGATTTAATGTTGGTACTTAAGACTAGTTGTGCGCTCCAAATTTTAATGTTTTGAACTGGTTTTCTGAAAAGAAAATGTTTTTTTAATCAATTATGTTTTATTTGTCGCAGAACTCAACTCAATATAAACTTGCATTAGGTCTTCTTTTCTGGATTACTTTTATTTTATATTAAATCAATTCCGATAACACCTTCGAAGTTAACTAAATATTAAAATTTTTATAATTTTTTTTTGCTCCGAGAAACCCCGGCAGCAGTTTCTCTAAAAATGTTAACATTACAGAACCGGATATATAGAACAGGACACGCAATTCCACTGACTTCCTATTAATTTGCTGGGCGCCAATTTGGGAGGAAATATGTCTTGGCATAATTACGTTGTGGCAATCGCCAAGATAGTTTCTCAGAATATTGGTGTACTCTTCCAAATCAAAATGTTCTATACACCTCAACAACTTTTGATACTATACAAAGCCCAGATTCGACGATCACTAGAGTACTGCTCTCATGTCTGGAGCTCTGCACCAAAACATACTCTTCGGTTTTCTGGATTCCATCGAAAGGAGGGCGTCTGATTGGAGACCACGAGCTGACGAAGAGCCTCCACAGCCTAGAACATCGAAGAGAGGTTGGGGATTTGACTATCTTTTACAGATATTTCCATTGAAAGTACTCGCCTGACGTTGCCTTCTTAATTCCGCCCAGAGCGGCGAATAGCAGAAATACACGACGAACCACTGCCTCCCATCCATATGTGGTTAAGTTTAGTACTCCTCGAACTTCATTATTTAAGAATTATTTCATCTGAAGGACTTCATCCTTATGGAACGACCATCCCGAGGTCGTTTTTCCCAACGAACATAACCTCCAACGATTCAAAACCAACGTGAATCGCTTTATTCGCACACGCACCACTCCCAGAGTGCCTTAAAGGATTTTTCCTACAGTGCTTGTGTTTGATCATAAAAAAAATTTGCTATATGGTCACATTGAACAAACACGAACAAATCAATCTGTAAATGCACCTTTACTCACACTGAAAAAGAAAATTTCTACTCAACTTTTTCTAATCCTAAATTTATATTATTTTCTTTTTATTGCAGTATTTTGTATTTTACTACCTAAATACTGCTAGTTTGCCGGAGAAGTTGACATAGATTAATTTTTGGTTGATATGTAGTTCACAACATTATATTTCCTGTTTTTCTTCGAGCACATTTAAATTTTAATCTAGCTTTAGAAAGTTTGAACGTAGCCTTCCGGTTTCCCGGCGGGGTTATATATTCACGGTCTAAAAATTTAGATAAAATTTAGTTTAAGAAACATGGCTTTATGCTGCGGTTTCCTATTTTTCTCACATAACCCACATATTATGTTTAGCGACGAATATGCTCAGAGAAAGACATTCTTCGAATTAAATTTTCATTAGCACAGTATTTAATCTAAATGGTTTGGTTCTATTCCTATTCTATGCTGGGATAAGATTTAATAAGTTGACAAATTCATAGCGGCCGATTCGGCGTCCGACTCGGTGCCGATAGGGTTCCACGAGACTGATTCAGTGTTACTCTTTTCGATAAATAAGATTAAGATACTCGTAACTATATGATATACAGGGTGTTATGGATATGACGTATTATATTTAAACCGGCAATTCCTGGGATAAAGACAAATTGAAGAAAAATAGCCATAAATGACGCTTTCAATTCATTCAGCGGTAAAAGTGACCTGACGTCAAACCAGAAAAACACCTGTGTGGCACTGCGATACATGTAAGCAATCAAGGAATTCTGGCCGGTGTTGTCATATGTACACCTTAAACTCTTTACAAAATATAATAATTTAAACACTTTGCCATTCTGTAATACCTTTTTGTACACTTAATTGAAGAACATTTACGACGGACTATGTTTTAAACAACTCGAAAAAACATATGAAATAGTAATAGCCACGTACGTCACTAGGTCAAATGCCAATGACCTCTTGACGCCTTACATCGGCTGAGCGAAGTAGTTTCATATAGCGCCGCACGCTTGCGTCTGTTAGTTCAAGGCCAACCAGGGGCCGGATACGTTGTGTCTCGTCGATCACCAACGCACTCTCAGCAATCCACTCTGTTTTTTCGGTTTACGCGTGTATCTTGC
Source organism: Barypeithes pellucidus (assembly GCA_963991005.1). Taxonomy (NCBI): domain Eukaryota; kingdom Metazoa; phylum Arthropoda; class Insecta; order Coleoptera; family Curculionidae; genus Barypeithes; species Barypeithes pellucidus. The sequence goes on from OZ022566.1 coordinate 18,439,112, forward strand.
CCGTACATAAATAATCTTTGAATATTGTTTTTATTGACGCATGTCTTCTGGACGTCAAATTTCTCGCGTGTAATAAAATCTAATAATCTGTAGTATAATCTGTATTATTGTATTTTCAAAAGCTAACTATCGGTTCTGTTTCACTATTACTGTGTGTACATAAAGTGTTTCCAGGAGTGTTCCCATGAAAAAGAAAAAAAACTGATTGTGTTCGTGCCTGGATTTCCTCGCTCTTTAGGTATAAGGATAAATTCAAGTAGGTAGAAAATAATTTATTTTTATAATTTTATATGGAATTTCAGTTTTACATTAAGTTTGGCAACATTGTCATTGGCTCTGGGTGAAATGTTGTACAGTAGCGCGGACTGACCTGTGAGTAAGAGTGTTTATTACCCCACTTTTAAAACGGTCGATTTAAAAAAATAAATACGTAGCGCTTCTCTAGGACACTAAAGGAGTCACCCATTTAAATATAATACGTAATTTCCATAACACCCTGTATAATAGGGTGGGACTAGGGTTTGGGGGTCGAAAATTGATAACCCGCCCTCCCGAAAAAGAATTCTGGGTGAGCTATTGTAATGAGTATATTATTATTAGCCACTAGACATTTAATAGTAATTCATAATTCTACTAGAAAAATACTTTACTATCATGATCTTCAATTAAACAAAGAGAAAGATAATAAAATTTCTAAATTTATTTCCCTTTTTAGGCTTCTTTAAGAAGTTATTGAGGCACAAATCCAATATCTAAAAAAGATTTTGATGCATTTATTCTTTACTTTTGAGACTCGTTCGTTTTTATTAAATCCTTCTTCCTGATTTGCCTTTCAAAGGAATTATAATGGATTTATACTTTTATATCCAGGTGATTAAAGCTTTAAATTAATAATATCTGCAGGCCCCTTAAAAAATATATGTACACATGCCTTAAGAACATATTAAATATTTTGTTTAATTGAAATTACTCAAATAAGTATGTTGGTAATTTTCAAAAAAAAAATGTTTTTTTCTTTTTTATGATCAAACAGGAGCACTATAGGAAAAATCCTTTAAGGCACTCTGGGAGTGGTGCGTGTGCGATTCACGTTGGTTTTGAATTGTTGGAGGATATATTCGTTGGGAAAAACGATCTCCATAAGGATGAAGTTCTCCAGATGAAATAATTCTTAAATAATTAAGTTCGAGGAGTAGTAAGCTTAACCACATATGGATGGGCGGCAGTGGTTCTTCGCGCATTTCTGCTGTTCGCCGCTCTGGGCGGAACTAAGAGGGCCAGGTCAGCCGAGCACTTTCCATGGAAATTTCTGTAAAAGAGAGTCAAATCCCAAACCTGTCTTTGATGTTCTAGGCTGTCGAGGCTCTTCGTTAGCTCGTGGTCTCCAATCAGACGAATGGAATCCAGTAGCCGAAGAGTATGTTTGGGTGCAGAGCTCCAGACATGAGAGCAGTATTCTAGTGATGGTCGAATCTGGGTTTTGTATAGTGTCAAAAGTTGTTGAGGTGTGTACAACTTTCTGGTTCGGAAGAGTACCCCAAGCTTCTGAGAAGCTATCTTGGCGATTGCCACAACATGGTTATGCCAAGACATTCTTCCTCTCAGATTGACGCCCAGCAATTTAATAGAGGAAGCCAGTGCAATTGCTTGTCCGGCCATGACTATTTCCGGTTCTGTAATGTTAACCTGTTTGGAGAAAACTGCTGCCTGGGTTTTTTTAACGTTAAATTCGACTTGGTTACTGTCACCCCAAGCCAAAATTTTTTCCAGGTGTTTGTTGAGGCGTGATACTTCATGCTGTCTGCGAAGATGTGCGTCGGCAGCCGATGTTTACGCATTCAAATAGAAAGATGAGATAAGTGTGCTATCGTCAGCAAAACTAAATATCGGATTTTTAGTTTTCACTAGAAGGTGGTTAATGTAGAGTAAGAAGAGAGTGGGAGACAATATGGACCCTTGAGGATCACCGGCATTGATGGTGAAGGTGTCTGAGAGAAATCTGTCAATCGCCACTTGCAGAGAGCGGTCCTTAAGAAAGCTAGACAACCATGCACAGAATCGACTGGGCATACCATAGGATCGCAGCTTACTTAGAAGCCCCTCATGCCAAACACGATCAAAAGCTTTAGAAATATCCAGTGCAACAACCCGAGACTCCCCATGATGTTCGATTGCGTTGTTCCAAATATGGGTGACATAGACTAGAAGATCTCCAGTTGATCTGGACTTCCGAAAACCATATTGATGATCGCTGATAATGTTCAAGCCTTCCAGGTACTTTAGAAGATGTTGGTTAATAGCTTTCTCCATTACTTTTGATATAACTGAAAGCAATGCGACTGGTAGATAGTTGTTAGGCAGGGTTCTCTTACCTTTCTTTGGAATAGGCTGGACTCGCGCCGTCTTCCAGCAAGATGGAAATATTCCTTTTTTGTAGGATAAGTTGAAAAGTCTACAAAATACTGGTGTTAGTTCATCGGCGCATCTCTTGAGAACTATAATAGGAATTTCGTCTGGACCAGTAGCTTTTTTGACGTCGAGTCCTTTCAGGATTCGTTTGACGGGACGCTGACGGAATACAATTTCGGTCATTTCGGATTCAACTGCAGGAATGTCGGGTGGTGTTCTTCCCTGGAAATCTACAGTGAAATGCGAAGAAAATAGTTCAGCAAGTAAGTTTGCTTTGTCTCCGGCTGTGGATGCTATTGTACCATCGGGACGTGTTAGAGGTGGAATAGTTGATTTGGTAAAATTTTGGCTGACGGCCTTAGCGACTGAGCAAAAGGTTTGGGCAGTCAAGAAGTTTGTTTTTGATCCTCACGTTATGGGCTTCTTTTCTTTGATCTATTGTTAGCTTACATTAGTTTCGAGCGGTAATAAAGATGGTACGATTCTCAGTGGTAGGGTTTTTACGCCACTGTCGGTAAGCCAAATTTTTTGATTTGACAGCACGCTCACAATCCTTGCTAAACCAGGGCTTGCCGTTGGAAGGGCGTTTTTGGGATGAGGGGATAAATGCTTCCATGCTCGTTAGAATGACGTCGGAGACCTCCCCAGTACAGAGGGATGGATCATCAGAAGAGAAGCATACGCTCATCCAAGGAAAAGTCCGAAAATGGCCTTTCAGGTCTTCCCACTTGGCCGATCTGTAATGCCATATCTTACGAGGTTTAGGAGGTTGTTCAGAATTAATTGGTAGTTCGCCTAGAGTTGAAATAAGTTTGTGATCGGAAGATCCTAACGGAGGCTGTACGGTGACTGTATATAGATCGGGATTTGACGTTAAGAAAAGATCCAAAAGACTAGCAAAATTTCCAACTCTGTCTGGAATCCGCGTTGGTTTTTCTACGAGTTGAGTTAGACCAGAACTGATCGCGAAGGATTCGGCCTCGCGGCCTTGCTCATCGTCTGTATTTGAATATTTAAGCCAGTTGACATTGTGGACGTTAAAGTCGCCAAAGATAGCAATCTCGGCATTTGGATGGTTGGTTTGCAAGAAGTCGATTGTATTGGCTAGTGATGAGAAAAGTTCTCTGTAATGGGTATCACTTGGAGGACGGTAAAGGCAGCAGATAAACTTGGTGATTTTCGGCGTTGATATTTTAAACCACATTACATCCGTCTTTCGGTTCCAGTGTAGGTTCTCGTTGGCAGCAGAGATCATCTCGAATAAAAAGACATGCCGCCGAAGTTGCGTCGGAATCGGAAATGAAAATCGTATCCAAGGTATAAATAGCTGACGGTGTTTGTTGACGATCTGACCTTTGTCTCGGTCAGTGCGAGTACGTGAGGCTTGGAAGATTGTAAGTGCTGGTGGACTGAATTGATGTTCGTGTTAAGCCCTCTAATATTCCAGAAATCAATTTTGAAGTTGCTAGTTCTGGGTTGGTTAGCAACTGCAGGTGATGCCACACCATTTCTTCGTTGAGTGTTGTTAGATCCCAGTAAATTGTCGGAAATGGTTGTTGTTTGATGAACTTCGCTTGATGGGGCCCCAAGTCCAGGCCCCGCCCGGAGATCCGAATGGGGGGCGAGTTTACCTCCGGAGTATTTTGGGCCTGGAGCTTCCATCATACTATTTTTGGGGGGGTCCCACCCTGGTAACCGGAAACATCGGCACAGCGACGAAACGTCAACTCAATGAGCAAAAGTTAACTCAAGGAGCAAACTTCACGCCACCTAAACCGATGCAATGGTATCTCACCGGGCGATGCCGGGTGGGCCAACATCTTCCATTTGTTGCCCTTATTGTATAAGGATCATCAGGTGGTCTGGAAATAATAATTTTCCATATTGGTATTTACTTTATAGAGAAGACTGCTGCCTGGGTTTTCTTAGCGTTAAATTCGACTTGGTTACTGTCACCCAAAGCCAAAATTCCTTTCAGGTCTTTGTTGAGGCGTGATACTTCATGCTGTCTGCGAAGATGTGCGTCGGCAGCCGATATATGTACACATGCCTTAAAAACATATTAAATATTTGGTTTAATTGAAATTACTCAAATATGTTGGTAATTTTCGGAAAAAAAAAGTACCCGATAATCTGGGACTTTCTTCTATTATCAGCAAATTTATTTTCAGACAGTTACAGCAAAAAGTAGTACATTTTGTCGCTAATTAAATATCAGATATTATCTACACATAAATCTCTTTACTAAACTGAAAGTTTTTGTGCTGCGTCCTTTACAAAAGATTCGTTTTTGCCATGATTTATCATGCATGAAAGTTAGCTAAAAACCTACAGGATAAATGGATATCCATATTTATCTTTTTCGTTCACAAAAGAGTTTTGAAGTTACAGGGTGCCATACGTACACAAAAAGCTTTATAATTCGCGTTTTTATTTTTAAAAGAACCCAAATGACAGCAGCAGGTGTTTAGGTTTATGTTGTATAAGTTAAGTTTACGACAAAATAGTTTAACAACTAATTATTTCCTCCGAAATGAAATTTTTTGGTGTCCGATATTAACTGTTTTATTTTTGTTCCTATTTTTTTTATATGCCTAAATATAGAATAACCCAATCCAATGGTATTCCATAGTAACATTCGTACATTTACCTGACTTTCCTGCTATTGTTCATAAAAGGGTATAAAATATCAGATAGAAGATCAGTTATAGTATTTGCAGAATTACACCGTTGATCTCTTGACTGCAATAAAACCTCATTAACTCTTCGACCATAAAATAAATAAGGAAATCCCAAATTTTAAAACCTTTTCAAGCAGAGCCGGACCAGGTATACAAATTCAATTTATACCTATGCCTGATGCATATCTAAACACAAAGTGATTTTTAATAATTTTAATCTTTACTGGTTTTCCGGCGAGTAATTTTTAGTTAGGCTTATTAGTGGTAGAATGCGAGAACTGCTAGAAGTATTAAAAGCTCTTAAAATAAATAAGGAATACGAGTGTGACAAACTTGCAGCAGAAAATGGACATACAGTGTTGCGTCTTCCTCCCTACTATTGTATATTAAATCCTATTGAGCTAATATGGCACCAATTAAAATTAGGAGAAATAATATTTCTCCTACATTAAATGCATCTGTAGTAGAATTAATTAAAAACGAAGTAAGAAAAATTTCTGCAGACAGCTGGAAAAACTGTGTACAGCATGTACTTAAGGTGGAAAATTCTTACAATTGTATGATTACAAATGTTCAACCCTTAATTATAAGTTTAGGCTTAGATGAAGATAGTGATAGTGATATAGTTCAATTTTGAATAAATTATCAATAGTTTCTCTTAGAATTTAATTAATTTTTATTGTACTTGTTATCCTAATAGTTATACTTTTAAATTATATTATTTTCAATTATCATTAATTGTTATCATTATTTTATATTTATTATAGGTACCTAAAACTAAAAATACCTAAGTATCTATTTATTTTAAATTATAAAAATAAATCATGTGGTGTGGTATACATTTTCAAGCCGGCCCTGATCCCATTTATTGAGCTTTGAAGAGGTTGAGGGTATACAATAGGGTTTAATCAGGTAGTTTATTTATGGCAGTAAGAGTCAACGGTATAATTCTGCAACAACTATACATCCTCTACATTCGATAAATACGGGAGTCATAAACATTTAAATTTCACTGTTTATTGATAATTTATTTGTAGACATATTATTGAAAATGATATAAAAAATTTTAACCAGAACCTTAGACGCCAGGCTTTTTAGCTTACGGAGTACATTGCTCAGCAGTGGTCTGAAATTTAATTTAATTTTTTTAAATCATACTAGGTTGAGCGTGGAAACATAAATGAAATATTTAACCAGCAAAAAAATATGGAAGATACGTTCGTCGTGAGAAGTGCGAGAGAGCCCAGAAAATTAGTTTTGTAATGAGAACAAAGGGTCATTATTTTACTTTAATTATTTTTTTATAGCCCCCATTTATCTTATATGCTATGACGACCACCCATTTGCGGTTGGGAACCGATTTTTTGCGTTTTTATATAAAGCAATAATCATGTTCAAATTGTTTCTTGCTAATATATAGAACATGTATAACGGTATTATCAATCATCGAATACACATGTCCCATATGTCATTTTGTGACTAGCAACAAGAATGATATATATATATTTGTTGGGAAAATTCATTTTTAATATTATATCAGGGCGAAATGAATTCTCTGGTATCACACATTTGAATCCAAAATATGTTATAAGATGGATGCAAGAAATATTTTTTAGGTCTTCCACAGTTTACTCTGTAAAATGATTGATATATGTACACATGTAATACAAATATTAGGCGATTCCGTTCACCATTATTCGAATTAGTCATTCGAAAAAGTCATTCAAACTTGACGTTTATTAAAACTCATTCGCTAATACTCGGTCTACTTAGAAGCTCTTTTTAAAACTGTTACGAACCAATGAGACTGTTTTACCACTTGTAAGGAAGATGCAAATGTATAATCACAAGTGAATGGTGTAAATGAAACAATTTCATTGGTCGAAACAGGATATTTGACAGGTGATGGAAATAATCAATCATAAAAATTATTAGGTAGACTACTAAGTACTGATCGAGAGTTTTTTTATCAAAAATTATAACATACGCCTGTATTTACGGTAAATTTTAATTGATTTCAACCATGAATACCTTAAAATAAACATAAATTGGTGATATGGTGAAAATCGTAGAAATATTTCTGTGTGTTTTTTTGTAATTATCGAAATAATCATTTTAACAGCTTCCTCTAAGGGCCCTAGTCTTAACTGTTTCTTCCTTTAATTTAATGAGCAGTAAAATACGAAATATAAGAGAGGGATAACAGGAATCTTAAAATTACAGATTTGATATTGTTATTACTAACATCACTATTTATTTTGTAAATGTCGCAGAAGAAGATTTCCAGATCGTTTTAATGATAGCATTTGCCTGATATAGGGAGGCGAGACAGGGGAAAATAATGCCTTTTTATTAATGAGCTATTTTCGATGTTTAATTGTCTACGTCTTATCAATACAGGAAATTTATGTGTTGTTTGTTTGTCAAACAACAATTCTGTCAAAGTAGTGGTATATTTAATATAGAAAACTTAAACATTATAAAAGTACGACATTACAACTGATTTAATTTTATGTTTTAAAGTAGGTAGTAAAAATTTCGATCTTTTTTAAACGAAACTTTCTAGCTACAACCCTTAGGTGGGTAATTTACAAATAGCCGACCCTTAGGTCAGTCAGTAAGGTTTCGAAAATACCCAATTTATCTCTGTTCCACAAGACAATTCATCAAGATAAAATATGAAAGGTAATAAAAATATTGTACGAACGAATATATAATAAAAAATTTATATCAAAATCTTTGAAATCACCAACAGTGTTATTATTAATACCTTACTAATTGAAATTTGAAAATATTTTGAACTTTCTACAAAATATTACTACTTACCAATCTCTTGAATGTTTTGTTAAAAGATAATAAGCAAAGTTAAAATCTTCTTGCGCCGATATGCCCTAGATAGTATTAAAAAGTTAGAAACTGGTAATAAGTCTGAATTAAGCCCTCGAAATGGTTTTATTTCACAGTCGAAAACAAAAAAATGAATAACATAAAATGAATTTCTACTTTTCAATTAGAAATCTTAACCACGCGGTAATTTTTGGTTTGACATAAGGTCATGTACAGGGCATATTAAATTAAAACGCCATTTTTGGATATTTTTCTTCAATATGTTTTCATCTCAGGAATTGCCGGTTTAAATATAATACGTCGTTTCGAAAACACCCTGTATATCAAAATATGTGCATTATACTTCGTTTCCTACATACTTAAATGTAAAACGCAGCAAGCATACACTGGTCCGCTGATCTCAGCCATTTTTTTATTCTATTTGTTGTACAATTTAACAACACCTGAAGAGAAAAAAAACATTTCAGGAAGAAAAGATACTTAAAAGACAATCAACGTAAAATGTAAAATCCCTAAAAGCGTAAGTACCAACTTCGGTATAATTTAACTTGCTTTAAGGCCCAAATTTACCTGAAGTCATAAATTTGTGATGAATGTTGTTCCCTTTTGCCGTGAAAATCTCAAAATTCGTCGTTGTTAGTTTCTGGATTTGGATCTCTGTGAATTTTACCCTTAATTTCCTTTCCAGATAAATGTTTCTGTAAATTTTTTGAAGTAAATATACCGTACGACACTTATTTTTTGTAATTATTTGAACGTTAAGGTATATGCGAGTACATATCCTACTAATTTGTGATATTGATTTACTATAGAAAATATTTTGTACGCTTTGTCGATTTTTCAAATGCCCGTTTCTGTTTTAAAATCTGATAATTAAAGTGGTCTTGTTGAGTGAATTAAAAAAAGAGTATTCGAAACTACTAAATGAATCGATACTAAAGCGTATAAGGCTCTACTAATCTGAATTCTTGTACTTGAGTTTTTGGTGGTTGACAAAATGTTTGACAAAAATTCATAGACTTCAGTCGACTAAAACAATTAACACAGGTAATAATTAGGAAAACAATTTTGTTACGAACACAACTGTAAATTTTAGGCCAATGACCCGGTCAATGTTCTGACTTCGAAGGATGAAAAAAGGGTTTATTTCTTTCCTTTACCTCAACGCGGCAGGAATAAATGCCTATTTTACTGTAACATTTAATATTTCCAAACAAAACAAAAAGATCGTGTCTTGTTTGTAAATAACTTACACTAAACCAAAAATATTCCATATAAATAAGAAGGTACATTAGGACAATATAAAACATTATTAAAATTTGTCCAACAATTTGGTTGAGATAACATTTATTATATTTACTGAAAGTTTATTCTAACTAACAAAGTGACTTTTAATGTATATTAACTACTTCGATTTGCAACAATAGAAATAACCGGCATTTTTTTTTTCAAGGGGGACACCCCTTTGTTACCCTTAAAAATGGGAAGGGGGGCAAGTGGCACATTTTTAGAAGTTCTTTAAATCTCTTTTCGATAATACAATAACAATAATACACTAACTTATTATTTTCCAACAAATCAACCCCCTTCTAGGGGTAAATATTACCCTTAAAAGTAACATCTCCTCTCTCAGGGGGTTAAAGCATGAAGGTTACAAATATTATTTAAAAGCGTCACCCCTTCAGAACAAAATTGACGCGTTTTTGGTTTTTCTCTAATATCTTTGAGAGTAACCAACTTTTTTTTCAAAATTTGGCAATTATGGTTTTTTTTGGACGAGAAACTGATTTTTTGGTAAAATTTTAATGTACAATATAGCGCTGTCTTCGGCATTTTTTGCACATTTAATAGGTCATAACTTTTTTGTGCCTCAGTGTATTTAAGTTTTTAATGAAAATAATACTTTTCTCATATTTATTACGTAAAAAAGGTATACTAAGTTCAGGTCGCCCAGAGTTACCGTTTCGGAGATATTTACATTTAATTTGTTTAGTGCGTTAGCTCCGGCAAGCAAATATTATTTTGATACTTCTTACCATATAACTTTTACATGATAATTAATGTTCTAGTGTTGGTAATTGGGACTAATAAATACAACAATTGGATTGTTCTATAACTTACTTTAATTAAAATAACTTTGACCCAAAAAAATATCGTGTCGAAAGAAACCAACAGCAATGAAAACACAAACTTACGATAAACTCAAAAATGAAACATTTTCTGTTCCATAGCAGCTGCATCTCTAAATTTCATTTGTTTTCTCATAGGTTACTTTGAGAAAAAATTTTTGTTTCCAAATTAATAGTAATTGGGCAGGGTGCACTAAACAATTTAAATGCAAATATCTCCGGAACGGTAGCTCTGGGCGACCTGAAATTAGTATACCTTTTTTACCAAATAAATATGAGAAAAGTATTATATTCATTAAAAACTTAAATACACTGAGGCACAAAAAAGTTATGACCCAATAAATGTGCAAAAAATGAAACAGCGACAAACCCGAACAACCCCCCCCCCCCCCCCTATATTGTACATTAAAATTTCACCAAAAAATCAGTTTCTCGTCCTAAAAAAACCATAATTGCCAAATTTTGTAAAAAACCGTTGGTTTCTATAAAAGTTATTAGGGAAAAACAAAAATGAAGTTTTAACTTTAACACTCTGTATCTCAGTTAATATCAACTTTCGGATATAGCTAAGTATAATTAAATCCTAATATTTTTACGTAAGGAGTTTTTCCATGTCCCATTAATTAGCGGACACCCTATATACAAAAGTCTATAATCGACTATAGCCTCAAAAAATACATAACTTGTTGCATTTAAAAACGTAATGTGCACTGTATAAACTGCATAATTTTTTCTTGAACAAAATAATTTCAATTGACAGGGCTGAGTTATTATAAACTAATTAAGCGGCAGTCCATATAAAAGGGTTTCTTTATCATATAACCGTGTTTACTGGCTTTAATAATTCAGTTTTACTGAGAAATCGTCTAAAACTCAAACAATTGTCGTACATTTTTGTCTGACAAGTGACACCAGCGAACATTTTAAACCTAAAATATAATCCTAATAAAAAAATACACAAGATGTAAGCAAGGTGACAGAACCAAAATTCCCATCTCTTAAAGAAAATAACCATTGTTGTGCAAGATTGATAGTAAACACTCATCGAAATAAAGGAAAAAAAAATTCTGGTAGCATTCGCGTAAAGAACAAATATTATTAAAAGCGTTTCAAGAAAAATTCTTTTTCATTTTCGTAATCTACGCTTTAAATATTGTGAAGGCTACGGGAACTTCGATTTTTGGAGGGTGTTTTGTTAGCAAACAATTACCATTTTTATAGAAAATACATAACGAGGTATTACCGGAATTTCCAGAAAATTACATAGCCAACAACAGTGAATAAGTAAGTATCTGATAAAATAATACACATTCAAGATACTCGGTCGGTATAAATATAGAAACAAGAAAAATTACCTGCATATTTATTATAGCTCAGCATAACATCAATAGTAGCTTTGATAAAGGGAGACCATTATTTAAAATTTATGAAAACTGTCTCTTCATTGACCCAATTTTTTAAGCCCCAAACGATTAACGAAGGTAATAATCTCAAAAATTTAAGCTACATAATTTTATTATTTTGTCCTTCAAATAACAAATAGATTTCATTAAATCCGACAGCTTTTCTTGGCTTTAATTATTTTTTGGTATTCGGGACAATCATCAGCGGACTTTGCAAAATGCCCGCGGATCTTTAAAAGACCTTCTTCTAAACCTATTTAAAATTCCCAGTGATAAGAAAAATAACTTAAATAGATTAGCATAATTTTTTACTGAAATTAAGGAAGTTTTAACTCCCATTGACTCATTAACTTGGTTTAAAAAAGTGTTTTAACACGAATTGTCTGAGAAGTTTAACAATTTTCTTTTTAAGCTTGTATAAATTGAATTAATAACACTGGCCAACAAAATGCTTGTCCATGTGTAGAACGTTGTATACATAAGAGGTGTATACGGTCAATATACAGGGATTATATTTTGTCTGTCACTTGTCAGCGAAATGTATATTATTTTTTAGAGACAATTTGTCAGTAGCAAATTATTATAGAGTTCGTTCTACTTCTGCTGCTTCATGCTTCATATCATTCTATATACTTCAGAAATATCGCCATTTTACTCTGGTGTATATTTATAGCTATATTTAGTTCCTTTTTGTGATAAATAACTCTTGAAAATTTATTTCTAACTCTCTGTTTATACTTGTATATTTTCGTGTAAAATAAGCAAGGCAAAATGTAAATAACGGTGGATAAAGTTGAAATTATGTTTTATCTTGAAGCGGCCCAAAACAATATTTTTCGATTCGCATCTCAGCAGGGTTGAAGGAGTTCTCAGGGCCCTTTCAGATTTTTTACTTCCGTATTTGCTTTAAGCTTAAATTACGACTTTTACGCATTACCCTGGTAAGATTTATTATACTTATATTTCAGAAGGATATCAAGACTTGATTTGATATTTGTCAAGAAACAGATATGAAAATGACAAAATATTTTGAATTTTGCAATGCTCGGCATCCAATTCAAGTTAAATTAATTTCATTTTAGGACAAAACATTCAGGGTCATTTAATTTTTAGTATAACATTGATTATGTATAGCCTAATGCTACCAAGTAACAATGGGGTTTTATGTCCTATTAACCCATGCCATTAGAAAAATAGTAAAGAATAACGACTTAAAAATTTAATAAAAAAGGTAACACCCTGTAGCAAAGAATTTAATCCGTTGCGGACTATGTTCTTTCTTGATAAGGAAAACTCTGTATAATTAAAATAAGTATAAAACAAGAAGATGAATGCAACTTATCAATTATTGTTAAAATTAGTATTATTAAATTTAATATAAGAAATATGCAATGAATGCAAAGTATATACAGGGTGTCCGCTAATTAATGGTACATGGAAAAACCACAGACTCCTCACATAAAAATATTAAGATTTAATTATACTTACCTATATCCGAAAGTTGATATTAACAGAGATACAGGGTATAAAAGTTAAAACTTCATTTTTGTTTCCCTCTAATAACTTTGAGAGAAACCAACGGTTTTTTACACAATTGTTTAGTGCACCGTGCCCAATTATTATTAATTTGCAAACAAAATTTGTTTCTTAAAGTAACCTATGAGAAAACAAATGAAATTTAGAGATGCAGTTGCTATGAACAGAAAATGTTTAATTTTTGAGTTTATCATAAATTTGTGTTTTCCTTGCTGTTGGTTTCTATCGACACAATAGTTTCTAGGGTTAAAGTTATTTTAATTATAGTTAATTAAGTTAAAGAACAATCCAAATTGTTGTATTTAATATTCCCAATTAACATTACTAGAACATTAATTATCATGTAAAAGTTAATTGGTAAGAAGTAACAAAATATTATTTGTTTGCCAAAGCTAACGTACTAAACAATTTGAATGCAAATATCTCCGAATCGGTAACTCTGGGCGACCTGAACTTAGTATACCTTTTTTACGTAATAAATATGAGAAGAGTGTTATTTTTATTAAAAACTTAAATACACTGAGGCACAAGCTATGACCGTATGAATGTTCGAAAAATGCCCCTCACATTGTGCATTAAAATTTCATAAAGAAATCAATTTCTCGTCCTAAAAAACCCTAATTGCCAAATTTTGTATAAAAATGTTAGTTTCTCTCAAAGTTATTAGATATAACGAAAAAATGAGGTTTTAACTTTAACACCCTGTATCTCAGTTAATATCAACTTTCGGATATAGGTAAGTATAATTAAATCCTAATATTTTTACGTAAGGAGTCTGTGGTTTTTCCATGTACCATTAATTAGCGGACACCCTGTATATAAGACGTTATGAGTTCGTTTGGGTTTATTGCAAGCTGTAACAGTAAACTTTTCCAATTAACCAACAAAAGCTTGTGTGTACGCCGTTGCCACAATTTCAGTAATACTGAATTTAACATTAGGTTTATTCTTGTCCTGTTATGCATTGTGATATTTATTTTAGGCCGCATCCATAGCGACGAGTTATCCTTACAATGCCCCGCAATTCATCGACAATAGGAATGTGATGTCCTAGAAACACAGCGGTAAATTGAAACTAAATTCCGGTCATGGTCCAGCCGCACTAGACGTAGCGGTTTTGTGGTTTATTTCAAATTATTTCTTCGTTTTCTAGCTCCAATCGATCACAAATCAACTCTTACCGACTGTACATTGTGAAATACCCGTATGATTCGATTCTAAAACGAGCTATTTTTTCACTAAGAAAATAAAATATTGTGCCACCTTATAGATGACAATCGTAGTTTAAAATATTGTTCGCCAACAACAAGATAATATCTAAGTTTCAGACTTTTATTATGATACGCCATTGCCTAAATATATTTCTTTTTTATTTTGTGTTTGTTTTTCCTTAGGATAATCCCTAAAAGCCTAAGTGAAAAACATTTAATTGCCGGTTTTATTAGGCCTAAGAGATCTGAAATAAAATCAAAATCATTTTAATTAAGATGATAAATTTTCATTTCCGCGAAAAAGCTGGACACAATTTAAATTAAATTTTGTTGAATTGTTTACCTCGAAAGCCTTTTTGATTTAATATCTCATATACGCGCATGTATTTTTATTTAAATAAACATATGTCGTTTGTTAAACTGGAAAACACATTTAGCTGTAAAATAAATACAATTCCTATAGGTTTTTATGGTAGCTTTGTATATGATAGAGTTAAGGAGTATATAATTTAACTAAAGGTGCATTTACACATGCATGGATTTAGTGGCGCCAGTGGTCGCGCCAGTTCTATTTGCACGCCAGTAAATGTTTACACTTTGTTGAGAAAACAAGAATAATTGGGCGCCAGTTTCATTTTTAAAGTGTTTTTCGCAATGCGAACTATGTCGAGTGAACTCTCCGAGGCCTGTAATCTAGTCGCTGAACTTTCAGTGGAAAAAAATTAAGTTAAAAGAAATACAGAAAAAGAATTGACGAAAAGGCCGTGTCTGGGTTAAACCATGGATTGATCGTCGACCTGCTTTGGGTGCATATCCCATAAACACGGATAAGATTGATACCCTACAAGAAATTTGATTGTCAGTTCTGCTGACCACTTTTTTTTTAGCCATAATAAACTATATAAACTACAATCAACAAATATTAGAAGCCCAACCTAATCGAAATTTAAACTAAATACTGGCGTGCGGTCGCCTACGCGCAAACTCCTTTTAAGGTGCGTTTACACATATATGGATTTAGTGACGCCAATAAAAACTAGCACGCCAGTAAATAAAATTAGCAAGTGTAAACATCGACTTGCATAAAAATTTAATTTTGCATGCATAGATAAAAAAAAGTCAACATCCTTCTGAATTCACTGGCGCCAGTGGTGACAAATTCGTAAAGAAAATCAAAACTTGCAAGTGTAAACAAGTGCTTGCACGTCAGCAACCGCTCGCCAGTTTTTCGTTTAGGTTGCGCTTCTAATTTTCGTTGATTGTAGTTTATATAGTTGGTTGGTAGAAGATGGTTTTTATAGCTAGCAGGATCCTCTGGTGCGAGTTCTACTAGAAGTTTTGCAGAAGCACACAAATTTGATTGGGGATTTGACTCTTGAACTCTTTGAACATTATGTATAAACACTAAATAAAGTGAGATATGTATAGTATATGACAGCTTCATATTACCGATTTACTCAAAATTTCAAACAAAACAGATACTTCTTTTATTCATATTTTTTAAATAAAATTTTAATGCGAATGAAATTACAAAACTTTTCTAATATTACAACCACATTTTGTTGGAATATCTTCTTAAATAAAAGAATTATTCAATGAATGAACCTCAAAGGTAGATAATATTAGAGAACCCCTTAATATTGTGGTGAATAATTGAAGAGCTTATTTAAATAAATTCCTAAAAACCTATAAAGTCTGTAATTTATTTGTTTATCAAATAATTATATTAAAAACCGCGGAACTATTTTGGTTCTTCGACTTTTTGTTAAATTATTATGACTTATTAGGTAGCTTTATTTGAACATATAGAATCACTTCTCCAAGTGTCCTGATGCGTTATCCGAACACACGGTATAATAGTTATTAAGAGCAATTATTTTAAAAACATATTTTTAGTTCTGGTTCCATTAAATATATTTTAATTACAGATTAACAATCAAGGGTATAAAATTTGATTTATGTGTAAACAACTCCCACCTTAATAATTCATTTGTAATGGTTTAGGAAGATCGTTGATTGATGACGATTATAACAGAATTTACCCACGCAATTCCGAACACTATTGAACACATTTTACCATGATCAAGCATCGCTTGTCGAGAGTTGTATTAAATTTCGTTCAATTAGCTTAGCTGCAAGTAATATTTTGTAGAGCTGTCATATTTTAAAAATTCTACGGTTTAATAAATTATATTTATGAGAAGTTCATCTAAATTAATGTAATTTATTTCTAAAAAAGTTTTTATCGCCTCCTGCTTTCAAATTTAATCGTATATGATTGAAATATAAAAAAGTTTCATGTTAAATTATTCGATGACACAAAAAATTACATGGTCCTATGTTGTTGTTATCTAAAATACAGGGTGGCCTATCGAAAACAGTCCAGCAAGGTTTACGGCTGTGTACGTGAAATTTTTAAAAAAAACTCGGACCCGTAAACTGTGTGTTTTCAGGGGGACACGTTTCACTATTAATTTCATCCCTCCCGGCAAACTGGTTCGGTTGCAAATAAAAAAAGGCTCATTGAAAATCCGCTAATAAATGAAGCAGTAGAAGTAGCTGTTCTGGGTCAAGTTAGTATGAATCCAGCATTAAGTACCTGAAAAATGTCTGACGTAACAGGAATTTCGCGGACCACTGTACATACAGAGAATTCTGAAACATTATGAATGGCACCCATACAAAATTCAACTTCTCCAAGAATTGAATGAAGATGATAATGACCGCCGTTTACACTTATGTGAAGTAATGTCAAAACAAGTATTAAATTATCCGAACTACCTTTTTAACGTTTACTTCTCAGACGAATGTTCTTTTCTCCTTAATGGCACTGTCAATCGACATAACTGTCGTTACTGGTCCGACACGAATCCAAGGATTTACCACGAGGTTCATACTCAAAATACAACATTAAACGTTTTGGCTGGTATTTTCGGTGATAAGATAATTTGACCATTTTTCTTACCGGGAAATTTAAATGGAGATACTTATTTAGACTTGTTGGAGAATGCTGTCAACTCAGCGCTGATGGAAATTATGGGAAACGACCAACGTTACCAGGAAGAAAATCCAATATTTCAACAAGACGGGGCTCCCCCCATTATTCATTACCCGTACGCCACTTTCTGGAAGAAACGTTTCCTGGTAGATGGATTGGGAGGAGGGGTGCTATTGAATGGCCCGCGAGATCGCCCGATTTATCTCCCCTTGATTTCTTTTTGTGGGGACATCTAAAATCCAAAATTTATGCCACCCAACCCGAATCCTTAGAAGATTTACACCGCATTACTAATGAATATCAACAAATTACACCAGATGTTCTTCGCAATGTCCGAGAACACTTTGAACAGTTGTTGTACTATTGTATGGAGATGAATGGCAGACTTTTTCAACATTTAATAAGATAACATGTAAGTATTACTCAATAAAATTACAATTTTGAAAACGCAATTTCTCGGCGGCGCGTAGCTCAAATTTACAAAACAAAGCGCCATTTTAAAGAGAATTTAATGCCCTTTAAAAAGATGTATCACAACATACCTATTCCCATTTGAAAAAACAAGGGCAGTGCCGCCCCCGCTAGGGGGGTTGAGGTTACAGGGATGAAATTAATAGTGAAACGTGTCCCCCTGAAAACACAAGTTTACGGGTCCGAGGTTTTTTTTAATTTTCACGTACACAGCCGTAAACCTTGCTTAACTGTTTTCGATGGGCCACCCTGTATACAAAACATATTAAAATAAAACTCAATAATACGTCTACACTGAAAACAAAGAAATATGATTTTTTTTAAATACTGTTCTTTGCGGTAACGACCATTCTGTATGGTGAATTTGTTTGTAGTAATAAAACTTGGTTATAAATGACAAGAACATAACGTCGTAGTAATAAATTGTAAAAATGAAATGGCAGTAAATATATTTCATCATAAAATTTAACAAACCTGCATGCATATTTGACTGAGTGAATACAATAAATGATACCACTGGGCGACAGATAACGGAATGATATTTTTATTATCAATAAACAATGTCATTAATCGACAATAAAATTACATAGATTTATTCCAAAATTACCGTGTTTGACGACAACTAATCCTTTAGTTGTTATTGTTCTTTTTTTCTGTATAAGACCTGCACATAAGCCTAACTTATTTTTAACGTTTTCTCTTTTATTGTTTTTGTCACAAAGAAAAGAATATTCAAATAATTCAATAATTCAAACATATAATTAAGTTACTTTCTTTTAATGTAACCGTTAAGGTCTTGAAGTTATTTGATTTTAAATATTTTCCGTTATTTTTTGGATTCCGTCGAATTCTCCCTAAAGGCTATCGAAGAGAAAGTGGTTGATATTTTTTAATGGAATACTTTGTATTGATTACGACCAGAATTCGATGTAAAAATATCTGCTAACAGGCGTTAAGAAGATGTATTGTTTTCATACTTAAATAATTATTGATGATTTAATTTTAATGTCCGCAATTAGTAATTTCTGCAATCATAACAAGTATGTATACACAGTGTCCAAGATTAGGAGGGCCAGTACAGGGATCTCGGAAACCGTAAGAGATACGAAGTCGGTTAAATGGAGGTCAAGTTGCGAATTTACGTGTCTAATAATATACCGTTTAGAAAGTATTAAAATTCCGAGTAGTTCCGCAGATATCCGAAAAAAAACGAAATTCTGAAAAATCGTTTTATTTTTTACCTGTGTTTTTTTGAGATCGAATTCTAAAGTAAATTACAAATTCATATTGCCACTTTTTCCACTCTATCTAACAGCGTTAATTGTTTTGTAGTCCGACGAGTCGTCTTCGAAGGGCCATTATCAACTTCCTTTTTTTAAATACGGTCCTGCTTTCCTGATATTGGAATTTGAGAGCTTTTTTTCTTCCGAATGCAACGATGTATGACACATTGTAGTTTATTGACGTTTCGAGGGTTTTTTGAACAACATCAGGAGATTTTGGAATACGGTCCTGCATTTCTCCGAATTTTATAAATAATATCTCATAAGTAAGCTCTAAATGTTTACTTATGTTGGACTAGTTCAATAAATAATTTAATAATTCACTTATTTGTGGTTTATTATTAAATAATTTTTTATTTCTTGAACTAGTCCAACATAAGTAAAAATTTAGAGCTTACTTATGAGATATTATTTATAAAATTAGGAGAAATATAGGAAAGTATCCCAAAATCTCCTGATGTTGTACAAAAAACCCTCGAAACGTCATTAAACCACAATATGTCATACATCGTTGCATTCGGAAGAAAAAAAGCTTTCAAACTCCAATATCAGGAAACCAGGACCGTATTTAAAAAAAGAAAGTTGATAATGGCCCTGCGAAGACGACTAGTCGGATTACAAAAGAATTAACGCTGTTAGATAGAGTGGAAAAAGTGGCAATATAAAAGTGTAATTTACTTTAGAATTCGATCTCAAAAAAAACACAGGTAAAAAATAAAACGATTTTTCAGAATTTCGTTTTATTCCGGATATCTGCGGAACTACTCGGAATTTTAAACCTTCCTAAACGGCATATTATTAGTCACATAAATGCGCAACTTTACCTCCATTTAACCGACTTCGTATCTCTTACGGTTTCCAAGATCACTGTGCTGGCCCTTCTTATCTTGGACACGGTGTATATATATATATATGCCTAAGAATGGCATTAACAGTCCTTCAGACATTATTCCCATATTCCATCTATAGTTTAACTAAAAAATATTTCTAATCCCTTGTCAAATAATCCGTGATTCTAGCACAAATAAACAACACAATTTATTGTATCTCTTTTAGTTTAGATTTACCTTAAAATTTCATGACCCAAGGCGCACATATTTTTCCGATATCGATCTCAAAGTCTATCTGTCGAAACATATCTTGATACATACCCTTTAGTGATAGATGATCATCCCTACAACATGCCTATGACGATAAATCATCTTTTAGAAAATTAGATTTATTTTTTTAATTTCCTTTCTCCGAATACAAATGAAAAATCGTTTGTAACTTATATTGTAGGCTTGTTTTTATTCAATTATTGTACCAATATGTGGACATTGTCCGCACTGTATCATTTTCACTAATGACATATTTGCACATTCACTACAATAAGTTTAGATATGCAAGGTTCTTTAGACAAAAATTCAATTTTGTAGATCAAATAATATTTATACAGGGTGGTCCAGCGAAAACTCGATTTTCCTGCTTTAAAATGAAAATGTAGAAAATCGCTCGGACCTGTCGATTTCTGATTCGAGGGGGAATAACTTTTCCGCTTTTTTCATCTCCGTAACTTCAACCCCCAAACGGGGGTGAACACAACCTCCTGATTTTGAATAGGGATGAAAATGACAGCTAAAATAGTGGAAAACTACTTACTTTTGTGATTAGTTTATTAAATGCTGAAAATGGCCACTATTCACTTCCATGCAGTAAAGAACGCTGGTGTATGAGTAGAGAATGTGGAATTTACCTCGAGGATATTACTCTTATCAGACGCAGTTGAATTTATTTATTTATTTGTTAATTTTTTGTCCAAAAAAGTAGACGGACCATGTTTTTGATTTACCTTAGTCTATCGTGAATTTTTAAGAACGTTAAAACTGTGTCAATTCGATTGTATCTTTGTAGTAGAATTAAAATGGTATATTCCGTAGAAAGGGTGGAAATTATAAAATTATTTTTTAGAACTAATGACTCTGCGCGAGTAACAGCGGCTTTATTTAACGAACGGCATCCTGAAAAAAATGTATCCGCTGCTTACGTTGTGCAACTGGTTGCCAAATTTGACGCTACTGGTTCAGTCGGAAACAAAAAGAGGGTGTATGACAGAGACGAAGCGAGGGAAGTGGCTGTCTTAGGTCAAGTAGCAATGGATCCGACCCTTAGTACTAGGAAATTGTCCTATGTATCTGGTGTTTCACGCACAACAATCATGAGAATCCTTAAACAACCTAAGTTCCATCCTTTTAAGATACGACTGGTTCAGGAACTGAATGAGGATGATTTCGATCGCCGACTCCAATTCTGTGAAGTGGTCAGTGGAATTATTAACAATAATCTTAACTACATGTTCAATATCTGTTTCTCGGACGAGTGTTCATTTTACCTTAATGGCATTGTAAACAGGCATAACTATCGGTATTGGTCAGTTGAAAATCCAAGATTATTTCGTGAAGTGCATACTCAGCATCCCCAAAAGTTAAATGTTTGGGCGGGTATTTATGGAAATCACATAATCGGCCCTTTTTTATACCCGGTAATCTTACTGGCCAAATGTATTTAGAACTATTAGAGAACGCTATTTATCCAGCCCTCGTTTAAGTATTGGAGAATGAAGAATACCATGTAACGATAATTTTTCAACAAGATGGCGCACCACCTCAATTCGCTCAACCTGTGCATCAATTCTTAGATGAAAATTTTCCTCAGGCCTGGATTGGAAGAAGGGGACATATTGAGTGGTCACCCAGATCACCTGATCTGGCTCCACTGGACTTTTTTCTATGGGGTCACCTGAAATCTAAGATTTACGCTACCCAACCTGAGTCACTGGAGGATTTGCGAATGTGGATCATTAATGAATGCCGTCAAATTACACCACAAATGTTGAGTAATGTCCGTGAACGTTTTGAGCAAAAATTATTTTACTGCATGGAAGTGAATGGTGGCCATTTTCAGCATTTAATAAACTAATCACAAAAGTAAGTAGTCTTCCACTATTTTAGCTGTCATTTCGTTAAAGATCAAAATTTTGAAGCGAAATTTTAGGGTCAGATAGTACTCGATAAGATCTTCAAAATGAGGTATCGCTACATCCCTCATCCCTATTCAAAATCAGGGGGTTGTGTTCACCCCCGTTAGGAGATGAAGTTATGGAGATGAAAAAAGCGGAAAAGTTATTCCCTCTCGAATCAGAAATCGACGGGTCCGAGCGATTTTCTACATTTTCATTTTAAAGCAGGAAAATCGAGGTGTTAAGTTTTCGCTGGACCACCTTGTATAGGTAGACGTATATTTCATTAGCCACTCCACATTAGTACCTGGATCCAGTACCGCCACTGGCTTCGCTAAGGAGGCAAGGGAGGCTAAGCCTAAATTTTAATTAAGAAATAATGTTTGTTCGGGCAGGAAGCCAAATTTACATTGAAATATAGAGTATTTTTACGTATAGCCCTTGATCCAAATGCCCTTTCGACTTTTCGACCGATTTATTTTTTTCTTTTTAGATAAATGCCCATTTTAAGCATTGTTCGTATCTATCGAACGCTATCGCACAGGCTCATATATTTTCACTATCTGGTTGACTGTCAGCAAAACAACTAGATAGGTAAGCCAGGGTTATTCCGGACATTTGCCAAAAGTCGAATGAAGCTTGAAAAATAAAGGGCTCTTCTTTTGCCAAATTCAGGGTAAAATATCAGTTAGACGTTAATATTCTTTAAAATTTATAAAATCCCGAACCTTAAATATCGGAAAGTAAGATCGAGCATTTTATTAAAAGTCTTAGGGCGGTTTCACCATGCACGCCGATATTATAGGTACCGATGTCGGGCATCCCTTTCACACAAGCCGATATTCTCAGAAAAAATGAAATTGGCAAAGATATCTCCAATGTTTAAAAATTGTCAAAAAAGTGATCCTAATAATTATACACCAATTTCTGTTTTACCTGTTTTATCTAAAATTTTGGAAAAAATAATGAATAAGAAATTGACAAATTTTTTAGAAAATCAAAACATGCTATTTAGTGGTCAATATGGATTTCGTAAGTCTGAAGATACAGAAATACCTGCTATTGATATTATTACTGACATTCAATTAACTATAGACAATAACAAAAGATGTTGCTTATTATCTTTAGACTTGCGAAAGGCATTTGATACTGTGAATCACGAAATTTTATTACAAAGTCTTTTCAATATTGGTATTAGAGGAAATATTTACAATTGGTTTAAAAATTATTTATATAGCAGAAAACAGTACGTTTATATTGACGATTGCTCAAGTTCTCAACAAAATATTACTTGCGGTGTTCCTCAAGGATCAATGTTAGGACCAACTTTATTCTTTATATATATAAATTCAATTTCTAAGTTAAATCTAAAAGGTAAAATCAAATTGTTTGCGGATGATACTACAATTTTATATTTTGGCGAGTCTTCTTCCAATATTTAAACTGCTATTACTAATGATTTGAAAATTATACTTTCATGGCTGCAATCCTAAAACTTTCTTTTAACTTTGAAAAGTCATCTTTCATGTTTATTTCTAAATGTGCAATTGGGAACAATATTTCACCAATAATTTTTAATGGTAACGAAATTAAGTATGAAAAATCCGTAAAGTTTTTAGGCTTATATATAGACGAAAATTTAAATTGGAGAAAACAGGTTGAAAACCTTCGAAAAAGCGTATCACCACTCATTGGAATATTATTTAAAATTAGAGATTATACTTATACCTTTAATAAATTTAAAAATATTTATTATTCATTAGTTTATTCAAAATTTCAATATTTAATATCAGTTTGGGGATCTGCATGTGCCACAATATTAAACCCTTTAAAAAGACTACAAAACAAAATTATAAAATGTATTCATAAACTAAATTTTTTGGAACCGACAATAAATTTATATAAACCAAGAGGATATCTAGTTCTGAATAGTTTATATAAATTAAAAATCAGTATACTAATTCATGCAATTAATAATCAAAATAAAAAATCTTGTATCAAATTTGTAAAATTAACTGATATACACAATCATAATACCAGAAATATATGGATATTTCTAAAGCCTTTGATCGTGTTGGCATCAGGGACTTCTAAGTAAACTGCGCTCCTATGGTATGCCCAGTCGATTCTGTGCATGGTTGTCTAGCTTTCTTAAGGACCGCTCTCTGCAAGTCACGATGGACGGATTTCTCTAAGACACCTTCTCTCTCTTCTTACTACATTACACACCTTCCTCGTTCACATTAATGACCTTCTAGTGAAAACGAAAAATCCGATATTTAGTTTTGCTGACGATAGCACACTTATCTCATCTTTCTTTTTGAATACAGAAACACCGGCTGCCGACGCACATCTTCGCAGACAGCATGAAGTATCACGTCTCAACAAAGACCTGGAAGAAATTTTTGCTTGGGGTGACAGTAACCAAGTCGAATTTAACGCAAAAAAAAACCCAGGCAGCAGATTTCTCTAAAAAGGTTAACATTACAGAACTGGATATAGTCATGGACGGACACGCAATCCCACTGGCTTTATCTATTACCACGTTGTGTCAATCGCCAAGATAGCTTCTCAGAAACTTGGTGTACTCTTCCGAACCAGAAAGTTGTACACACCTCAACAACTTTTGACACTATACAAAGCCCAGATTCGACCATCACTAGAGTACTCAGCTCTGCACCCAAACATACTCTTCAGGTACTGGATTCCATCGAAAGGAGGGCCATTCGTCTGATTGGAGACCACGAGCTGACGATGAACCTCGACAGCCTAGAACATCGAAGGCAGGTTGGGGATTTGACTCTTTTACAGATATTTTCATGGAAAGTGCTCGGCTGACCTTGCCCTCTTAATTCCGCCCAGAGGGGCGAATCGCAGAAATACACGACGAACCACTGCCGCCCATCCATATGTGGTTAAGCTTAGTACTCCTCGAACTTCATTATTTAAGAATTATTTCATCTGGAGGACATCATCCTTATGGAACGACCTTCCCGAGGTCGTATTTCCAAACGAATATAACCTCCAACGATTCAAAACCAACGTGCCCTAAAGGATTTTTCCTATAGTTCTGGTGTTTGATCATAAAGAAAAATGCTGCAATAATGACCGAAAGAGGTGAGAAAGACTGTTTGTATTCGTTGCGTCAGCTAGAAATCTACATTTTTCTGTCTGGAGTTTACAACAGTCTATTTTTTAGTACCACTACAGACGAGCAAACCCGATCAAAGACGACCGTAAATACACGCGAGTTAAAAACAATGTATTTCAGCAGCGAGCGCACAATTTCACACAATTTGATTAGAAAGAGCAATTTGTTGAAATTTTAAACTTTGTACGTTTTACTCAGCGATTTGATTAATTTTTAGCAGTTGCACTGCCGAGCTGAATTTCCAAATGTCACTTAACTTAAAAAGTTCTAATAATTTGACTCGTTTACCATAAGCAATTTTAGAATATAACAAATCTAATACGACTAGTTGCAAAATGCCTTTTAAAGTGATATACAGGGTGACAATTTTAAAACTTGAAATGGCCATATATTAGAAACGAAAAACTGAAGAAAAAAACGCAAAAAACAGTTTCTATAAAACGAAGGGGGGACAAAAACGAGCGTATTAGCCCACCCCTATCTGCAACCCCTTGGACAGGGTGAGATAAACCCTTAAAATCTTAAATAGAAAGGGGGGGGGGTCGAGTGATACATCATTTTGAAGCTCTTGAAAAATGCTTTCCAATGGTACCATAGAAAGGTACATTTCAGGAAATTCTTCTCTGTTTATTGAGGAAAACAATAAATGAAAAGACAATTTTGAAATTTTTTATTATTAGTTAATTAAATGTTCAAAATGATTGCTACCAATATCCTGGCATATTAAGAGATATCTCTTAAGAATTCTAAACAGTTTAAGCCTCGGTATTTCGTTTTGGTTTATTTGCTATTTTTTTTTGTCGAAAAAAAAAATGTGTTTATAAATATTCGCATTTTATTATCACAGAATTTACCTTAAAGGTAACTTCTACTAGTATTATTATTTTAAGAACAGTTAACTTTCGGTTCAGTTTAAACGAAAAGCAGCACTTCTTATCTTAAGTGGATTGGAAGAAGAGGTCCTGTTGAATGGCCACCTAGATCCCCGGACCTAACACCTGTTGACTTCTTTTTGTGGGGTCACCTAAAATCTGTGGTTTTTAAAACGCAACCTGAGTCACTAGAGCAACTTCAGCATAGAATAGTTCAGGAATGCCGTGCTATATCCAGAGAAACCTTTGCAAATGTACGTGAAGAATTTGAAAGTAGGCTTTATTATTGTCTTCAAAACAACGGAAATCATTTTGAACATTTAATTAACTAATAATAAAAAATTTCAAAATTGTCTTTTCATTTATTGTTTTTCTTAATAAACAGAGAAGAATTTCCTGAAATGTACCATTCTATGGTACCATTGGAAAGCATTTTTCAAGAGCTTCAAAATGATGTATCACTCGACCCCCCTTTCTATTTAAGATTTTAAGGGTTTATCTCACCCTGTCCAAGGGGTTGCAGATAGGGGTGGGCTAATACGCTTGTTTTTGTTCCCCCTTCGTTTTATAGAAACTGTTTTTTGCGTTTTTTTCTTCAGTTTTTCGTTTCTAATATGTGGCCATTTCAAGTTTTTAAATTGTCACCCTGTATATTTAATTTGTATTACAATGAAAACATCTTATAATTTTTATTACAATCCTCCAACGATTCAAGGCCAACGTGAGTTGCTTTATTCTTACACGCATCACTCTTAGAGTGCCTTAAAGGATTTTTTCTATAGTGCTTGTGCTTGGTCATAAAAAAAATTACTCTGCAACGTCTAGGTCATAAACCAACATTTTTAGTTCACTGAAAAGAAGAATGTTTACCTCTACATAAGAACTAGGTATTTACTAAATTTTATATTAGGTTTCCGAGATTTTGAATATTCGATATACCTCTTTGCAGAAACTGTCTGTTCTCTAAAATTTATAACACTACTTCTTATAAAAATGTTTAAACCAACTGTATTAAATCATGTCTCTAAAAGCTTTACATTGCTACAAGTTACTAAAAAAAAAATCATGGCTTTAGATGTTACTTTTTAAAGGAGTAGAGAAGCTTTGTATTTCATTTTACCTGCTGTTTTACAATTTTCGAGTTTTTTCCGCTTTTTGAGCCGTCATGAAAACGCCTTTCGTCGTTTAAATTTCTAAAAAGTACGGCCGATTTTATGGCGGCATGTACCAAATGAAACATAATGTAAAAACACTTTAATGTTAACAATAAATGCAGTAGGTAAAATATTTAGTATTTTTTTAAGTTACAATAATAATATTTGATATAGTATCAGTGGCGACTTGTGACCTATGATAGAGGAGGTTCACAAGTATGGTGAAATAATTTTTAAAATTTTATATTTGTGTAACGACCAATTACTTTTTAGGCGTTTTAAATGTAGGAAGAAAAAAAGTAATAAGAAAATGCGTTAGGTAAAACATTTTTTTATTTATTTTTTTATTTTACACAAGGAAATACAACTTTTGGAAAATAAGAAAGGTTTTCTTAGTGTGTATAGCTGTCGGATATAAACGTCGTCGCATGCAACCCTCGTAACAATATTTATACAGTCCACTACTAATACTACTAAAGCCATCTACGAGCTATCAAGAAAACCGAATGATGTTTAATACTACTACCGCCATCTACGAATTATCAAGAAAACCGAATGATGTCTAATACCACTACGCCATCTACGGGCTACGTCATTAGGCGCAACCAAGACGAGAATAATAGTTAACTGTTTTATGATGAGAACGAATCGGGCCACGAGACTGACAAGTTGGCATTCTTCATATTTTCAGTGTTTTTTAGTTTAAATCCTTAAATAAAATGGTTTAAAATCATATCGATTATATTTTATCGAAATACACAACATTTATCGACCCTATACAATAGTGCTTAAACGTAAAGTCTTCTTCGGTTCTTAATTGTAGAAAATTGATCAATAACAGCCTCATTAAGTTTGGAATACCCTCTATAAATTTTTTATCATATATTTCATTTTTAAACTTTCTAGATTTACCTTTTGTGGTCTGCGTTAAATGAATTTCGGGTTTAGGTGTTCCCGCATTCTTCACTTCAATTTTTCGCTCCAAACTCAAAGAGCTAAAGTTATTTCTTAAATAGTCCATCGTCAACTATTCATTTTAACTTAATAAATATATAATATTAAAATATTAAAACATACACGCTCGAATTTCTAACTAGATGCATGAACAGATAACAGCGCGGTGCACACATAAACTGCGCGACTTTTCCATGTTAAATCGCCATAGCCCAGCTATCCCCCGCTGCCACCCGTCACTGTTACTACAGAGAAACTGCACTACTTAATCGCACGTGCGAGCAAGTCTCGTCATAATCGTTATTTATCTCGACCGAGGCACGGTTGCCGGATCTATACAGTTTGTTTTGACGGGATGATAAAATATTAGGGAGGGTCGAACATTTTTAGTTTGACGGTACGATAAAATATTAGGTCGGACTTTATACGATAAATAATATTCAATGAATATAAATTAAAAAATTTTATTCGTTTTGTTTTGGGGGTGCACGTGCACATGTGCTCCTGTGGAAGAACCGCCACTGTGTAGTATACAACAAGAACCGTTTTAAACCAAAAATGTACTTGAAATTAATTGAAATTAATTATGTATAATTGACATGTTTTAATTTCTAGCAGAGAACTAATTATTCATTTTTAACAAGGAACAAAATTTAGAACGAAATTTAATGCTATGTCATACTAAGCTTATGCAAGGTGTAATTTTTTCTCGTTAAAAATTGCAGTATTAACCTGACACTGGCCAGGTAATTAGGGTAATTTGCCTGGTTTCATGCAACAGAAAATAATCGTCGTGCTTTTTACCGGTAAATTAGTTCTTCATTTTTATATTCACGTTATTTTAACATGAAGAATAAAATAAATAGTCACAAGAAATCCCATAACTGGGGCGTTTTCGAAAATAAAAGATACAAACTTAATGGTCCACGAAAACATCAATTTTCATTATTCGAATGAATTTCTTTACATCAACATTAGACCGAACATCCCATAAATAAATCTTACAGTCTTTAAAGATGTCTGATGGTGGAAAAAATAAATAAAATAATAATCCAAATTTAATTTTTATATCTTTATTACAG
Organism: Barypeithes pellucidus; assembly: GCA_963991005.1. NCBI lineage: Eukaryota > Metazoa > Arthropoda > Insecta > Coleoptera > Curculionidae > Barypeithes > Barypeithes pellucidus. The sequence continues at coordinate 18,468,291 of OZ022566.1, forward strand.
AAAAATATTATTGCTACGAGTGGATATAGTTTTGTTAGCATTATAAATAATAAAGACATTTGTTACGATTGTACAAAATGCTTGTTGCTAAGGCTTTAGCAATATATTACAGATACCTTAACATAATTTTCATTTTGAAGAATCGCCTCATGGGAAAGCACTACTTAATTTTTTTACAAAATGTATTACAAGGGCTAGTATAGGATGTACATGTACTTGTACAAAATAAAAGTCGATACTCGGGATGCAGGAGTATTAAAGGATGTACATGTACATGTACACAGTCGACACTTGGTATGTACTAAGTCGGAGTATTAGAAATACTACAGCTAATGCATGACTACAGAAATACATGAAGCACGATATGTGATTACAAACACCTTCTCCAATGTATTTTATATTTATTATATACAATATACTTATATATGGAATACAAACAACTTTTTCCATGGGCATTTTTTAGTACAAGACAGAGAAAAATAGTATTTCCTGGAAAAAAACTTGATTTCCACACGGTTCTGATTTTGTCTTTCTCATGGTGATTATTGGTGAAGGATGGGCCTTAATAAAAAAATGTGTCGGACAAAAGATGTTTATTTTTGGTCGGAGAACACGATACGCCAATAAAAAATATGGGGTTCCATTTGAAAGTCTTAACTTACCCCCACCCGCGCCAGGGGGTTGAGGGGGTGGTTTAAATTGCAAACTATTCTTCGTTCAAAACCAAACAACTTTTTCCCCAGACATTTTCCGCTGCAATGCGATGCACCGGAGTTATTCCCGGGTACCGACCATTTTTCAACACCGTGTATATCTATATACATACAACTTAGAAGGCCTAATGAAGTTCCGTATTTCTTTTATTTTTGCGATATACAGTGCTATACAGTCAGCGGCTAAATAAGTTATGATTTAAACTGAGCCAAATGCGAAGCACGAAATAGAAGCAAATGATCCTATAAATTGTCCTAGCTGGAAGATAAACCGTCTATAAAACTTTAGTTATAGATATTTTTATAATAACGCAATTCAGTGGTTCCTGCAAACGAGTAAAATATCATATTATTTATTTTAAATATATCGTGTTTTTTTAATTCTCTTAATAAAAATAATTTCTTGCTAAAAATGCATCTTTCATGGTTCGTAAATAAACATTTACCGCAGAATGTATAAAGGCCAATTTTATTACTTAAGTGAATATTTAAGGACCACCCTAAAATCCTTTTACCCTATATTTTTAGATGTCATAACAAAATAAATGGATACAGACCAGCATAAAATGATTGATTTTAATCTGTAACATAGGTCTACCGGACCTAGGAATGGATACTCGAATTTTAAGGTCACGTGATCATTTATCAGATGTTATACCCACATTTAGGAAGAAAAATTTCTTTTTTCTATTAAGATTTTATGTTGTATATGAATTACCCTATATATTATATTTTTTTAGAATCTAGGTAAAAATCTAGAACAGTTTTCTATATAATATCATATACCTATCTTGAAGAGTTTTTGAATTATAAATAATCTTGTGATTCTTTAACGCCGTATCGGCACCTGAAAAGAAAATCATATCTTTCTAGCGGTTACAGCTAGAACGCTGAAATTTTGACAATAGTTTCACAAGACCACTAAAATTTTATAATTTTAAACAGTTTTTAATTAGTTTTATACAAGGCGTCTCCATAACAATATTTCTGAGGGAGATGAATTATTGCAAAAATCTTCTTTTTTTTTAAATGGGATACCCTGTATTTGATATGTTTTACTATTGAAGGATTAAAAATATATTTTTTGGTAGTTAGCTGTGGAATGGATTCATAGGAACAAAATAATGAAAAATTCATTTGACGTTATGTCTGTGTTGTTAAAATAGCTAATAACTAAACTGTTAAAAATTCCCTTCGTTGGCTCTTAAACATTCAATTCAATTGTGGTGATAACATTTGTCACCTTTTTCATTTCTTCCCCTTCTAGAAACCCCAGAGCTGTTCTTACTCGATTTTCTAAATCTTCCCTTGTTGTGACGGGTGTCTTATATACTATTTCTTTAATCATAGATAAAAATCTAGGGGGGTAAAATCCGGAGACCTTGGGGGCCATTTCCATTTTTGGGAGTCATAGGAGCTGCATCAGGATGAAGTTCATTAATTTTTCTGCAAGTTCTAGATAAAACTCTACCCCATGAATATAAAACAAACTTAAAATATCTAAGCTCGAATAATGTGAATTAGCCATTTTTATTACAATAACACAGCCATAACGTCAAATGGATTTTGTTTCTATGAATCCATTCCACAGCCAACTACCAAAAAAAATATTTTTATAAGATAATTTTTAGATTTCCCAAGTTACGTATAATTCAAAAACTCTTAAAGATAGGTATATGATATTATACATAAAACTATTCTAGATTTTTACCTAGATTCCAAAAAAAATATAATATATAGGGTAATTCATTTAAAATTCCGAAGTTGCCACCACTTTCGGTATGATCCGGCAACACCGCACCATACAAAATATTTTATGAACGTAGAAAACCATCTCTTATAGTCACAGCCAAGTTTTCAAAATAAAATCTCATTTAGTTCTCGAGATACTTCTAATAGGCCACTTTACGTGGTGTACCCTGTATAATCGTGGTATAGTTTCAATAAGATATACATTTTTTTGTGATTAAACACAAACACTATAGGACAAATCCTTTAAGGCACTCTGGGAGTGGTGCGTCTGCGTATAAAGCTAGTCACGAGGTTATATTCGTTGGGAAAAGGTCGTTTCATAAGGATGACGTTCTCCAGATGAAGGAATTCTTAAAAAATTAAGTTCGAGGAATACTAAGTTGAACGACATAAGGATGGGCGGTTGCCGGCGGCAGTGGCTCGTCGTGCAATTCTGCTGTTCGTCGCTCTAGGTGGAACTAAGCTGGCAATATCAGACGATCATTTGCCATGAAAATCTTTGTAAAATGTCATGTGTATAGCAGCTGTTTTGGTGCAAGAATGAGATGCAACTTTGCCAAGAAACTAATGCCGCTAGAAGCATTGTTCCAAATTAATTATACCCTTGAAACATAAAATGTTTGTTCCAGAAACAAGGTAAAATTTTAAAGAATTAAATCGAGAATGCATGGAACATTCTAGGGGAGAGGATTAAACGAAACGCTAATGAAAAAATTAATTAAACCGTGGAAATATGGTAAATTTTTAAAGGGATTTCCGTGTCCCAATTAACACATCTCTGTATAAGACGATATCGTTTAAAAATAAAGCTAGTTCGATTATTTCGGTGCTCGTATAATCTGTGTAGCTACGATAAAATCTGTACTTTATCCTTGCGACAACTAAAATAGATGAGATTTATGTCACAAAATGTAAAAGTAAACTAAAACGTTTCCGGAAGCAATTCTCCGACAATTTCCTGGAGTGGACGACATTTTTATAGGGCCTATCTCATTTATAATTTAAAAAGGTGTATTATTGCTATTACCTAGTTCGACGTTTTATTAGCTATAAACCTCTTTGTCTTATTTCGTCTTCGATCACATCGAGTGGCAATTTTAGAAGACATTCTTTTTGTTCCGAGACGCTTTCAGCGACCGTTTTCAAAGTAGTTTCCTCAATGATGATGTTACAGTATTTTGTTTTGACTCAAATAAACCCATCAAAGGCTATTACTGAAATAGGATTCTTTTTTTGCTTCCTCGATATAGGAAAATGTCGGAAACTTTTTGACATGTTTGATGATTCGTTGTAACTTTAGCCCGACTACTCAGAATGGGAAAGAACTTAATATTAAGTGGTATTTATATAGAGTATAATCTAAATTTATATAATAAACTATAGTTAAGATAGAACCAAATATATGTGTGTCATATGTATTTTCATTTACGTAGGTAGGAGCATATGCGTCGTCTATAAGGGGCAAGAGGGGGCAGCTGCTCCCCCCCCCCCAATATCACATCAAAAAACTTTTAGTTCGTTCGCGGAAAAGGTAGATAGTTCGTTTGTTTTTTCTATTTTTTCTTAAATTTGATAGTTGCTATTGAATCGGCGTTCGTCCCACATTATGTGGTTCATTTTAAACATAGCGGGCTTTTTAGCATGCGTGGTTGTCGCCCATTGTCAAAATTATACATCAATAATCTTTTATTTCGTGCGGAAAAGATAGTATGTTTTTTCTAATTTTTCTCAAATTTGGTACGTATTTTTAAAGTCTAAAGTAAATTTGACATTCGAGGCGATGCATAGTCGGATATTGTTTCTTCAAAAATATTTATCTTCATCGAAGCTAAGCCAAACGAAGAAAAATTCTAATATAGCGGATCCGAAGCTGCTATACAGTGTGTCTACTTAAGTTGCAACCATGTGGAGAACTTTTTTATTATTGATTTTATGAAAAAAAGTTGTTCTTCATAAAAGTTCTGCATGGTCTAAAACTCAAAATGCAACCTTCAGTTATCAAAATTTCCCAGTCATATACGAGGTATAGCAAAAATTACGGATTTTGCTCAAGAGTAAAGTACCTTTATTTTTGACAATAAAGAAGAATGTTATGAAGAAAGGTTATTTTAAATTAAAAGTTATATTCAAATATGCAATTACAGTTATTTAGAATGAAAATTTAGGTTTTGTGATTATTTACTAATCATTCCGTATTAATTATTCTGGCTTGATACAATTTAACGTAATCTAGGATGCACTGACAAGAAATATTTGACACGAAATGTTATAGTTCGTTGGTATTTATAAAATACATGAGAAATGGCAGCTTTCCTAAGTTGTGAAGAAAAATAGAAATTGTTTTAATAATTAATACGGAATGATTATAAAACCTACATTTTCATGCTAAATAACTGTAATTGCATATTTAAATATAACTTTTAATTCAAAATAACTTTTCTTCATAACATTCTTCTGTATTGTCAAAAATAAAGGTACTTTACTCTTGAGCAAAATTCGTAATTTCTGATATACCTTCTATATGACTGGGAAATCTTGATAACTGAAAGTTGCATTTCCAGTTTTAGACCATGCAGAACTTTTTATGAAGAATAACTTTTTTTCAGAAAACCAATGATAACAAAGTTTTCCATATGATTCCAACTTAAGTAGACACACTGTGTAAACAAATTTATAAATTAATTTTTGGCATCGTTATTAATTAAATTAAAATTAGACTTTCGGACATCAGTGGATTAAATTTTGTCGATTTATTGACCAAAAATAATTTTTAATCCTATTCACATTGCAAGAACTATTTGACATTGAAGCAATTTACGATGAAGTTATTGCATATTTGGCATTACAACCGTAGAATACCTTTAAAATACAAATAAGCATACTAATCAATGTTACTTAAAATAAATTGGTATGGAGTTATTTTTTGGTTTGGTTTCCGCTGTCTCTTTTTGTATATAGCTCGTAAAAATCGGGATCATTTTAAAAATACTGAAAAATCCTCAAAAAGAACTGTTTTTACTAATTACTGCTTTCAATCTTCATAAATAGATGTACAGTGTATGTCTCAGGCTAAGCGGACTTATAGGTGTAATGACAATAAAATTTTCGATAACCCGCTTATCCTGGGACACACTGTAGAAAGTAACTTTTACAAACATGGTTACGAACTTTATTACTACATTCTTAATATGCATATTTATTTGAACACAGCATATCCTGATAAATTATGCAGCCAAACGAAACTAAACTAAGTTTAATCCAGAAACAATCACAGTCATAAAATGAATTTAAAACTTTTATTTTAATTGTTTTTAATTGCTAGGAATAAATTTCTAGGATAAATCCTAAGTTACTTGAAAGTTTTACTAAGACTTTCAATGAAGTACTACAAACAAACCTTATTATATGTTTTAGTGAAATATTAAAAAAGTTTATAATCTTTGGTGCGGTGAAGAGATGAGAGAGAATATATTTTATATTTATATATTGCATATTTAAACTAAAGGTAAATATAAGTTTAATGAATACGTATACCATGTTCCGCATTATGTGTGGATTTGTAACTACGTCTGACTTTTTGCCCACATGAATAAATGGCATGTCCAAACTTTACAAACATGTTTTGTTTAAATACTTCTTGTATAATGTCACTAAAGTTAATTCAAACCTTGTTGCACAATAAATCCTTCCATTAAAAATGTAAGTTGGCATTTGACAATTTTAGGTCTGCGTTAAATGAATTTCGGGTTTAGGTGTTCCCGCATTCTTCACTTCAATTTTTTGCTCCAAACTCAAAGGACTAAAGTTATTTCTTAAATAGTCCACCGTCAACTATTCACTTTAACTTAATAAATATATAATATTAAAATATTAAAACATACACGCTCGAATTTCTAACTAGATGCACGAACAGACAACTTTTCCATGTTAAATCGCCATAGCCCAGCTATCCCCCGCTGCCACCCGCCACCTGTTCCTACAGAGAAACTGCACTACTTAATCGCACGTGCGAGCAAATCTCGTCATAATCGTCATTTACCTCGACCGAGGCACGGTTGCCGGATCTATACAGTTTGGTTTGACGGGATGATAAAATATTAAGGAGGGTCGGACTTTTTTAGTTTGACGGTACGATAAAATATTAGGGAGCGTCGGACTTTATACGATAAATAATATTCAAAGAATATAAATTAATATTTTTTATTCGTTTTGTTTTGAGGGTGCACGTGCGCATGTGCTCCTGTGGAAGAACCGCCACTGCCTATATCACAATAGTATATTAAAGTACAAGCATCATATTTTAGCACGCATCCATGTTAGAGCCTTGCGGCGAGTTTTCTAAGGGGACAGATGCTATAATATACTCTATTTTTTATCTTCTTTAATAAAGGAATCCATATTTAAATAAAAAATATATGCATCAAATTATTTATCTATGTCCGCGAGAATTGTAAGCGTTTTTAAATAATTAAACAATATGAAGAAAGATGATTTTAGCTCCTCCTGAGTTAAGGGAAATTGTAAAGCTTTAAATTCATAGTTCTGAGTTCAGTTTTAAAAAGAAATTAAACTTGTGAGTGTGAGGGTAGTTTAGTAATTGTCTCTGCAATCAAATATACATACATCCTTTACATGAAACGATATAGAAGTGGCTGTGATATGAAACCAAAATAGAAAAAGTTATTTTTTAAGTCGCTTTTGGGTATTATATTACTAAAGATACCTCCCAAACCATATGCTTATTTCATAAAAAAAACTTTAAGGTATTGAGGCGCGTTTAATTATAATTTTATTGTTCAAAATTCCGATTTTTCTTTGACTTAGTAATGTTTTTGAAGCGGGCGATCTAATTGAAAGTCACTTCTTGCGACCCTTGCTGATGCCGCTTATACTGAATATAAAATACGCATATTTGTTTTCATGTAATATGCACGTAAAAAATTCCTGTTTTCCTTTAAAATTGTCTTTTATGATATTACCTGCTATTTTAAGAAACAATAACCCACCGCCCGGTGACATGTACAGGGTAACACAAAAGTACTTTATAAAATTCATATGTATTTTCTTAATTCATTTATTATAAATACAATTAACTTAAAATGGTTTTTAATTTTTTTTTATAATATATTTAGATGTCGGGGGTGGGGGGCTTATTAAAAGTTTCAACCTATCAACCCCGGTAGTCCACGAGTTATCCGGCCGGGTTACCGACGTGAATGGGATGATAAGGATGGGGGATGATACATTGTTCAATCTTCCCTTTGTTTGCATGATACCGAGTACCGAGCGCTTTAACCAAGGGGCCGCTGTTTGTTTTATTTATAGTGTATATGTATACGAGTGAGTACCTACTTTAGTCTATTGGGAATTTCTCAATATTCTTCCAAACTTAAAAAGCCTTAATAAATTAGGCTCGATTAGTATCTACCTATAGCTTGGTTCGGTTTTTGGACAAGCTCTTTAATGGCTCCCCACAAGATACTACAGTGAAACCTCTCGTAACGGACACCTCTAATAAGCGGAAGTCCGGAACTAGGTATATCAAATTCCATGAACATCAACCTCTCTTGGGCGGACTCTCCTTTGTGCGGACGCGGACAGGCTGTTTTCAAACAAAGAGTGCGAAAACCCTCCCTTAAACGGACAAAAAACTTTTAAAAGTATTTGGGAGACGAATAAGTACGGTGAAAAACTCTCTGAAGACAGACCGGCAACCAATCGCGTATGCGTGGCAGAGCAAAAGGACTTCGCCGAATGAAAGTATGTGTGACTCTCCGACAGAGGTCCGCCGTTTATTTATGAGTTGTTAAAATCGTAAACAATGGCAGAAAAATGTCGCGTTTTGAGTCTGAAAGAGAATATTGATGTTGTGGATGTTTGTAATTTGATAACAATAATTTGGGCGAGTTCATTAACATTGATAGCAATGTGCTATTAGAAGATGATAGTGACCCCATTCCTACCGATTATGTAGTCCAAACTGAAACCACATCACTATCTGACGATTTTGATGAAGAAGTTGGAATGCAGTAATCAAACATATGTCACCAATTATCAACAAGCCATTAGTATGGTAAAGGAATTATAAGAGTATGCAAAGAATAGAGGTGTCTCTACAACAATGGAATTGTTATCAGACTTGGAATTACATTTTCTAGATTGCAAGTATGAAACGCAAACACGCCAAACTACGTTATTAGATTTTTTTAGTACTACATCCTAACTAAAACTAGTGTATTTTTGTTATGTTATGTTTATGTGTACATACATACATATACATAGTAATAATTTTGCATTTACATATTACATAATAACAAATTTCCCACACGTCTATTAGGCGGACGCATTTATACGGTCTGCCTAAGAAAGGTTTCACTGTATTTGATAATTGGGGATTATGGTCGCGTGGGGTAGGGGGTTCAAGACAAGAACCTCAATAAATTACAAAAAAAACCTAAATTACTTGACGTGTTTAATCGTTTTATTCACAAAAAAAATCATTAGGGAAATATGACTTATATGTGGAACGTCTAAGAAGCCCTGTATACATGTGTCTAAAACACATCGATCTGTTTCCTTTTAATTTGACTTCCAATAAAAAATATATATAAGCCAAAATGCGTATAAAATGGAAAACGCTGCTTTCAAAATGCTACGAGAGTTTTACGAATTTAAAAAAATTCGGGGTAGAGAACAAATGTTATTATAATGGTAAGTCATGGAAGAATAAGGGGAAAAATCGTATCAACCGAATAAGGGTAGCACGAAATATTATCATTCGGGGACACATTGTGCCAAAACGTGTTCTGTATATACATATTAAAAACAGGGATGTCGATCATCGTATACAAATTCAGACACATGAAAAACATTAATAAATATTGCAAAACCCGCTTTAAAATACTTTCCTACATTTTGGGTAACGTATTTATAAGAAAGAATTTTTCTGTCGCCTTTCAAATGTAAAACGCATGCAGAAGGTCCTATCAGATTTTTTAAAATCTTTCGTTGTAGTAGGTTTTGGGTCATAATATACATAGACGCTATAATAGTTATTTTGGCCTTCTATGTTGTCTGAATACCTGATTAACTACTAAAATTATAGTCAAATATATTTTTATATGCCCCTATTTATCTATTAAGTATCCCTTTAGTTTGCGAAATAACCCAGTTTACTTTTTAAGTTAAAAGTAAGGCTCGCTCATTTACGATATTCCAGGGGGTTGGTTTTTAATTAAATCTGAAACTTTGTTGCCGCGAAAAATTTTTAATAACACCGTGTGCTTCACTAAAGTATGTTTAATCGCCGTCCTCGGCTTTTGGATTTAACTAAATGAGAAAATAATTTCCTTAAACGTTTTAATGTATTTATCAATCTGACTTTAGCGAGGCCTATTAACACAATTATAAATTGTAAAGGCATCCTATAATATTGATATTCACACACAAAATCACTGGGAGTAGCGGAAAGAATTAATTATTTAAATGGGTCACCCTATACAGGGTGTTATGGAAATGACGTATTATATTTAAATGGGTGACTCCTGGGGTGTCCTGGAGAAGCACTACATATATTTTTTTTAAATCGAACGTTTAAAAAGTGGGGTAATTCACCCCTAAACCCACACACAACTCCTCGGCACATTCATATATGAACATATTACATTACCCAGCTGGATAATCAACGGATGTTCAGGCACAATGCTGCCAAACTATTTAAAAGTGTAAAACTTTATTTTCTTATAAAAATAAATATTTAGCTTAATTAGAAAGTAAATCCAGAACGCGATTAAGGAATCCAGGGCACAGACACCTTCAGTTCTTTTTTCTATGGGAAAAACTTTATGCTCATCACGTGTCCTGATGATAGTGTAGGAGTACATAATAAGTTTATCACTAAACCTCATTCGGCCTCTTATTTCCAATCTCGGAATATAACCGGCATAAAGTCGAAAGAAAAAAACACAGTGAAATAGAACAAATTGCACTAAATCACTTAAAGAAACACACAGACACCCACGAGTTTCAAATTCGTTTTTTTGAAGATATGCACCTATTATCAGATTACACGAAAGCACTAAACACTAACGCATAATTACACTTTAAAATAACACTACCGCTCACATAGAACAAGAGCACTTAATCATTTCGCAATAGAAATAATAAAAGCGCTATTTTCTATGGGCCATTAACCCTTTACTAAAGATAAAATGAAACAATTATGTTAAAAATTGACAGGAACAACCCTTTGAAATAAATGGTCTAGTCCACCTTGGGCTTTCTTTCCGAGAATTCTCCGCTAGTAGAGCCAGCGCGGTTGCCATCTCCGAGACTATAATTATACAGGAACATTTATTATAGAAGGAAATTAGGCAGTTTATGAATGTAACCTTATGAAACATCGAAAGTAGCAACGGTGTATTTTTCGATAGACAACAGACACGTGAAGATATTAACAGGTTCAAAGGTTAGTTTCAACATTTTTAGATGTCGAATACCATTGTATAAAAGAATTATATTATTTCCCAGACTACCAGCTGATAAAATCTTATACAATAAGGGTTTGTTCGGGTTTGTTCGGGTTAGCACTTTAAAATACTAATTCAGATTGAATGGTACTTAGATGTGTTCACGAAATGCGCGATGTGAATTTATGTGACTTTGTTTAGGTGTTTTGTGACGGTTCTTGTTCGGTTACCTGGTGGTTTCTTATAAATTAAATTGGTTTTAAATAAGGCCGAAAAGGTGGCATTTTAGTTGTTCAGATCCGACGGGTGTCGTTCGAATTGAACAAGTGAGAACATAACTGACCATTATAAACTCCGCGGTGGTTTGTTCGAGTCAGTTCAAGTTTATAAATCAGAGATTGTTTCCCAGTGAACTGAACTGAACGTAAAAGTTTATAATAATGTACCCTGAAAAATAAACAACTTGAAGTCTGTCAAACGTTTGTTGATTTTCTAAAGAGTTTACCCTGAAGATATGACAACACTGTTCAAGATTCACTCACGTTTTTCGCCATATGTTCTTTAGTTTACCTTCCTGGCACGGGCACCACGTGGTAATTTTTGGTTTGACATAAGGTCATGTATTAAATTAAAGCGCCATTTTTGGATATTTTTCTTCAATTTATTTTCATCTCAGGAATTGCCGGTTTAAATATAATACGTCATTTCCATAACACCCTGTATGTTATTTAATAATGTAATTTCGTTTTTAACAGGCTTCTCAGAAATAACTAATATTATATTTTTAGTCTTAACGTTATGGCGTATATTAAGGAGGCATAGAAAATTTCTAATCGTTGTTCCACAAAAAGTAGCACAGTGCTGCGAAAACCGCATCCTTCTATCTTTACTAATAAAGGAGATCACCCGTAAAGCCATCGAAAAACGGACACCCTGTACTTGTTCTACAGTATATGGTCCAAATAGAATCTTAAAATGAATACATTATTTAGTGTTTCGTCAAATTTGATAATGTTGTTAATAAAATATAACAAATTTTATCAATTTATCTACTTAACTTTTATTGCTCATCGAGTATAATTTTAACATCAGCTACACGCAGTCTTTATTGGCAAAGGCTGTTTCCCAATGATTCAGCTGTATTTTGAGTGACGTCCCCATCTATCTCTATTTGAACGTCACGACGCATTTCGCAATGCGATAAACAACTGTTATCATGCTAATGGAAAATAATCGGAAAAGTACGCATGAATAATTGAATAAGATGGTTTAAAATAAATATTGAGCAACAAAAAATCCTACAGCGATATAATACAAAGAATAAAAGAAGAATTTCCAACAACGGATCTGGTGGCTCTAGGGGTATAGTAACAGTCACTTTAGATCGATTCGCACTCAGAGTATTTTAGTGGTATAAGTCATGGCGTTACTATCCGGTGTAATGCAAAAAATAGCACAGAGTAAAATACAGGGTGTCTTTTTAAAACCCGAACACCATTTTTTCTCGCTTGCATTTTTTTGATTTCGACCTCCTCAGATGATTTTCGTAGTTTGAAGGTGAAATCGAATGGCGCAGGTTTTTTTCAACTGCGTTTTTTTCAACAAGGTTTTGTATTTTTTGTGTGAATCGGGATGCAGTGGGATCGTCAGAACACCCTGCTCCTTATTGAAAAATATAGGCAAAGAGCAAATCTTAACACTGTTAAGACGAATGGTGGAACACCCGCGAACCGAGCATTCGACGCGGGCATTCGGGTGATGAAGAGAACGGATTGCTGTAATGTAACATTCGTAGCGAGCCTCGTAACATGTTACATTACACCGAAATGTTACAAGTCAGTCGCCGGCTTTATACATTTTATCTTCGTTCATCTCAAAATAACATGAAATTTCGCCGCCAAATTCCATTAAAACCACTAGCGCTCCAGGAATAGGTATATAGTAAATTCAATTAAGGGTTATTTTGTCCTATCAGCAAATTCACACTTGAAGTTTTCGGAGTTTATCGGCCAAGTCAGGTCAGTGGTCATCTTTCTTGGTTAAACAACTAGTTTAAACCGTCTCGGGTATTTTACCACGGCCGGCCGGTGTTATTTATTCACTATTGATGGAACCGATAACGATACTGTCTCCTTATTGCTTTCTTTAATATCGACTGCAGTATTTCTAACATAATAATTAATAATAATTATTGTAGCAACTAGAAACGTTACCTATGGAAATAGGTTAATCTAAATTACCTTTACACCCATAACACATTAGGTTTAAGCGGGTAACCTGAATTTAAGTTCACAAATTCATATGTGCCAGGCCTTCCATAAACATGCTTTATTTGAATAAAGGTCCATTATATTTAAACTTGCTGCGACATTAATGTTTGGTGGAAAATGTGCAACGCATGAAAACAGTCACCTTTATTATACCATAAGAAATATTATTAACGTCCCGTTTATGGTTTATAATTAATCGAAATTATTTTGGTCGTTTTAGAACTCCAAAGACCTCACCTGTTGTTGAATAGTGTTTGCTTATTAATTTATTACGTTGTTTATAATTCAGGCTTAGATATAACAATATTAATATATTTAAAGTAAAAAACGGACAGGCTAAAGACGTTTAACCTTCGTAATAAATTTATTAAATATCTCCCCGTCTTAAAATTTTCGAAATATATAATGGGGCCTTTACTTATATTTTTTGTTGGCATATATTATGCAAACGAAGTATCTTTTAAGGGTCGGAAAGTGAAAGCCAAAATAATTTCATTAAAAATTCAAATCATTTAATTTTTCTCCTCCATAAGCAATGATGCATGCCAAAGAAAAAAAATATTAGCTTCTAGAATATTATAGGATATTAGTTTCTGGATATGTCAACCTGTAATTTGTAGGATATTAGTTTCTAGGTGATTATAGGATATTAGTTTCTAGATATTTCAACTTGCAGCTTGTAGAATATTAGTTTCTAGATGATTATAGGATATTAGTTTCTAGATATTTCAACTTGCAGCTTGTAGGATATTAGTTTCTAGATGATTATAGGATATTAGTTTCTAGATATTTCAACTTGTAGCTTGTAGGATATTAGTTTCTAGATATTTCAAGTTGCAGCTTGTAGGATATTAGTTTCTAGATGATTATAGGATATTAGTTTCTAGATATTTCAACTTGCAGCTTGTAGGATATTAGTTTCTAGATGATTATAGGATATTAGTTTCTAGATATTTCAACTTGCAGCTTGTAGAATATTAGTTTCTAGATGATTATAGGATATTAGTTTCTAGATATTTCAACTTGCAGCTTGTAGGATATTAGTTTCTAGATGATTATAGGATATTAGTTTCTAGATATTTCAACTTGTAGCTTGTAGGATATTAGTTTCTAGATATTTCAAGTTGCAGCTTGTAGGATATTAGTTTCTAGATGATTATAGGATATTAGTTTCTAGATATTTCAACTTGCAGCTTGTAGGATATTAGTTTCTAGATGATTATAGGATATTAGTTTCTAGATATTTCAACTTGCAGCTTGTAGAATATTAGTTTCTAGATGATTATAGGATATTAGTTTCTAGATATTTCAACTTGCAGCTTGTAGGATATTAGTTTCTAGATGATTATAGGATATTAGTTTCTAGATATTTCAACTTGTAGCTTGTAGGATATTAGTTTCTAGATATTTCAAGTTGCAGCTTGTAGGATATTAGTTTCTAGATGATTATAGGATATTAGTTTCTAGATATTTCAACTTGTAGCTTGTAGGATATTAGTTTCTAGATGATTATAGGATATTAGTTTCTAGACATTTCAACTTGCAGCTTGTAGGATATTAGTTTCTAGATGATTATAGGATATTAGTTTCTAGATATTTCAACTTGTAGCTTGTAGGATATTAGTTTCTAGATATTTCAAGTTGCAGCTTGTAGGATATTAGTTTCTAGATGATTATAGGATATTAGTTTCTAGATATTTCAACTTGCAGCTTGTAGGATATTAGTTTCTAGATGATTATAGGATATTAGTTTCTAGATATTTCAACTTGTAGCTTGTAGGATATTAGTTTCTAGATATTTCAACTTGCAGCTTGTAGGATATTAGTTTCTAGATGATTATAGGATATTAGTTTCTAGACATTTCAACTTGCAGCTTGTAGGATATTAGTTTCTAGATGATTATAGGATATTAGTTTCTAGATATTTCAACTTGTAGCTTGTAGGATATTAGTTTCTAGATGATTATAGGATATTTGTTACTAGATATTTCAACTTGTAGCTTGTATGATATTGGTAGTGGTTGGTTGGTTGGTTAAAGGCGGGGGTCGTTTTAAAGGCCCGAGCTTCTATCACTACAGCCTATCGGCTTATTGTGTACCCCGATCTTGTTGGAAGTTGTTTGCTCCTTCTATGAGGTCCAGTAACCTTCTACCAAGCTTGTCATATGGGAGGTTATCACCACGTTGTATGTTCCCGAAGATATTAATTTCTTGATGATTATAGGATATTAGTTTCTAGATATTTCAACTTGTAGCTAGTAGGATATTGGTGGTGGTTGGTTGGTTAAAGGCGGGGGTCGGTTTAAAGGCCCGAACTTCTATAACTGCAGCCTACCGGCTTATCGTGTACTCCAATCTTGTTAGAAAATGTTTGTTCCTTCTATGAGGTCCAGGAACCTTCTACCAAGCTTGTCATGTGGGAGGTCATCACCACGTTGTATGTTCCCGAAGATATTAGTTTCTAGATAATTATAGGATATTAGTTTCTAGTTGATTATAGAATATTTCCGAATTTTTGTGGGATCTTAGTTTATAGATGATTATAGGATATGTGTTTTTAGATCTTTCAACATGTAGCTTGTGGCATATTAATATACCACATACAGGGTAGTAGAAAATATGCAGGAATTGGAAAATTTTTTCACTATTATTGATTTTTTAAATTATTATTTTTAATACTTTTTCCTTATTCTGAAACTTCCAATTTCTATTTTATTTTATAAATATTAAATTTTTCATAGTGCGACCCTGTTGGGATACAATGTAGATAAGTAATACGAGTAGTTAAATGTGCAGGAAGTCCGGAACAAAGACAATTGAAAAAAAGGTAGAATAAATGGACCCCGAGGGAAATATCCAGGATTATAGCAGAAGATAATTACAAAAAGATTGTAGTTATGGGTAGGGGCAATTACAATAGACATGTTTACTAGTAACAACGTTGTCTCGGAGAAAAAATAATAATGTATAACAGTTTAATAATGCTTATTTCGTTTAGCTTCAATATCCAGGATGCTTAAATAAGAAAATGTGTTTTAACTGCGATGTAAGCTATTCTACTACATTCATCTTAATAAGATTTACTGCAAACCGTTGAAATATATTTTCTAATACGCTTCATCCATTTTTTACTAGTTGAACTTCTAAAAATAATTTTTGTGTTAATTATTAAAAACAATACCACCACAAACTTGTCTAATATTCGAAATTCTGTTTTTAATCCTAATGTAAACAATAAAAAAAATTAGGTTAAAATTATTTAGGAGCTGACAGATTTGCCCTCGTAGCTGCCTAAATATAATGGAAACTAATTGAGAAATTTATACGAAACGGCATTTTCCTCCCCCGACAATAATGATCCGAATACGTCCTTGGGGCCCGTGCCAAAAGCAGTTTATTTCCGCATCTAAGAATAAAAATACCCATTTCTAGATTTTTTTTTTGAACGTATTGTCGCACTAATTTATATAATGGCGAAAACGAACTTGTTATATTTTTGCCTTAATTTATATTACTCTGCGCGAATCGGAAGTTATTCAATTTGTTTCTGGAATTGTTTTTTTATTGTTCTGTTTTAAATAAAATAACAAGCTTACAGAAAATAATGTCACGAACAGAAATAGAAGGAAAAAATGTTTACAAATAAAAGCATACAAAGAAAGGTCTCGTTACATTTTAACTTCGAACTTATATAAGTATCAAAAGGTAAACAATATACTTAAAAAATTCAATTATATTATACTCATATAAGCCTTTAGTCTTCTATGGTAACTTGATATTCTTATTGTCAATAAACTAATTTCTAGGGATTTTAATCTACATTTACGTTTGGTCTTCAAATAAAATTTAGTTTTAATGAGAATCTGTCGAATTGCATAACAACCTATTGTATGTTCTAATATATACTAAATCAATGGCACATTAATTACAGTTCGCTACTAATTAATAGATAATATAATTAATGGGGTAGCATTGTTTGGTACAAAATCTATAACACAGTGATAAATATTGGGCGGATGTTAACCGTACATTTCAGGGACCGATTTAATAAAAAAAAGATATATTATACAAATGTGGTGAAACATAAACAAGTAATTCCAAACAGCTATTATCCAGGTTATAATCGGACCCATCGAGAGCTGTATACAGGGTGTCACCGATTAAGTCGGCACTTGCTATCCTTTATAATTACAGCTACGGTTGGCATTTTTCCGTTGATTAATATGGCAGAAACGAAAAGCAATTGCGTTCCTGCATTATTTCAAAAAATGCACTCTTTTACATAGGATATCCTTTATGCTTCTCAAATGTCTATCGCGGGCTCCGCGAGTAGCGTTCCCACTGATATTAGGAAAAGGGAGCATCAGTGGGCGAATATTCTATGTTTAATGTTTAAACACTTTTATACACAACACTTATTCTTAATGGATTAATAAATACGTAGGAAAAATCTCGTTTTAAAGGGTGCACGTGAACAACCCTTAAGAATTATTTAAATATTATTTTATTTTATATTGCCTTAGAAATAAACCTGACTAAGAGGTACTATATTGTTATATTTACTCTAATAGATATTCAATTAACCTACTTAAAGTTTTTTTACTTTTTTGAAGTCTGTTAAACATTTTCAGGACGTTAAAATATTTGAATTAGGATACTAAATATAATTAATTTGATTCTTCTAATAATAGTATATTAAGATAAGTTTCATAAGACATTATCTTAGAGCACGCGTTTAATTTAGAAAACGACCCGCGAGGAGGGAATTTTTCTAAAGTACAAGTGCTCTAATGCCGTGTATTTTAAAATACTTTTTCTATTTGGGTCTTTAAAGTCGGAAAAACTTTAAAAAATATAGTAGATTTTTTCCATTTGAATTAATATTTTCTTTTTGGGTTGGCAATACTTTTACAATTTAATAAAATGTTACAAGTATGAAATATGCCATGATAGAAACAATTGAACACAACAAACCTTCTTCCCATCCGTCATAATTAAAAATAAATATATTATTAAAGTTCATAAAAATGAGTCAGGAAGAAAGTTGGACTCCGAGAAATTGCAGAAGATAACCTAGAAACATTTTAAGAGGAATATGCAAGACTTTGAGTTATGGTGCGAGCAGAACAAAGTTCAAAATATTGAACGAAATAATAAATAATAGTATTGAACATACTATTGTGTCGACACAGAATCTGACAGGAATAACAATTAATGCCCAGGAAATGTCTACAGTAACTATAAATATGTATATATAAAGTAATATGTATAATACTATATTGAATTAAAAATAAAAATAGTACTTTATTGAATAAAACGTTAGAAATAGAGCATAAACTGGAAGATATTTCTATTATTTTTATGTTATGTTGTTTTATAGTTGTGACTAGAAATTAGTTGACGGACACCGTCAGCATATGTTTCCGAGTATAGGTAGTTCAGATAAATATCTAGTAAAAATGATCCATTTGCTAGGTTAAAGGTTAGTATTTTAAAGTAAAATATTTCTGTCGAATCCATAATGCCTAGAAAATTAATTTCAACGAAATCGAAGTAGGCCTAAAATTCGAACCCTACTTGTTGCCAACATGAAAACAAAATTTCAGTTGATAAAGTTATTCAATGGTTAAGCTTAGTACTCCTCGTACTTCATTATTTAAGAATTCTTTCACCTGGAGGACTTCATCCTTATGGAACGATCTTTCCGAGGTCGTTTTTCCCAATGAATATAACCTCCAACACTCCCAGAGTACCCTAAAGGATTTTTCCTATAGTGCTTGTGTTTGATCATAAAAAAAAAGATATCGGTTATTTCAATAATCGAGTACTCCAGGGTTTTTCGCTCCAACGATCACAACACTAATTTTAAGGATAACACCTACCCCTCTCTGTGGGTTAAACCCGAAGACTATCTTTAAAAGTGTCCCCTTCCCAATAAAATTAGCGTGTCTTTCCGATTTTTAATATTATTTACTGGGAGCGAGTTGTTAAGGGTGGGAAGTTTTCAAATTGACACCCTAAAAAGTTAGAATTAAAGGTTCTGCATAAAAACACAAAATTAAGTTATGAAAATTAATTTTCTGGAGTTTGAGAGAATATTTTTTTTTTTTTTTTTATGATCAAACACAAGCACTATAGGAAAAATCCTTTAGGGCACTCTGGGAGTGGTGCGTGTGCGCAAAAAGCGATTCACGTTGGTTTTGAATCGTTGGAAGTTATATTCGTTGGGAAAAACGACCTCGGGAAGATCGTTCCACAATGATGAAGTCCTCCAGATGAAAGAGTTCTTAAATAATGAAGTTCGAGGAGTACTAAGCTTAACCACATATTAATGGGCGGCAGTGGTTCGTCGTGTATTTCTGATATTCGCCGCTCTGGGCGGAATTAAGATTGCAAGATCAGCCGAGCACTTTCCATGAAAATATCTGCAAAAGAGAGTCAAATCACCAACTTGCCTTCGATGTTCTAGGCTGTCGAGGTTCTGTAAGATGTCCAAATTAAAATAAAATTAAAAATAAAAAGTATATACTTTTCAGGTGGTTTAATATCAAATACCAATGTATGGAAAAATTATTATTTCCCAGACCACCCGATGATACCTTATACAATAAGGGCGTATTTAGTCTAGACAGTAGCACTTTACACAATACTATTTCAGATTGAATGGTACTGCCAAGAAGAGGACGCCTTTTCCATTGATAGGGTATAACCACCTGCAGACCGGTTTCGAACTCTTTTGTTCTCGTCAGTACAGGGTAGGTGTACATACCTATCATCAGAGAAGACTCTAATACTTCATGCTGTATTATCAACGGTAGTCGAGATAATACAGAGCGCACCGCCATCTATTATAGTATTTAAAGTGCTTCTGTGTAGACTAAATACGCCCTTATTATATAAGGTCTCATCGGGTGGTCTGGGAAATAATAATTCATTGGTATTTAAAATAAAATTGTCATATAAATATTACAGGTAGTTTTTTAAAAAACGTATGAGCTGTTATTTATCCAATAACTATAAGAACCTGTCGAATAATAACGTTTTATTGCGATAGGGACGATAACTATAGTATACTACTTTCAAAAGATTTTATAACTTTTCTGGGTTATGGCTTCTCGCTATTTATTAATAATTGTTGAAACTCTAAAACAAAACTGAGTTAATAAAAATCGATTGTTCTGATACCAATAAGTTTAACTTTTAGTAAAGGGTAAAAGTATAAAAGGCCATAAGTATAAATTCTTAAAAGGAAATTTCGATGCTGAAAGTGCATTTTCTGTGGGAATAAAATTCCTGTTAAAATGTTTAGGGTAAACGAGCCTTACGTGGAACATTGCATTTTAGACTGCAATAAAGATATTTTGACCTGGGGTAATGTTAACTGTTACTACTTCGTTTTATTGTTTTAGGGAATTGTTATAGTAAAAAGCATGTACATACGGTATTTAAACACAAAAAATGAAATAATAGAATGTCAGGCATGGATCAAATGGAAAATTATCTCTATTAAAACCTATAGAGTTGTAAAAACACAACAAACCATAAGGTTTAAACACGCAAATGAGATTTGTTCTTTATTACTTTCAAAATAATCCCTTAAAACATTGAAACGGTATTTCAATAATACCGGAATTAATGGTGCCAGAACAAAGTACAACCTTTTCCTTTGTTTATTCTCGTTTTAACGAGTTGATTTGGACTTCTTAAATTGTTATCAATTTCACTTTTCATAATATTTTCATTTTATAAGATGAGAAGAGAAAGTTAACATTTATTTAGGGCAAATTTTTGTTTGACAATAATTAAGCTGTCTTCTACATGAATTGTAAATTAGTTTCCATTATACAGGGTGCCCCAAAATTAAGGGGCAATCCTTTACCATCATATTCTCCGGCTAAAAATAATAGAATTTTGTCATATGGGCATAAGTGCAGAAATGCATGCTAAGGGGGCCACGGCCCTTAGAATGGGGACCCTGAAGACGTTTCTTTCTAAATATTTTCGAAATCGTTCATAATAAAATTTTGAAATTAGGTATGGGTATAAACTTTTGACGCTAAATCAGTTCATGTATTCAGAATTTCAAAATGTTATCATAAGCGTCACATACTGGGGTGGTTCAGGGTTAAAATAATCCTACTTTCTTAATTAGCCATAATTTTTTTAATTTTTTTAAAATTTATGAAATAGCGAAGTATTTTACGTGAAAATGGGTCTCTTAGTTCATATTGATAGGACTTACAGTTTTTGAGTAAAATCGTTTTGAAAAAAAAATTACGTTCATAGAAGAGTTCATTAATAAAATTAAAAACTTGGAACGAAGTTACTAATTTTATTTTTATTAAATAATTACCTAGTCAAGTCTAATTACTCTGATACAGAGTCTAATTCTACGGCAAATGTTGTGAGATGCCCGATGAATTTGAAAACGATTTCTTCTTATTTCATTTCCAGCTTGAAAAATTCGCTGAAACAGATCCTCATGCGTATCCACCTCCATTGCATAAACTATGTTACACATATGGTCCCAAAAATAATAATCGAGTGGATTTAAGTCCGGCGATCTCGCTGGCTCCTGTACTGCAGCGAAGGAACGTCCATTACAATATCCGGATACAAAATGTATATCGGCAAGCTCGTGGTTTGAATAGTTTTGCATTTCCTTATCTATTAAGTCTAATTTTATAACAATAATAGCAGCATACAATATCTGATACAGGAGTGTCAAAAGAAATAAATATCAATTTTAATTCATGGCCGTCTATTTACAAATTTCCCTATGATTATTATTTTTTAATAAATTCTTTTAAGAACGTAATTTTTTTTCAAAGCGATTTTACTCAAAAACTGTAAGTCCTATCAACATGAACTAAGAGAGTCATTTTTACGTAAAATACTTTGATATTTCATAATATTTAAGAAAATTAAAAAAATAATGACTAATTAAAAAACGGTTTCGAAAATATCTGATTTTCAGGAACAGGGCCATCCTGTAGCCTTGTAAATAATTTTGCAAATAAAATCAGTTGTGCTCTCCGGTGAGGCGATTCTCCAAAACCACAACACCTCACACGATTATCGAAAATTATATATGCAATACGCTCCTGGAGTTTGGTCCGTTCTCCCAACTCACCCTGTATAAAAATATTCTGCAATTTATAGCACCTCCGAACATAAACATGCATCAAATAAATTCATCATAGAAACTATTTCATTCATGAAGTTCTCTCGGCTTGAGTAAACTAAATTATCGAAAACCAAACTAGACTTTGTATTTTAATAACAAGGAGCTGCTTAAACATATTGATTATAACCTCAATAATTTGAAATCTAGTATCCAGGTTTACATGAGTTGGTACTATCAAGATTTCTTGTAAAATGGCTATCTGTGTTCCAAAATTATTAAATAGATCCTTTAGATGTTGTGTTCCATAATTATAAATATTTAGTACAATAAGTAATTGACACTATTAGGTGGAAAATTTCGTAGACTAATCACTATGGCTACAATTATTGACTTAAATTCCAATTCAATCATTTTCTAATTAGTTTATACTTTGATAGTCAGTATAGCATAAGATATTTGATGAAAAAATTATACATATTTTTTTAGTATAATTTAGAAAAATCTTGCAACAGCACCAGTTATTGACAGCCTACTTCTTTATTGTTCTAGTAATTGACACACCAATAATTGACAGTTAAAACGGGATTTATTTAAGTACTTAGGTATGTTATTATTACAAAAAAAAATTAAATAAGAACAAATTATGTAGATTCAAAAACATCAATTTCTTTGATGAGCATATATTTTATTCTGTGACAAAGACTTTGAATTTGGGGATGATCCCGAATTTCCACTACATCATCAAATTGTATGGTTGAAATGTCATTCTCAATTAATTTGAAAGACGATTTTCCATCCATTGATTTTAGGGAAACAACTTCAATGCCAATTTTACATATTTTTTGTACTATACATACATATCTGTAGAATAAAGTTTGTTTGCTCCCACCCAAAAACTCTAAAGTCTCCAACCCGAATATCATCTTTGGGTTTCGCCTTTTTGGCTAGGTGGATCAATGGAATATCTTCACCATCATCATGGTCAACACTATCATCTGCATGAATGCTGACGTCATCAAGACTTTACCCACTTTCCACCCACTCGTGAGACTCACTAGAAGTTTCAAAATCTGAAACTCGCTTCTTGCTTTTAAATTTATTTTTTATCTCCAGTCCAGTTTCTTAGTTGCTGTTCAGTTACCTTCTCACGGGCCGGTGTCAAATTTTGTGCTACTCTTTCACTAAAATTTGGGTGTCGTCGCATAAAGAAGTCATACCACTTCCTGCCTGGGCGACCGTTGTTAGGCCGTTTAGTTTCTTGGATAATAAATTGCACACTATCAAGTAGTTGTTCCTTGTGTACTGGGTGATGTGCTTTGGCTAGTGATAGAATCCAGTTCTCCAAAATAGACTCTTCATAGGTGGTCAGAATGGTGCTTGGTCCCATTTGGCAGTCAATGGGTAATTTACCACGATATTTGTATAATAAGGTCACCCTAGGCAATGAATATGTCTTTGCAGCTGTTGCAGTGGGTATACCTTCTGCTACAGCTTCTAGAGCTATTGCAGCATTTGCTCCTTGGTATAATTTTTTTTAGGTGGCATATCTGTAACAAACAATGTTCCAGTAATTGACATCCTTTGTTCTAGTTATTGACATCCCTGTCAAAGACTGGATCCAAATATTTGTTTTAATTCAAATTTCTAGGAGAAAGTATGTACGAGTTTTTGAACAATTTTGCAACAATCATTTAATATTTCTCAATGTTCCAGTTATTGACAAAAGTGTCAATAACTGGCACACCACGGCATTTGCATGATCCAGTCCATGACACTACTATTAAAAGGAAGGTTACGTTCTTGTTGATAATCAATTATACATAAAACTTAACTCTAAAGCTAGATAAATATGTACACATATTTAGACTTCATGAAACATATTATCTACAAAAGTTATTAAATATTATTTTTTCTTTAAGAGTATCAGATAAGCAAAAACACGTGATTATTATTGCGTCCAACTGCATACTAACAATTTGATAGACTGTTCTTTTAGGCATTACAGTATTGCCAAATAGTATATCCTTCATAGTTTTATATTGCAATTAAAATGAGTTTATGTTTACAGAATCAATGGACAAGTGTCAGTAACTGGAACAGTGTCAATAACTGGCATGTTACCTTAATTGGAAGTTGTTTGGTTTACTATAATGGATAAAACCAGAATTTTCAGGGCTTTTTGTATATTTATATGTTTATATTTTTCTGATTAGCTTTATTTTCAAAAGTGCTTAGTAGTTGGAGAACAATTATTTTGGTAATTAAAAGCTGGTATTTAATAAAAAATAAAGTAGAAGCACTTTAAGGGAGTCCTATGCTAAAGGGTTTTTCCACATCTGATAATTTATATATTTTTTTCGTTAAGCGACAATACTTCAACTAAATATATTGAAACTTCCAGAATTCAGCTTTTTAGATGGAAAGTTATACGTTAAACAAACTTTTGTATTACAAACAGATTATTATTTTATGTTGAATAGCAAATTTGTTACCGCGATATCTGTAAAACGCGAATGTAAGTAAATTGTACCGAAAGTTTACAAATCCCATATTATGATGCTGCCTCTCACTAAGTCAAAACTCTAAACTAGAGCAAGTTTAATGTATAATTTAACATAAAACGGTTGACTTGTTTCGAATTTAATATTAACCCTCCGGCTATAAATGTTTACCCACACGAAAAATAATTAAATTCTGAACCATTAAGGTGAGGAAAAAGAAGGAAAAGTTTCACTATATGAAATAAAAAATATATGTAATATAAGAAGTACATATTACAGTGGAACCTCTCTTGGGCGGACACCTACGGGACCGTCTAAATGTGTCCGCCTAATATAGGTGTCCGCCCATGTGAAATTTGTTATTAGGTAATATGTAAATGCAAAATTATTACTATGTATATGTGTGTACAAATAAACATTTATTAAACATAACAAAAATACAATACATTTAGTTAGGATGTACCTAGTACTAAAAAAATCTAATAACGTAGTTTGACGTGTTTGCGTTTTAAACTTGCAATCTAGAAAATGTAATTCCAAGTCTGATAACAATTCCATTGCTGTAGAGTCACCTCTATTCTTTGCATACTCTTATAATTCCTCTACCATACTAATGGCTTGTGATAATTTGTGACATTTGTTTCATTACTGCATTCAACTTCTTCATCAGAGTGGTCAGATAGTGATGTGGTTTCAGTTTGGGCTACATAATCGGTAGCAATGGGGTCACTATCATTTTCTAATAGCACATTGCTATCAATGTTAATGAACTCTCCCAAATCATTGTTATCAAATTACAAACTTCCACAACATCAATATTCTCTTTAAGACTCAAAACGCGACATTTTTGTGCCATTGTTTACGATTTTAATCTTACACCTCACAAATAATCGGCGGACTGCTGTCGGGGAATCACACATACTTTCTGTCTGTCTTCAGAGAGTTTTTGCATCGTACTTATTCGTCTCCCAAACTTATTCGTCTTACAAATAATTTTTTTGTCCGTTTAAAGGAGGGTTTTCGCACTCTTTGTATGAAAACAGCCTGTCTGCGTCCGTCCAAGAGAGGTTGATTTTCATGGAATTTCATATACCTAGTTCCGGACTATGAAAAAATGTCCGCTTAATAGAGATATCCGCTTATCAGAGGTGTCCGTTAAGTGAGGTTTCACTGTATTACTATGTATATCCATATACTTGATCAATTGTTGGCGTTAATATTTGTTGCAATACGAGAAAGAATATAAAATAAATGGGAGTCCTGACAAACAGTAGGTAAGCATTAATATTATGAAATTAGTACGTAATCTAATACCCGCCTTAAACGATAAATAGATTTTGCAGGAACTTGAAAGGTGGTAAATTTGCAACTCATTAGGCGCTCAAAATGTAAAGTTTCACTTAATGGTGTCGACTTGTTAATAACACAAAATTATGTTGACAGTTGCAATCTGCGTTACGAACAAATTTTTTAAAATACCAATATGGAAAATTATTATTTCCAGACCACCCGATGATCCTTATACAATAAGGGCGTATTTTTGTCTACACAGTAGCACTTAAAATACTATTTCAGATTGAATGGTACTACCAACGAATACTTATAACCAGGAAGAAGACAAACTGCCGTGTTAAATAATCGAAGCAGGCATGATACGGCGACATCCATTATGCCTGGCGCGCACGTGCTTTTCAAATGTCACTTTTGTCCAAACTTTTATTACTGTCAATATTTTAAAGTGACATTCAAGCAAAGAAAACATCAAAACCCTTTTATTTGGTTTACTAAGTAGAGAAAATTAAATATTAGGATTTTGACATAGGTTTTCAGCTGTAAATATTGCTTTAAAATTGTCCTTACATACTGTTATATTATTATTGAACTAGTAACGAAACTAGAAATAAAGAATTCAGAGATTGAAGGTTGCAATTAGTTTTATTAAAAAATAGGAAATAAATCATAATTTACATAAAATATTTTACCATCTTCAACTTCAAACAAATCAAGGTAAATACAATACTATATGTACAGCTACTAACCAAGTAAATATATGCACCATCATTATGATTATGGGCTTCCAATTTGTTTATTTCGTAGCATACTCCTGTCAACATTAGTGATCGAAGTCCTCTTTAATGTTCAGTCATTATGGGATTCTCAATTAAACTATGAAAAGAAAGAATTATTATAATAATATATTACCGGACTTATCAAAATTCTGGCTACGGGTTAATATAACTAAGCTGTAGGTATTATGTTGTAGCTTTTGACTTCTGGATTGTAAAATTTAAGTAAAATTCTTTAAAAATGTGTTTGTTGCTAGTTTGCGTGACAAGTTTGGGACATAATGGGATAATTTTATAATGTAAAATAACAATAACGAATAAAAATTAGTAAAAAAATATTTCAATCATAAATTACTTACCTGCAACAAAACGAGAAGGTCCGTTTTCGTGAAAAGAATAGAAAATTAAAAATTATTTTAGAATTTAATGACGCTTCCTCCACTATCCAGACGAAGTATGTTCGGTTGTGAAATAATTTAAGAACTTGTGCTGATCGCATTCTATGTCGGTCTCTGTCTGCATCAACCTTCTCCGATTCAATAAAGGGAGACAAATATGGCCTAGGTCAAATAACCTGCCTGGCTGTGACGTCACTTGCACGGCCTACTTATATGCTTCGATCCCCGCCATAAGCGGTCTCACCGGGCTGGGTACTACCAAGAAAAGGAAGCCCTCTCGATTGATAGGATGCAACCACCTGCAGACCGGTTTCGAACTTATTTGTTCTCGTCAGTACAGGGTAGGTGCACATACCCATCATCAGAGAGGACTTTTAACTTAACGCCATACGGGAGTCGACAAAATACAGCGCGCAGCGCCATCTCTTAGCAGTCCCACACAATCTGAACAGACGTTATTTGATTAAATCAAATTTTAAAAATCCATCTAAGAAATATTTTGTCGACTCCCGTTGATAGTACGACGTTAAGTTAAAAGTCCTCTCTGATGATGGGTATGTGCACCTACCCTGTACTGACGAGAACAAATAAGTTCGAAACAGGTCTGCAGGTGGTTGCATCCTATCAATGGAGAGGGCTTCCTTTTCTTGGTAGTACCATTCAATCTGAAATAGTATTTTAAAGTGCTACTGTGTAGACATAAATACGCCCTTATTGTATAAGGATCATCGGGTGGTCTGGAAATAATAATTTTCCATATTGGTATTTTATATTAATACCACTTGACAAGCATAGACTTTTTATTTCTTAGATGAACAAACTTTTTATATTAATAACCGATTTTATATTTTAGATTTTTTGAAAAAATACCCTTACAGATAGATAGGAAACATGAATAGAGTTTCTATGGATAACCCGTTTTTCTAATTTTAATATAAAACGCTAAACATACTTTAATTACTGTATACGATGTATGAAATGTTTCATTATGCATCATAGAATGAGAAGATAATTTATCAAAGTACATTATCGTATTTAACCGGTTTCACATCAACTTTGCATGGATATAAGCTTGAAGTTGATGCAAAATATCTTGTAACATACTACGTTTTTGCCATTATTTATCAATATTACCTACTACATTCCCGCGACGCAAGAGCGATGTCATTAATAACTTTATAAACCACCGAAGTTTGCAGCGTTATATCTTAACGTATTTCAGAATTTGACAATGCAGCTGAAACTCTCATCTAAATTATAGATAGAAACTTATTTTTGGATTATTTTTTTTCACCTGACTACTTTAAAATCAAATTAGATTATTAACAACCCAAAACTGGAAGCAATGGGATACTAAAAAGACTTTTGCTCATCCTAAATAATCCAAAACATCTTTTAATTCACTTTTTGATGGATTTTCATTTTGACTCGGAACAAATGGTATCACCGCGAGCGAATAGGCGGGTATAAATATTTTTTCAGTAATTGGACACTCATTCTACATAGGAATGACACATTTGAGTCAAGACAGTTGAATAATTTAAGAATTATCCTGGGGAGAGACGTACAAAGTATCTTCTAATTCACTTTTCGATGGATTTTAAATTTAATACGGAACAAATGGTATCACCGCGAACGAACTGGCGGGTACAAATATTTTTCTCGCACTTCAACACTCATTTTACATTGTCACTGAAAGTTTGAGCCAAATCGGTTAAATAATGTAGGAATTGTCCTAGGGAGAGACGTATGAAACATCATTTAATTCACTTTTGATGGATTTTAATTCTGATACGGATCGGATAATTTCTAAAATACTTAACCGATTTGCTTCAAATTTGCCAAGCCTATGTAAAATGAGTGTCGAATGGCGAAAAAAATATTTGTACCCGCCAGTTGGCTCGAGGTGAGGCCAGTTGTTCCGTATCAAAATTAAAATCCATCAAAAAGTGAAATAAAAGATGGTTTGTATGTCACTCCCCCAGAATAGCGCCTAAATTATTCAACCGATTTGACTCAAATTTGCCATGCCTATGTAAAATGAGTGTATAATTACGGTAAAAATATTTGTACCCGCCGGTTGGCTCGCAGTAATGCCATTTGTTCCGTATAAAAATTAAAATCCATCAAAAAGTGAAATAAAAGATGTTTTGTATGTCTCTTCCCAGAATAGCGTCTAAATTATTCAACCGATTTAGCTCAAATTTGCCATGCCTATGTAAAATGAGTCTCCAATTACGGTAAAAATAGTTGTACCCGCCGGTTGGCTCGCGGTGATGCCATTTGTTCCGTATCAAAATTTGTTCGGTTTTGGTGATAGTAGTTGATATCATAAAGATATTACAGCCTTGCTAGAAATCTCATTAACACCAATAGAATTGCACAAATTTCCATCCATTTTTACTGTATTATTTTTTTCTAAACCCATCGAAATAAAAACATTCATGTGGAAACATACCAATCGCTCATCTTAAGACAAATTGTTGCTGCCTAAAAGTATTTTAAAATTGCGATTACATTGCGAAAAAACTCCCGCAAATATAAAATAGGTTTCAGGCATTTAGAAATGCGAGCCTAAGTAATTTGTCATTTTATTTGTCTAAAAAACAAGATAAATGTCTCGCTTATCCACCATCAGGAACTGCTTTTTATGGAAACGATATGTTTTTAAATTAATTTTTTTTTTAATATGTGTATACCGATCCAAAATTAATAGAGCAAAATAGATTGGTTAATGTCGAAGATAAGGATATTGACATGCTAGTAATTTATCGATACATTTTCGATTAAATTTAGAATTTCCGCAAAATGATTTTACTGACATAAATGAATATTTTAATATTCCTGCGATGCTTTGAGAAAATTTCTAATATTTCAAAAGAAAACATCCTGTTTTGCTTAATTTAAAAAATATCCTGGCCCCAAAGGTAATAAGCACGATAATTCTCCGGAAACCTTTTTTAAATACTTTAGAGAGGAAGAAAAATGATTTTATAATCTTAGTCTTTGCTCAAACTTTGGAACAAGTGTGTTGCAAGCGGTTGTTCATAATAGTATATTAAAGTACAAGTTTTATAAAGCATGATATTTTAGCACGCGTCCATGTTAAGAAACGAGCCGCTTGCGGCGAGTTTTTTAAGTGGACAAGTGCTATAACAGCTTTATAAATCATGTACTTTATACTACTTTTTCTATTTTGTGTATTTTTTAATAAAAAAACACATAATTAAAACTAATAAATGCCATAAAATTTTTGTAAATTTGTATGTTTAAATTTTATGTTGGCAATAGTCAAATTATTTATCAAGTGAGCTTTGATAAATTATACGTGTCCGCCATTTTGTCGCGAATATTGAAAGCTTTCTTAAAATTAATCAATAATGGATCAAGAAGATATTATTAATTTCACTCACTCCTCCTGAGTTAAGGGAAATTGCAAATAATAGATTGGATTAACTTTTACCAAAGAAGTCCAAGAAAGTATACGAGAAGGACTACAAGACCTTCACAACCTGGTGTACTGCGAAAGGTGTTTCTAGAAGTAGTGAAAATATTCTAATCGCTTATTTTGAGAAGGAAAGTAAAACTAAGAAGTCGTCGACTCTGTGGTCCTTATATTCAAAATTAAGAGCTTGCATTAACATTTATGAAAACACAGATATAAGAAATTGTGAAAGACTTCAAGCCTTTCTAAAAAGGCAATCTGAGAGCTACAAGCCCAAAAAATCTTCCATTTTAGATTTAGAGGATATCAATAAGTTTATAACTTAGGCTGAAAATAGCATTTACTTAGGTTTAAAATTAAGAAAATTGTACAGTACCTACCTATACATTAATTTTTTACAACCAATTCTTAATAAAAGTGGATTATTGGATTCGCAAATAAGGATTAATCCTGAACAAAACGGTTCAAACACACAAACTATGCCCGATTTTAAAATTAACGCTGCAGACACAAGTACGGGGACAATAAATATTTATAACAACAGCACTTTTAATAATAAATAAGTATAATTAGTGTACAGTGTATTTATTAGCTTTAAATTGATATCTTTGTAACAGAATATATTACGTGTTGATCTAAACTTGTGATTGTGAGGTTAGTTTAGGAATTGTTTATTATGCAACCAAACATACACAGCAGTACCACCAACCGTTTAAAATGAAAAAAACGGTATCGAAAAAAGCTTATTACGATACTGAAAACGGTATCGAACAAGCTTTCATATGAAACCAAAATAGAAAAAATATATTTGAGAAAGTAAAGAAAACTTAAAAAAAAAATTTATCACCCCTCAATGTGAATGTAAAAACGACAATGTATGCACAACAGCCTCCGGCTCTCCCTTGAATCTTTTTCTAGTCGAAAAAACCGTACTTTCCTGTCGTATAACTTAATATACTATTTTGAACCAACAATTTTTCCCGTGTAAGCATTTATAGGTTAAACGCCATGTGTTGAAAACTTTTTATTCAAATTGATCACAAGTTGGCCGGCTTGCAAGGCACTGATACCCCATTGGATGATTTATTTCACTTTCGTGATTGTTTTTTTTGAATAATTCTCTTAAAAGTTGAAGGCGGTTAGTTTTACGTCAAAAACTTTTAAAGACAGAATTTTTCATGGTTTCAAATACACCTGTGCAGATTCTGCAATATTTTTTGGTAACTACAAGTTTATAGTATAAAATAAGTGGTTTATACAGGGTGTTCCGAAATTAAGGGGCAATACTTTACCACCATATTCTCCGGCTAAAAATAATAGAATTTTGTTATATAGGCATAAGTGCAGACATGCATGTTAAGGGGGCTACGGCCCTTAGAATGGGGAACCCTGAAGACGTTTTTTTCTATATATTTTCGAAACCGTTCATAATAAAATTTTGAAATTAGGTATGGTGTATAAACTTTTGACGCTAAATCAGTTCATGTATTCAGAATTTCAAAATTTTAATCATAGGCGTCACATACTGGGGTGGTTAAGGGTTAAAATAATCACACTTTTTTAATTAGTCATTCTTTTTTCAATTTTCTTAAAAATTATGAAATATCAAAGTATTTTACGCAAAAATTACTCTCTTAGTTCATATTGATAGGACTTACAGTCTTTCAGTAAAATAGTTTTGAAAAAAAAATTACGTTCATCAGAGAGTTCATTAAAAAATAATAATCATAGGGAAATTTGTAAATAGACGGCCATGGATTAAAATTGATATTTATTTCTTTTGACACTTCTGTATCAGATATTGTCTGCTGCTATTATTGTTATAAAATTAGATTTAATAGATAAGGAAATGCAAAACTTTTCAAACCACGTGCTTGCTGATATACATTTTGTATTCGGATATTGTAATGGACGTTCCTTCGCTGCAGTACAGGAGACAGCGAGATCGCCGGACTTAAATCCACCCGATTATTATTTTTGGGACCATTATGTGTAACATAGTTTATGCAACGGAGGTGGATACCCGTGAGGATCGGCTTCAGCGAATTTTTCAAGCTGGAAATGAAATAAGAAAACATCGTTTTCAAATTCTTCGGGCATCTCACAACATTTGTCGTAGAGCTAGACTCTGTATCACAGTGGTGAGACGTGACTAGGCACTAATTATTTAGTAAAAATAAAATTAGTAACTTCGTTACAATTTTTTAATTTTATTAATGAACTCTTTTATGAACGTATTTTTCAAAACGATTTTACTCAAAAACTGTAAGTCCTATCAATATTAACTAAGAGAGCCATTTTTACGTAAAATACTTTGATATTTCATAATTTTTAAGAAAATTAAAAAAATAATGACTAATTAAAAAAGTGGGATTATTTTAACCCTTAACCACCCCAGTATGTGACGCCTATGGTTAAAATTTTGAAATTCTGAATACACGACCTGATTTAGCATCAAAAGTTTATACACCATACCTAGCTTTAAAATTTTATTATGAACGGTTTCGAAAATATTTAGAAAAACACGTCTTCAGGGTTCCCCATTCTGAGGGCCGTAGCCCCCTCAACATACATTTCTGCACTTATGCCCATATGACAAGATTCTATTATTTTTAGCCGGGTAATATGGTGGTAAAGTATTGCCCTTTAATTTCGGGATACCCAGTATAATTTAGAAAAATATTACAACCTGCTTATTTTAGGACTGATTACAACTCCTTAATAAAGAACTTCATTATAATGGCTTTTTACTAAAGTAAATAATGGCAAAAATACGTTAATTTAAAACCAATATTAGCAATAATTGTTTTTTCTAGGATAAAACCTTTAGGGGGGCGGATCGACACGATAATCGAATGGAGCGACAATCCAGCAAAACTGTCCAAACGCGTAGGTAATCGCATTTCTTGACGGTACGTGCCCAATAACTTTTTAATGTTTATGAATATGGGCGAAAAGTGATATCCATAAAAGTATTTCTTTTGTAAAGAAAAGGGGTCCGGATTTATTAAATTTAATATTCTGGGTTTCAGCCTCGCGTTTATTTCCTTTCAAAGTTTTAAAAAAGCATTTGAGACCTTTGCGTTATAAGGGGCCTGTGAACATTTTTTTTATTACTACGGTGCTGATCTAAGTTAAAGTTTAGTAATTTGATTTTGATTCTCTAAAGCATAAATTGTAAATTTTCTAACCTTGCTTTCCTATCTGCGCCTGCCTTAAAGGATTTTTGCCATAGCGCTTGGATTTAAACATAAAAAAAATAATTTTTAACCGAATTCAAAAAAGTTAGTCCGTTGTGTATATTATTATTTATTCCTGTGTCGATACTAATAAGGCTCGCTGCGTTTAGTATAGTATCGATCTTTCCATTTGTTAGGACATTCTTATCTTGTAGCGATAAACTGGAGTGGTAAGGCAGTTGAGAACATTCTTGGCAAAGTGTTTGGGTTGGGCTCGTAATGCCCTGTGTCAAAATATGCCACGCCATACACAATATTTTATACGTAAAGATTGCCGTTCAGAGTCGTGTTTTGATTTATGCCAATGGAATTTTATCGAAAATTTCGAAACGCCATAGCGTACACATTTTGACAAAGAACGAATTGAAATACTCCACAGCGCAATATGGCAATACTTTTATTAAGAACCCTCTTTCTTAATTGTAATATATTATAAACATTTGATGGGAAAGCTCCTGGTCCTGACGACCTACCAGCAGATGTGCTTAAGCTGATTGAAGAGCAATATTTGGGTCCTGTGACAATCCTGTTTAATAAGATCTATGAAACAGGAATAATACCAGAAGATTGGCTTCGATCAACGTTTGTCACAATTCCTAAGAAGCAGAATGCCAAGAAATGAGAAGATCACCATATAATCAGCCTAATGAGCCACACACTAAAGATATTTCTTAAAGTCATCCACCGTAGAATTTATAAGAAGCTGGAAGAAAATATCGCTGACACTCAGTTTGGGTTTAGAAACGGATGTGGTACGAGGGAAGCCTTGTTTGCCTACAATGTCTTGATGCAGCGGTGCCTGGATGTCAACCAAAAGGTCTACGCCTGCTTTATTGACTATAATAAGGAATTTGATAAAGTGAGACACAAACAACTGCTAGAAGCCCTGAAACGAAGAAATCTCAACAAAAGAGATATACAAATAATAGTGAATCTGTACTTAAACCAAAGTGCGTCTGTCCGCGTCCAATCCGAACTAACTAAGGCAGTAGAAATCAAACGAGGAGTCAGACAGGGTTGTGTTCTTTCGCCACTCCTCTTCAGTCTGTATTCAGAGGAAATCTTCACTAAAGCCCTCGAAAATGAGGAGGGTGTAATACGAGTAAACGGCATCCCACTAAACAATCTGCGCTATGCGGACGACACAGTACTACTCGCAGAAAACATGTATGGCCTTCAAAATATGTTGAATAACGTCATCACGGTTAGTCGAGAATATGGTTTGACACTCAATGTTAGGAAGACCAAATATATGATTCTCACCAAAACGGTAGCGCCAAATGAAGATCTGTATGTGGAAGACGAAAGGCTGGAGAGAGCCGAGAAGTATGATTAGTCAGCTGTTCTGTGGACTATTGTTCGGAGATAAAGATTCGCATTGAGAAGGCCCGTGCATCCTTCATGAGGATCAGGAAGCTGCTCTGTAATCGTGATCTGAGCCTGGACCTAAGAACCCGGATGCTCAAATGCTACGTATTCGCGGTCCTTCTGTATGGTGTAGAGACTTGGACCCTAAACGTATATTGCGAGCAAAAATTGGAAGCCTTCGAGATGTGGTCATACCATAGGATGTTGAGAATACCATGGACGGAACATGTGACAAACGTGGAAGTCTTAAGAAGAATGGGGAAAGGCGTGGAGATCCTGCACGAGGTGAAAAAGAGGAAACTACAGTATCACGTTATGAGAGGTCAAAGGTATGAGATTCTGCAATTGATAATCCAGGGAAAGATCGTGGGAAAAAGGTCTGTTGGAAGGAGAAGAATATCCTGGCTTAGGAACTTACGAGAGTGGTTCGGTATTACGTCCTCCAATCTTTTCAGGGCCGCGGCTTCCAAAGTGAGAATAGCAATGATGATAGCCAACCTCCGCCATGGAGATGGTACATGAAGAAGAAGAAGAAGATAAACATTGTATTTGCCATACCAGTGATGCATCGTTTGAACAAAGAAATTCCCGTGTAATTTTTGAGGTAATTGAATATTGGCTCCCCCGTACATTTAAGTAAATTATAACGTCTTGAAGAGGCCGACATTGTAAAGCCATCTGCCGAGTTTGAATACATTTTGTTGAGCCAATCCTAAACGTGATGGCAAATAATTTCTATGACGCTATTGTCAAAAATTGACATAAAGTTAATGAAATAATGAAAATATTGTCCCTAATTGACACTAATTTTCGTTTTGTCATTGTCAAAATTTCCTGGTGTTTGCTGTATTACCTGAAGTATGAGAGGGTCGTGGGTTTGCCATCACCTTTAATTGAAGCTTAGGATTGCCAAAATGTATTCAAACGTGACACATGGGTTTACCATGTTGACCTCTTCAAGAAGTTATAATTCCGTTTTTCTATAAAATAAAGTAAATGGAAGAACACCTCAAAAATGATATAGGATTTCTTTTAATCAATCCCGATATAAAAAAATATCCAATTTTGATATATTTTTAAAGTCTTTAAAATTGTTAATATTTCCCTGAATTACTTAACCATATTTCAACCGGTCGGGTAGGTAATTATATTCTGTTGTTAAATGTTAGATATTTGGCAACAACAGACTTTCCCATTTCTAACCGCTTCTAATATAAATTCACACACAATGTTTCCGTTATTTTATTATTCATGTGCATAATTACCTCCATTATCTACCTCTTTTATATTTTTCTTAGGTACTTGATAAAGAAACTTTTCATTAGAATTTCTAATTTACCGAGATGATGGTTTGTTCGTGAAAGTTTTATCAAGCAATGGTAAAGAAGGGGACTGTGCTATACTGTTATGCAAATGCGGGAAACTGCCAAAATGATATTTTCTTTTATATTTTACTTTGAGACTCTAATACCATATCAGGAAGTAAAAAGCTCGCTGATTTCTTTCGCAGTGTTGTAACAAGGTTGAAAGTTTTGATTATTTACAGGGTAGACACTAAAATTCTTATAATTTCACCATAGATTATTATGATGCTCTTGATCTAATTAAATAATAGTATAATCAGACCGTGTTGCTGCGCCCGCCTTTCTCCAACGACTGCTTATTAGCGATGATACAAAATACTAGGAACACGTATCTGGTAACAGTTATGAGCGTGTAACATAACGTAACAGATACTTGTAATGTAAAATACTAGTTCCCTGTTCCAGCCGATATTTCTTATACGTGTGACAGCACCGTTACCACACAACAGGTTGCAAAATACTAAGGCCAGCAAAATAATAGTTCCAGCTGTTATTTGTTGTTGTTATATCGGTCTGTATACGTGTGACAACACTGTTACAATGAGTTGCGCGGCGCCGGCCTATTCTTTGGCAAAATAATAGTTCCAGCTGTTATTTCTATTATTCTGTTATTTCTGGTATATACGATATACGATATGGCCGTCGTATACGGAGCTGAGACAAACAAGTAACGACACTGTTGGGCAGAACGGGTTCTGCTTTAGTAAATTAAATTAATAGGTATTAGGTAATTATTAAACTTTGATATTAGTCTCCCATCATCATCCCCTCGTGTTTGTTATATATATTTTTAAATAATTTTAGATGTATTTGTGGCATGAGTGATAACTATTTTTAAAAATTTTGAATTAGAACTCAAAAATTTATATTTAAACAAAAAGATATAAGTATGCCGCATCAAAAAATATGTAATTCGGCGTAAATCGACAACCAAATAAACCAAACAGGCGAGGCCGCCGACGAGATTTAGAAAATACTAGTTGTTACAAAATAACTAGTATTTGTAACAGTTATTGCCGTGTAACAGGAACATAACGTACTGTTACTAAAAAATACTAGTTTGTATCATCGCTACTGCTTATAATCCAGCAAAAATGTATAGACCGGAATGAGAACCAGAACTTCTCTGTTTGCACACAAAGCACAAATAAAACCATAAGATAAAAGGACGGATTATCCGTAGTTTTTATACGGAATCAGACCAATTAACTTTGTTTTTGTGAAGCCAATTTTTCTTAAAAGCCTTTTCGGCGTACAAAGGAACCACCACATGGACAGACATAAAAAAACTGTTTTATTTTCTACCTACGAGAGACCATTAAAACCAGGCATTAAATTTAAAAACCTATATCACCGTTGAAACAATTCGGATAATACTTTGATGTCGGGTCAAATCCCAAGGCATTTTTTATTCAAACCCCTAAAACCATTTTCGTTTTTATTTTAGAAGTTCCTTGTCGAGCCATTAATAAAAGAAAAGTCATATAAACTAACAGCACCGGGAGAAGTTTTAAAACTTAGTCCTAACTAAAATCTATAAGTTTTTAGTATATAATTTTTAATTCAGTTAATAATGTTGATAGACGTACCTACGGCGTACGAAAAAAACTTTTATCGATTATGAGCAATATTACTGAAGCTAAGCATTGGACGACTGCAGCTGCAAGGAGCAGCTTGCAGATGCAAATCTCAAAAGTGAGATTCCATAAAATCGGTTATGCTTGCAAGACGTCTACGAATTTGAGGAAGGTTAGAAGTCCTGCAAACTTGTAGAATGTATAAAATGTATTGGTGGTTATTCAATTTGTAAACCGATTTTTATATACAATGAAACCTCTCTTAGGCGGACACCTACGGGACCGTCTAAATGTGTCCGCCTAATAGAGGTGTCCGCCCATGGGAAATTTGTTATTAGGTAATATGTAAATGCAAAATTATTACTATGTATATGTATGTACAAATAAACATAACATAACAAAAATACACTAGCTATAGTAAGGATGTAGCACTAAAAAAATCTAATAACGTAGTTTGACGTGTTTGCGTTTTATACTTGCAATCTAGAAAATGTAATTCCAAGACTGATAACAATTCCATTGCTGTGGACTAGTCACCTCTATTCTTTGCATACTCTTATAATTCCTTTACCATACTAATGGCTTGTTGATAATTGGTGACATTTGGTTTGATTACTGCATTCAACTTCTTCGTCATAGTCGTCAGATAGTGATGTGATTTCAGTTTGGACTACATAATCGGTAGGAATGGGATCACTGTCATCTTCTAATAGCACATTGCTATCAATGTTAATGAACTCGCCCAAATCATTTTTATCAAATTACAAACTTCCACAACATCAATATTCTCTTTCAGACTCAAAACGCGACATTTTTGTGCCATTGTTTACGATTTTAACCTTACAACTCACAAATAAACGGCGGACTGCTGTTGGGGAATCACACATACTTTCATTCGGCGAAGTCTTTTCGCGCTGCCACGCATACGCGATTGGTTGTCGGTCTGTCTTCAGAGAGTTTTTGCACTGTACTTATTCGTCTCCCAAATACTTTAAAAAAATTTTTGTCCGTTTAATGGAGGATTTTCGCACTCTTTGTATGAAAACAGCCTGTCCGCGTCCGCCCAAAGGAGAGTCCGCCCAAGAGAGGTTGATTTTCATAGAATTTCATATACCTAGTTCCGGACTATAAAAAAATGTCCGCTTAATAGAGATATCCGCTTATTAGAGGTGTCCGTTAGGAGAAGTTTCACTGTATATCGAAATCAACATCAAATCAATTAATTATTGCCATGGATTTGGACTGTTTAATAGTATTAATCGTAGGTGTAGACGGCGTGAGGAGTAACTCTTTTGATATAAAAGACGAAATATTTATAACGCTTTATCGGATGCTTGGCGCTCGTGTGGAATATTCCCTTGGAAAGTATTTACTGAGATTTGAGATAATTGCTTACTACTCCCTGGCATAATGCCAATGTCACCTGTGCTATAAAAGATAATTCACGTAGTTTTACCTTTATATCTTGAACCTAATTAATTTTGTTACGGTTGGTATTTACTAACATTTTTAGGGCATAATAAGGAGCTCAAGATAAAAAAAAAAACCTTTTACAGGATTAATATCAAAATGTTCAAGTATGACATTTTCTAATACTTAGTCAATGTAAAATTTGTATCTTTAAAGACGTTTTAAAATATAATCGAGTGTTCTTAAAATTCAAAATGTAAGTATAAATATAGAGATTTATGTAAATCACAAACGTATATTCAGTCTACAAGCTTCTTATAATCTTCTGCATTTTAAGTCAGGGCACTTTACTTGTCATCAGAATACTATCAGAGATATAAAAATAAACATATTAAATATTGAAGGGCGTGATGTATCCTATGACTAAGGATTGTGGTTCGATGCCCACGTTAAGCTGTAGGTTTAATCATGCATTCTCTTTGCTTTATAACAATTAAAAAAATTGACTAATGAAACAATATTTAGACATTGTTATTTATTTTATAAATTTTATGACAGAACTATCCATATATAGCTTGGTTTCAAAATATTATAATGTAGGTACATGATGCCCATATGACTTTTATGGTTCTCATTACCGTTGACTATATTCTAGAACCTATAAGCAAATAAGTAACTTATAGGAACTCACTCCTATTAATATCTGTATTATCTTTATAGTTTAAAACTTTCCTGTTATATGAATAAAAATGTTCAAATTAAGAAAACGGAACTTCGCCAATCGAACGAATATATCATAATAATAAAGAAAAATGCATCGAAGTAAGAGGCCTGGAATAGACATTTGTTCTTATTTTTTTAAATTGAATTGAATTTTTAAAGGTTTAATTTTACGGTCTAGGATTCACTGTAGAATACGTTTGAATCTATAAAAGGGCACCTATTTCTATTCTCAGACAAAGGAGCCAGAGTAAGCCAATTCAATCAATTTAAGGATTTCAAACGAGATTTTATAGCATAAAAAATCGTTAGAATATAAAGTTACGGATATATTCCGCTTTTAATGGATCCCGGAGATGCAGTGACACAAACCAAATGCTATGCAAAATATTCATTAATTGTTTTAATCCCAAATATCTAATTAAGTTATTAAAGAAAACACTATTTGATGTTTTGATTTTCACTATAATTTTGTCAACATGACACGTGTCATGTAAAAATTGCAAGGGTATAAATCACCGGGGAAATTATTTACAACTAAAATATATAGATCCGAAGAAATCTTATTTCATTAAGGTAGAAAAACATGGGATGTGTGAAAGTAGGGTAACAAAAGAAAACATATAAAATACGACGTGAAAAGATTTTACCGAAGTTGTTTCGATTTCTAATGGAAAATACAAAAATTCCGCAGCAATGAAAACAATGAATAAATCCATGGAGATATACCAACTGAAAATTGTAAAGGTGAAAAGAAAAACGTATCTTTGCCTTTTAGGATTTGAATTATTCAGTATTATTTAAAGAGCTATTTTTTTTGTGGTGTTTATAGAAAATGACATTCCACTTAAAAAGCTATAGTGTGTTTATATTCTCGTTGTTTTTCGAACGACTGCGTTTTTACATATGTCCAGCAGCCCCAAACCTTGATATTAAAAAAACATTTGGTTGATCCAAAGAAATATTAAAGTCACTTAAAAAAGATAGCCTAGATTAAGTTGAACTCGCATACATAATCATTTATTTTTCAACTTAATGACACATTATCCGTTTTTCCTTTTAAGTGTCAATAGTTTTTTATAAAAAAGAATCCAGTGAATTGCATAATTATTTGCTTCCTAGCGTTTGTTCACATCCTTGCCTTGGTTCATTCGTGAATATAAATTAACTACGTTATTATACAGTTGTATAAATAAAAATGATGTTGCTTTAATATTTGATTTTATTTATTCACTTAAAGCTTGAGCTAGAATAAAGTTAATAAACATGTTTCTGTGTCAATCGAATTCGACACAAAATACTAAAAATGCAATAAACACTAAGGCACTAATTTAGCATTTGATATCAGCCAACATAACTTCTCGAAATAAAACCAACAATATTTTTCCGTATTGGGGAACATTTGGCTTAAGCCAAATACAAACAAAAAAGCGACAAAAAATTTATAGCTACTTTTGATAAGGATTCCTTTTCTAACCTTCTTTCTTTATTTCTCAGCAAGGAAATGCTTCACGTTCTCCCCCCAGAGAATCACTGTATTTATACGAGACTAGGGAGATATTTTTTTTATTATTTGTATGATGTATTGCATATTTATTTAATTTAAGATTATAATTTCTTTAAATTACCTGATCATTTTTTTTTAATGGGAAAAGAATTTAACCATTTTTATATTTTGTGTGATTAAGTCATTTGCTGCTAATTATTTATTATAAAATGTATATTTAGAGCCTACTCATAATAAATTGTAATATTAATATATTTGACAATTATAATCGTCATAAATTTTATCTAAAAATTTAACTAATTCCTTTTTAATTATACCTATTTATTCATAAATCACTGGAAATACCTAATCTTATATTGGCAAGGACCATATAATTATTACAGATAAGAAATAATTTTTCCTTGAATTTTTTTGCACCTGCAGATTTCTTATTTTCGTATTTGCAATTAGCAAGGCATCGAAATATTATTTTCGTGTTTGATTAAGAAGAAAAATTAATATTCAAAAGAATAAATTATATATTTTTTTGATGTCCAAATTTGTTTATATCCCTTTATTATGTGGTTTTTATTTTCAGATCGATGCTATTTCAACAAGTCGACAACAGAAGGTATGTTAATATATTAAAGTTTTATTTTACATTTCGTGCTTGAAAAGAAAATACAAGAAGAAAACCGAAATGATATGAATATTTTTCAAAATGTTACAACCAGCAACCTAACCTATCCTGTAAAATGCAATTTTGTACTATATATTACTAGAGAGCTAGTTACAGTATACAGGGTAATACTTAAGTAAGTCTAAAAACTTTATTCTTGAACTTACGAAAAATAAACATCTAATTTGGTTCAATGTCAAATACCAATGTATGGAAAAATTATTATTTCCCAGACCACCCGATGATACCTTATACGATAAGAACATACAACAGATTGTGTGTGACTGCCAAGAGATGGCACTACGCGTTGTATTTTCTCGACTACCGTTGATAATACAACGTGAAGTATAGAGTCTTCTCTGATGATAGGTATGGACACCTACCCTGTACTGACGAGAACAAATGAGTTCGAAACCGGTCTGCAAGTGGTGACATCCTATCAATGGAAACGGCTTCCTTTTCTTGGTAGTACCATTAAATTTGAAATAGCATTGCTACTGTATAGACAAAAATACGCCCTTATTGTATAAGGTATCATCGGGTGGTCTGGGAAATAATAATGTTTCCATACACTGGTATTTGATATTAATACCACCTGAGAAGTATAGACTTTTTGTTTTTGGTTTAATGTGTTTAAATAAATTATCAAATTATATTCCTGCTTAAAACCATTATTTTTTAATGAACATTTATTTTCTCAAAAAGGTTTATAGTTCTCCTTTAACAAAAAATGGCAAAATCTTTTTATTTTTATCCAATAATTCACCAAAAGGATTTTTTACCATTCCATTCAAGAAAAGTCTCAATTTTGTGGACGCCAACATACACAGTGGTTTTTAAACGAATTCTCCTAATTAAATTTTATTTGTATAAAGTGAGATAAATTTAATTTTTCAAGCTAATGAGTACGTTTTTAACATATAGGGATGAAGCAAAAAATCTATTTTAATAATAATTTCAACGGATATTTTACATTATTTATTTTATAACTAAATATAACATTTATATTAGTTTAAATCTATTTATTCGTCCCTTAATGTATTTGTATTAAATGTTACCGACTTTAATTGAAAATTAGAATAATTCAATTTATTTTTACAGACTGATTATATTTGCAAGAGAAGCAAATTAGTCCAAGTAACAAATTTGAACAGTTAATTCCATTATGACTTTAGGTCTGAAGCAAAAATAATATTGGTCTAAATGGATATTTGATTATGGTCATTTTCTTGACAGAAAAAAAGACGAAATAATTCCCGGGCTCCATTTTAATGAAATTAGGACTAAACAAAGTTGAACCAACTCTGGCTTAGGCGTTCATTTTTTGTTTTACCAAAAGTTTTTTGCTTACTTTCCCTTGCTAAGATAGATTAGGCAACGGTTTGTTTAGAATGAATGAGCCCCTTACTCAGTGGTTGGTAAATTCGGCCCAGTTCAATGCGTTTCGGCGCAGTAAGATACCAATATAATTTAGTTTATAAATCTAATTATAACTAAAGCTCAAAAGAAAATATCTCATACATAGACTACGCTGAACGACTGAAACGCAACAAAAGGGCAATTAATAAGATAATTTATAATTTGACGAAGTGATTAATAATTTTTGTAAAATTGAGTGTACATTATGGCAATTTACAACTG
The DNA here is from genome assembly GCA_963991005.1 of Barypeithes pellucidus. Lineage (NCBI taxonomy): Eukaryota > Metazoa > Arthropoda > Insecta > Coleoptera > Curculionidae > Barypeithes > Barypeithes pellucidus. The sequence continues at coordinate 18,512,515 of OZ022566.1, forward strand.
TAAATTATCCCATGGCATCCCGTCTGATTAACTTCATAGGCAATTATGGCACATTAACTCCCATATCTTTCGCAATTATCATTTTAAACCCTTTAAAACTTGAGGGAGTCGAGCGGCCCAAGTTTGTCCATTTAGAAACTTGAAGAAACTTTTCTTGACTATTAACTTTTAATTATATATCATTTAAATAAGAATTGTAAAAATTAGAAATGTAAGAGACGGATCTTAAAATTCCGACGCACCACACAGAATTCCAATGTTTATATAAAATTATAGCTAAGTATAAGTAAGAAATTTGAATTTATAACTTTTACGACGGTTTGTTCTTACAATGACTGATCTTCCATATACAGGGTGGTCCAGCGAAAATTTAACACTTCGATTTTCCTGCTTTAAAATGAAAATGTAGAAAATCGCTCGGACCCGTCGATTTCTGATTCGAGGGGGAATAACTTTTCCGGTTTTTTCATCTCCGTAACTTCAACCCCCTGATTTTGAATAGGGATGAGGGGGTGTTGCCTCATTTTGAAGATCTTATCGAGTAGTATCTGACTCTAAAATTTCGCTTCAAAATTTTCATCTTTAACGAAATGACAGCTAAAATAGTGGAACACTACTTACTTCTGTGATTAGTTAGTTTATTAAATGCTGAAAATGGTCACCATTCACTTCCATGCAGTAAAATAAATTTTGCTCAAAACGTTCACGGACATTACTGAACATTTGTGGTGTAATTTGACGGCATTCATTAATGATCCTTGACTTTTTTCTATAGGGTCACCTGAAATCTAAGATTTACGCTACCCAGCCTGAGTCACTGGAGGATTTGCGAATGTGGATCATTAATGAATGCCGTCAAATTACACCACAAATGTTCAGTAATGTCCGTGAACGTTTTGAGCAAAATTTATTTTACTGCATGGAAGTGAATGGTGGCCATTTTCAGCATTTAATAAACTAATCATAAAAGTAAGTAGTATTCCACTATTTTAGCTGTAATTTCGTTAAAGATAAAAATTTTGAAGCGAAATTTTAGGGTCAGATAGTACTCGATAAGATCTTCAAAATGAGGTATCGCAACACCCCTCATCCCTATTCAAAATCAGGGGGTTGTGTTCACCCCCGTTAGTGGGTTAAAGTTACGGAGATGAAAAAAGCGGAAAAGTTATTCCGAGTTAATCAGAATTCGACGGGTCCGAGCGATTTTCTACATTTTCATTTTAAAGCAGGAAAATCGATGTGTTAAGTTTTCGCTGGACCACCCTGTAATAGGTACAAGGACATGTGAATGTACCAATCTGATGATGAATAGCGTTAAAATATAAAAAACAATAGTTTATATTTTTCTTTTATATGGTTTAGAAAATATTAACAAACGAACAACCCCGGACAAAATGTTATATAAACTTCTGACCTTCCCAATCGATCCTAAATTATTGGCTATACTTTTTCGATTACCCTGTATGTTTTAGGAAAGTTTAACAGAATTACTTTATTAGTTTTTGTATAGAACAAGGCATTTTTGTAGGTCGTCATGGCAAATCGGCGTCGGGCTGACTGCTCCGGCTGGTCGCATGAAAGTCTTGCCAAAAACCGGGCCAAAACGAACCGACATTGAGCTTTTGAATGGTTATAGTCAGCGGGCCATGACGATTGCCTCTCCTACGGAAACTAAAACTTAGAGCTTGAAAAGATTTAATTTAAAGAATACTGGCAATGTGGAAAACGCAATTTTAGCTGCTAAATCAACGAACAACTACAAAAAAAGTATTTTTCTTGCTTTGCTTGCTTTCTTTTAGTTCCAAGATCTAATTTTATCAAAAATTTTATTTAAATGTAACATTCGTTTAAACTGTTAGTGAGATTTAACTATTCCTTACACCGTTCCAGACACCTTCACCATCAATGCCGGTGTTCCTCAAGGGTCCATATTGTCTCCCACTCTCCTCTTACTCTACATTAACGACCTTCTAGTGAAAACGAAAAATCCGATATTTAGTTTGCCGACGATAGCACACTTATCTCATCTTTCTCTTTGAATGCACAAACATCGGCTGCCGAAGCACATCTTCGCAGACAGCATGAAGTATCACGCCTCAACAAAGATCTGGAAGAAATTTTGGCTTGGGGTGACAGTAACCAAGTCGAATTTAACGCTAAAAAAACCAAGACAGAACCGGATATAGTCATGGCAGGACACGCAATCCCACTGGCTTCATCTATCCATTTGCTGGGCGTCAATCTGGGAGGAAATATGTCTTGGCATAACCACATTGTGGCAATCGCCAAGATAGCTTCTCAGAAACTTGGTGCACTCTTCCGAACCAAAAAGTTGTACACACCTCAACAACTTTTGACACTATACAAAGCCCAGATTCGACCATCACTAGAGTACTGCTCTCATGTCTGGAGCTCTGCACCCAAACATACTCTCCGGCTACTGGATTCCATCGAAAGGAGGGTCATTCGTCTGATTGGAGACCACGAGCTGACGAAGAAACTCGACAGCCTAGAACATCGAAGACAGGTTGGGGATTTGACTCTCTTTTACAGACATTTTCATGGAAAGTGCTCGGCTGACCTTGCCCTCTTAATTCCACCCAGAGCGGAGAATAGCAGAAATACGCAATGAACCACTGCCGCCCATCTATTTATGGTTAAGCTTAGTACTCCTTGAACTTCATTATTTAAGAATTCTTTCATCTGGAGGACTTCATTCTTATGGAACGACCTTCCCGAGGTCGTTTTTCCCAACGATTATAACCCCCAACGATTCAAAATCAACGTGAATCGCTTTTTGCGCACACGCATCACTCCCAAAGTGCCCTAAAGGGTTTTCCTATAGTGCTTGTGTTTGATCATAAAAATAAACCGTGGGCCGAAACTATTTAAAATTTTATGTTGGGGAGACTTGAAAAAAAATGTTGAATTTGTTCGGCCCACCCTATATACATACAAGACAAAAATTAAATTTAGAAAAGGTATTACGATCCGTCTAATATAACAGCGTTATTGGAAAATTCCTTTCAATTTTTTTTCAATTTAAGTCAATATTTTAGCGAAAGAACATTTTACGGACAGAGTGCCGAAAATGTGTTTTTTTTTTCAGGCGTGTTAATGGAATCTTAACGATTTTATTTTAAGACGATATAAATCTCAAGAGTCCCATTCAATTTAGGGTATATCGAATATATACTCATATATTTGTTTCTTAGGGCTAAGTTAAAGTGCCTTGCCGAAACAAGAAGAGTGATGATCTATGTGTTTTTCCCTGGCTAATTTACGATATTTAACAGAACAAATTATTATGAGATTTCATGAGAATAACATTATAATCATCTTTCTTGCTTAATAAAAAAGTGTATTTATGGCTTAAGCAAAACGGAGGTTCTTTGGACACCAACTCAGCAGGACAAATGGGACGGATACGGAACTAGAGGTACTCCCGTTTAGTTCCTTCAGAAAGCCGAGAGAAAAAAAGCACCAAAAGACATAAGGAGTTAACCACCAGTACATGGTATCGCACTTTCGATACTTTCTAATGATATTCGAGTTATTATCAAGGATAGAATGTGCCCTACCCATGTACAACAGGATCATTTAAACATTTACCGTTGCCCTGTATACTATTGCAGTAAAAACCTCCTCGAAATGTGAATGGTGATTATCAAGTTAATCACGAATAAACAGAGAATAGGTCGAGAACTACTTTGCATATAGACATAATAGACTCGACTGTGGTAAGTGGCTTCGAATTTATCGGTATAATAGACGAATAAAAACTTGTCAGAAGCACAACATAATCCAGGTTTTGTTTAAATATTCTAGATGCATATTTTCAATCTGCAGTTTCAGCTCGCTTTTATATTTTATACCTTAGAAAATATCGTTAATCAATAATATAGAGATAAAATGCGCTTAAATAATTTTAGGGCTACGAAAATCTATTTCACATATCATTATTTAAACCAGTATCTAAAAGGATTTGAAAATAAATTGTAATTTTAAATATTATTTATTCATAGCCCATTTATGGTAGGGTAACCTGTCCAACAGTGACTCACAACACTTTTTATGTACAGGGTGGCCCATCGAAAATAGGCCAGCAAGGTTTGCGGCTGTGTTGGTTGGTTGGTTGGTTAAAGGCGGGGGTCGGTTTAAAGGCCCGAACTTCAAGTCACTGCAGTCTTTCGGCTTATTGTGTACCCCGATCTTGTTAGAAGATGTTTGTTCCTTCTATGAGGCCCAGTAACCTTCTACCAAGCTTGTCATGTGGGGTTGTCACCACGTTGTATGTTCCCGAAGATATTGTGTCTTCTGCGGGACAGCGCTACGCAGCGGTATATTATGTGTGATGCGGTTTCATCCTCTTCGCCGCAGAGTCTACATTCAATGGATCCGTTGTTTAGCCCTATCCGTTGAAGGTGTTTTCGCAAGTGGCAGTGGCCTGTTAGCAGACCCATCACTTGTTTCAACTGGGGCCGCGTCAGGGTTAGTATCCCATTCGATAGTATTTTCGATGGTTTTCCCATTACGGCCCGTGCGTGTATTAGACCAGGTAACTCTTGCCATCGGGATAGGTGTTGCTTTTTCGACCATCTATCTAATGTTGTTTCTGTTGCATGTTTTGATATTCCAAAGGCCGGTTCAGGGCCCCTGAGACTTTGGGCAGATCCGGCTCTCATCCGCCTTTTCATTCCCTAATATCCCGGAGTGACCAGGGACCCACAAGAGTTCCACCTTGTTCCCCCTGGCCGCCAGTACTTTTAGGTTGGTATGACACTCCAGTGTAAGTTTTGAAGTAAACCGATTGGAGTTCAGAGCCTTAAGAGCAGCTTGGCTGTCCGAAAGGATGTAAATCTTTTGGTCGTGGTAGCCGTTTTCAAGATTTTGTAGTACACATGCTTGTATGGCATAAACTTCCGCTTGGTATACTGTGGCGTAGGTCCCCAGAGGAATGCTTATGTCCATCCTGGGCCTTTCCCCAAATATACCTGCGACCACACCGTTGGCGGTTTTTGATCCATCGGTGTACCAAACTAGACCCTTGTCAAACGACGGGGATGCACTGTTTGTCCATTTATCAAAGTTCCAGTCAATCTTGAAAGGCTTTGTGAAAACGTATGTTGCTTTCATACGATCAGATTGCATATCCAAGAGCTCATCGTTGATTAGATCCGTGGCTCTTGTGTGTCCAATTTTTACGGGGTGTTGTGACCATTCCCCATTTGTTATCATCCTTGAGGCGCTGCAAATAGCCTCCATTCTGATGTGGATGTCTAGGGGTATTAGTCCCAGTATGACTTCCATTGCTGCAGTGGGGGTACTTTTCATCGCCCCACTGATACACAGGCAGGCCAGCCTCTGCAAACTGTTAAGCTTGTTTGCTGTCGTAATCTGCTGTGTACGTGAAAACTAAAAAAACCTCGGACCCGTAAACTTGTGTTTTCAGGGGGACACGTTTCACTATTAATTTCATCCCTGTAACCTCACCCCCCCCCCCCCCCCCCCCCTAGCGGGGGCGTCTACTGCCCTTGTTTTTTCAAAAGGGAATGGGTATGTTGTGATACATCTTTTAAAGGACATTAAATTCTCTTTAAAATGGTGCTTCGTCTTGTAAATTTGAGCTACGCGCCGCCGAGCAATGGAATTTGAAACATTTCACTGCACCTCTTATCAAGTACACAGGTTTGTGCGTAAACAATTTTTTTTAAAGTAATAAGTATCAGTCAATTCAACTTTATCTTCAGTAAAGTTGTTGATCCAGATCTACAATAAAAATCTAGTTTTTGAGTTATGACGGCTGCTTCTTTGAATTTCCTTTTTCACCAAAATATTAAGTACGAGGGCGGTTTGATAAGTCATTGACTTTTTGAAAAAAATATAGTTTCTTCGGCGAAAAAACGTATTATTTCTTTACATAATCTCCTTTTAACTCTATACACTTAGTCCAGCGTTTTTCCAATTTTGTTATTCCTTCCAAATAATAGCTTTTCTCAAGACTCTCAAAATAGGCGTTTGTTTCTGTGATGACCTCTTCATTTGACCCAAACCTCTTACCACCCAGCCATTTCTTCAGGTTTGGAAATAGAAAATAGTCACATGGGGCTAAATCTGGAGAATATGCGGGATCGGGTAGCAGTTCGTAGCCCAATTCATGGATTTTGCCATGGTGACAACACATGTGTGCACCCGTGCATTGTCTTGATGGAACAACACTTTTTTCGTCGCCAAATGCGGTCGTTCTTGCTTCAAATCAATATCAAATCTGTCCAAAAGCTCTGAATAATATTTACCGGTGATCGTTTTACCCTTTTCGAGGTAATAGATATGAATTGTACCGCGTGCATCCCAAAAAACTGTAGCCATGACTTTGTTGGATGACAAACACAATTTCGCCTTCTTTGGTGCACGTTCACTTTGAGAAACCCACTGTTTTGATTGTTCCTTGGTCTCTGGTGTATTGTGATGTATCCATGTTTCGTCAACGGTTATGAAACGGCGCAAAAACTCGTTCGGATTGCGGCTGAACATCGCCAAACAATCCTTTGAAGTGGTCACACGGTTGCGCTTATGGTCGAGTGTGAGCAATCGCGGCACCCATCGCGCGGATAGCTTTTTAATATCCAAATATTCATGTAAAATGTGATGTACCCGTTCAGTTGAGATGCCTACCGCCTCAGCCACCTCACGCACTTTCATTGTCCGGTAATCCAATATCATTCCATGGATTTATCGGCGATTTCCAGTATAAAAACCTCTTTTGGGCGACCTGAACGTTCGGCGTCACTTGTGCTGATACGACCACAACGGAACTCAGTAAACCACTTCTTAACCATTGAAATTGATGGTGCAGTGTCCCCATAGTATTTATCAAGCCTTTCCTTGGTTTCGATGATGGTTTTTTTACGCAAAAAATAATGCTTAATCAGCACACGAAATTAACTTTTTTCTATTCCTGTTAAAAGTCAAGAGGTTGTCTGCTTTCAATGGCTGTCAAGCATAAACTAAATGACTCGGTTTGCTCAAAATTGGACAGTAGGCTATTAATAGATGACAGTTAAGGACAGCAGTGATGAAAAAGTCACTGACTTATCAAGCCGCCCACGTATAATTTCAGACTGTTATGAGTGGTGGTCGTGGGTCCAAGCGTGGTCTGCTGCACCGGATCTGTGGTGTGTGGTTCGGATGTTTTTTTGATCCTTGTTCCAAGTGGTAGTATAGTTCAGTATTCACCTGAAGACGACTGGATATGTTTGCCAGTTGAAACGTTGCGTTAAAAATAAATAAAGACAAAATATGTCTATCATTCATCAATAAATTCGCTACAGAAATACGCAAATTGTTAGTAAGGTACAATAGACTAACTATATTGTAAGTAAGAATTAAATTCGACGAATGAAAGCTGTCTAAAGCACACAGCCCAAATCATTTCAACAAATATAGCTTAAATCTTTAGGAACTATCTTTTTCATCTGGATTTCTAATTTACCATTATACTTTAAAACTTGGAAAATATGGTTAATCGATACTAGAGAGACAGGAGGAGATTAATTTACTAGTCATATCTCGGGTTTTGTTTTTCGGTATTACTCATTCAAGAAATAACGATCTTTTAATTACCATCAAGATTTTTATTTCCTTACAATGCGGCAAACAAACTGCAGTTCATTTCGCTATTCATTAGACAATTAATTTATCTAGAGATTATTTTATTAAATGATTTGCAATGCAAATTTACTTGGAATGAACTGATAAAATTTGATAGAAATATTATTATATGAATAATAAAGTTAAAAAAATTGTTACCGACTCCAAATAGCTCCATGAGTTCGAGACTGAAGATTTCAGTTGTATATGACAAGGCGTTGTCGTTGTAAAAATAGAGGAACAAAAAAAATACTGAATTAAAATAATTACTGATACTGGTGTTAGACATCATTCGGTTTTCTTGATAACTCGTAGATGGCGGTAGTAGTATTGGACATCATTCGGTTTTCTTGATAGCTCGTAGATGGCTTTAGTAGTATTAGTAGTGGACTGTATAAATATTGTTACGAGGGTTGCATGCGACGACGTTAAGATCCGACAGCTATACACACTAAGAAAACCTCTCTTATTTTCCAACTTCCACTGGTTGGTACTCACATGATTATCAGTACATCAGTCAATGCATTTCATTTTCATACCGCTACCTGGATTGTTCTAGCAATAAATGCGGAAGCAGCTTGTAATGTAATTTCTCATGTCATTCCCTCAATCTGAATATCGTAGTCACTCATACTTGACTAATATACCCCAAAAATAATATCGAAATTAAAAATGTTTAAAATTTCCTGATATTTCTCAAGGCGATCCGATGGATTTCCCAAGCAGCTTTGGCATATCACGGGTAATGTGATTTGTGGAACTGTTACGTATATATATATACAGGGTGTCCCAGAATATGTGGGCAAACTCCCGGGTTCAGATAGAACACTTAAAAACAACAAGAGAAGTACCTATACATTTTTCTTCCTACTGCCTCGCCGACGGAGATACGGACATCCCTGGAAATCGTTGCTTTTTAAATACGTTTCTAAGTACCTACTAGGTGTAATTTAATAATTTTTTAGTATAATGGTTACTAGATGAGTCTCCTTAAAATTCGCCCTTTGAAACGCATTTGGCTTATTTAGTTTGCCATGGACGGACTAGGCGTAACACACATGAAAGGAGACTCATCTACTAATCATTATACTAAAAAATTATTAAATTACACCTAGTACTTAATAAACTATTTAAAAAACAACGATTTCAAGGGAGAAAAATTTATAAGGACTTCTTCTGTTATTTTTAAGTGTTCTATCTGAACCCGTGAGATTGCCCACATATTTTGGGACACCCTGAATAACACGTAACAGTCATTAGGTAACAGCAGACCGTGCGTAAGTAGGTACATACTAATATAGGAGTAGAGAAAATTTATTACCATTATTCTAATATAATATAATAAACCGATTTTTAATATTTTATAAAATTTTCTTTAAAAAATTTTTTATTCTGTGCAACGGTGACTAAGCTTTAAAATCTAACACCTTTCAAAATTTAAATTCATTACTGCCATACTGGCAGTGATAGTCCCTCGAAGTTTGGAGTATTCAAGGGGTTAATAATTTATTAAGAATTTACTTTGTCATAATTAGTTTTAAAATTTATCAAAGATGGGTTTTCTGGAGAACACTGACAGAATATTAATTACGTTACCTCCTATTTTTAAACAAAATTAATTTGGAAATATACAGGGTACGTTGAGAATTTTAAAGGATCACTCGAATATATAAAAGCCTTTTATTTCCATAGATAGAACGTTTTTAAAGTGGAGTTACCACCCTTAAGCCCTTCCTTTACTCTTATAATATGATGATGTAACAGAAAATAATAATTCGAATTATATCTCTTGATATTCAATATTTAATCTTTATTTATATTCCAAGTTTTAGATTCCAACAAAGTTTGTTATGTTTTAATTGATTTTACTTAATCCCAACTCTCTGGAACGTGCTTTCATACAACTGCTTATTCTACAGGGATTGTTACGAAAGAGGACTGTTTCTATTTGGTTACTGGACATGTATAATGTAGAATAGTATATTATATACCAAGAGTGGTAAAAAGCCTAATACACACAGCATTTTTCCGATTAAATATTATAAGGGAATGTTTGAGATGGCATTGTCTACCAGCTGGCTGAATAGCACAAGAAGCAAGCAAGTGCAAGTACTTTTAATATATATACACCTCTCTTAGGCGGACACCTACCGGAACGTCTAAATGTGTCCGCCTAATAGAGGTGTCCGCCCATGGGATATTTGTTATTAGGTAATATGTAAACGCAAAATTATTACTATGTATATGTATGTACAAATAAACATAACAAAAATACACTAGTTTTAGTTAGGATGTAGTACTAAAAAAATGTAATAACGTAGTTTGAAGTGTTTGAGTTTTATACTTGCAATCTAGAAAATGTAATTTCAAGTCTAATAACAATTCCATTGCTGTAAAGTCACCTCTATTCTTTGCATACTCTTATAATTCCTTTACCATACTAATGGCTTGTTGATAATTGGTGACATTTGTTTGATTACTGCATTCAACTTCTTCATCAGAGTCGTCAGATAGTGATGCGGTTTTAGTTTGGACTACATAATCGGAAGGAATGGGGCCACTATCATCTTCTAATAACACATTGCTATCAATGTTAATGAACTCGCCCAAATCATTGTTATCAAATTACAAACTTTCACAACATCAATATTCTGTTTCATCAAAACGCGACATTTTTGTGCCATTGTTTACGATTTTAACCTTACAACTCACAAATAGACGGCGGGCTGCTGTCGGGGAATCACACATACTTTCATTCGGCGAAGTCCTTTCGCCCTGCCACGCATACGCGATTGGTTGGCGGTCTGTCTTCAGAGAGTTTTTTTCACCGTACTTATTCGTCTCCCAAATATTTAAAAAAAAATTTGTCCGTTTAAGGGAGGGCTTTCGCCTGTCCTCGTCCGCCCAAGAGAGGTTGATTTTCATGGAATTTCATATACCTAGTTCCGGACTATGAAAAAATGTCCGCTTAATAGAGATGGCCACTTATTAGAGGTGTCCGTTATGAGAGGTTCCACTGTATTTAATAAATTTAATATGGTACCCTTAACACATTCTAAAAAAAAAGGATAATTTCTTTACAAGGTTAATCAAAGAGATGTAAAGAATATTGATAGAATACGCACACATGAACACATAGCTTAAAAAGAGATTTCATTAAGGTCAGTAGGGGTTTAAAGCCCTAAAACTGACTTCAAGGGTTTGTTTTCTACTTGGATAAAAAAAAATCAGATAAGTATTTATCTATACTCGCCAAGCTAAACTACCGACCACTGACTTTCTGGAAAACAAATTGAGAGTCTTACGCATGTAAACATTTCCTTCAATGACTTCTGTCCTAATATGTCTAAATGATTTTCGCCCGACTAATTCCACTTTACCTTCCTTTTAGACTGATTTATCTCTTTTAAGACGCTCTTAAAGACAATTTCCTCAAGAACTTTCGGTTAAGTTCTTTTGTCTACTATTGCCACATTTTGAGCAAAATAAAATTTATTCACAGGGAATTAAGGTCTGGTTATTGTTTTAGAAGGTAAACCTTTACATCTGAGGTGGCGAGACTAAATAATGAAGATGGGGGAGCAAAGACCCCAAAATAACTTTCAATAGGGTTTAAATTTAACACCCTGTTTCATTATAAAATGTGATAAAATGCTAAATTGTAAAATTACATAAACCAATTGTTTAAAATACTATTTAAAAAAGCCGTGAGAGGTTGAACTGAATGGAAAAAAAGTAACAATATGGATAAAATACATTATAATGCTTCATTTATATAAATATAACATATATATTAATATTAATTTCGTTGTTACTGTACGTTGTTGAAAATACTTAGTAATACGGGCATTTATATAGTAACTGTCGCCTAATTTGGAATTTTTTCAAGCGGGACGTACGTACATTATACCATGATATGAGTGGAGTACGTAGCCCGAAACGTCCGTCCGTTTTGCGCTTAATAAATGATAGGTAAGTATACGTTCTCCTTATCTGCGCGTTTAACGTAAGACGTTTTTTGATAACCCCCGTATAACCAATTTACCCCTTGACTTTATTTTAATTTAATTCGAACTGATCATTAGTTAGATGGCCATTTTGGAATTTTAATTTTGTCCCCTTTTTGGTTTCTTCCAGAAGGTGTAGTCCCCCCACCCAGGAATTATTTAGTAAAGCCAATCCAACTTTTCGATCATTTAATTTGGAATGTGTGAGAACTGGTCGACACTATCAGTAATGTCACCAATCTTATTGAGTAATGAAAAATTCATCGTAAGCCGAAGATGTTCCTACTTAAATTATTATTTCGAACGCAAATTTCGATTACGGATTTTTCGATTCGATTCTTGATTTGTTTTGTCAGGGATGCCAGCCGACGACAGAGTCTGTCGGTCTTAGGTGGGCCCACCATCCTTTCCCCGCCAACTGGAAGCTGTCTGCAGTCCACAGTCCACCACGCAATTGAAGATGGTGGGGGCAAAATTTCGTCTTAGAAGTAAAGGATTGATTTTACTGTTATAAGTATAGTTGTGGGAACGTAGGACGAAGCCAAACTATTGTTCGAACTATACTTTTGAGTTTATTGGCTCGGGCACGTCCAATGTAATATAAGAACAATGCTATTTTGTTATATTGAACAAGGAGGGCTATTTTCATTTGTTTAACTTTAAAATCTTTTGTCTTTGAAGGTTACTTTAGGGGTTTTGTCTTACGTCAGTTGAGTGACGCGACCCGAAGTACTAGTGCGATAATTATTTACATTTTATATTTACAATAAAAATTATCCTACACTAACATTCTGCATTTCAAACCAACCTCACCACTCACTCTGTCACGAACTCTCAATTTAAAATTTAGTTATTTGCATTAATAGAAAAATAACCCTAATATATTTCTCATCTAAAGACAATCTCAAACTACCCTATCGTTTTTAAAAAAATGTAGAAAAGTGGTAGGGGTTATTAATAACTAACTTAAGATATTTTATGTCGTACTATAATATTTTTTGTTACCGTCACTTGTTCTGGACTTAGCAAAAACTAGTAACCATCTCTTCTTATTCCGGGCTTAGAATGTTTTTTAACGTCACAATCGGATGAATTTTGATTTCCAAAATTATTCTAGGCTTTGGGCGCAAAGTCTTTATAGAATAATTTTCCTCGCACTTCAGATGCCTTTCAAGTTCAGACTTATTTCGAAGATATCGCAGCATTCTTTATACTCGCTGTCGCCGAATTGTAAACGATTTGAAAGATCGGTGCGTACGTACATCATACTATGATATGAGTGGAGTACGTAGCCCGAAACGTCCGTCCGTTTTGCGCTTAGTAATTGATAGGTAACTCTAACGTTCTCCTTATCTGCGCGTTTTTACTTGGGACGTTTGTTGATAACCCCCGTATAACCAATTTACCCCTTGATTTTATTTTTGAATTTAATTTAATCTGATAATTAGCTAGATGGCAATTTATGGAATTTTAATTTTGTCCCCTGTTGGATTCTAACCAGAAGGTGTAATCCCCCACCCAGGATTTGATTATTATTTCCAAACTAACTATTGAACCATTTAATTTGGAAGATGTAAGAACTGGTCGACACTATCTGTAAAGTGGCCAGTCATAGCAAGTAATGAAAAAATCCACCGCAATCTGAAGGCGTGCTTACTTAATTATTTTCGGACACGATTTGATTTTCGATTTTTTCGGTCGATTTTTGTATTGTCCAGGGATGCCAGGCATAATGCCATTGCCGACTTGACACGCACGTGTCAGTCGGTCTTGGGTGGGCCCACCACCTTTCCCCGCTAACTGGAAGCTGTCAGCGGTCCACCAGCGCAATTGAAGAGATGAGGGCAAATTTGTCATAAGAAAGAATGAATGATTTTAATTTAAAAGTATAGTTTGTTGAACGTAGGACGAGGCCTAACTGACGTTCAGACTATACTTTTGATTTATTGGCTCGGGCGCGTCCAATTAAATATAACAACAATGCAAGTTTGTTATATTGGAACACGGAGGGCTATTTTTATTTAATTTTACTTGTCTTTGAGGGTGAATTTAAGGGGGTTTGTCTTACGTCAGTTGAGTAACGCGACCCGAAGTACTAGTGTGATAATTATTTACATTTCATATTTACAATAAAAATTATCCTACACTAACATTCTGCGTTTCAAACCAACCTATCATTCCTCTGTCACGTACTCCCATTTAAAATTTAATTATTTACAGTATTTACAATATAAAATAAACCTAAGCTAGCATTTTGTTTCTCAACTAAAAAGAGTCTAACTACCCTAATAATTTCCGAAAAAAAAATTATGACTCGCGGCAGTGACTACTAATACTAGCCTTAAGATATTTTATTTCACACTTACTCACTATTCCGGACTCAGAATGTCTTTGTTCCTTTTGTCACAATCGGGTTTGTTCTTGGAAAACTTATTTATACTCGCGCCAGCAACGAGTGTTTGAAGGGATTCCAGCGTTTTTTATACTCGCACGGAAACTACGAGTGTTTAATAAATAGTCCGTATTTTTATACTCGCCGGAAACACGAGTGTTTAATGACGTTCCAGTATTTTTAAACTCACCGGAAAACACGAGTGTTTAATGACAGTCGGCCTCCGGCCACGATAAAAACCCAGAACCCACTAAAAAAAACTGCCTCCTGCAGAAATTTCTTTAGCCGTCTCTTTCAACGTTACATTACGTCATCCTGGCCGATTTATCCACCGGTAAAGCCATACCCGTTGCGACAGCAGAGATAAGGAACCAAATACTACCGTCACCGCAAAACTATAAAAGCCCGTCTAATTTTGCATGAGGGATTATTTAAAATAATTTAACGGAAAATAAAATTCATTAATTTTCTGGAATTGGAAAAAAGGTATTTTTACAACATCGCACGGACAACTACGAGTTTTCGAAGATCAATTTTAGGTTTTATTTATACTCGCCCCAAAATACACGAGTGTTTGAAGATATTCCAAAGTTCTTTAAACTCGCGCTGAAACATACGAGTGTTTGAAGAGATTCCAGCGTTATTTATACTCGCACGGAAACTACGAGTGTTTAAAAAATAAAACACAAACACAAACAGTCTTAAAACCTGTAGCGAAAAATACGGATGGCGAACAAACCCGAACAAACCCGACCGCGCAGAGAACCCAAAACCGACTGCCTTTTTTACTGGACTATTTTACATGTTAGTTGGCGTCATTCTAAAACAATCTAATCTCCTGCTGACGATGCGTTACGATAACGGAGAGCAGGAACCACAGCTGTTGACGTTGCAGAATTAAAAAAGTCAATCTGATTTTATATCAAAACTCACATCCATAAAAAAATATTATTATTTTATGAAATATAATCCTTTTGGGTAACATATAGAAAAAATGATCCTATGTACATGTTAAATTATTAAAAAATAATCTAACGTAAAAATTCTCATAATTTTCTTAAATTGGAAAAAGCCAGTTTTACAACATAACATATAAATTTTACATTCCATTACATATAATTCCAAAGACATAATAATATGTAAACTTACACTAAGAAAATAACTGTAAATATTTTATTCTAAGATTTCTGCACTAGAAGTGCAATATTACATACTGATACGTAATTATACATAACAATATATAAATTGACATAGTCAACATAGGCAACATTATCTTTGAATGATAAAATCTAGTCGCATCTAACTAAATGCACAAATATAACGGTATTCAATGATCATATAAAGCCGGGTACAGACCAAATAAGCGAGCGAGAGCAAGATCATGTTTATATGAATGCTAAAGCCGGCGGCTGACTTGTAACATTTCGGTGTAATGTAACATGTTACACCGCGAGCATTCGCGCAGTGAATACAGCGAGCCGTACCATTAGCGGCGAGCGGCTCGCGCTCGCCGGTGCTCCATCGGGTTGTAGGTTTTTTCGCGAATCCCTTTGATGTGCTCGGCTCTAGTCAGTCGCTGAATTAGTTTGTTCGTTGCGAGCGTATGGGAAGGTCGCGTTTATTCAAATTTTATTATTTAAATAAAATTAATTTTCTAAGGTTTTGTATTTTTTGTGTGAATCGCGATGCAGTGGGATCGTGATAAAACCCTGCTCCTTATTGAAAAATATAGGCAAAGAGCAAATCTTAACACTGTTAAGACGAACGGTGGATCACCCGCGAACCGAGCATTCGACGCGAGCATTCGGGTGATGAAGAGAACGGGTAGCTGTAATGTAACATTCGTAGCGAGCCTCGTAACATGTTACATTACACCGAAATATTGCAAGTCAGTCGCCGGCTTAACGTGATGTGCATTCGCTCGCTTTAAAATTCGTCTACGCAACGTGAGGATTCATATAAACATGAACTTGCTCTCGCTCGCTATTGCTCGCTCATTTGGTCTGGACCCGGCTTAATATAACAGGTAAAACTAGATTACGTTAGTGAATTTCCAAGCCAGGTTTTGGAATATTTAGAGCGGTAGCACGAATGGGTCTGGAATGATTAGAAGTGCAACGAAATAATAAACCTAGTAAATATTAAACGCAGAGCTGATTTTCGCACAACACTCGACAATGGAATTATTGTTCAAACAAAACCAATTTAAACCGTAAAAATACAATAATGTTTGTTGTGATTTAATATTTGATGCGTTGATTTTTAATCAATAGTATTGTGGCTGACCGCCGACTGGTAAATCTAATGGTTTGGTGGCATCAATCATCGTCCTTTAACAAATATTCCGACATGTTTTATTTAAGATTGATTGACTTAAGATATGGATTTCTTATACAAGAGTGTTGAATTAAATGAGGCATTTCCTAGTAAGTTTTATTTAGGCTCACAGGTGGATGAGTGAACTCGTATGGTGGGAATCATTTAAATGTATTGTTAAAAAATTGTGCAACCTCGATAATCCGGACTAATTAAAACCGCGGTCATCCGGATTAGTAAATAATCCGGATTATTGAAGCGAGACCGTTTTTTTATTGAAAAACGAAACATTTAATACAAAACAACTAGAAAATAGTACATAAACAAAAACTATTGAAAACAGAAGCATACTTATTAAATTTTATATTATTTTGTGAAGTAATTTGTAATTTGTGTTTGCTTGAATTGCCGAGTACTATCAGATCCTGATCATAAAGTACACAATTTTTTTTTTTATGATCAAACACAAGCACTATAGGAAAAATCCTTTAGGGCACTCTGGGAGTGGTGCGTGTGTGCAAAAAGCGATTCACGTTGGTTTTGAATCGTTGAAGGTTATATTCGTTGGGAAAAACGACCTCGGGAAGGTCGTTCCACAAGGATGAAGTCCTCCAGATGAATTCTTAAATAATGAAGTTCGAGAAGTACTAAGCTTAACCACATATGGATGGGCGGCAGTAGTTCGTCGTGAATTTCTGCTATTCGTCGCTCTGGGCGGAATTAAGAGGGCAAGGTCAGCCGAGCACCTTCCATGAAAATGTCTGTAAAATAGAGTCAAATCTCCAACCTGTCTTCGATGCTCTAGGTTGTCGAGGTTCTTCGTCAGCTCGTGGTCTACGATCAGACGAATAGCCCCCCTTTCGATGGAATCCAGTAGCCAAATGGTATGTTTGGGTGCAGAGCTCCAGACATGAGAGCAGTACTCTAGTGATGGTCGAATCTGGGCTTTGTATAGTGTCAAAAGTTGTTGAGGTGTGTACAACTTTCTGGTTCGGAAGAGTACCCCAAGCTTCTGAGAAGCTATCTTGGCGATTGACACAAAGTGGTTATGCCAAGACATATTTCCTCCCAGATTGACGCCCAGCAAATTAATAGATGAAGCCAATGGGATTGCGTGCCCGTCCATGACTATATCCGGTTCTTTTTAAAGAAAACTGCTGCCTGGGTTTTTTTTAGCGTTAAATTCGACTTGGTTACTGTCACCTCAAGCCAAAATTCCTTCCAGGTCCTTGTTGAGGCGTGATACTTCATGCTGTCTGCGAAGATGTGTGTCGGCAGCCGATGTTTGCGCATTCAAAGAGAAAGATGAGATAAGTGTGCTATCGTCAGCAAAACTAAATATCGGATTTTTAGTTTTCAATAGAAGGTCGTTAATGTAGAGTAAGAAGAGAGTGGGAGACAATATGGACCCTTGAGGAACACCGGCATTGATGGTGAGAGAAATTCGTCAATCGCCACTTGCAGAATGCAGATGAAATCAGCCCGGTGCGACCGCTTCTGGCGGGGATCGAAGCATATAAGTAGGCCGTGCAAGTGACGTCACAGCCAGGCAGGTTACTCCATACGTTTATCCTTTTGTGTTCTGTGTCAATATCAGACTTACGTAGCTCTATCTGAAAGTCAAAAACGTGAGTGTATTTGTTCGATTTGATCTAGGCCATATTTGTCTCCCTTTAATGAAGCGGGGAAGGTTGATGCAGACAGAGACAGATATAGAATGCGAGCAGCACACGTTCTTAAATTATTTCGCAACCGAACATCCTTCGTCTGGAATGGAATAAAATCAAGCAACATCTGATTTATAATGTGATTGAAAATGGTGGAGGAAGCGTCATTAAATTCTAAAATAATTTTTAATTTTCTACTCTTTTCACGAAAACGGACCTTTTCGTTTTGTTGCAGGTAAGTAATTTATTATTGAAATATTTTTTTAGTAATTTTTATTCGATATTGTTATTTTACATTATAAAATTGTCCCATTATGGCCCAAACTTGTCGCGCAAACTAGCAGCAAACACATTTTAAAGAATTCTACTTAAATTTAATAATTTACAAGTCAAAAGCTACAACAGTCAGAAATTTATTATAAATTACTATTGTGTAAGATAATTTTTGATTGTTGACTATTATGAGCAGTAAAAATTATTTTATCACACTGTAAAGTCGGAGGGGCCTACTGTACAATTACGTTTATATGTCGACTGGCGGCGCTAAGGGGCCCACCATATGGGGAGGTCCCAGCTTCGAAAAGAGCCCCCACGCTACTTTGCTAATTTCCAATAAAGAACATACATGAAAAATTTTGGCGGGTGGCCTAGAATTCTTGCCTAGGCCACAATATATCATCATATTGTCAACTTTCTCATGAAGAGGACCAACTAGCATTTGAAAAGTTTTACAGGAGGGTTTGTTCGATTCAATATTATTTTAATAATTGTTTATTTTCATAGTTTAATTGCGAATCCCGTAATGACTGAACATCAAAGAGGACTTCGATCATTAATGTTGCCAGGAGTATGCTACGAAACAAACAAAATGGAAACCCATAATCATAATGATGGTGCATATTTACTTGGTTAGTAGGTGTACATATAGTATTGTATTTACTTTGAATTTGAAGATGGTAAAATATTTTATGTAAATTATGATTTACTTCGTATTTTTTAATAAAAACTAATTACAACCTTCAATCTCTGAATTCTTCATTTCTAGTTTCGTTACTAGTTCAATAAT
Source organism: Barypeithes pellucidus (assembly GCA_963991005.1). Classification (NCBI taxonomy): domain Eukaryota; kingdom Metazoa; phylum Arthropoda; class Insecta; order Coleoptera; family Curculionidae; genus Barypeithes; species Barypeithes pellucidus. The sequence continues at coordinate 18,531,613 of OZ022566.1, forward strand.
AATATAAAAGTATGTAAGGACAATTTTAAAGCGATATTTACAGCTGAAAACCTATGTCAGAATTCTAATATTTGATTTTCACTACTGAAAGGGTTTTGAATGCTTTTTTTGCTTAAATGTCACTTTAAAATATTGACAGTAATCAAAATTTGGACAAAAGTGACTTTTGAAAAGCACGTGTGCTCTGTCAGCTGATGCCAGCCAGGCATAATGGATGCCGCCGTATCATGCCTGCTTCGATTTTTTAACAAGGCAGTTTGTCTTTTTCCTGGTTATAAGTATTCGTTGGTTGAAATATTTGGCCGGATTATTGAAGAATCCGGTGGTGTAACGAAGGTTCGGATTATCGAGGTTGCACTGTATATTATCATTGTTATTTACTTTTTCTATTTGTATAAGCCATGTTTTATAAATTCGAACAACCGCATTACATCCCAATAAATTATCAACTAAAGCTTTAGAACCCCCTTTCTATTAAAAACGAATAGATCTATCTTTGATAACATCTGTTTACGGAGGCCCGTCCTATTCATTACAGAATAATTTACACACCTTTGGGTGTTTATTACATTACATATAATTTAGTGGCAAAATGGAATAAGCAATCCGCAAACGATTATGTACTAATAAAGGAGATGCCTTTGTGGTTAGCCCTTGTACAATCGGTAGGGTGTCTATTTCGTATAATTTACTGGTAAATTGGCTTGCTTATTTAAATACATTTTGGTATTCAGATTGCTTTTATTAAAATCAATAAACTAAGAACAATAACTAATATAATTTTTCTGTTTGGGTTTCATTATGGCTACATTATGAAATGCAAAAAAAATTGAATAACCTGCCACTTTATGAAACTGGAATTTTATTTTTTTTATGTTGGCAGCAAGTAGGGTTCCAATTTTAGGCTTACTTTGATTTAAAATAAAATACCAATATGGAAAATTATTATTTCCAGACCACCCGATGATCCTTATACAATAAGGGCATATTTTTGTCTACACAGTAGCACTTAAAAATACTATTTTAGATTGAGAGAGATTTTGTCGACTACTGTCGATAGTACGGCGTTAAGTTAAAAGTCCTCTCTGATGATGGGTATGTACACCTACCCTGTACTGATGAAAACAAATAAGTTCGAAACCGGTCTACAAGTGGTTGCATCCTATCAATGGAGAGGGCTTCCTTTTCTTGGTAGTACCATTCAATCTGAAATAGTATTTTAAAGTGCTACTGTGTAGATAAAAATACGCCCTTATTGTATAAGGATCATCAGGTGGTCTGGAAATAATAATTTTCCATATTGATATTTTATATTAATACCACCTGACAGGCATAGACTTTTTATTTCTTAGATGGATTACTTTGATTTCGTTGAAATTAGTTTTCTTGGCATTACTTATGGATTCGACAAAAAACTTTTATAGAAAACTTTAAAATACTAACCTTTAACCTTGCAAATAGATCTTTTTTACGAGATATTTATCTGAAATACCTATACTGGGAAATGTATAACATGCTGACGGTGTCAGTCAACTAATTTCTATTCACAATTATAAAACAACATAACCTAAAAATAATAGAAATATCTTCTAGTTTATGCTCTATTTCTAAAGTTTTATTCAGTAAAGTACTATTTTTATTTCTAATTCAATATAGCATTATACATATTACTTTATACATACATATTTATAGTTACTGTAGACATTTCCTGGGCATTAATTGTTATTCCTGTCAGATCCTGTGTCGACACAATATTTTGTTCAATAGTATTATTTATTATTTTGTTCAATATTTTTTTAATTTGTTCTGCTAGCACCATAACTCAAAGTTTTGCATATTCTTTTTCAAAGTTTTTCTAGATTATTTTCTGCAATTTCCCGTATTTTTGACGGAGTACAACTTTCTTCCTGACTCATTCTTATCAACTTTAATAATATATTTATTTTTAATTATGAAGAATGGGAAGAAGCCTTATTGTTCAATTGTTTATATCATGGCATATTTGATACTTGTAACTTTTTATTAAATTGTAAAAGTATTGTCAATCCAAAAAGAAAATATTAATTGAAATGGAAAAAATCTACTATATTCTTTTTTCGGACTTTAAAGGCCCAAATAAAAAAAGTATTATAAAATACACGGTTCATAAGATAATTAGAGCACTTATACGAACAAACGCGTGCTCTAAGATAATGTCTTATGAAACTTGTATCTTAATATACTATTATGACACTGGTGACTAGTATTTATAAGTTTTTTTTATTAAATAAATTATCGTTTCGCATAACGTGTCAAACAATCGGCTCAAGCTAATCAATGATCAATTTTTATTAAAAAAAGCGAATTGAATATTTTTTTATATTTGTTATCTTTATGGCAGCGCGCTATTTATGTCGACGGCTTCGTCCGCATGACAATATTATGATCTGTATAGTTGTAATAACGGAACCCACAAATTGCGTAAAATTTATACTTTCATAAATTAAAAACATTATTTGGCATTTCGTAAAAATATAATTTATCGTGCCTAATTCTGCAGCAAACCTTAAATTACGACATTGCAGAGAAATGTTGGCATTATTGTTTTAAAGGTAAAAATAACCATAAATTCGGTTTTTCCTGTTCAATTTGGGAAACAAAATAACCAAAACGTTTTCCGAGTAGCAATTTCGCAAAAAAAGTCATCATAAATTCATTTTAACCGGCTCGATACGGCAGAAATATCTTTACACTCAATGAAATCCAGACTAAAGAAAAACAAAGCTATTCGAACGTAGCCGGTCTGATGTTCATCTTTTCTTTAAGGGGTCCATTGGCTCAAGCGCCCATTAAAGAGAACACAAAACGTAAAAATCGGCGGTAAAGGCCGAAGTAAGGAAGTGCTATTAACTTCTTCGTCGCAGTGACGGACCATAAGGTAAAACTACCACAGTGACACATACCTGACTATAAACCAAGTATCGCATAGATACGATTTCTTATCAATATATGTAAACAACCACCAAAGGACACAAATATTACTTTTTTGATATTCTAATACATTTCAACAAAATTCAACAATTAAGACAAGAAAACTGATGTATATGGGACATGTCATGAAGGGAGAAAAATATGGAATGTACAAATAATTATGCAAGGAAAGATTCAGGGGAAGAGATCTATAGGAAGGAGACGGAACTCATGGCTGAAGAACCTTAAAGAGTGGTTTGGATGTACTAGCAATGAACTGTTCAGAGCTCCGGGCTCAAAAATTAGAATCGCCCTGATGAACGTCAACCTTCACAGCGGAGACGGCACCTAGAGAAGAATACATTTCGTATTGAAGTCGTATCTTTTTCCAACATCTCATTTCTTGATCCATCGCGATTAGGGAATCCAATCCCGCAAATGCTGGATCCCACAAATGCGGTGATTTCGCGAGATTGACATTGGGAGATTAAACGTTCGGGATTCGCGGGATTTGCGGGACTCGATGTGGGTGCTGTATGTTAATAAAGAGTTGTTTCATGCAATTAGAAACAGAGTAGAGTGGCAGGAAAATATTTATGGTATAAAGGTACAATAAAATAGTAAGACTAGTTTAACGGTTACATGTTACATCGATTTTGAAAGTATTTTCGGAGAAAAGATAACATGTTTGATGTTTCATCTTTTAGATTTGATCTTATTTTATTGCACATGTATCCTGCGGTTGAAAACGCACGTTCAACTTCGACACTTGTCGACGGAATAGATTTTACACAATTTGTGGCCCTCTGATTCGAATATCGCGCATATCGGTGGATGTGATAAACTTTCCAAAGGGTATACCATCTTTAACTACCATTCGAGACACTCTTTCCTCCATCGAAACTTTTTCTCAGATGAAAAAAAATCTGTAATTTTCATTTTCTGAGGTAGCACAGAAGAACCACTAACATCTGAGCGCTTAGCAATAGAACTGAACGAACTACTCGAACTGCTGGTACTATCTTTCATTTCCTGTGTTATTTTATCAATATCAACACTACCGCTGCTGCTCTGGACTTTCAAATTAATATTATGCTTTGTTTGTAAGTGGGTGTGAAGACCTTTGGTGGAACGAGCAGAGATTTTGATAATGCTAGGGCACAATTTACATTTAGCTGTAAGACCATCTTTAGACTTTAAAAAATAATTCCAAACTAAACTTAAATCTTTATTGTCTTTGTAAACTACACTAACACTTATTTTTGTGATTGATGTTTAAATTCCATGTATTATATTCAACCACTTGATAAATGTCACTAGATACCAGTAAAATAACGCCATTACTTTCGCACGTACACAACAAAACTGTTCTGTTTAACGTATTTTCAATAGCCCAGCATGGCGGGTAATCCCGCGTCGACCAAAACTACCGCAGTTCATTGTTTGTAAATCCCGCAAATCCCGTGGATCCGCGGGATCGATGGGCTCAAACCCGCAGGTTTGCGGGATTACAGTTTGGGTGCGGGATTGGATTTCCTAATCGCTATATCTACTGTTATTAATAACAATAATATACAAATTTTAAAAGAAATCTCATACCATTCAGTATTTGTTCGGGTTTGTTCACAATAAAATCGCTAGCAGTAGTACCTCTGGAATCAGAACAAAAGCAATTTGTCTCACTTTGTCAAGAAAATCTTATGTTACTCTATGGGGTATCTTTTAACTTTTTTTCTCTACTTTTGGCAACACGTCTTCAACCGACGCGACGCGCCGCTGCTGGTCCGTTGGAGTCAAAATTGGGTCGATCGTAAATCTTGGTTTGGATAATTAACACACTCAATAGTTTAAAAATGTTTGGGGCGGAGTATTGCACTTAATAAAAAACGAAGTTTATTGCCTCAAGAAGCTTTTAGAACCCCTTTCAAGAGCATAAAACGGACTTTATTGTTTGTTAAGGGCGGGCTTGCTGACCACGAACTAGAAGGATTTTCTTTCATCTGTGAAACAATTATTACTTGCGAAATAAAATCGGACATCTCGTGAGATGAGTAAGATGACATAAGCTCTAAATTTGGAGGTCATTGGGTTTGTTCGGGTTTGGGCAAAACAATGGTTGATAGCAAGTAGCAGTACTATTACATGAAAGATATGAAAATAATTACAGTGAAACCTCTCTTAGGCGGACATCTACGGGACCGTCTAAATGTGTCCGCCTGATAGAGATGTCCGCCCATGGGAAATTTGTTATTAGGTAATATGTAAATGCAAAATTATTACTATGTATATATATGTACAAATAAATATAACAAAATACACTAGTTTTAGTTAGGATGTAGTACTAAAATAGTCTAATAACGTAGTTTGACGTGTTTGCGTTTTTTACTTGCAATCTAGAAAATGTAATTCCAAGTCTGATAACAATTCCATTGCTGTAAAGTCACCTCTATTCTTTGCATACTTTTACAATTCCTTTACCATACTAATGGCTTGTTGATAATTGGTGACATTTGTTTCATTACTGCATTCGACGTATTTATCAGAGTCGTCAGATAGTGATGTGGTTTCAGTTTGGACTTCATAATCGGTAGGAATGGGGTCACTATCATCTTCTAATAGCACATTGCTATCGATGTTAATGAACTCGCCCAAATCATTGTTATCAAATTACAAACTTCCACAACATCAATATTCTCTTTAAGACTCAAAACGCGACATTTTTCTGCCATTGTTTACGATTTTAACCTTACAACTCACAAATAAACGGCGTACTGCTGTAGGGGAATGACACATACTTTCATTCGGCGAAGTCCTTTCGCGCTGCCACCCATACGCGATTGGTTGGCGGTCTGTCTTCAGAGAGTTTTTGCACCGTACTTATTCGTCTCCCAAATACTAAGAAAATTTTTTTTTGTCCGTTTAAAGGAGGGTTTTCGCACTCTTTGTATGAAAACAGCCTGTCCGCGTCCGCCCAAAGGAGAGTCCGCCCAAGAGAGGTTGATTTTCATGGAATTTCATATACCTAGTTCCGGATTATGAAAAAATGTCCGCTTAATAGAGATGTCCGCTTCACTGTATTTACTTTACACTATAACAACAAACGCTCGTGAATGTTTTAAATTTACTTGTTTTGATCTGTAATCTTTGATTGTATTAGTGTTTTTTTATTATTCTTGTTTACTGTGTAATCATATGAAAAATCCAGTTGATAATTTTATTAATTTTCATAAATTCTTTATTGGTTGTATTGTATTCTTGCCACTTTTAAATTGCAACCTCCCGAAACTCTCAAACGTTATGATTATTGTTTCGCTGAAAGAATAAAATTTAACGTTAGAACACAGAATAATAAAAATCGGTTACATGTATACCCAATATCTTATAAGCTACACGCCACAATCTACTCTTGATCCCTGTCGTAAAATTACAATAAATTTGGATGAAAATTTATACGTACACAAATGTATTTTCTCTGCCAAGTTATAAGCCCGGAAATCACAAAGTCTATATTTTCGACATGTGTTATTATATATATTGTTGAATTAGATTTAAGTAGGTAGAAAAATATTTATAATTTGTATGGTTTATTTCTTTGCGCTTTGCACGAGATATCCGATATCATCCGGGCTGGTTAACGAGGTGAATGGGGTAGGGAAAGCCTTTGATCGTGTTGGGCATGAGGGACTTCTAAGTAAACTGCGCTCAGTCGACTCTGCGCATGGTTGTCCAGCTTTCTTAAGGACCGCTCTCTGCAAGTGGCGATTGACGGATTTCTCTCAGACACCTTCACTATCAATGCCGGTGTTCCTCAAGGGTGCATATTGTCTCCCACTCTCTTCTTACTCTACATTAACGACCTTCTAGTGAAAACTAAAAATCCAATATTTAGTTTTGCTAATGATAGCACACCTATCTCATCATCTTCGCAGACAGCATGAAGTATCACGCCTCAACAAAGACCTGGAATAAATTTTGGATTGGGGTGACAGTAACCAAGTCGAATTTAACGCTAACAAACCCACGCAGCAGTTTTCTCTAAAAAGGTTAACATTACAGAACCGGATATAGTCATGGACGGACACGCAATCCCACTGGCTTCATCTATTAATTTGCTGGGCGTCAATCCGGGAGGAAATATGTCTTGGCATAACCACGTTGTGGCAATCGCCGAGATAGCTTCTCAGAAACTTGGTGTACTCTTCCGAACCAGAAAGTTGTATACACCTCAACAACTTTTGACACTATACAAATCACTTGAGTACTGCTTTCATGTCTGGAGTTCTGCACCCAAACATACTCTTCGGCTACTGGATTCCATCCAAAGGAGGGGTATTCGTCTGATTGGAGACCACGAGCTGACGAAGAACCTCGACAGCCTAGAACATCGAAGACAGGTTGGGAATTTAACTCTCTTTTACAGATATTTGCATGGAAAGTGCTCGATTGACCTTGCCCTCTTAATTCTTCATCCTTATAGAATAACCTTCCCGAGGTCGTTTTTCCCAACGAATATAACCTCCAACGATTCAAAACCAACGTGAATCGCTTTTTGCGCACACGCACCACTCCCAGAGTGCCCTAAAGGAATTTTCCTATAGTGCTTGTGTTTTATCGTACAAAAAAAAAGGGATGACGCATGATATATTTTTCCAACCATGGAGCCACCAGAGCCATTATCACAATTATAATTAATACCATTACTTTTCACCGACCTGTCCAGCTAATTTAACAGAAACTGTGAATTACAACAAATGGTAAACTCGAATAGTGTTTAAACTATATTTGCGGGTGTCTCCAAGCAATATATATTTTTCAAACGTTAAGCCTGAAGTTCATAACTGCTGGTTCCTGTTTGTCTAACCTATTTATATTTAAGTAAACAAGCCCTCCAAATGTGTATTTAATAATTACCAAAATCAACAAACCTAGAAGTGTAAATACACAGTCTAACGCTAACGATTATTTTATGTAATCCATGTCTTGCTTTACATTTACAAGAACCAAATTTAAGAAATCCCATTTTGCGCTTACAACGGTTGAATTGGTATTTAGAATTCTCGCGTACAAGAAGCCACTTAACAATACAATTTCAGCTCTGGAACTAAGCTGCAAAATAAATTCAATCCAATTATTAAAATAACAAAAATAGTGTAAAGTTAAACATAATTGGTAGTTAGTAAATGACTGACATTGGTTCCTTTCCTTTGTAAAGGTTAATATAATTCAAAAATAAAAAGTCTATACTTCAATGTATGGAAAAATTATTATTTCCCAGACCATCCGGTGATACCTTATACAATACGGGCGTATTTAGTCTACACAGTAGCACTTAAAAAACTATTTCAGATTGAATGGTACTACCAAGAAAAGGAAGCCTTTTCCATTGATAGGATGTAACCACCTGCAGACCGGTTTCGAAATCTTCTGTTCTCGTCAGTACAGGGTAGGTGTGCATACCTATCATCAGAGAAGACTTCTAATATTTCGCGCTGTATTATCAACGGTAGTCGATAAAATACAGAGCGCAGCGCCCTCTCTTAGCAGTTCCATACAATCTGAACAGGCGTTATTTGAATGAATAAAAAATAAAAAGTCTACACTTTACAGGTGATATTAATATCAAATGCCAATGTATGGAAAAATTATTATTTCCCAGACCACCCGATGATACCCCGAGAACAAAAGAGTTCGAAACCGGTCTGCAGGTGGTTACATCCTATCAATGGAAAAGGCTTCCTTTTCTTGGTAGTACAATTTAATGTGAAATAGTATTTAAAGTGCTACTTTGTAGACTAAATACGCCCTTATTGTATAAGGTATCATCGGGTGGTCTGGGTGTTGTAAAATTATATTTTTTCAGTTAAAAAAAATAAATAATAATATTTTTTGATGGCCGCTTATAATTTTGCAGTGTCGGCAGTATTTGGTTCCTTATCTCTCTAGCCGCAACGCGCATGGCGTTACCGGTAGATTAAATCGGTCAGGATGACGCAATGTAACGTTAAAACAGACGGATAAAGAAATTCTGCAGGAGGCAGTAATTTGAGTCGGTTTTCTGGTGTCCATAGAAGCCGCACTCGCCCGCTATTCAATTTTTTCAATACGGGGGTCCGCAAAAGTTGGGTACAGGTTTCAGAGTGTCTTTATGTCAAGTAATTCCGAGAATATCAGCTGTGGATTTCCACTGAGAAATTTTGATCTTCGAGGACTCGTTTCTGGCGCGAGGATAAATATGATTTACAGGAAAGTTATGTGACATTCTGAGACCGGAATCAGTAGTAAGTGTGAAATAAAATATGTTAAGTTAGTATTAGTATTCACTACCGCGTTTTCTAAATATTTTGAAAATTACAGGATAGTTGAGATCCCTTTAGTTGGGGAAATACTAGCTTAGGATAATTTTCTAATGTATATAAATAAATACCAAAATTTAAGTTGCAAGTTCGTGATAGGATTAATGTTAGGATGGTTGGATTCTCTATGAGAGAAAACATGTTAGTATAGGTTAAATTATTCTTGTACATAAAAATAATTAACCCCCCGGTTTCCGGTTCGCGAGACTAGACTAACGAAAGGACTGACCCCTTCATTACCCTCAAGGACAACAGACATTAAAATTAAATAAAGAAAAGCCCTCCGTGTTCAATATAATAACTTGCATTGTTATTGTATCTATTGGACATGCCCGAGCCAATACCAAAATACAAAGTATAGTTTGAACAAAAAGTTAGGCCTCGTCCTACGTTCAAACAGCTATACTTCAAATTAAAATCAGTCATTTTACATTCTTAGACAAAATTCTTGCCCTCATTTCTTCATGCGCTCTGGTGGACCGCTGACAGCTTCCAGCTAGCGGGGAAGGATGGTGGGCCCACCCAAGAGACCGACTGACACGTGCGTGTCAATTCGGCAATGGCATTATGCCTGGCATCCCTGACCAATAAACAACGAGAAATCGCAATCGACCACCAAGATAAGCGTCCGTAAAACTAATTAAGTAGGAACGTCTTCGGTTGCGATGACTTTTTCATTAATTATTAAGACTGGCGACATAACTGATAGTGTCGACCAGCAATCATACATTTTCAAAATTTAAAAAGATTAAGAAAGTAGTTTGGCTCTAAATATATAATTCCTGGGTGGGGAATTCACCTCTGGATAGAATTCAAAAATGGGGACAAAATTAAATTTCCAAAAATAGCCGTCTACTTAATAATCTGATTAAATTAAATTCAAATAAAACTTAAGGGGAAACTTGGTTATACGGGGGTTATCAAAAAACGTCTTACGTGAAACGCGCAGATAAGGAGAACGTTTAGAGTTACCTATCATTTATTAAGCGCACAACGGACGGACGTTTCGGGCTACGTACTCCACTCATATCATGGTATAATGTATGTACGTTCCGCTTGAAAAAAATTCCTTCGTGATTTTTTTTCTCAATTCGGCGGCATAGGAAATAATAATTTTTACATACATTGATATTCGTTAACATAATTTATTAGTGAATGATTGACACCAGTTTAACAGAGAGATATTTCAGAAGGGCGACTTCACTATGCACAAGTACAGTTTTAAAATAATTCAATTCTACAGAAGAATTCAATAAAAATATTGTTATTTATGTCTGAAAGGTTTAAAGATTGATTGCCTAAATTCAAGGAATCCGCAAGAAATTTTACCGAATAAAATAATATCGACAGATGCGCTGTCAATCAATTTCATCCAATTGATTGTTAAACAGAATTTTCGGCGTACGAAACCTTTAATATTTAATTGTGTTTACGTTTCGGTTTTTGGTTATTATAATATAATTCTCACCTCTCATATTATGTCAACGCTCCTACAACTTAATTCCCCGTTTTGTTGATTGGGAAGAGCATATTTATTTTTATTAAATCCTATCGACCGTAAATTCATATTTCACTGAATGAATATTTATTGAAATATAACGATTCGTCTATTAACTAGAAGAACATTTATTCGCTCTGATTTCGATATTCAACGTATGTAATATATATTAAATAATATTTTACGTCCGAAATACATTTTTCTCAAATGGCATTAAAAGCACTTGCTTTACGAATCAGAAAAATTTCTTTTCATGAAGCATGGTATTATTTTGTGTTATTTTTATCCAATTTTAAAATTATTGAACGAATTCAATGCTTGATAGCATCAATTAAATAATTAGGTTTAAAATACAGAGTGATTGATGGTGGATGGCCTATTAGACGTTTATGAAGAACTAACCAACGGATAAGTAAACAAGCTTTCTCTTTTAAAATTATTTTCAGCCCTGCAGCCCTGCCGCTTCTATTATAAAGTATTAGCAATTTTGATAATTTATATGGAACACCCGGTGTATTATATTTTTTTAGAATCCCTATTAAGGTCTTAACGACCTTCTTTAACATTTTTCTATAGCTGTTATCGTTCCCGATATAATAATTAATTTACCTTTTTTTTTGAAAAACATCCTTCAAACAGGGCTGCTATTTTTGAACTCGTACAAATAAGCGAACTAAAATTTGGTTGAGAGTCAGGTAATATCAAGAGACCCTTCACTCTGTTTCCAAATATAGTGAAACCCATATTTGGAACAGCGCAATCGAACATCATGGGGAGTCTCGGGCTGTTGCACTGGATATTTCTAAAGCTTTTAATTGTCTTTGGCATGAGTGGCTTCTAAGTAAACTGCGATCCTATGGTATGCCCAGTCGATTCTGCGCATGGTTGTCTAGCTTTCTTAAGGACCGCTCTCTGCAAGTTGCGATTGACGGATTTCTCTCAGACACCTTCACCATCAATGCCGGTGTTCCTCAAGGGTCCATATTGTCTCCCACTCTCTTCTTACTCTACATTAACGACCTTCTAGTGAAAACTAAAAATCCGATATTTAGTTTTGCTGACGATAGCACATTTATCTCATCTTTCTCTTTGAATGCACAAACATCGGCTGCCGACGCACATCTTCGCAGACAGCATGAAGTATCACGCCTCAACAAAGACCTGGAAGAAATTTTGGCTTGGGGTGACAGTAACCAAGTCGAATTTAACGCTAAAAAAACCCAGGCAGCAGTTTTCTCTAAAAAGGTTAACATTACAGAACCGGATTCAGTCATGGGGGCACACAATCCCAGTAGAGGGTGTCTAAAAATAAAAATATTTTTATAGTTTGGAACAATGATGTTTTTTTAACAAAACACCATGTATTTTATATGTGGTCCTAAAAGCTCTATCTCCTATAGTTTTTGACTTAGGGGCATTTATTTAGCAAAATTATTACTATTATTATTATTACAGATAACACACATCACAAATCAATTCGTAAAACCTTAAGGTTACTTAACCAAATTTAAGTTCTAGCAGATAAGGCGACATACAAATAATTTCCCTGCATAAATCTAGTAATTTTACGACATCGTTTGCTGCATATTTACATCCACTAATAAAAGAAATAGTTATTATAGCAAGTAAACGTCACGCTGTCGACATTAAATAAATTTACAGAAACGTTAGATTAAATTAAAACAACGTTTGGTAATGAGTTGCAAATAAATTTAATTCAATTGCTGGTAACACAAATTGATGTAACCTTTAACGTAATGCAGGTCTGCACTTCGAACCGCTTTAAGAATAAATTGTGATTGCGCTTGCTGTAATTTAGGAAGCTCTGTAATAATGCTATGAGTATATAATGCTCTTAGAATGAAGACGAGCATGTTAATTGCATCAGCTAGTTGTTACATTCTTCAAGCTACTAACGTAAACACAACTGGTTGGTTTATGACTTACAATTTTGTTTAGGTGACATATACACACACACACACACACACACATGATCACATACACTTTTATCCTAGAAAATCATACTAATAATAATAATAATAATCATCATCTTTATTTCAACGTGTTACACATCAAACAGAGCAAACCAATGAAATGACGTCACACCAAAACAAAAAAGAAAAGAAAAACCCATTGCACTAGTACTATGTCCACAGTTCACAAGCTTCCACAAAATTCTCTAAGACTGCAAGGCTCTAAATCTATCAGAAATTTTCTTAGTTCTCTTTTAAATACTTTTTGTGTGTCAGCATTATATAACACATATACTGTGGAGATTTCTCCGTTAGTGTCAGTCTATGTATAGGATACCTAACATCTGCTGATCTCGTACCGTACTCATGCCCAAAATCTACCTCAAAATACTCTCTGTGTTTAAAAAAGATCATTAAACATTCAAATTTATAAACAGCGGTTCCTAAAAACACTTCTACAACTTTCCAAGTAATTAATTTTTTTTTATTATCCTAATTAATCTTTTCTGAACTACAAATACCCTCTGCATTTTACTATCTCCGCCCCAGAAAATAACGCCGTATTTGAGTATCGACTCAAAGCTGGCAAAGTATATTATTTTAAGTGTTTCCTCATTCATATATCTACATACTACCCGAATACCATAACAAACTGAATTCAATCTTCCGACTAAACTATCTATGTGCTGTGCCCAGTCAAGATGTTCATTGATGGAAATTCCCAGGAGCCTTACATTATCCGAGATGCCTACTTCTTTGGTGCCAAATGTAATATCCATGGGTTTTACAGTGTTGGACTGTTTTGTTCTGAACAATACTAAGTTAGACTTTCCCTCATTCAATATTAACTTGTTTTTACTGTACCAATCTGTAACCGTATTAAAAAACGCCTGGGACCTTTCCATCAACTCTTCCATATAGTTTTGCAGCCAGTAATCAGGTTTGTGTCATCAGCGTAGCTGACAATATGTTGCTGAGGCGAGTTCAAGAAAAGCGACAGGTCATTGACGAATATTATAAATAACAGCGGCCCTAATATACTGCCCTGTGCAATTCCTATGTTATTTTCTCGCATCTCTGACTTATAAGTTTTCCCCTGACTGGTCACATACACACATTGCATCCTATTATTCAAATATGATAAGATCCATTCCATAGTGCCTTCCAATACGTTCTTTTACAGAGGATAAAATAAAATAACGTGACCCAATTTATCAATAAAACTACGCTAATCAGAATCACAAATTGGCTTAATATAATTGCCTGGTATACGACATGCACCGCTTAGATAATTAATTGTGTTTGAATTGTGATTCTTGCTCGTTTCACTATCATTTTTACCATGTTTACACTTCTAAACATTCGTTTACAGTTTGTCGATTAAAAAACAAGGACTGTAAATTTTTAGGAAACAGGCCGATTGCAGCTAGTTATGAATAAATTTTCAACTGATGTTGCTAAAATGGCTGGATCTTTTTATATAAAACAAACGTTATTCGTCCTGGTTCGCTTGAAATATTATATGCCAAATAAAGCTTTTTACTGTTTTGACCAGTCAAATGTTATTATAAATATTGTTTAAATTGTAAGCCCACCGGAAATAAAATCGTTTTTGAAATGCTTCCAAAATAAATAGTTCCCGGTTAACAAGTTTACTAGAAGACAAGTTTTTTTTATCCATTCCATAAACTTGGACTATATATCAAGTGCCTGTCCTAAACTTCCAAGCCTTAAAATAGGACAAAGTAGGTTACTGAAACTTTATAAATAATATCATAAATTGAACGATTCATTTAGATGTATTTATACTTCAAAATCGAGACCTTAAAAATTTATTAAGAACCAATAAAAAGAGAATATTAATGCATATTTGCTGCTCTTCGCGGGTGTCTATTACTATCAATGAAGCTCATGGTCAGTGGCGGCTCGTGACCTATGATAGAGGGGGTTCACAAGTATGGTGAAATTATTTTTAAAATTTTATTTTTGTGTAACGACCAAACGATTACTTTCTAGGCGTTTTAAATGTAGAAAAAAAAAAGTAATAAGAAAACGCGTTAGGTAAAACATATTTTTATTTATTTTTTTAATTTTACACAAGAAAATACAACTTTTGGAAAATAAGAAAGGTTTTCTTAGTGTGTATCACTGTCGGATCTTAACGTCGTCGCATGCAACCCTCGTAACATTTATACAGTCCACTACTAATACTACTAAAGCCATCTACGAGCTATCAAGAAAACCGAATGATGTCCAATACTAGTACCGCCATCTCCGAGTTATCAAGAACACCGAATGATGTCTAATACCACTACTACCGTGCAATACAAGAACCTATTAAGTACTAAAAGTAAATTTTAAGACATTCCATTTAAAAATTGCACAACTTCTTTAATATTTAATTTATTGTTCTAAAATTTTATACACAGTAAGCTCTTGTTACATAGTTTCATTTTCCAAAAAATCATTCTTCGGTTCTTAATTGTAGAAAATTGATCAATAACAGCCTCATTAAGTTTGGAATACCCTCTATAATTTTTTTTTCATATATTTCATTTTTAAACTTTCTAATAACGTCGCTAAATTTACCCTTTGTGCTCTGCGTTAAATTAATTTCGGGTTTAGGTGTTCCCGCATTCTTCACTTCAATTTTTTGCTTCAAACTCAAAGAGCTAAAGTTATTTCTTAAATAGTCCACCGTCAACTATTCATTTTAACTTAATAAATATATAATATTAAAATATTAAAACATGCACGCTCGAATTTCTAACTAGATGCACGAACAGACACAAAAACTGTGCGCCTTTTCCAAGTTAAATCCCCATAGCCCCGCTATCCCCCGCTGCCACCCGCCACCTGTTACCACAGAGAAACTGCACTACTTAATCGCACGTGCGAGCAAGTCTCGTCATAATCGTCATTTACCTCGACCGAGGCACGGTTGCCGGATCTATACAGTTTGGTTTGACGGGATGATAAAATATTAGGGAGGGTCGGACTTTTTTGGTTTGACGGTACGATAAAATATTAGGGAGGGTCGGACTTTATACGATAAATAATATTCAATGAATATAAATTAATATTTTTTATTCGTTTTGTTTTGGGGGTGCAAGTGCGCATGTGCTCCTGTGGAAGAACGGCCACTGGTCTCAGTGGGTTCCGAACTACGATCTTCAGGCTTATGATGCACCCCCAAGGGGTATCAACCCTTGGCTTTGCGCATTATTCGGCCTGGTTATCGGCCTGAACGGGGATGATACATTTTTCACTGTGGACTTTTTGCTTAACGCCGGACAACAACGCCAAGAATTAAACCAGTAAATTTCAAAGGATTGGAACGGCCGTGGGATACGAACCCACAAGCTTTTGTCCTAGAGTTTCTAGCGACTGCCGCGGCCGCCTTAACCGCTGAGCCACTGGAGTCAATATTAAACGTCGTTTAAACGGTTTCTCAGAGCAATAGACTTTGACACAGAATAATAATGTGCTATTAAGACATTTCTTTGGCCACCTCGATAACTTAAGATTCTCTGGTTGTCAGCTATAATTCGTATAATGCGGTTTAGTGGCTCAATATATGTCACCACTCACAATTCGCATTCTCATGCGGTCCTAATGTTCTGTATAAATTTCCTTCCGAAAGCAAACGATGTCAGAAAGGACTATAAATTTAATTAAACAGTTAGACACAAAAGATGTCACTAACCAAATTATTAGTTGCCACGTTGTGTCTCTTACCTACCGCTGTTTCGTATTAGCCAAACTTTTGGAAATATACCTATATTTACGTATACGTGTACTCAAGAGTTAGACGTACTAATTTAAGCAGAATCTCAGCAAACATTTACGCGAATATTAAATCTAGTCCTTGTTTACGTCTCCATTAATAAACCGGTTTGGTTCTCGTTAACATTGACAAACATTCGCGGGAAACTGGAACAATCAATAATATAATTTTAACAAAAAATTGAACCGCCAGGTCTACTGCCGTGCTTCGCTTAAAAGTGGTATATCCAAGATTGTTGAAATGGAGAAAATCGACTTCAAAGTTAAAGCTATTTCCCAACAATGTAGAATAGCATATTTACCAATGTTTAACAATAAATTGTCATTTCTATTGACTATTTCAATTTTATAAAACTTAAGGGGTTTTCTAAAAAGTTTTAAAGAAATTATAGTAGATACCACTTTTAAGATAGGTAATTTATTCATAATTTTACTTATCTGGCGGTGGTATGTACAGATACCACTTTTAAGATAAGTAATTCATTCATTTATTTTATTTCTGATTGAGGCTTGTTTAAGAACAGGTAAAAAAATAAGAACACTGGTGTATTAATTATTATTAATACAAAACTAGAATACATTTATTTAAAAAAAAAATTAAAGAAACAAAATAACATAAAAAAGCAACATTTTAACAAACTCAAATGTGTCATTGAATGTTTTCGTAAAATGAACAGTGAATAATCGATCCTAAGGTAGCGAGGAAAAAAAGTTTGCAAACTCGTACTCTAATTCCTGTTTCAGCTTTAAAAAAATTCGTCATTTCCGAATATTGTGTATTAATCTTTTTTCTTTGATCAATTGTAAATAACGAACTACACTTTTTTTTGCAAATATTATCTCCACAAGCTGCTTTTACTGCGTACTTCTCAAGTAGTTTGATTTTATTTTCAGCCAATTTTATTTCCTTTCTTGTTGCAAGTGGTTCTTTAAAAAATTTACGTTTTCTGACCTCACCTTTTTTTGGTATATTCAATTATCCTTGTATTTTCCTGCGCCTCGTTGATTATGCTCTTTAAGAGATATAGCGGCATATTATCACTCTCTGACGAAGAGTCATCATTTTCAATAGCACATTTGCGATCTCCAGCGTATTCATTAGAATTAAAACGATTTAGGGGTTCCTCGTTGGGCACCGGATTACTATTATTGGCTATCATTGGAACAACGCAATCGAACATCATGGGGAGTCTCGAGTTGTTGCACTGGATATTTCTAAAGCTTTTGATCGTGTTTGGCATGAGGGGCTTCTAAGTAAACTGCGATCCTATGGTATGCCCAGTCGATTCTGTGCATGGTTGTCTAGCTTTCTTAAGGACCGCTCTCTGCAAGTGGCGATTGACGGATTTCTCTCAGACACCTTCACCATCAATGCCGGCGTTCCTCAAGGGTCCATATTTTCTCCCACTCTCTTCTTACTCTACATTAATGACCTTCTAGTGAAAACTAAAAATCCGATATTTAGTTTCGCTGACGATAGCACACTTATCTCATCTTTCTCTTTGAATACGCAAACATCGGCTGCCGACGCACATCTTCGCAGACAGCATGAAGTATCACGCCTCAACAAAGACCTGGAAGAAATTTTGGCTTGGGGTGACAGTAACCAAGTCGAATTTAACGCTAAAAAAATCCAGGCAGCAGTTTTCTCTAAAAAGGTTAACATTACAGAACCGGAAATAGTCATGGCCGGACACGCAATCCCAGTGGCTTCATCTATTAATTTGCTGGGCGTCAATCTGGGAGGAAATATGTCTTGGCATAACCACGTTGTGGCAATCGCCAAGATAGCTTCTCAGAAGCTGGGGGTACTCTTCCGAACCAGAAAGCTGTACACACCTCAACAACTTTTGACACTATACGAAGCCCAGATTCGACCATCACTAGAATACTGCTCTCATGTCTGGAGCTTTGCACCCAAATATACTCTTCGGCTACTGGATTCTATCGAAAGGAGGGCTATTCGTCTGATCGGATACCACGAGCTGACGAAGAACCTCGACAGCCTAGAACATCGAAGACAGGTTGGGGATTTGACTCTCTTTTACAGATATTTTCATGGAAGGTGCTCGGCTGACCATGTCCTCTTAATTCCGCCCAGAGCGACGAATAGCAGAAATACACGACGAACCACTGCCGCCCATCCATATGTGGCTAAGCTTAGTACTCCTCGAACTTCACTATTTAAGAATTCTTTTATCTGGAGGACTTCATCCTGGAACGACCTTCCCGAGGTCTTTTTTCCCAACGAATATAACCTCCAACGATTCAAAACCAACGTGAATCGCTTTTGGCGCACACGCACCACTGCCAGAGTGCCCTAAAGGATTTTTCCTATAGTGCTTGTGTTTGATCAAAAAAAAAAAGAAATAATGACGATACTGACTTGTACTTCTTGTACAATTGTCAATTGCACTGATGACGATGTTTTCTTATCTAGTACTATTAAACCAGAAACTGATGGTTCGATGTCAAGAATTACTGGTTGTGGCTCAGCGTAAACGTGCTTTGGCTCTTCCCGCACATTTTTTTCTAAATCTGAGTTTCCCAAAGGCAAATATTCTTGAGCTGACGACGATGGTTCTTCCTGAACATTTTGTTCCGTGACAGCCAATTGAAAAATTTTCTTACATCTGCTCCCAGACATCATTCCTGGAACAACAAATATATTTGCAATGAAGACATAATATTCGGTATGATATATGTTATATACACATAATTAATATTTTGCTATTACTTACCAGTAGTTTCGAGCAGAAGCTCGTTTTCAAAAATGCACTTAACAATATTAACTAACTTAGAACTATAATGTATTACTTTAATCAACAAACTGCGATAATGATGAATTAAAAAAAGGAGCTGTCTGTCACTACCTGCTGCAAGGACAAAGTTTCAAAGCCAACTAAAACGCACAAATTTCTAGAAAGAAATAATAACTTAATCGTGGTATCTCCCGATATTTTGTTAGGATGCCACTTTATATTTAGTTAAGTAATGGTTCATACCACCTTTAAGGTTCTTGTTACGTATACTTTGTGAAGATACCACTTTCTTTGTAGTGTTGTATTGTTCTATATTTGGGGATATACCATTTTAAAGTTATGGAAAAAGATATAAAATTACCTATTTTACGGATCTATGGTCATATCTCCGTTTTGACAAAATACGGACATACCGCCTTTAAGCGAAGGACGGCAGTCTAGGTCTTAGTTAAACCGAGATCGAGAGTTTATGTGTCCATTTTCTGTTAAACTGGAGTGTCCCCGTTATAACAATCTTAACAGTTTGCAGAGGCTGGCCTGCCTGTGTACCAGTGGGGCGATGAAAAGTACCCCCACTGCAGCAATGGAAGTCATACTGGGACTAATACCCCTAGACATCCACATCAGAATGGAGGCTATTTGCAGCGCCTCAAGGATGATCACAAATGGGGAATGGACACAACACCTCGTAAAAATTGCACACACAAGAGCCACGGATCTAATCAACGATGAGCTCTTGGATATGCAATCTGATCGTATGAAAGCAACATACGATTTCACATAGCCTTTCAAGATTGACTGGAACTTTGATAAATGGACAAACAGTGCATCCCCGTCGTTTGACAAGGGTCTAGTTTGGTTCACCGATGGATCAAAAACAGCCAACAGTGTGGGCGCGGGTATATTTGGGGAAAGGCCCAGGATGGACATGAGCATTCCTGTGGGGACCTACGCCACAGTATACCAAGCGGAAGTTCATGCCATACAAGCATGTTTATACTACAAAATCTTGAAAAGGGCTACCACGACCAAAAGATTTACATCCTTTCGGACAGCAAACCTGCTCTTAAGGCTCTGAACTCCAATCGGTCTACTTCAAAACTTACACTGGAGTGTCATACCAACCTAAAAGTACTGGCGGCCAGGGGGAACAAGGTGGAACTCTTGTGGGTCCCTGGTCACTCCGGGATATTAGGGAATGAAAAGGCGGATGAACTAGCGAGAGCCGGATCTGCCCAAAGTCTCAGGGGCCCTGAACCGGTCTTTGGAATATCAAAACAGGCAACAGAAACAACATTAGATAGATGGTCGAAAAAGCAACACCTATCTCGATGGCAAGAGTTACCTGGTCTAATACACGCACGGGCCGTAATGGGAAAACCATCGAAAATACTATCGAATGGGATGCTAACCCTGACGCGGCCCCAATTGAAACAAGTGATGTTTCTGCTAACAGGCTACTGCCACTTTCGAAAACACCTTCAACGGATAGGGATAAACAACGGATCCATTGAATGTAGACTCTGCGGCGAAGAGGATGAAACGGCCTTACACATATTATACCGCTGCGTAGCGCTATCCCGTAGAAGACAAAATATCTTCGGGAACATACAACGTGGTGACAACCTTCCACATGACAAGCTTGGTATAAGGTTACTGGACCTTATAGAAGGAACAAACATCTTCTAACAAGATCGGGGTACACAATAAGCCGAAAGGCTGCAGTGATTTGAAGTTCGGGCCTTTAAACCGACCAACCAACCAACCGTCCCCGCATAGCCGCTTAGGAAACGTTAAAAAGTGTATATTTTTATTAAAAAATATGAATAATAAAAAGTAATCAACATACGGCCAGTTGTGTTATTCGACCGACGGAAACATTGTCAACTAAAAATATGTATTGTATTTAGACCGCAAAAAAATTCCACCTATCGATCTAGTACGGTGAAACTGTATTTTTAATTTAATTGACTAAATCCATATGGATATTACATCCATCCACTGGATCTCCGAATAAAAATAATTTAAATTTTTTAAATAAATTATTGTATACCGTGATACCGTTGTTAAAAGCTTTTGAAAAAATAACTGCTATTTTAAGAACTTAAAAAAAACTAAATTAAGTTTTATTTTTAAATGGAGTAAATATTTCCATTTGTGCTTTTACCAATTATAAAATAGATTTTAACTTTGTTTTAAAATGTTTTTACGAAATAGTGTAAACGTGTAAATGGTAATCCGTGTTTTGCTTTTAATCCCTGCTATTGTAAATGGACCACCTAATAATGTTAAATTTTCATTCATGGCATAGTTTGCATAAACCGGAATTAGATAGAGAGGATTTGCCTTTTCTCGGGTGGAAAATCGTCTTTTCTGGTTTGCATTTCCTTCTTGAATTAATATTTTACACCTGATAAACAAGTGTATCGTCCTTAAGCTGTGTCCACACATGAAAATACTGAAGGGGGGGGGGGGGGGGGGGGGGGATATTAGGTAATAGGTAAAACCTCATATGTGGACACAGCTTTAAAGCTTGGCAGCCCGTGCAGCACCAAAAAGCTTTCAAATTGAGGTTTTTTTCCTATTTTAATATTTAATTTTTGATGAAAGCTCTTTGTCTTAAGATTTACAAGACTTTAAGAAGCTGCTACGAATCCATTAATTATATAATTACGTATTTTAGAAAAACTTATAGGTTGGTCCACGATGAACTTTGGATATAAATCTTAAAGGTCGATAAATTATCGCTAAACTCGAAGGAAACTTATAAGTTAAATGAGTATTTACTGACTGGCATTATTATTTTTAAGGCACTTTTTACTTTTATTTTTAAACGTACACAGAGAAATAAAATAAAATTTTACATTCTCATTGCCCCCTTTTCTCATCTATAAGCTAATTCAATTAAGTGTGGCAAAATTTCATTAAAATATACAGCGTTGGTTAAAAGTAATAATCAAAAATATAAACTGTGCGTCCTTGGGCCCCGATATCTTTGTAACGAGGGACAATGATTACATAGTATTATCTTGACCTCTCCTGTACACTGGCGAAATATTTCCCTATACTTACCGGACACCCTATATAATTATAAATATTAATATAATACATAATAATGACATTATTGTTAATATATTAAGTAACGTATGGTATTACTGTTCTGGTTTGTACATATGCAATGTTTGCCATTTATTTTATCTGATATTTCAGATGCTAAACAATATCGACAGTTGCACATTAGAAAAATAAACAGGATATTTTTCTGGAAGCCGATTGGATTTCAGTTAAACTCAAATCAAGCACTTGACACTGTCAACAGATCAGATTTAATCTGAAAATACTTTTAAAACATGTTTACTCCAAGTTTAGTTTCACAAACTGAAACTATTAAGACAAATCGGTTGAAATAAGCAGTTCCTTTCATTATATCCGGCCGTTAAATTCATATATTTACATTAGTAGCTCAAAAATTGTATTATATGTAATTTAAGTTAGGCCAAGTGCTTTTACACCTGTTAGATAGGTCTATAACTTAGCATAGTCAACACGCTTGTGCAAGTCTTATCTACATCTTTAGAAATAGTGGTCGTTAAATTTGCCAATTGCTTTACCCACTTTCACGTTATTTCCTCTCGAAATACTGATTTTGCCTTAGATAGTCATACTCTGCGGGATAAACTATCCAGTTATGGTGAGATGCTAACGAAGCAAGACAATGTAAATATAAATATTAAGTGATATTAAGTAAATTTTAAATGATTTCAGTTTACTAACTAACAAATACTTTTTGTTTCAGGATTTGTAAATTCCATGGTGGCCTACTCAGATAAACCTGTTTAGGAGGAGGTACGTATTATAGTCGACGTCTAAAACTACGAGTAATATAATATCATTAATTTTATCTTTATTTCCATATTTTCAACAATCAAGTAATGTACGATTCTACTTTCTTTGTGGAACTAACCACAATTTAAAAATATCTGATATACATTTCTTTACAAAACTTATTAAAATTTTGAAATAAAATTGAATTACCTTTATTATAACATGTGCTAACCAGTGAAATAACAAACCCTTTAAAAGTTACAATTGGGTGGAGCTAAGCAACTGAAAGCAAAGTTGTGTTACACAAAACATATGTTTTGCTGAGGGAGGTGGAATCTCTATTCCTTAGGGTCGGGCATACAAATATGCACTCTGGAGATAACACTTTATAAGAGGCTATGTACATAAACATTAAGTTTTAGTAAGCTTCGTAGATAGCCCTGTATTATTAACTATATTTCTATTTTTAATACTTACAGTGAGGTTTACATTTACTAAAAAATAAAAAAAAACTTTTCTATGCAGTGTTTGCGCTTACTCATCTGCTCATCAAAAGTTCGCTTACCCGTGTACGTTTGGGATAACCTATTACTTTAAAAGAGGAGCCCATTATCTTGTTTTTTAAGAAAGGACCCCGCAGAATCCTTATGGAAAATGGGTCCCGGTCAAATTGGTCCAAACTTTCCTTACTGATAGGATTCGGTGAGTAGATAAAAAGTGTCCATGGGCGCCCAGCATAAAAATCTCCCTGTTGCGAGATATCTTCGTCCGAAACTAGGTTCTTTTTCGCTGGCTAGTGTCCTGTCAGGCTTCCATATCTCCTATACGAATTAACTTAGAAATTTCATTCATATACCGATTTATACTATATTATAGGGTGCAACCCAAAAAATGTGGTGATATAATGCTGTCTTTTTTTAAATGGGACACCGAGTATTTTATTACATAATTAGGTTCGTATTAGTGTCCTTTATAATTGCCTAAAGTTTTATTTCAGTTGGTTATGTAGTTTAAGAGTAATAAATTAAAAACTAAAAAACAACGTTTTGAAGTATTAGAAAAAAGGAAGTAGGAGTCTTAGAAATAAGGAAACTGTAGTGCATTTATGAGGGAGATTCAATTTTGTTTGTCAAGTTGCTCAAGAGTACTTTTATTTTTCATTTTAGATACAATTTTTATTTGTAGAGGTTGTTTAGAATTAAAAGTTATGTCCGTCACGGCCTTCATTCAAAAATTTTTTAAAAATATTTATTTTTTTGTCTTAAGCCGTCTTGCTAGTATTTCATCTAAAATGTTGAGGAATGTAAATAGATCATTTGAAAAGCGTATTAACTTGTGTTCAGATCAACATGGTAGGCATTTTGAACATTTAGTGTAGTTTATAATTATGTGTCGTGTTTGAAACCTAATTATAAATACCCTGTATAAAATAGATAAACGCTATTATAATCACAGTATCACTAGACCTCTTGTCTTAAATTCCACCTAATGCCTTGGTTAAAAAAAGTCATTTTAGGTAGTTTTTTTTAATTTTTTTCTAAGATTCCAAAATTTTTTTTTTAATTTTTAATTTATGACTCTTAAACTACATAACCAACTGAAATAAAACTTTAGGCAATTATAAAGGACACTAATACGAAAATAATTATGTAACAAAATACTGGGTGTCCCCAGTGCCCAGATAGCATTATGTTACCACACATTTTTGGGCCACCCTGTATATTTAAAAATATTTTCCTGAAATGCACCTTATAATACAGTATAAATCGGGGTTGTTGGACACTAGGCAGCGAAAAAGAACCTAGTTTCGGACGAAGATATCTCTCCACAGGGAGTTTTTTACGCTGGGTGCCCATGGACACTTTTTATCTACTCACCGAATCCTATCAGTGAGGAAAGTTTGGACCAATTTGACCAGGACCCATTTTCCATAAGGATTCTGCGAGGTCCTTTCCACAGATCGGTAGAATTTTTATATACGTAATACAAATAATACAAAGTACATTTTTATAAATTTTCTATTCCGGCTTTAATGATAAATAATGTATTATCATTTATTGAAATCAAATAAAATAAATTATTTTTCCATTTTTATTTCAATCACGACTTTAAAATATAAATCCTTTTGCCGCTTTCCCTTAATTTCATTTAAAAACAACAAGCGTTTTATATTTATTAAAAGCTCTTACTTAAAAGGGCTCTCCGATTCGAAAGAACAAATCTATTTAAGAAGACTTTACCTTATTTGCCTAAATTTAGTTGTATAAATAGCTAGTTTCACGCAAATTAAATCTCTTATGTAAATTGGACTCTAAGAGTTATTTTATCGGTGATTTTAATGACCACCCTTTTTTTTAAAGTGGCTATTTTAATTTGCAGAAGGATTTTAAAGGTTTTCTGTTAAATTAAATAAATGTATTTTTTTAAAGAACCTCAATTATTTAATGTTTGCTATTTCTTATTTCATATTTTATATTTGCCGTAGTATAAACTGTACTATATACTTCGCATAATGCACCAGAGTACTTGGAAAGGTGATTTTACATGTTAAAATAAAGGTCATAGTAAGCCATATAAAAATACGTCGAGCATTTGTTTTCCAAATAGTAAAAAATAAATATTAATTTAAAGATACGCTATGAAGATTCTTCTTGAATATTTATTTAGTTTTGCCCTGATAAAGTTATAAATTACGAAGAAAATATACTAGTTCTTGGTAGTAAAAGAAGTTCAAACAGCACTTTTTTATTTTACAAAGAAAAATGTTACATCAAACTTGAATTTATTATTAATTTCTTTTCGTAAATATTATTTTATAATTTTGTTTGCTATGGAAGCACCATCTACAAAAATAAATAAATTACATTTTCATTGTTTTAGGAAATAGATAATGAATTTCTAGTTTAAAATATTTCGAATAAATTATTTAAAAGTTAGCATCCATCGTATGTTTCTACATACCATTTGCACTTTAAAATGGTTCGTTTATTATCTGACTGCCTTTGTTATATCAGTTCTTTGTATTCAGAGAATAAGAAAACACTTTTTCGTAGTAGACATCAAACAAACAATTGACAAAAGCATTTTATGCACTAGTACACCACTGGGGTTCGAACCTAAAGAATACCTGATTGGCAGAAGACTTTAAATAAAATAGAAAAAAACATGCAAAAATGTATTTTGACGACAAGTCTTTGAGAAAGTTTTTAGTGTGAGAAAATAAAAGTCAAATTATTGCGGCTCTAGTAACTTTCTTTCGTAATATTTGTCAACTTTTGTATGTTTTATATTATAGTTGTTGCAGAATTATACCGTTGTCTCTTACTGCCATAAATAAACTACCTGATTAAACCCTATTGTATACGCCTGAACCTCTTCAAAGCTCAATAAATGTAATGTAAATGTATACCACAACACATAATTTATTTTTATAATTTAAAATAAATAGATAGGTATTTTTAGTTTTAGGTACCTATAATAAATGTAAAATAATGATAATTGAAAATAATATAATTTAAAAGTATAACTATTAGGATAACAAGTACAATTAAAATTAATTACTTCTCAGTGGTAGGGTTTTTACGCCACTGTCGGTAAGCCAGATTTTTTGATCTGACAGCACACTCACAATCCTTGCTAAATCAGGGCTTGCCGTTGGAAGGGCGTTTTTGGGACGAGGGGATAAATGCTTCCATGCTCGTTAGAATGACGTCGGAGACCTCCCCAGCACAGACGGATGGATCATCAGAAGAGAAGCATATGCTCATCCAAGGAAAAGTGCGAAAATGGTCTTTCAGGTCTTTCCACTTGGCCGATCTGTAATGCCATATCTTGCGAGGTTTAGGAGGTTGTTCAGAATGAATTGGTAGTTCGCTTAGAGTTGAAATAAGTTTGTGATCGGAAGATCCTAAAGGAGGCTGCACGGTGACTGTATATAGATCAGGATTTGACGTTAAGAAAAGGTCCAAAAGACTAGCAAAATCTCTAGCTCGGTCTGGAATCCGCGTTGGTTCTTCTACGAGTTGAGTTAGACCAGAACTGATCGCGAAGGATTCGGCCTCGCGGCCTTGCTCATCGTCTATATTTGAGTATTTAAGCCAGTTGACATTGTGGACGTTAAAGTCGCCAAAGATAGCAATCTCGGCATTTGGACGGTTGGTTTGCATAGAAGATTGTATTGGCTAGTGATGAGAAAAGATCTCTGTAATGGGTATCACTTGGAGGACGGTAAAGGCAGCAGATAAACTTGGTGATTTTCGGCGTTGATATTTTAAACCACATTACATCAAAGTCTTTCGGTTCAAGTGTAGGTTCACGTTGGCAGCAGAGATCATCACGAATAAAAAGACATATGCCGAAGTTGCGTCGGAATCGGAAATGAAAATCGTATCCAGAGTATAAATAACTGGTGTTTGTTGACAATCTGACCTTTGTCTCGGTCAGTGCGAGTACGTGAGGCTTGGAAGATTGTAAGTGCTGGTGGACTGAATTGATGTTCGTGTTAAGCCCTCTAATATTGCAGAAATCAATTTTGAAGTTGCTAGTTCTGGGTTGGTTAGCAACTGCAGGTGCCACACCATTTCTTCTCCGGAGTATTTTGGGCATGGAGCTTCCATCATGCTATTTCCCACCCTGGTAACCGGAAACATCGGCACAGTGACGAAACGTCAACTCAATGAGCAAAGGTTAACTCAAGGAGCAAACTTCACGCCACCTAAACCGATGCAATGGTATCTCACCGGGCGATGCCGGGTGGGCCAACATCTTCCATTTGTGAATACTAGAAAAACCTAATACTCGTTCAAATTTACTACTGTAACACGGAATATACGTGACTAATAATTTCGCACCTGGTTCGCTGTATGTTTTCATAATATATTAAAATTGGAAATGCCATTTTTCATAAAAATCGTGTTAGTAAATTAAAAACGTCTTGGAAGTAAATTTATAATACGCAATGGAATGAAGCGTAAACGTAAAATATGGCACGCACTTTATTCCTTAATCTCTCGATTAAATACGAAGCTTGACACTTCTTGTTTTTATTTAACGGTGACTTATTTATTTTTTTACTCGTCGTCTATAACGATCAGTTTCACCAGTTGGAAGTATTAAAAAATCGTATATACAAATAACAATTAGTATCAGTTTGGAGAGATCAGCTCAAACTCCAGGAGCGTATATTATATAATAATGTAAAATAAACTGATATATGTCCTTATCCGATTTTCATTTGTTTTCAAGTAAAAGCGTAATTAACAAAATGTCAGTGTCATAGTTTTAATTGGCCCTTTCATTTTACTTTCACTACTTAAATTTTTTACAAAATGAATTACAAATGTTTTTTTTACACCATGTATGATGAAGGAACGACAATAACGTTTTTGGATACTCTTAACCTTAAGCTGAAAAAAAATACTCTTGATCAATGTCGATGAAATGAACTGTTTTCGAAAAAAATATATTTTTGTTCAATATTGGTTATTGTTTTATGTTCATAAAATTCCCTCATTGTTGCTATGGATTTTTTCACATTAGCGATTTAAATAAGAATATTTATGCCAGTATCAGTTTATAGTAGTGTCTTGAAATTTGCGGTTTTTCTCCTTTGTCTTATTAGTTATTAACTTAGTAATGGAATTTACGTATACTGAATATGCATACATGCATTTAATGTATGGACAAAAATAAGCCAAATGTGCTTAAAAGGGCGAATTTTAAGGAGACTCATCTAGTAACCATTATACTATAAAATTATTAAATTACACCTAGTACTTAAAAAATTATATAAAAAAAAACGATTTTCAGGGACGTCCGTTATGGGCCCGTATGTCCGTAGGGGAGGCCGTAGGGAGAAAAATTTATAGGAACCTCTCCTATTATTTTTAAGTGTTCTATCTGAATCCGGGAGATTGCCCACATATTCTGTGACACCCTGTATACAGACATATTTAGTTATTATCAAAAAGTCAGTTAGTAGAACAAATTTAACAATGTTAATAATTGAACAATTTAAAAGTAAAACCTAAACAATTATTTTGTGAAAATTTAAAATATATTCGCAAAAGCCTTTTAAAAGTATCTTGTATAATGAAAAGTGTTGGACACCATATAACATTTTTGCAGTTAAAAAGACGCCCTTTAATTTTCGGAATGTAGTTTCCTGTTTTAGCTGACCTTATTTCTCAAAGAAAAACCGTGTGCGATAATAAAAGGCCAATTTAGTAAAAGAACCCTTTTTCAAAGAATATTACACACTGGCTCACTAAAATTAATGTCCAGGGATTTATTTAAAGCCACTGTTCTTGTACATAGGCTTAAATGTTGCCTTTTGCGTAAATATTACGTCGGCCATTAAGCATTTGCAAAACCGCTATCATTTATTAAATGTGGTTTAACTTCCTAGTCAAAATTATTTGTATTAAGTAAAATATAGTTGACAAATGATAAATAATTGACTGTCTAACTGTCATCTGCGTAATATGTATATTACATATTTGGCTTAAGGTGCGTATAAATATGCGCGCCGATCGGTTCACTTATGGACCGCTCGTTAAAAATATTCACAACGAACAGTGCGCGAGCCGCTCGTGAACAGTTCGTTAAAGCCGTAATGGCAATTATAATTGCACATATTCATGGGCAGTAAACTGTTCTCGATCAGCTGGAGCATTGTCAGCCAACGAATACTTATAAACAGGAAGAAGACAAACAGCCGTGTGTTAACAAATCGAAGCAAGCATGAACAAACGAACAAACCCGACATCCATTACGTCTGGCATCAGCTGACAAACGCACGTGCTTTTCAAATGCCACTTTTGTCCAAATTTTTATTACTGTCAATATTTTAAAGTGACATTTAACCAACAAAAAACATTCAAAACCCTTTTATTTGATTTACTAAGTTGTGAAAATCAATATTTGGATTCTGACATGTTTTAAGCTGTAAATATCACTTTAAAATAATCCTTACACACTCTTATATCATTTTTTGAACTAGTAACGTAACTACAAATGAAAAATTAAACTTGTAAGTGTGTAATTAAAAATAGGAAGTAAATCATAATTTACATAAAATATTTTACCATCTTCAACTGGGCTCTAGATCCTAGCAAATATTTCAGGCTTCAAGTCCGAGCATATCTTTGGGCCCCATATGATTTATGAAAAGAAATTATTATTGATGCTTACTTTCAGTAAAGATGACTAAATGAATATTTCAATTACAAATTACTCACTTGCACCAAAAAGGAAACGACGTTTTTCGTGAAAAGATTAGAAAATTAAACATCATTTGAAAATTTAAAGATGCTGCGTCTTCACAACCATTTTAAATCACATCAGATGTTGCTTGATTTTCATTCCCGCCAGACGAAGGAAGTTAGCTTGTTTAACAATTCGTGCTGTTCGCATTCAATGCCTGTCTCTGTCTGCAGCAACCTTCCCTAATTCGGTAAAGTGAGACAAATATGAGCAGGATCAAGTCGCCTGCATAAACAATCACTTATCAAATACCAATGTATGGAAAAATATTATTTTTCCAGACCACCCGATGATACCTTATACAATAAGGGCATATTTAGTCTACACAGTAGCACTTTAAATACTATTTCACATTAAATGGTACTACCAAGAAAAGGAAGCCCTCATTAGCAGTACATAAGCTTAATAAAGAATGTGAACTGCTAATTTAAGTACCAGTGAGTTTAAATAGCTAAATAATAAAAAGTTAAAAAAAAAAACAGAATAATCCATCTCTACCCAATTGCACCAGCAATGGCAATTAAAATGGCGCTAAACCCGAACAAACCCATTTCCGGCAATGACAGACAGCTGATCGGGAACGGTGTACTGCGCATGAATCCGTGCAATATTAATTGCCAGAAGAATAGAATTGTCGACTGTAATACGGATTTCATTCTCGCATTGCGCCCGCAATGCGAACAGTATTGGGCCGGCTGATCGAGAACGGTTTAGTGTTCACGAATACGTGCAATTATAATTGCAATTGCTGGCGCAAGAGACAAGTATTGCCGACTCTAATACGGCTTTTAAAAATTGAATTGAAATAAATTATAAACAGACAGGCTATAATTATCTAAATGTTCGGTTTTTTCAATTGTGATACGAAGCTCTAATAAAAATATGTGGCAAAATTAAACTGGCCATGTACCAACCATATATAACTACGAAGTTTCTAACTTAAGGAATCCGGAATACGTGAACGTGATAAGTCGTAACCCTCAAAGTTTTGTAAAGAAGAGCCGATAAGCCCGATAAGTTATGGTTCTGAGTATCTATGTCAAAGTTTGCTCATTGAAGAGGCGTTAGTTTTACGAGCAGACGCCATACAACATGAATTTGTCGATATTTTAGCGAATCTACACACAGAAAAGTATATTATTGATTTAATTTAATAAACATATTTACATCGATATGCTGATATTTTATTTGAAAATATATCTACAACAAGAGAGTCAAATTTTACACCTTTAACACCTTTAGCTTAGAAGTAAATAGTAATTTATTTTAAAACAATACAAAAAATGTTAATTTTAAAATAATTACATATGGTGATTATTTAAATTTTAGCTTTCTTGAAAGAAATGTATTAATTTCTCATGTTTAGTTAATACAGTCATTCAATTACATTGGAAACATAGTCTTGCATCTAGGTAAGCTTTTTCTTCGTATAGAATAATAGTCAAATCTTGCACTGAGCCCTTGTTAAAAGTTTTCCACTAAAGCGGTCGTTAAAATAAGAAAAACAGAACATGTGATAGTGGCATTAACTTCGAGAGGGTGTTTATGTTCCCTTAAAACAATGAAAAGTTCTACATAAAATTATAGAGTGAATTTAAAATAAACAACTTGAAATACCTTTCTTAATTATACCACAAATTAATGATGGGGCCAATAGCCTAAGGGTCCGGGAAACATTTTTTATGAATTAACACCCCCCACCCACCCCCCAAACCAAATTTTTTAATTGGCAGTTTGTTTGGTTGACTGTAGAAGCAACATTATTGCGGGAAAATAAATAAATTTAATGGGAAACGCTAAACAAGACCAAATTTTCTTTATGCTCTGTGTTTCTATTGGGTCCATCCATTTGAAATTTTTTACAACTTATTTATGTATTGAGGTTATACCCTTTCATATAAGGTATAAATTTAGCTATTGAAAATTGTTTATACATAATTCATACCCAGACAAAAATATCTATTTTCCAGCATGCTATACTGCCCCGCATATGTACGTAAAAAACAATTGTTTTATCTTAAACATAATTTTAATCAATTGAGAACACATTAAACGTTGCTAATATTTTTCTGTCTATCTCACCACTGTCGTCTATTGTATTGATCGATGATTGGTTAGTATAGTAATCGTTTTTACCACGGACCTCTTTTGATTTTAAGATTATATTGTGGACCCCCTAAGCAATAAAACCTCTCGAGCCGGGTAGTCGGTGACTCTCAAATAATAAATTATATTTTAAGTATTTTCTAAATAAAATAATTTAAAGTAAATAAAAAATTAGTTTAGGCAAAGAAAAATAATTATTTTTTAGCTTTTATAGTATTTAGGCAAATTAGTTTTACGAATTCATTTTTTATAAAGTTTTGGTTCTAAAAAGAACCGATGTCGCCATCTTTTTGAAACTTTATTGGATAGCTAGCAAAGCACTTTTCTGTTGTTCGTTTTCTTGTATTTGAAGCCCAGCTCCTTTAAAATGATGGACAAACTGGTAGTTCCAATATCGCAAACTTCTTTCTTCTTTATCTTTTCAAGAATAGCTTTGAGGGTAACATATTCCTTGGCTTTATACATATCATAAACAATATTCCTAATCGATAGTTTTATCCCTTGGGATAAATCAAAGGTTTTAGAATGGAGTCGAACCCTTTTATATTGTCTGTCCAATTCATCTTCACTCTTTGTTCGAAGTCTTCTTAAGGTCTTATCTGAAATGCCGCCAGCATCAGACGTTCGTTTTTGCACTGCCAAAACAGACACTAACGGGCCCGAGTTATCTTTTTCTAAAGTAAAATAACGTTCCAATTGTAATACCAAACGGCGTTCACCTGGAGATAAACACCTCCTAGGCGTTGGGTCACCTTGCTGAACATTTTCCATAACTTTGCTTTATAACTGCTTTTAATGCACACACAATAATCAGAAACAAACTAAAAGCAAAAAGCATAACTACTTATTTAAAATAGAAGATACCATCCTGCAATTGAGCAAATTTTAATTATTTCTTGGAAAATAGTGATTACTATATAGATTTAACTATAATGATCCCAAAATAACTAAATTCTAGGAAAAAGTACTTGAGAACATCTTTAACTTATTGACGCAAAATCTTTTTCATTTGATAAATAAAAAAAACTATGAGTGAAAAATAAACTAGACACAAATATTTATCTCGATACATAATTCTAAGATAATTTTGTTTTGGAACCCCTGATTTTGCTCAGCCAACTACAGTGAACCAGTGGAATGTTCGGTACGATCAAGTATAGCGAAGGTATTATTAACTTAACCGTCTTACTGTTTAACAACATTTAATGATTTAATCCGATACCGAACTTCATAACACGAAGAGACTTTTATTATAGGGTTTCATGCCTAAAGGTACACTTCCTAGCAACAGCATTTGCGGTTGCAGCAGACAGCACTACTTCGCCCTATATTTTATAATCAGAGTTCTTCCGAGCACGGCAGCATCTGGTGCGGCGGCAGATGCTGCATTACCATAATACTTGCTGTCTGCTGCGTTGCTCGGAAGTACCTTAATCCCACACAACTACTTTATGTTCATCTTGATTTGAAGAAAGCTGCAGCCTTATATATCTGGTTCAGCAGTAAGTGGATTACGATATTTTGTTTGTGTGACATTTTATTTCCACTTAGTGGTTCACGGACCCCTAAGTAATTGCTCTCGGACCCCCAAGAGCTCCGTCGACCCCAGTTTGAAAAACGCTGCTGTAAGGTAATTAAGAAAATATTAGGAACTCCCAATGCCCATTTTTAAACCGTAGTGATCTACTTTATTCACTTTCCGCGAATAAAACAAAACAAGTAAATAGATAACAACGAAGCTTACAAAACTCCTTAGACCATTGCTATGCGGGGCAGTGTTTTTGCAATACGAATATATTTTCTTTTCGTGTGCTTCTTTAGTTTATTTTCCTAAAAAAAAAAAGCCCGTAAAAATATTTTCGTAAAGATAGTGGGTTCAAGATCGTGCAAAGTTAGCTTTTCAGAAAAAATGACCGCCCTAGATATCTTAGGCATTAGAGAGAAGAGGATTCTTGGACTGGAATTGATTGCAGTTATGATAAAGGATAATATCTAGACGATTTTACGGGGTTAGGCCCTTTTATAATACGCTAGCTGACTTACATATTTTTGGCAGAGCACTGAAAAGATAAAAATGGTCGATATTTTTATGCACTGGTATAAGAATGGTATTTATACAGTTTTAAAATATTAACGCACCTTTAATTTTTGGCATATCTTTCTTGTTAGTTTCGACGTTTTGTTACATGACTTAATACCTTACCATGTACAATCACAATTATACAATATTAATAATAACGGCCACATTTGGGTTTCGGCCAATAAGATTAAAAACTCCAAACGAAACGCTCTATTTTATTTAAGGTTGGGTTATAAATAATACTGATATCCTAAATCCCAAACACGAAAAAGTTCCATTCATTGTAAAGTCCCTTGATTTAAAGGATGCTTGAAATGCTAGAAAAACAAATTTATATGTTTTATTTTTTTCTCCAGATCCTATGGTTTAAAAATATTCTCGAGGAAATGTATCTGTGAAAGAATCTCTGTAAGGAAGCATCTACCCATCTACCAATCAATATTCTGTATTCTTAAACTTAATACAACACTTTTTATCGATACTTTATAATAACAAATTGTTATTTAAATTTTTGATAGATTTGGGATTATGTGAAACGTCTTCTCATAATTTTTTACTGTCGTCAAATTCTTGACGAAAAGATTGATGAATTTTCTTTTAAAATTGGATACGTAAGGTCTTAACATTGTGAAAGTTATGAAAATAAATTTCTCAGTTTTTTTGCTCCGCAATATACCCGTTTATAATTAGATCTTAAATATGCTAAAAACTTATTTAAAATTTTTAAAATATCTACCGTGCTATTGAGCCTCTTTTCCAAGATTTCCAAAACTTTTGCCGATACGTAATCGAATTTAAGTTTAAAATTTAGTCTAGTTATAAATTCAGTATTCATAGAAGTTCTATTTTGAGTGTCTATCACTATTTATTTTACTTAAAAAACGCAAACACAAAGTGGAGTGAAATTATGTGGGGAAAGAAACTCAAAATCTGTTCTCGTTTCGTTTTCTCACAATTTATTGTGTTATAACTGCAGCGTCCAGGTTTCATTTGTTCTGGTTTTTTCATAAAAAGAAAAGAAAAATGTTAAAATATATTCCTGAATATAACCGCACATCAGCTTATTTAAAAGTTTTTGATATGATTATTCTGGATAAAGTTTTTAATAAAAATGTTATCGTGCATGTCAAGGAGATAAATTTCGAAAATCTCCAAACAAAGCAATCCGAAATAAAGTTTTTGACGTATAAATTACAACTACAAATAAACTTTTAGTCCGAATCAATATTAAGTGCCCTTCAAGATTACCAAATGTGATTTGGAGTTGTGATAATACAATCTGTTGGGTACAAAGTAATAAAAGTTCCGTTTTGTGGTTAGGATATACAGGGTTCGCAAACGAAGCGTGGACGGAAGATTAAATCGTTATCGAAGAACTCAACAATACTAAAACAGCTTGAGATATTGGATTAAAAGCGGCATGTTTTAAAAATATTTTACATTATACAGGGTGGCCCAAAAAAGTGTGAGAGCATAAAGTTATATTTTTTAAATGGGACTCCCAGTATTTTATTGCATATTTAGGTTCGTATTACTATCGTTTGTAAGTGCCTCAAATTTTATTTAATTTGGTTTCGTAGTTTCGGAGAAATAAATTAAAAACTAAAAAAAAAAGGTTTGCAGTCCTGAATAAAAAAATCAAAAAAAACAATCCAGAACTATTTTTTTAACCTTGGCATTGAGTGAAATTTATGACAAGAGGTCTAGAGATACTATGAATGTAATTGCGTTAATTTATTTTATACAGGGTGTTCATAATAAGCTTTCAAAAACCCCACTTTTTAAAATAATTTTTCTCAAGTTTTTCAAATGGAACACCCTGTATATTATTTGGCTATTTGACGTAGAATTCATAGACAATTTTTATTTGTAATACAAGCATATAAGTTATATCCCGTCGTTTTCGAAATA
Organism: Barypeithes pellucidus; assembly: GCA_963991005.1. Taxonomy (NCBI): domain Eukaryota; kingdom Metazoa; phylum Arthropoda; class Insecta; order Coleoptera; family Curculionidae; genus Barypeithes; species Barypeithes pellucidus. The sequence goes on from OZ022566.1 coordinate 18,568,119, forward strand.
ATTATAAATATCATAAATTATGTTGTTTAAATAGAGTTTTTATTGGTAAATTTTGTTGTAGGCGACTAGACTAATAATTGTAAACTAAATTAATGTTCACAATAGCTTCCTTTTACTCTTAGAGTTTACCGTATTTTAGTTATTTCGATATGAATTTTAAAAGCCTACATTTTTGCTACTTTTATTTATTTAAGGACCTTTGAACATATAATTACAGCCAGGCAATAAATTCCGATTTACCGCCTCATAAGGGATTATTTAGTTTCACCTTGTCAAAACCTTTGTTCTATTAAACTTTTATTCTGTTTCATTATTTTGTTTAATCCATTACAAATGTCACGTAATAAATCAAATTATATTTAGTTTATAGTAAAATAAAAAATAAGGAATATCATTGAATGCTAGGTTATTAAAATAGTATTAAGAAAATGAACTTATGCATAACAAATGTAAACCATTAAAAAGTTACCGCTAGATTTTAAGAAAAAGTAGCAAAAATGTATGCTTTTAAAATTTATATCGAAATAACTAAAATACGGAAAACTCTAAGAGTAAAAGGAAGCTATTTTGAACATTAATTTAGATTTCAATTATTAGCCTAGTCGTCTATAACAAAATTTCCCAATCAAAACTCTATTTAAACAACATAATTAATGATATTTACAATTATTTCGAAAACGGCTGGATATAACTTATATGCTTGTATTACAAAAAAAATTGTCACTTGTTGAGGCACTTATAAACGATAGTAATACGAACCTAAATATGCAATCAAATACTGGGTGTCCCATTTAAAAAAATATAACTTTATGCTGTCACACTTTTTTGGGCCACCCTGTATAATGTGATATATTTTTAAAACATGCCGCTTTTAATCCAATATCTCAAGCTGTTTTAGTATTGTTGATAAGTTTTTCGATAACGATTTAATCTTCCGTCCACGCTTCGTTTGCGGACCCTGTATAATATATTATATTAACTTCCTAAGTTATGTCGCCGACTTTGAATCTACATAAATCGGAATATTTTAAATATTTATTTTATTGTAATATTACTTCTCCAAGCCGTAATACCATCTTCATGCCGGAAATATACTGAATATTCTGGATTCTTTCATTTTCTTTTAAAAATATTTTAACCCAGTCAAGTTTTTGCTTAAACATATTTTGTGTATTTAATAGTAATTCTTCTGTATGGAAACAGCCAGAGAATTTTTTATTTATTTTCCGGATATTGCTTTCTTGCCTTTTCAAATAAGCGAAAGCATTGCTGAAGCTTGAATTCTCGTTCTACATGCCATATCTAGTTTTAAATTCTTCACGACATTATTGTTATTATTTGTTTATCGGATTTGAGCTGGTTGTTCGCATCTATCAATAATATTAATGTTTTCGAACTACCTATTTAACTTGTGGGTTTTATGGTCGTCGACTTGGGGTTTGTTCAAACCTGATGCATTTTAGTTTATAAGTCAAGTGGCAATATTAATTTAAATAAACACAAAACATTTAACTCTCTCTCAATAGAACTAGTATTTTAACCGCCAATATATTTATCACAATGCAGGGAAATTTAGCTTCCTCAATAAGTTTAAAACAAACTTCTATTCGAAAAGTTTTATATTGTATCTTCAATACATGCTGATCATTTATCTAGCCATTGTCAAATCGGCAAGTTTAGCGAACACATTGTTTGCAAAATGTATTTTGTCCAGGAATATTTCGTATTCAGTAAACTTTTTAATATTACTCTTTGTTTATTAGGGAGGCAGTGCTTCTCTATAACCCACGTTAACCAGAAATCACATGCGGTAAGCGTGTTATACAGGGTGTCCGGCTAATGTATCCGGACATTTGAAGGGGTGATTATACAACATAAAGATAACAAAAAGTAGAAAACTCAATTTTTTTTGCTTCCATTTGAAAACAGTCAATTTAAAAGGAAATATATTAAAACTTGTTTTCACATGAGTGATTCAGAATTCACTGATTTTATTTCAGACGATATCAACGCCAATAACAGGGTTTTAAACTTTTATACTTATTGATCTCTCATGCGTAGAGCTAAGGGCATCTCAATCCGAGATTTTGTAAGCTTAACACGATTTTTGTTTCAGGTTTTATATGACCTGAAATGATCGAAAACAAGAGTTTAGATACCTATAAAATATTATTATTCAACTATTCCGTTTGATGTTCTCTCAGTTGTAAAAGTTTTCACATTTGACATTGTATGTTTGACGGTTAAAAATGACTGGGAAACCAGTGAAATTTTCTATGCCACTGAACGGATCAACTCACACAAACAAATGAACTTTTGGGTTAACAACCGCCCTGGAAATGATTTCGGTTTGTAAAATATCTATCCTTTTAAAATCCACTCTTCCCTTTGGGACAGGAAGCTTGTCAGGTCGATTTCTTCATGTATGGGCCATTCGACAGTGACATCAAATTTACATGTATTCAATTTTTCTATTAAAAAATTTGAGAAAGGATGCAAATTACACATCTATCGTGAACGCAATATCGATCAATACCACTATACGAAAAATCCTTTAAAGGCCGTATTAGAGTCGGCAATTTTTATCTCTTGCGCCTGCAATGGTAATTATAATTGCACGTATTCATGCGCACTAAACCGTTCTTGATCAGCTGGCCCAATACTGCTCGCATTGCCGGCGCAATGCGAGAATGAAATCCGTGTTACAGTCGGCAATTCTATTCTTCTGGCAATTAAAAATTAACGGACTCATGCGCAGTACACCGTTCTCGATCAGCTGTCTCGCATTGCCAGAAATGGGGCAAGCGCCATTTTAATTGACATTGCCGGTGCAAGTCTTGGTAGAGATGGATTATTGTGTTATTTTTGAATGTTTATTATTTGATCAAAGCAGCTATGAACAACTAATGGCTATTTAAACTAACTGGTACTTAAATTAACAGTTCACATTCTTTATTAAGCATATGTACTGCTAATTCGTCGCAACTTTTTTGACCTGTTTTTTGTAAGTAGCAGTAGCTGCTTTAACTCGTAATCAAAAGGAACAGGTTTGTCCATTTCTAGTTCTGGGGGTATTTTAGGGAATTTGGCCATACCAACTGTTGGCAATGCGCCAGCTGATCGAAAACGGTTTAGTGCGCATAAATATGTGCAATTATAATTGCCATTGCACGCGCAAGAGAGGAATTGCCGACGCGAATACGGCTTTAAAACACTCTGGGAGTGGTGCGTGTGCCAATAATGTGGTTTTGAATCGTTGAATGGATCGTTGTATCGGAGTACTATGCCGAATTACATACGGATGGGCGGCAGTGGTAAGGCGTATATTTCTGTTATTCGTCGCTCTAGGCCAGTCAAATATTTGACATGGAAATATCGGTAAAAGAGAGTCAATTCACCAATCTGTCTTCGATGTTCGGGGCTGTCGAGGTTCTTGGTTACCTCGTGGTCTCCGATCAGACGATGGAGTTCAGTAGCCGAAGAGTGCGCTTGAGTGCAGAGCTTCAGATATGAGAACAGTATTCTAGTGAGTGACGACTCTGGGATTTGAAGGGCGTCAAAAGTTGTTGTATTAATATTAAAATTAATATTAATGTTTTAATTATATTATATTTTTTATATTTACTATATTATATTAATATTTATATTAATATACGCAGCAGTCTTTCACTGCGGAGAAAACTTTTCTATGGTCCCCCGTAGCAACAATATTTCTATGAATATTTGAAATCTAGATTAGTAGAATAAGTAAAATTTATAGCTACATAAATAAAGTAGCACCCTCATTTAGCTTTCCATAAATATTTACCGAAACTAAAAGGTCACAACAAAATGAATTTATCTTAAATCCAAACGTCGAAAAACTACAAGCAAACTGCATTATAAAACTGTAATTTATCTATTTATTTGGTTGACGTTTTTAATTATCTATGTGATTTAGAACTTTTATCCGCAAAGAATAATTAGTGTTCCACATTTTAATGGACGAAAACAACTAAACAGAAATACGGCTGCTCTAAAAGTAAACCCATGGTCATTCGACACCGATAATTATTCTGTTCCGGTTTGTGACAATCGTGGAATGGAATTTTTCGTAACCGGAGATAAAATGTAACGTTTGTTAAATAATATTTTCAGTAGTGCAATCTGAATAATGTGATCCGCTATTATAACAAGGTGTCGAATTATTTTGCAGCATCTATTTATCAACGCAGTTATTTTAGTGCAATAATATTACATAACGAGCGTCGAAAGTGGTAGAGGGGGTATTTAACACGAGGTGTCAGCCGTTTACTTACCCTGTGTGGATATTATATCCTTAATAATTGTAAAAATCGAAAATAAACCGGTACTTATTCTATTTCTACTTTACCCAAGCAGTTATTATGTTTAATAGGTTGCCTAACAATTTTTTGTTACTAATTTATTTTATATTTATCATAAGGAAACCTAATATGATCCCCACAATTAGAAAATAAGACAAATATAATATGTAACTTATTTAATGTGCAGTATTACTCAGTGGTCTATATTCCACCCAGCACACACAGGCGAATTTCGACAGAATCGTGGCCAAAAAGATTATCTTGGTAACATGAGACAAAAAATATTTTTAATTGTAAGAAACCGTTATAAATATGGTAACATTGCATTTTGTTTTTAATATCTTACGTTTTTGCACACTCCACACCCCTTTTTATGGTTATTAAATTATAGCAATTGGAATAGACAAAGGTGGTTTATTTTCACGATATTATCATTATCAACCCGAACAAACCCCCTGCATCCCTAATTATAATTAATAATTGTTATCATTTTAAGTAGGTGTCTCTTTAATTAAAATTAAAAAACAAATCAATATGCAGATAGATATATTTTCGAGACTACCATTTATTTCAGTTTCAATATTTTGGGTTTTGACAGGTAATTGATTTATTGCAGCAAAGGTCAAGGGTAAATGTAGACTATACTAAAACTAACGTATAATTACAATTGTATATACATATATCATACAAATAGTACCTATTATTCATCATCCTCATCTAAACTATTATTTTTTATTTTATTTTACACCATTTCACAGTTACAAAATAACCAAGTAACAAATGGGTATCACAGATATACAATATTAGATAAGTAATCACAATAATACAACAACAAAAAAAAATATTTGATAGAAAGAAATATTAAAGGTATTATAATAATATATGTGTACATATTGAGGAGAGTAATTAGATGCCTAAAGAAAACACTAATTTAATCTTATACTGGATAATATTGGTACGCGCTGATGGTATATAAAACGTCTGGGAATGATGTGTTCTAGGAACAAGAAATTGCAGGTATCTCAATATATCACTGCATTCCACTCTATTATGCAAGATGTTATGCAAATATTTAAGTTGAGCAATGGTACGTCGATCCTCTAAGGAGCAAATCGAATGCCTGCGCAATTGAACATCTGAATCACTCTCGCTCATACTTTTTTCCCGACTAAGGGTTCGTCAAAAAATGAAAATTTCTGAAGTATACTGTTCACTGTTTTTCCAAATATTCATATTGTTCTTTAGCGCTTTTGGATGGACAGCCTCTTAACCATTCCACGTGCTGAATCCTTGTGAAAGATACTGATTTTGCTGTGGATCCTGCAAGAACAATAAAAAATTGACAAACCGTATGATTTTTTGTAAAAAGTTATATACTCAGAAAAAAATAGCCACCATTTTGAAACATATAGGAATTTTTTTCGCCTGTTTAAAAGTATGTTTAATTCTCCATGAAACTATGTACGTTTCATCGGAATCGGTTTAGTAATAATAAAGTTATTCAAAGTTGGTTCGATGTCTTAATCACATATTTGTAAAAATGTACCTATCAAATTTTTTTTTAAATTCAATTTTCGGCAAGGTCGCAGCAACTGTCAGTTGGACCTTCTTCAGGACCCTTCAAAGAATAGTAAACAAATAGTTTGGTCGCATTCCAACGCGCCCTTTTTTACATTTTGCCTGATACAAAACTTAAAAAAAAAATTGTTTAATTTATTTTAACTTATGTTAACAAAATGTATGAAATCAAAAGTACTAGTGTAAATATTTTTAATTTGAAAAATTTATAGGATTGTACTTACCACCAGCAATAGGCTCCATGATGGATTTTAAAATTTTTTCCAGAAACTTAGCGGAATAACAGAACTAAATACACTGATTTTTTTCAACCACTCTAATTTAATTGACACACCACACTAGAAAGACAAACTTTGAACTGAAATAATTTTAAGGTTGGTCATAATATAAATATAACAGGGGTGATTTATGACACCCCAGTGCTAATGATTTTACGACATAATTATAACTTTGGTTTTATCTATTTTGACCAGCTTTTATACCTGAAATTCGCTTGTGTGCAGCACCCCAATTCCCTCCACTGGTCCCCCGTAAGATTGGCTGTCAAATGGACACCATCTGTCATGTGTTCCGGTTTGTTCGTTCAACACGCGTGCGATATAAGACAATTTCCCGCCAAGTTAGCAGTACTTTTTTTTCATTTTCAGAGGTGGTCGTAGGAAAAGATATCCACAAGGAATAACTTAGGACATTTTCTTAAATTTATTTTCGTTGTATTCATACTTTATTTAAATTTGTTTTATTTCCTTTATTGACTTCGTTTTGTTTAAAGACTAAAGAAGTTACTTTTCATTTGTTACAAAGACACCATGTCGAATATTTAATCCTTTTATCTGGTTAAAAACTTTTCTTTGTTGCGGTTGATTCTTATTTGATAAAGAAACTTGACGAAGATATGTACGTTGTTTTTTGAAATCCGGGGGTTAATTCGAATATTTGACGGAAGTATTTATAAATTAAATAAGTTTATTCATTGTTCGGAACATGATGAAAAAATACAAATATGTATATTGTTAAAAACAAGCCACATTATTTAAGTAAATAAAATCTACATTTATTTATTCTAATAAAAAAAAAAGATAGAATTGTCATTTACTTCGAAAAACATCTCCTGTAATCTTTGCACAGTATAAAAGAGGCAAATATAATTAAGTTTATACTTAATTCAGTTTTTTTGCTGTGTAAAATAAGTTGTTGATAAGGCTCTGTCTACACGTGAGAATTATTTATAGGGTCAGACCAAGTAACTTAGTTTTGTTATTTGAGTTTATACACAACTTCTGCGAACTTTTATGCAAGGAAAACTTGTCCCGAGAACATTTATTTCATTAGACTCGAGTTTTAATCAAAACTAAAATTGAATTTAATTTACTTTCCAGAAAAATAGCTTAAAAATTCAAGCACTACGAATCCCTGCTGAAAATCCTAGCAGACGAAACTTTAAAATACATTTCGAAATTTCAGCCCGGATATATAAAGTACATATACATGTTAGGTATTTGTATTTTGTAATGTATAACTTTTAAACCCCCTAGATTGTGTATTCAATATCCATCCAGAAATTAAGGTTCTAATTTGTGGAGGATTTTTACAAATTGATTTAAATAAAACATCATCAAAAATGTTGTAACGACTTTTCATTAAAATAAGAAACTAAATAAGTTTGTGGGAATAGCAGGAAAACATCTTATGACAACGGTAACGGTCAGTTCAGATTGCTGCAGGCCAATTCGAAAAAAGAACAACATATATACAACACAAGATACATGTTAAACTCTTGTAGGAGCGAGACGTATACCTTGTTTTATAGTATTTTTACAACTATTTTATTATTTGGATGGTTATGACCAGGAATAAAATGAACTGTTTGGACACATAGTAACTACAGAGGCTGTCTACCATTTCTAAACGTTCACAAACATCCAACAGAATAAATGTAACGTAACAAAAGATATTTCAAACACCTAAAATTTGACTTTTTAAAACATGTTTTACACTTTGATAAGCTACAAATATCAATTTTCGGTTTCACTGGTAAACCGGTAAAACCAGGGCACACTATTGGGTTACCCTGATAATCATTAATCGCCAATCTCCCCTTTTACAATTTACCTTAAACAAAAACGTTATTCCAATAAGTCAGCGGCAGTCAGAAACATTTTAAAACCAGAGGTAAAGGTAAAAAGTTATCTTTGCATGTAAGCGCTTTACTTAACGGACGTCCAATTTTTTGTAAGCCATTTCAGAAATCCATTATTTGTAGTAATCGATAGAGTTCGCAGTATGTAGTAGACCGTGTATTTAAATAAAGCCCAGTTAAAATTTCCAGGGCATAATATACACTGTAAATTAATTTTATGGAAAATAGACACTTACCCGAAAGGATTTAATTAATAAATCAAGGATCAAGGTCCTTTTGGTCAGTCGCTAAGGCCGTCAGCCAAAATTTCACAAAATCAACTATTCCACCTCTAACACGTCCCGATGGCACAATAGCATCCACAGCCGGAGACAAAGCAAACTTACTTGCTGAACTATTTTCTTCCACTGTAGATTTTCAGGGAAGAACACCACCCGACATTCCTGCGGTTCAGTCCGAAATGACCGAAATCGTGTTCCGTCAGCGTCCTGTCAAACGAATCCTGAAAGGACTGGACGTCAAAGAAGCTACTGGTCCAGACGAAATTCCTATTATAGTTCTCAAGAGATGCGCCGATGAACTAACACCAGTATTTTGTAGACTTTTCAAGTTATCCTACAAAAAAGGAATATTTCCATCTTGCTGGAAGACGGCGCGAGTCCAGCCTATTCCAAAGAAAGGTAAGAGAACCCTGCCTAACAACTATCGACCAGTCGCATTGCTTTCAGTTATATCAAAAGTAATGGAGAAAGCTATTAACCAACATCTTCTAAAGTACCTGGAAGGCTTCAACATTATCAGCGATCATCAATATGGTTTTCGGAAGTCCAGATCAACTGGAGATCTTTTAGCCTATGTCACCCATATTTGGAACAACGCAATCGAACATCATGGGGAGTCTCGGGCTGTTGCACTGGATATTTCTAAAGCTTTTGATCGTGTTTGGCATGAGGGGCTTCTAAGTAAACTGCGATCCTATGGTATGCCCAGTCGATTCTGTGCATGGTTGTCTAGCTTTCTTAAGGACCGCTCTCTGCAAGTGGCGATTGACGGATTTCTCTCAGACACCTTCACCATCAATGCCGGTGTTCCTCAAGGGTCCATATTGTCTCCCACTCTCTTCTTACTCTACATTAACGACCTTCTAGTGAAAACGGAAAACCCGATAGTTAGTTTTGCTGATGATAGCACACTTTTATCATCTTTCTCTTTGAATGCACAAACATCGGCTGCCGACGCACATCTTCGCAGACAGCATGAAGTATCACGCCTCAACAAAGACCTGAAAGAAATTTTGTCTTGGGGTGACAGTAACCAAGTCGAATTTAACGCTAAAAAAACCCAGGCAGCAGTTTTCACTAAAAAGGTTAACATTACAGAACCGGATCTAGTCATGGACGGACACGCAATCCCGCTGGCTTCATCTATTAGTTTGCTGGGCGTCAATCTGGGAGGAAATATGTCTTGGCATAACCACGTTGTGGCAATCGCCAAGATAGCCTCTCAGAAGCTTGGTGTACTCTTCCGAACCAGAAAGTTGTACACACCTCAACAACTTTTGACACTATACAAAGCCCAGATTCGACCATCACTAGAGTACTGCTCTCATGTCTGGAGCTCTGCACCCAAACATACTCTTCGGCTACTGGATTCCATCGAAAGGAGGGCCATTCGTCTGATTGGAGACCACGAGCTGACGAAGAACCTCGACAGCCTAGAACATCGAAGGCAAGTTGGGGCTGACCTTGCCCTCTTAATTCCGCCCAGAGCGGCGAATATCAGAAATACACGACGAACCACTGCCGCCCATCCATATGTGGTTAAGCTTAGTACTCCTCGAACTTCATTATTTAAGAACTCTTTCATCTGGAGGACTTCATCATTATGGAACGATCTTCCCGAGGTCGTTTTTCCCAACGAATTTAACCTCCAACGATTCAAAACCAACGTGAATCGCTCCCAGAGTGCCCTAAAGGATTTTTCCTATAGTGCTTGTGTTTGATCATAAAAGAAAGAATAAATAGACAGAATTATTTTTATTCTGTCAGAATCGTACAAAGTTTCAAACAGTAATCAATGATCCCAAGAACATCAAATTGCAATGTTTTAAGGAAATCACAGTGGCAACGCTGTACGATCATTTTTACCTGCTAGCGTAAAAATAACCCTGAAGTTTACTAATTTCATTCTTGTCGTCGGCGGTGTTGTTACAGGGTTTTTAGCTGCTGCTTCTGTAATTGTTTGTTATCTATTGTGTTCTTGGATTAATTTTTAGTGTTTTTTCGAACTGTTTATTAGCCATCTATAATGGTTCGTCAGTGCGTGGTGTGTAAGAAATTCGACAATTCTAGCCCCGAATTAATATTTCGTCGGTAAGTGAGGATAGTGAGGTTATGTTTTTTTTTTCAGTAAAGCAGTGTTGTAGCTAATTCTATATTTTAAGTAAATATTGCAAAAATATATATTATTTCTTTATATTATCTGAATTTCTGTAAAAAATACATACAACGATTACCTATTTCTGAGTAATGATAGAGCGAAATTATCTAAACGTATACTTATTACAGCGTTGCCATTTTTTAAAGCCATCTTCTTCTAACTCTGTTGAAACTGTAGAACTGTGCATGATTGTAAATAATGATGTTTTATGAATGGAATGTTTTGTCTCCCCTTTTATAATATCCAAAAATGGCGCTTTAATTTAATATGCCCTGTACATGACCTTATGTCAAACCAAAAATGACCACGTGGTGCCCCGGTCAGGAAGTTAAACAAAGCAACATATGGCGAAAAACGTCACTGAATCTTGAACAGTGTTGTCATATCTTCAAGGTAAACTCTTTAGAAAGTCAATAACCGTTTGACAGATTGCAAGTTGTTTATTTTTCAGGGTACATTATTATAAACCTTTACGTTCAGTTCAGTTCGCAGGGAAACAATATCTGATTTATAAACTTGAACTGACTCGAACGAACCGCCGAGGAGTTTATAAATGGTCAGATATGTTCTCATTTGTTCAATTCGAACGACACCGGTCAGATCTGGACAACTTAAAAGTTTATAAATGCCACTTATACTTTAGGAAAAAAATGCAATTTTATTTAGCTTTTCGGACTTATTTAAAACCAACTTAATTTATAAAAAACACCAAGTACCTAGATAACCCGAACAAAAACAAACCGGCACAATAATCTCACAAAATCGCGTCTCATGAACACATTTAAGTACCATTCCATCTGAATTAGTATTTTAAAATGCTACTGTGTAGACAAAAATACACCCTTATATCTGAGTGGTCTGGGAAATAATGTATTTAACGTCTAAAAATTTTAAAAATAAATAACAAGTTGGTTCCGTCGATCGATATTGAACTGCTGGACTGGGGTACTGCCGTCGCGAAAAGAACAAATAACTTAATAATTTAAAATCGGGTTTAAGTATTAACAAACAATTTAACAAACAAATCTGCTTGAAACTTGGTAAAATCAGTAGGAAACCGGCCGGCTTCTTTAAACAGCTGATCTTGGACAATCGAGCGGGTTGCCTATTCTTGTCGCGACTGCAGCGGCTGGGGTTAATATTTAAAAAAACAGCGTTGCGACTTTCGATGTTTTATAAGGTTATATTCATAAATTGCAGAATTTTCTTCTGCAATACTTTTCTGTATAATGATAGTCTCGGAAATGGCAACCGCGCTAGTTAAACGAGACTATTTATTTTGGAGGGGTTGTCCAACATAATTATTTCATCATTCTTCTTCAGTGAAGGATTAATAAGCTTGATTAGCCCATTAGAAATTAGCGTTTTTATTATTTCTGAATTTCTATTGCGAAATAATTTGTATCCTATAGTGCCGTTGTTTTATGTGTACGGTAGGTTATTGTAAAGTGTAATTATGCGTTAGTATTTATTGCTTTTGTATAATCTAATAATAAGTGCATATCTACAAAAAAACTAATTTGAAACTCGTGGGTGTCTGTGTGTGTTTCTTTAAGTGATTTAGTGCAAATGTTCCGAGAGACTGTAAATAAGAGGCCGAATGGGGTTTAGTGGGTATAAGCTTATTATGCAGTTCCAAATTATCATCAGGGTACGTGATGAGCATAAAGCTTTTCCCATAGAAAAAAATAACAAAAACCTGAAGATGTCTGTGCCCTGGATTACTTGCTAGTGTACTGGCACCTGGATTCACTTCTATTTGGATACTAGGTAAACTAAATATTATTTTTATAAGAATCTAAAGTTTTACATTTTTTACACAGTTGGCAACATTGTGCCTGAACATCTGTTGATTACACAGGTTGGCAATGTAATATGGCCATATATGAATGTGCCGAGGAGTAACCGGTGGGTTTAGGGGTGAATTATCCCACTTTTTAAACGTTCGATTTAAAAAATATATGTAGCGCTTCTCTAGGAAACCCCAGGAGTCACCCATTTAAATATAATACGTCATTTCCATAACACCCTGTATATGTTTATGCACTTTACCGAAAGGATTCGTCACTCGTATTCTCACCAAAGCAACGCGTATATAATTTTTAGTACGAATTAGTATATTCGTTATAGTTTGTGTATATATTTATGGGCTGAACTCCCTAATACAAATTTAAAACATTCAAGAAGTTTTCATGCGGCCGAAAGGGCTGCATTGGGTTTTAACAGAACTTAGGGACTGGATTGAAATTCAGATAGGCGGTCATTCGGACCGACTAGCGTTGTGTACTAATTTCTGGCTTTCCTTATTCAACTTATGTTCAAGTTGTGTCATTACTCTCTAAGTTAGGAGTTTGAGCCAGATTTGCACTATTGCAAAGAGAAGGAGAGTTAAGGTTACAAGTGTTACCTAAGTTACAAGACTCTATTCCCCCGGCTTTATTGATGTTCGAATAAATTTATTCAAACCTTGTTAGAATTGGTATTTATTACTTGGGTGACAATAGCTTGGGAGGGTTTTTGGTGATTAATGCCTAGTAAAAGGTCCTAAGATATCTGGTTAGAATGTTAATTTTAGGGACGTAGCTCCGATGAAAATGTTACTCATATTTCGTATTCACATTGACGTGTTTTTTGCATAGAAATCAGTACAAATTTAAACTATTGAGTTTGGAAAAAATACCCGCATAATATAAAACTGTTCGTATTTAATCTTGACTATTCAGGATATCCCCCCCGGGAATCGCCACGATCTATATATGAAAAACTATTACATTTAATACTTATTTTAAGGTCTACAATCGGCATTTTAGACAAGCTTAAATATGTCGAATATGCTTAGACTTAGGTATATGATATGATATATGAGATCTACCTAGAATCTTGCGAAGAATTCAAAATGTCATAATATATGGGATGTTCCATTTAAAATAAGCAAGTTGACACCGACTTCCGGTATAACTGGAAGGGACAGTATATTGAAAATATTGTATACCCATCAACATTACCAAAATGCTCCTATGTATATACAGGGTGTTATGGAAATGACGTATTATATTTAAATGGATGACTCCTGGGATATCCTAGAGAAGCGCTACATATTTTTTTTTCAAATCGAACGTTTAAAAAGTGGGGTAATTCACCCAGGTCACTCCTCGGCACAATCATATTACACTGAGCAGCTGTGTAATAAGCAGATGTTCTGGCGCAATGTTGCCAAACTGTTAGTGTAATTTTTAGATTCTTATAAAAATAAATATTTAGCTACCTAGTATCCAAATAGAAGTGAATCCAGGTGCCAGTACACTAGCAAGTAATCCAGGGCACATACATCTTCAGTTCTTTTGGTTTTAGTGGGTAAAGCTTATACCCCACTAAAACCCCTTCGGCGTTTTTCTTCCAATCTCAGAACATGACACTGTACATCACCAGAGACACAGAACACATAGTGAAACACTCAACAAATTACCATAAATCACTTAAAGAAACACACACATGTTTCAAATTAGTTTTTTGGGGATAGGGCCTTGTCACACAAAATCGCTACACACTAATGCATTCTTTAACAATCACACAAATAGGACACAAATTGGCCCTTTATACACTAAAACGTTCAGCAATTATTTTATCTGCTGCATCCAATATCTTATATCGCAACTGATCCATATCTTCGACTTTATAAACTATTTCTTTATTCATCGTACCCCATAGAAAAAAATTGAATGGGGTAAGATCCGGTGACCTTGCGATTTCCAGTCTCTTACTAAAGGAACATTTTCTAATATGCCTTCGCCTTGAATTTTCTGTATGCACTAAACATTCCCACATCTAACTCGCACTGTTACAGTGCGAAAAAACTTTTTCGCGCGAAGCCGCAGAGATATCTTGTTGTCAAGCTAATGTCAACTTCTAACCTTCTGTCCATTTATAGCAGAGATGGCTAATCTTTGGTTTTAAAATCCCGCTGTGAAACGATCGATTTAATTTTTTTAAGCTTTTCAAATGAAAAAGAGCAGTGATTAACAAGTTTTTTAATCTTTATTGGTATCTACAGCAGTGAAGGAAAACAATAAATAAGTGCTGTAGATTATTATAATTATTTATTTCAACCTTTTTTGGTGAATGCGCTAGAATCTACCGGAAAACACGCATTGCAATCTCTACTTTTTGACAGCTCGTGTTTTAAATATTTCAGTTCAGATGTCATTCTTAATTCAAAGAAATGTTATTTAAATTTTACAATGTGTTTTTTAATTAAAAACAAAAGTTCATAAAAATCTAGGCGAGACAAGCCTATGTTAATAAAAACGATGTCTCCAAGTGAATTTTGTGCAGTTTTATGGCGGCCAGTGTTCATGTGAAGTTTTGCGATTATGGTTATCGGTTATGTGATGTGCCGGTTTCTTTACTAAAACGCTGTATAAGTTTTTATAGAAATTGACACTAATTTTTAAATAAGACCGACAAGGTATGTGTATGGGTGTGGCTTAAATAAAATTACATTAAAAAATCAGTAAGCCAATCACTCAAAAGTAAAAAGGTTATCGACATGTGACCTAGTTACGTAGTTGCGTATTTCAAACTTAAAGAGTGTAAGGTGTAATTCTGACAACATCCGCCAGAATTCGTGGTTTGTTTACATGTATCGCAGTGCAGCACAGGTGTTTTTCTGGTTTAACGCCAGGTCATCTATACCGCTGAATGAATTGAAAGCGCCATTTAAGGATATTTTTCTTCAATTTGTATTTATCTCAGGAATTGCCGGTTTAAATATAATACGTCATTTTCATAACATCCTGTATGTATACAATTTTATTAATATTCAACTGAAATAGGCGTTACGTGATGAAGATAGATTATGAAAACTACGCAAATAATACTACAATAGGTAAAGATATGCACTAAATATTTATCTCTTTTTCCAATGGTAAAGAAAAACTTTTGTCAATTATTATTGTCATTTAAATCATGCTAGGTAACTAAGTTATTAGGTTTTAAAAATAAATTCAACTATCTTGTCTATGCCGGTACAATTATTGGTAATGAAAGTAATTGCTGCTCTTTTCAATAATAATTATTAATTTCCGAATAACTGAAAAAGAAGTTGCTAAAGTGAAAAAATGAGCTTAAAACTACAAACTGCTCTTTTGAGGCCAGGTGTCTTATCCTTGCCGACGTTTTCATCGATAAAACAAAAATCATCGAATATATATTTTTGTCTATAAAATTTCTTTTATTGAGGAGTATTTCTTATTTTCTGGAAATAAGCAAATAATCCAAAGCTGTTATAGGCGTTCGCTTTCCTGTTGTAGATTTATAGGAAAGAAAATCCTATATTTCTTATTACAAAGATTCCGGTGTATTTGATTTATAAATAATTCATTCATTCTACAATCAGTTTAATCGCACATCCTGATAGGTTTCGACGTTTCATGGTTGGACCTTAACTTTCTAAAAGAAAGCAACGGTAAAGAAAATATCGGCTCTGAAAATAATATTTTCTTAAGACTAACTATGAAAATGAGAAATAAGCACATAAAAAATCCATATATTTATCTTCTTTTTTAAATGTGGGTTTGTAACAAAGAAGTGTTAGCCAACCCAATAAACATAAGAACTACTTGGGTAAAGTAGAAATGGGATAAGTATCGAGTTACTTTGGAGTTTTACAGTTATAAAGAATATAATATCATACTGGGTAATGAATATTGTTTTAAGCAAATCCCAAGTTTTATACACAGTACATAATAATTAGAGTAAGTAATTGCAGCTATTATTTTTATTTGCAACCAGGCGAGTAAGCTAAAATGTTGAAATACCTAATTGGGCATTGTATTTGTGGTCCTAGGAAAAATTGGGTGCATTACTTGTGAAAGCGAGTTTCTCAAACTCTAAACTCTAAGTGCTAAACGCCTTCTCGTTGGGAATCTATCACTTTCAATACTAGTTAGATAGTATACTATCTCATTTAAATGGTTATGCATCAATAATTTTCACACAGCCGTATCAATATGTTTATTTGCTCAAAACGCCGGTTTATTTTACTTACTATTTAATTATTTTAGTTAATTATAATTTATTAATTAATTATCTTCTTAAACTGGCCCGCGATTCAAAATCTTATAAATTAGTACCTTATTTTTTATGGAACAACTAGGTCAAGGCTAAACCTCAATTAATTCCGCGTATAAAATTATTCCTGTCCGTTTTCTTTTTCCTGCCTTTGATGACACTGACATATTGCACAAGAATTTTCATTTTTAAGCACCCAAAGTTAAATGGCGTACTAGGGGCAAAATGTATTTATGCTAATAAAGCTTTTAAAAAGTCTATAGAGCATACGTCCTTAAGAAATATTTAGGCTAAGACCAGATGTGTAAAATTTAGAGATGTTAAATTTACGCGGTTGGTTCGTTGGTTAAAGGCGGGGGTCGGTTTAAAGGCCCGAACTTCTAGTCTATCACTGCGGCCTTTCGACTTATTGTGTACCCCGAACTTGTTAGAAGATATTTGTTCCTTCTATGAGGTCCAGTAATCTTCTACCAAGCTTCTCATATGGGAGGTTGTCACCACGTTGTATATTCCCGAAGATATTTTGTCTTCAGCGGTATATTATGTGTGAGGCGGTTTCATCCTCTTCGACGCAGTCTGCATTCAATGAATCCGTTGTTTATACCCATCCGTTGAAGGTGTTTTCGCAAGTGGCAGTGGCCTGTTAGCAAACCAGCACTTGTTTCAACTGGGGCCGCGTCAGGGTTAGCATCCCATTCGATAGTATTTTCGATGGTTTTCCAATTACGGCCCGTGCGTGTATTTGACCAGGTAACCCTTACCATCGAGATAGGTGTTGTTTTTTCGTCCATCTATCTAATGTTGTTCTTGTTGCCTGTTTTGATATTCCAAAAGCCGGTTCGGGGCCCCTGAGACTTTGAGCGTATCCGACTCTCGCTAGTTCATCCGCTTTTTCATTTCCTAATATCCCAGAGTGACCAGAGACCCACAAGAGCTATACCTTGTTCCCCCTAGCCGCCAGTACTTTTAGGTTGGCATGGCACTCCACTCTATGCGGTAGAAGTAATTCTATAGAAATTTTAGTTTTTCCCCGAACCCTAAAAATTAAACACATGGTCATTACGTAGTATACCACCTAGGTATTTACTTTTGTAAGATTCGTCCCTTAAAACATTATCAAATTACGTATAAACTTTGTATATTTACTAAAGAAAATGCGATCTGTGTGTATAAAAATATCAAAATAATTTAATTGCTGCACCAAGCAAAAAATTTTAACGCTTTATTTTCGTTATCTAGAAGCATTAATGGCAATAGAAGCGTAACCAAACAGATTTTGTGGTCGATAGGTTATTCTGTGGAAGCCTCCGGTGATTTGTAATGCGTAAATTTGCACAGTTTCTTTTAATTCAAATGCCAAATAATCCGGTATTGATAGTGGCTAATAAATTTGACGCTAACATTTATAGTCCTTTATAAATGCGTGACAATAGTATTCAATATCAATACAGCATTGTCAGAACACAACAAACCATGATAATTAACCCCAGCGTTAGATTATTGGTCATATTTTTGTAAGAAAGGGTTTGAAAGCATAAATGCATAAATATTCTGCATAAAAAAGTTTATATACCAATTTTCCATAATGATTGAATTAACATAGATAATCGAATTAATGCAAAAAAGTGACGAAATTTTTCGGATTCAGTCAAATTTTTAAAAATTCATAAAACTTCTATTTTTGATATTTCATCCGCAATTTTTGCATATTATATAAGGTTTCATGTATGGTTATTACAAAATTTACATATTTTCAAAATGAATTTTTTTGGAAAATTTCATGCCAAGCCTGAAAATTTTTGGAAAATCCAAAATTATAATTTTATTCGAAAAGTGAAAATCCTACAGCAAAAGCGTAAATACAGAATAGTTGTATTTTGACATGAGCTACAATCCTATGATATAATGTAGCTCTAATAGTTTTCGAGATATTGACCAAAACATGGGTTTCAAAAATGTGCAAATATCTTGAGAACGGATAAGTTTGGAAAGAAACAGATTGAAGGTATGAATGCACAATTAAATTCTCTATAAAAAAGTTTATATGCAAATTTTCCATAATGATTCAATTAACAGAGATAATTGAATTAATGCAAAAAAGTGCCGAACTTTGTCGGTTTTTCAATTACAAATTTTTAAAAATTCATAAAACTTTTTGATATTTCATCAGAATTTCTTGCATATTACATAATATTTCATGTATAGTCATTACAAAATCCAAATTTATCACTTTATGCGAAAGGTATAAATCCTACAGCAAAATTGTAACTACAGAAAAGTTGTATTTTGACATGAGATACAATCGTAGGGTGTTACCGATTTTGTAGCTCTTATAGTTTTTAAGATATTAACCAAAATATGGTTTTCAACAATGTGCAAATATCCCGAAAACGGATAAGTTTGAAAAGAACCAGTTCAAAGGCATAAATGCACAATTAAATTCTGCATAAAAAAGTTTATATACAAATTTTCCATAATGATCCAATTAATAGAGATAATTGAATTAATGCAAAAAAGAACCGAAATATTACGGTTTTTCAGTAAAATTTTGAAAAATTCATAAAACTTCTATTTTTGATATTTTAAAACGGATATTGATCGAATTTTAATTTACTTCACCGGAAACTACTAGCGTGAACTCAATATATTTCTTTCATTATTTTCATGAAGGAAACTTTACAACCCAGTGGTATATCTACGCATATAGGTGAATCTACGCGTCTAGGTGGATCTACGCAAATCGGCGGATCTACGCAAATCGGCGGACTCCCTCATCTAGGTGGACTGCTATAGTTTAATATATACTTTAACTATAGTTAGTTAAATTAAATTTTATTCGGTATAATCTTTATTATATTAAGTTATAATTTAATACAAAGGTTTTGTTTATTGAAATAATTATTTTCATGCCAATTATTAATTAATTATATAAAAAAATCCATAACTAGCGGTTTGCAGGAACATTATTAATACTACTCTGTTATGCCAGAAATAGTGACATCCATCGAGACCTGAGAATGGAAAGCACTATATAGGAAAAATCCTGTAAGGCACTCTGGGAGTGGTGCGTGTGCGAATAAAGCGATTCACGTTGGTTTTTAATCGTTGGAGGTTATATTCGTTGGAAAACACGACCTCAGGAAGGTCGTTCCACAAGAATAACACCCTCCAGATGAAGGAATACAATGAAGTTGGTTGAATCACACAGCAGCAGTGGTCCGTCCTGCATTTCTTCCATTCGTCGCCCTATACCAGGGGTCGGCAACCTTTTGAGACGGAAGAGCCAAAAGTTATAATTTACACAATTTCTCAGTTTTTAAAGAGCCAATAATGGCCGCAATTTGATATCGAAAGAGACACAACTTGACATCGAAAGAGCCGCATGCGGCTCGAGAGCCGTAGGTTGCCGACCCCTGGTCACAGCCAAAGCACTGGTGAAGACGCTAAATTGTCATTGAGAGCTTTCGAGGGACTGACGACGGTAACGACGCGTGTCACGGGGGAGGGGTGCGGTGAAAAGCGAGTACAAGTGGCTGAGAGATAGAATCGGTGAATAATCCTCGTTAATCTAGTCAGAACGAATTTTTAATGTTTATTTTGCGATAAAATAAATAATATTTGCGTATGGAACTAAAGAGCCGCAGCTTCACATCCAAAAAGCCGCACGTGGCTTGCGAGCCGCAGGATGCAGACCCCTGCTCTATACAAAATTTCTTCCAGGTGTTTGTTGAGGCTAATAGAGAGCATAAACATATGAATGTAGTAGTAATTCAGCTCCCAGACAACATATTGTGACTAGTGCGAAGAATGTGTGACTGTAAATGCAGAGTGTAGTATACAAATTAATTGTATAAAAATGTGTTAGAACCTTAAATTAATTAGTTCATTACTCGAAAATTCTTTGTTAGATTAATTAGGACTATAGGTAAATTTAAATATAAAACACTAAGATGCCATAAATATAGAAGAAATTAAAGATAAGAACATGGCAGTGGATTTTTCGAGCTAGAACAAACATGGCCTAGTATAAAGTCTCCATTTTATAACCAAATGTTCTTCTTGGGACTATAATAGGTTAAGGTAAAGCCATTCTTTAAATATTAAAGCGTGTATCTGCACCCGTAAATCCTGATCTAATGAAGATATATTTAAAATAAAATGAAATAGTTTAGTATGGCCAGTAAATCTTTTACCTGCTCGGTGTAGTAGTGTGAGAATGTACTTAAATCTTAGATAAGGCTGGTTCTAAATTTTTCTACGCCTTAGGAGGAGCTATGAATCTGATACTGTCAAGCATAAATCATTTTTCCCACGTAGCATGATTTTAAAAATGAAATTACGCGTGTTCGGATTCATGTCAAGATTCCTAAAAAGCTTTCAACGAAATAGGCACATTTTCCGGTGCTTTAATGTGACACAAAATTTACAAGAAGCGAAATATATTTTTAAAGAATAACATTCTTGTTTCCTACAAATGGTATGCTCGATCCAGCATTTTATCATGTTTGGAGGTCTGCGCCCAAGAATACTCTTTGGCCACTGTCGCCCATCCACATGTGGTTCAGCTTAATACCCCTCGAGCTTGGTCGTTTAATACGGATTCTTTTATCTGGAGAACAGCATCCTTGTGAACCGACACAGAACAGAACAAATGAATTGATAATATACTATATTATAAACCTTATACTTGTGTAATCAACGCTATATTTTTGCTATATCTCTTTTATTCCCTACTTCAATTTTAAATATTTAAAAAAACATGGAAACCTTTATTCCTCAATATTTTTTTTATACTACTTTATATTGATATGTTCAATATATAACGGCCAACACAATAAAATAATAATATATCTTGAACAGATTGTGTCATGTTTAGGAAACAAATAAAGCACTAAAAAGCTCCCTGGTGACACGAAGGAAAATACTTTGTTTTGGGGATTCTTATTGATATGTCAACTAAAAAAGAATTTAAAAATAAAGCATAAAAAATAATAGCAAAGACTACCAGAATCTATATCTTTTTTTGTTTGTATCAACCAAAAACCGATATTATTTATTTTGCATAATAATGTGTCTTGTATACGATGTCTACGCTAGTAGAAAATTTTTAATAATTCCTTAGTTAGGCGAAAATTTAAAGATAAAAAATAAAATTTCATGAGTTTTAATAATTTTTAATTTCAATGCATAAAATATTGATTCGTACGCCATATTGTAATTAAAATCGTATTAAACACCACGTGCCTATTACGTGATTGGTAACTTAGTAACACAGCTCTACTGTCAGTTGCATACTAGCCTATGATACTCTAATTGGTTTAATAATGGTGTCTTTATTTATGGACATAAAACAACATTGTAATTTATAAAAGAGGCATATTACAAACTAACTAGGTCATCAACTATTATTGAGTTATTATATGCATTGTGAGAAGACATTAATTAATCAGAACTTGTAAAAATTAAGTTTTATTCTTAAAAGTAACTTGGACAATTAATAATGCATACAAGGGTGTATCCACACCGGAACGGATATATAAATTCAAAAATATTCTTTATACGGTCATTAAGGGACTACATTGATAAATCACAACCTTGCAAAACAGCAAAGCAAATTGACTAACTCCTAACTGAATGTTGTAAAATCATTGATGCAACGAACAACTGGATAGATATCGGAAAAGCTTAACACTCGATAAAACCAAACCGTCATTATTACGCTCTAGTGTGTACATTTACACAAACTGTATTTCCATACAAGCTTCCTAAGATATATTAAAATTTCGATTATCAAATGCTACTTATATTAATTAACTTTATCTGTTAAAAATAAAACATTCACTCTCAACTTGAAGTAAAAGCTTTCTTTTTTAAATATTAATTATGACTTGAAAAATAAATTATACAGGGTGTTATGGAAATGACGTATTATATTTTAAACCGGCAATTCCTGAGATGAATATAAATTGAAGACAAATATCCTTAAATGGCGCTTTCAATTCATTCAGCGGTAAAGATGACCTGACGTCAAACCAGAAATACATCTGTGCGGCACTGCGATACATACGAATTCTCACCGGTGTTGTCAGAATTACACCTTACACTCTTTAAGTTTGAAATACGCAACTACGTAACTAGGTCAAATGTCAATGACCTTTTGACTTTTGGTAATTGACTGACTGATTTTTTTAATCTAATTTTATTTAGGCCACACACATACACTTACCTTGTCAGTCAATTTCTATAAAAACGCCTAGATTTGTATGAACTTTTGTCTTTAATTAAAAAACACATTGTAAAATGTAAATAACATTTCTTCGAATTAAAAATGACATCTGAACTGAAACATTTAAAACACGAGCTGTCAAAAAGTAGAGATGTTACTAATGCAATGCGTGTTTTTTCGGTCGATTCCAGCGCATTCACCAGAAAAGGTTGAAATAAATAATTATAATAATCTACAGCACTTATTTATTGTTTTCCTTCACTGCTATAGATACCAATAAAGATTAAAAAACTTGTTAATCGCTGCTCTGGTCCTCTTTTTCATTCGAAAAGCTGCATAAGCAAATTAAATCGATCGTTTCACAGCGGGATTTTAAAACCAAAGATTAGCCATCTCTACTAAAATCGGGAGAAGGTTAGAAGTTGACATTTGCTTGACAACAAGATATTCCTCTGCGGCTTCGCGCGAAAGAGTTTTTTCGGGATATTTAGTCAACTGTAACAATGCGAATAAGTGTGAAAATGTTTAGTACATACAGAAAAATCAAGTCGAAGGTATACTAGAAAATGTTCCTTTAGTAAGAGACCGGAAATCGCAAGGTCACCGGATCTTACCTCATGCAATTTTTTTCTATGGGGTACGATGAATAAAGAAATAGTTTATAAAGTCGAAGATATGGATCAGTTGCGATATAAGATATTGGATGCAGCAGATAAAATAATTGCTGAACGTTTTAGTTTATAAAGGGCCAATTTGTGTCCTATCTCCTATTTGTGTGTTTGTTAATGAATGCATTAGTGTGTAGCGATTTTTTGTGACAAGGGCCTATCTTCAAAAAACTAATTTGAAACATGTGTGTGTTTCTTTAAGTGATTTAGGGTAATTTGTTCAGTGTTTCACTATGTGTTCTGTGTCTCTGACGATATACAGACAGTGTCATGTTCTGAGATTGGAAGAAAAACGCCGATGGGGTTTTAGTGGGGTATAAGCTTTACCTACTAAAACCAAAAGAACTGAAGATGCATGTGCCCTGGATTACTTGCTAGTGTACTGGCACCTGGATTCACTTCTATTTCGATACTAGGTAGCTAAATATTTATTTTTATAAGAATCTAAAGTTTTACACTAACAGTTTGGCAACATTGCTTCAGAACATCTGTTTATTACACAGCTGCTCAGTGTAATATGACTGTGCCGAGGAGTTGTGTGTGGGTTTATGGGTAAATTACCCCACTTTTTAAACGTTCGATTTAAAAAAAAAATATGTAGCGCTTCTCTAGGACACCCCAGGAGTCACCCATTTAAATATAATACGTCATTTCCATAACAACCAGTGTGTCTTTCGTAAAAGTTTTCAGTTGTCGTTGTAGTATTTTATTCGTATTACTCTTAAAAATATACTATGTGCGCTACTGTGATGATTAACCCAATTTGACAAAAGTTCTGAAAAGAACATTTATTCTTCCTGCTGACTTTCTTTTTCGAAATATAAATCTCGAGTATTGTACAAGTAAATCTTTTGTTTTTATAATAATACTTGTCTGTTAAAGACGTTATACAGAAAAAAACAATTTTTAAATAAAATCGGACATTTTTCTTAAGATAGTTTTATATATATATTTCATAAACTCTAAACTTGTACAATTTTTTATACCGCGTAAAGACGCGGATGAAGTAGCACGAAAAAGTAAATATTTTTATTATAGAAAACATTTTCAGAAATCTTTAATGGAAGCGCAATTTTTAGACTTCTTTCGTCTACTTTATAATCGAATAGGAATTCAGTTCTGAAACAAAATGTTTACACGTCACTTGTTTGGATTTAGATAAGTTTTGTTGCAAATTTTACGGTTCTCTGGACGCTTTGTAGCTGAAGTTTGACTTGAACATTTATTTTCTCAAATAATATTGCGAAACTATATCGATTCTTTTATTTAAAAGCTTCAAAAATAAGAATTATTTGAACACAGGCACCCTTTGCTCGCATATTTCATTTTATTTAATTAACATAGATAAGTTCATTCATTACATTCTTAAAAATTATACCCTTTTAATTTTAGTGCTTCCTTATAAAAATTCACCTTAAACATTGGAAATAGAAAACGATAACACAACAAAAAGTGAGATAGGAAGAAGCCCTATTAGTTTCATAACAATTTTTGCAAGTGTAAGCTCTTTCCAACAATTTCTTCTGCTTCAGTTTGAAACATTGTTATATTTTACAGGTTAATCGCGATTTATTTTAAAACTGGATAAAATATATGTAGTTCTTACAGGGGCTAAACCCGTACGTGAACTAATAAAACTTTAACATCATCAGGAATAAAAGATTTTATAGCGTACTCCAGCTCTTGCATCCAGACTTTGCTTTAAAAAATGTCACTAGGATTTTATAAATTAAGGTGTTTAAGTTTTACGAGGAATCAACAAAATATACGTATTTGCATCTTCTTGGGCTAAACTAATATACCTTCCCCTTCTTCATAATCAATGAATTAAATAAATAATTCTTAATTATGTGGAAAGCAGATACGTTAATCAATTAATGTGGTTCCATCATTATTTAAAAATGCCTCGCTTGTTTACGAAATTAAAATCATTAATTAATTATTCAATGGTTTAATAAGACCTCAACCTAATATGGATAAAACTTTATGTCGCTTTTCCAGAGCTGCATATCGACTTTGATGTAAATGGACCCTTGGGGCATAAAAATAAAGTGGCTGGCATTTAGAAAAATGTGACAAATATGAAATAAAGTTTCTATTTTCAAATTTAGTGAAGGTAATATGAAAAGCATTTTAGAAATTAAAAATATGTACTTTAACATTAGCTTTTGCGGTACATAAATTTTAAAATAATTCGGAGATTGCACGTGTTTGCTAGAAAATAATTTGTATTTTGCATATTGAAAATTTTATTTCTTAAATAGTATAGTATATCCAGATACTAGGCACATTTACTATAGACGCATAATGTTTGCTACCCCATGGTGACGAATTTATATCTGAAAAAACTGCATTGTTTAAGAATAGCTGAACCAGTTATCCTTTTATGCACTGCAGTCTTAAAGCGAACGAGCTTTAATAAAGATTGATGAACTAACTTTCATGTTTAAGATTAACATTGAAAATGTAAAGTTAAAGCAATTACCCCCGGAAAAGCACCGCCTCTCCCTGAAATCTTATTTGAAACTAAGCTAATCGCCAGAGAAAAACATAATCTTTAAGTATACTTTCAGATTAGACATACACTTGAAATTCTCCTGCATATGGAACACTTTGCAGTAAACTGTTCAAAGTGAGATCTGGGACAATAATCTTTCCATAATGCGCCTAATACCTAGTTCACGGTTGCAAATATCTCGGCATAACTTAATGTGCCTAATTTAATTTGCCATTAATGGCTCCGCTTTAAGTCAATGGCGTATCCTTGGAATTAATACTACCAAGGGGGCAGCCATAATACAGCGTTAAAAAGGTAGAATTATCTGATTTACAAGATTTAACTAAGGGTTTTTCACCCTTCAAATGACGATGATGTAGAAGACGAAGCCTTAGGCACTATAATTTTAAAATTAGCTGAATCAGGAACCGATAAGAAAATAGTTTTATTCGACAAAAAACATATGGAAGGTTGCCAAGCAAGCTGGTTTAGCTGAGTTCAGTATATTTAATTAAATTTTATTGTTACAGGATGGATATATATCAAGGGATACTTCCCAAGTAATTAGACAGTCATCACGAAAATGATTCATCGTATTAAAAAAGCCTTCCCGACGCTGCTCGTTTTGTATGAAATAATGGTGTGCTCCAAAGCTGCAGGTTTGTATAAAGCTCAAATTTATTTTAGTGTTTCTGATTTTTATGTTTCATCGGTGACGAAAATACGAAGACGTGTGGGTAAAATTTCAAGGATTTAATACAGTTAAAGGTTATAAAAACCGCATATGCCAGGTTTGGTCAAATTTTAGTTAGTTAGATCAATTAGAATTCATGACTGCGTCAAAGTTCGTGAAATCGTATCTGCTACAAAAATTAAAGTATGGAAATGACCAAAAAAAAAAGGAAAATGTTAAGAATAGATGTCACTTGATAAATTTAATGACAAAATAAAAATTTTGACATCTCCATCACTCCGCAGAGTGTTTTAAAGTTTGAGTAAAAGCAGGTCTTGATTCAGCCTGTATATTATGAAGATACTCTTAACTTTCTTGAGACCTCCTACATGTGCGAGATTTTCGATAAATTTACCTAGAATATAAAAAAATGAACGATAAATGTATATACAGGGTATCCCATAACTAATGGTACACAGGAAAACTGCAGATTCCTGGGTAAAAATACTGCGATTTGGCCATACTTAGTTTAGTTCAATAGCTGGTAATAACCGAGATACAGGGTGTCCAAGTAAAAATTTAATTTTCAATTTTCCTAAATAACTTATTTCTGAATCAATATTTTTGCACATTTTGTGACTAGGGTTTTTTGGGGGAAAGGAATTTGAATTTGTTAATAATTTTGATGTAGATTGTAGGTGGCGCTCTCTGCGGTACTTTGTATACATAAAAAGAAGTGTACCTTTCTTGGGCCTTAGTATAATTATGTTTTTATTAAAAATATCAGTTTTTCCGTCATTTTTAAGCAATAAAGGTATACTTTGTAAATGTTGCTCCGACTAACCGTTTTCGAGATACTTTCAATTACAATTTCTAATGCGCCATTTAAATTTTGATTTGTAAATGTGAAATTTGTCACAGTAGGCTTTGGTAAAAACTTCATTTCTGTCAAAGTTTATTTTCATTTGTCAGCATTGTGGGTGTTTTTAAGGAGTTTTTGAAGATACTGTTATCAAAAATTAAACTAAAAATGCCGCGACATAACTCTGTTAGCATTTCTCTGTTAGAAAACAAGTTATGTCGCGGCATTTTTAGTTTAATTTTTGATAACAGTATCTTCAAAAACTCCTCAAAAACACCCACAATGCTGACAAATGAAAATAAACTTTCAAAGTGCTTTCATTGTATTTGTTTTTACCAAAGCCTACTGTGACAAATTTCACATTTACAAATCAAAATTTAAATGGCGCATTAGAAATTGTAATTGAAAATATCTCGAAAACGGTTAGTCGGAGCGACATTTACAAAGTATACCTTTATTGCTTAACAATGACGGAAAAACTGTTATTTTTAATAAAAATATATTTATACTAAGGCACAAAAAAGTTACATTTCTTTTTATGTATCCAGAGTGCCGCATAGAGCGCCCCCTATAATCTACATCAAAATTAATAACAAATTCAAATTCCTTTCCCCCAAAAACCCTAGTCACAAAATTTTGTGCAAAAATATTGATTCAGAAATAAGTTATTTAGGAAAATTGAAAATTAAATTTTTACTTATTACCAGCTATTGAACTAAACTAAGTATGGCCAAATCGCAGTATTTTTACCCAAGGAATCAGTAGTTTTCCTGTGTACCATTAGTTATGGGACACCCTGTATATATGTATACAGGGTGTCCCAGAATATGTGGGCAATCTAACGGGTTCAGATAGAACACTCAAAAAATAGGATCAGTTCCTATAAATTTTTCTTCTTGCGGCCTGGCCTCCCCTACGGAGATACATAACGAACGTTCCTGGAAATCGTTGTTTTTAAATAATTTTTTAAGTACTAGGTATAATTTAATAATTTTTTAGTATAATGGTTAGTAGATGAGTCTCCTTAAACATCGCCCGTTTAAACACATTTGGCTTATTTAGTTTGCCAAGAACGGACTAGACGTAACACAAAAATGCTTTTTACACCCTGTATGATGAAGGAACGACAATAATATTTTTGGATATACTAAACCTTAACCTCTGAAAAAAGGTACTCTTGATGAATGTCGATAAAATGAACTGTTTTCGATAAAAAAATATTTTTGTTCAATATGATTTTTATTAAATAATTTTGTATGTTGGTTCAACGTGAGCTCCTTCTAATCTTATGCATTCCCTAGCTCTATCAAGTGAAGACTGCTGAACCCTCCACAATGCCTTAACATTAGCCCTTATTTCGCGACAATGAAAATTAATCATTTGTAATAAGTTTCCTCTATTGCCGGATTGGCATAGAGCATAGACTAAAGCTTTTAAATATCCCCACGAACAAAATTATTATTTTTTTCAAAAACAGTTCATTTTATCGACATTGATCAAGAGTACCTTTTTTTCTAGTATCCAAAAATATTATTGTCGTTCCTTCATCATACAGGGTGTTAAAATAAAAGTATTTTTTTTTATCTTCTAGTCCGTCCCTGGCAAACTAAATAAGTCAAATGTGTTTAAAAGGGCTAATTTTAAGGAGACTCGTCTAGTAACCATTATACTAAAAAATTATTAAATTACACCTGGTACTTAAAATATTATTTAAAAAACAACGATTTCCAGGGACGTTCTTTATGAGCCCGTATCTCCGTAGGCGAGGCCGTAGGAAGAAAAATTTATAGGAACTTCTCCTATTATTTTAAAGTGTCTAACTGAACCCGGGAGATTGCCCACATATTCTGGGACACCCTGTATATTATAAGTATTTCTGTGTGTAAATAACCAATATCTCCTAAAATTAACAATGAAAGCGATTATTTATCGGTTTTGTTTCTACTTTATTTGAAACCACCCTTTATGATATTATTTATTTTAAGAAATGAATTAAAGGGTTTGTTCGGGTCTTCGAAAACATTGGTCAGACATAAGGTTATAACAGCTGTTTTAATCAAGAAGAAGCAAGCCCTGTAACCATTCATGTAAATGTAATTAAGCTAATTAGTCACCATGGTTAATTAAGGGGTAATATGCACGGATAAGGTTATGCTGATAATTTTGATTAATGTTGTGAATTTTAAGATATTAACGTCAGTGAATGTATTGCAAATGTTAAACTAAATGCTTTGTTTGCAATAAAATTGTTTGAGGTCGTATTATGCGCTTGATACAACTATGAAATAATTTATTGTATGGCGATATATTAGTTTCTTTCGCCAACGAATTAAAACGAAAATATGTAACCATTTCTTAGTGACACACCGTCCTAACAATCGAGTAGGCGAGCTTTAGCCAAAGAAAATAAGTTTCTGGTAGTAAAAATACAATTCAAATAAAATGATTATTAAGGAGGACAAGAAATGCGAACAAATTTAAAGGCTAAACATTTCACAAGGCAAAATCAAGATTGACCTTTTCTGTTCCTGCATTAAATCTTGCGGAAAGCAAGGATTACTGAGTAACTGAAGCAAGCACTGTTGGGTGAGAACAAATATAATGCAAGACGTAATAAGGGAATTTATAACTTTATTACAAATTGAATGTCCAGGGAATTTTAAAGGGGTTTAAAGTAAAAATTCTCGACATAACAGTGGAGTATTCTTTATAAGGCTTGTAGTAAACTTATAGACCTTAATTAAAATTAATATCAATTGTATTACACGTATAATACGTGTTTTGCAATATAATAAGTGCCGGAGTATGCTTTCAATCCTTTTACATTATCTGTAGATAGATTTATACAGCCAGAAGAAGATTGAAACAACGCTTAAAAGAAAAACAATTATTACTCAATGGCATAACCTTGTTTTTACCAAAATCATAGAAATAAGTAAACCTGGAATGACTACCAAGGGCAATCGTTAGGTGTCGTCAAAGGTGGTTTAAGGACCCTAGACATAGCGACCTCCAGAAAATCATGCGGAATTGTTTTACAGCTAGCCGCTGTATCGGTGACATAATCTGGTGAAATCCAACCAATATCTAAGCATAAATGAAGCCCACAGTGGTAAATGGCAGTGAACAGTATTTAGTATTTGCTAAAATGTAATTGCTGCTAAGGTTTACTTATCCATGTAATATTACAAATAAGAAATCGTATCGAAACCATTTTTTATTATAACATTTTTCCACTTCGACGAGAAGCCGAAACCTTTCGTAATATATATAAAAGCGAAATTTATGATAACAGGTTTATAAAACTCTTTTTAGATATTATGCAAAATTTATTTTACGATGTGAAACGACATAAGGCATTTCTTTTACACAATTCCCAATATATTTAACGATATATTTTAATACTTATATAATATCGCAATAAAGAAGTTTTTTAGAGGAATAAAGTACAGTACGTTTCACGAAAATTGGATACGACTTAATGATTTCCTGGGTCGGTCCCATTGTGTAGACAAGAGCTTGGCAATAAACAAGTGAAGTATGAAGGGGCGGACTAAGGAAAACAAGTAAAGATATTAATGTAATCAAATGAAATAAAAAATTTTTTAAATATTACTAGTCATATTTATTTACATATAATGTCATTCTATAGATAGTTCTGTTTCGCTATCGCTATCCTCATCAAAATTAATTATAATTGGATTAATTATATGATCCAGACTAATATACGAATTTTCTACAGTTATTACGTGACGGACTGAATTTTTCCAACTACCTGAGGGAATATCATTAAAGCATTTTCGTATTAATTCTACAACACTAGAACTTAAAGTCGGAGAAATATTTTCAGACCTAACCAGTGATTTTAACTGGTGCCACATATGCTCTATGAGGTTAAAAATGCAATAATAGGGTGGGAGCCGTAGCACTACTCCAATTTCGTCTGCCAATGTGTCACAAATATATACTTTTTTTATACAAAATGTCTTTAAAACTTCTAAAAGATCACTTTTTTATAACTTTCTTCAAAATATATATCATTCGCCGCCATGTAAGCCATTAAGTTATATCCATTTTTCTTGAAACAATCCTTACAATGTCACCTTTTTTGTTTGAAACCTAAATTGTATTTGACGAAATCATTTGCTAAACTAGCATAGTTTTATTCACAGTCCAGTTGATATATTGTAGTGTTGGGAAAAACCGATGATTTTAATAATCGAGTACTTGATACACGAGGGATTTTAATAATCGAGTGAATCGCTCGAGTGAATCGCTTGAAATTCCAATTCACCAAGCGATGACGTCACCGACTGCTCGACGGCAGCCTAGCCGGTTACATGTGATCAGGTAGGGTATTCAGCAGGCATGTAACTACGGGTGGGCACAGGTTTAGCTAAAAAATTGTAGTAGCCACCAAAAAAATTCCAGAAATTTATTTATTTGTGAATAATGAATTTTTACCACGTGTCTCGATGCCAAACAAAAAAACTGCAAACATCACCCAAATATGTATTTATTGTTCGGGTTTATTATTGTGCGTTTTTAACCCGAACAAAAAGTGTAACCGAAAGTTATGTTATGTTATGTTTCTTCATATCTTTCTCAATCTACGAGCATAAAATAAGTAGATATTTAAAATAGCTTGTCAAATTCTTCCACTTTAAATTATCAGGTGCCCACTTCAAAAATTTAGGCTTAGTTACGCGACTGGCAAAATAAGAAAATTGGTTATTATTTTTTTAAATTCATGTACGCATGTATTCATATTTACCTAACAGTTCCTGTTTAAATTTAAGAATGCTTACTTTTGGTTACCAAAAAATTTGTCGATATCTATGTTTTGTTAACTATTTTGCTCGTTTTCTTATTTTCCATTAACATTTTCTATAATGTATGTTATTTTTAAGAAGTCTTCTTGAGTTTAATAATAAAAAGTTCCTGTTTAGATTTAAAAATGTTTACTATAAGATTACCAACGAATTTTTCTATATATTTTGTTAACTATTTTGTTCGTTTTGTTATTTTTCATTAACAATTTCTATTATTATGTTATTTTTGAGAAGTTTTCTCGTGTTTATAGTAATTAGAAATTTTAAAATTATATCCTTTAATTTTTTAATATTTATAATCGGAGACCTAAACTACTCCGCTGGCTAGCCAGTTAAAACAAAACTTTACAAAATGCATGTCGCGATGACTCCGCCAAGGGATTCGTCATACTTTTTTATATGCACCTTCTCATTTATGTGCCTTTAAGAAAGACGTAGGTACACGACGTACCTTCTCAGCGTCAAACTCGAACGTCGCCAATCGGATGGCGCGGCGCGTAGACCGAAGGTCGTCTATCAAGTGACCGGCGATATTTTTCGGTTTTTCGCCTGAATTTATAATTAATAATAATTATAATAATTATTTCCTATCGAGCGAAAAACTGTTCGAATATACGAGCAGTTTTTTAACTCGATCACACTACAGCGGTACATTTCCGCCGGCGTCAAGCGAAGCTCGGGTATTGAGTGAAAGATAATAAGTGACGAGCGACGGTTTTCGCCTGAATAGATAACTCGAGCGGTTTTTTTAATAATCGAGCGATGTCGCTTATTTCAATAATCGAGTGATCAAGCGATTTTTCGCTCGAGCGATCACAACACTAATGTATTGTGCCATAATATTCGATTTTTAAGTCATGTAATCATTTAGCAGGCCAAATTTAACTGTTTCTATAATTCCTAATTAATAACGTTCAAAAATCCGATAAAAAATTTGGCTCCACCTTTAAAACACACCAACAATTACAAAAAAACAAATGCGTTATAATTAAGTAAATTCCGTACCGATAAAGCAACTTTTTTTAACTAAAGAGACACCAAATGGCAAACTTATACGATTATGTATCCATGAGCACCAGACAAGCATATTCAACGAAATCCGAAAATCGTAATGTTATTAAGTTCATGTAAAATTTCTCAGGCATTTATACTGTCAGAGCCATATTGAAATTACGTCTAAGTGATTGATGTAGTGTACTACCTAAATAATGGAGTTGATTCGAGGTACCCACACCTATATACACACAAAACCGCACATATATGATTTATTGCTGCACGAACAATTCTTGACAAGACAAGTAAGAATATCCGGATTTTTGGATTCTTTGTTGTCTATCCCGAAGCGTACAAGTTCATTCTTTGCATTCATGCAACTACGTCAATAATGATGTTAGAGATTTTTAACCGTAAAGAGTTCAATGAGCAAAAAATTGTCAGCTTTGCTGTATTGTTATCCTTTTAATCTACATACTTTAACGGAAGCTTCTTTAATGAACCATTTCTATCACGTTTTCATCAATTTTCTCTCGTCACAGATTAGAAAATTACATCTCATCTACTTACAATTGTGAACATTACGACTAATATTTATTTAAATATTAAAAGGTCCCTCTTTGGTCATCATATTATGTACAGTGTCCCATTTTCGACACTTTTATAATGTATCTCCGTAATTCCTAGTGCTATCAAAAAAGTAATGTAGGTGTCATGTGCTCTTTTTGGGTTAAACTTAAAATGGTAAAATCAAAATTTTAAAATTTTCGCTCGCTTAAGAGATACGGGGGAGTTAAAAGAGATACAGAAAAATGTTTTATACAGAAGTTTCTTTATATCTATTGTTGAATAATCTGTCGTTTTCAGAATAAGTATACGGGGGTCTGGTAAAAAAGTTATCGGACCTAACCTCACTTTTTTACATGAATACCCGGTATATTTTAATCTAAAAAGATACTATTTTAAATTCTACTTTCAAATATATAACACCCCCATGGATGACACTGATTTCCTAGGCGATTTATTAAACTTTATTACTTTAAACCACAGTAGACCATGAAACAAAAGCTAATATCGTAGAAACAACTATGTTGACTATTAACATTTAAAGTCAATTTCATTTTTTACATATTCATTCGCGAAAATGACTTATCAACATTTAGAAAAATTTGATACGAATGATATCAGTTTATATTGAAAGTGGAAAAAACAAAGAAATGGCGCTAAATGTATATTTTGTTCGCTATCTGGAAAGACGCCAACCATTTAAGAACATATTCCGAACATTTGCGATGATTCCCGTTATTTTTTTACCTTAAAATCTTTTATTTCGTTTCAAAGTAATAAAGTTTAAATAAATCGCCTAGGAAATCAATATCATTCAGGGTGTGTTATATATTTAAAGGAGAATTTAAAATAGTATCTTTTTAGATTAAAATATACAGGGTATTCCATTTAAAAAAATTAGGTTAGGTCCGATAACTTTTTTACCTGACCCCGTATATTTATTCTGAAAACGGCAGATTATTCAACAATCAATATAAAGAAACTTCTGTATAAAACATTTGTTTGTATCTCTTTGAACTAAGAAAATATAGGGTAATTTTTAAATTGTCAATTTTTTGATTTTCCCCCGTATCTCTTAAGGGAGCGAAAATTTTCAAATTTTGATTTTACCATTTTAAGTTTGACCCAAAAGAGCACATGACACCCACATTACTTTTTTGATAGCACTAACAATTACGGAGATACCCTATAAAAGTGTCTAAAATGGAACACCCTGTACATTTGATGTCATTTGGAGTATACGGATATGTTGGTGTTAAAACTTCATGTCCCTTTTAAGTTAACAGGGACATGATGATTATAAAACTGTATTCGATATGCATTATTTTTAATTTCTTAGAATCATTATTATCGTAGACAGTGTTTTATGCCTATCTCTCAAAATTTTTTTAAATGGCTCTGACTAAAAAATAATCGAATTATTAAACTTTAAAATGGGTTCGATTTATTTTGGATTAGATATTCCACATATTTTTTTCCATAATGCCATGTTAGATTTTTTCTATTCCTTTACAGAATCCATACAAGCGGTCATCCCGACAGTGACAACACAATTAGCTCCAACTTTGGATTCGGAAGTGACAACTATTTCGACAGAGGAGCTAGAGGAGCCTAAACAGCCAGGGCCGACTGCCAATCTGAGCAAATATGAAACGAAAATTGAGCTTGGCGCGACAACGGCAAACATTACTCGGCATCATAAGTAAGTGACATTATTGTTGATATTTGTTTACGCGAGTAATCCGATCTAGAGAAAAGTTCTTTATATTTCTAAATAAAATCAACCTTTGTTGGGTTTTAGACTGAGCCATAGAAGGTCACTAATAAAAAAGTATTTGAAATAAATAATCTTATACACTGGTCAATAGGTTTCTGTACGAGGAAAGTGATTAAATATTTAAACATTTTATTAATACTTATATTTTTCCTTCAAAATCAGAATTCTATAATGAAACTTAATCAACGGTATAGATAGTTAGAGTAGTCGTCCCTGATTAGTTAGGGAATAAACTAGGGAATATTGAGTTTTGCAGCAACTAATAAAATCCTTAACGATTAAAACGATGTAATATAATTAGATTTAAAAATTACATTTTAAGAAGCAGATCTATTTTTTTTTGGATAGATACTTAATCCTAAAAAAGTATATATACGAGCCCCGTCTCAGTGAAGTTGGCCCAACGCCCCAACATGGTATTTGTAAATTTATTTGGGGGCATTTCAAATATTATACAGGGTCCGCAAACGAAGCGTGGACGGAAGATTAAATCGTTATCGAAGAACTTATCAACAATACTAAAACAGCTTGAGATATTGGATTAAAAGCGGCATGTTTTAAAAATATTTGACATTATACAGGGTGGCCCAAAAAAGTGTGACAACATAAAGTTATATTTTTTTAAATGGGACACCCAGTATTTTATTGCATATTTAGGTTCGTATTACTATCGTTTATAAGTGCCTCAAATTTTATTTAATTTGATTTTGTAGTTTCGGAGAAATAAATTAAAAACTAAAAAAAAAAGTTTTGCAGTCCTTAATAAAAAAATCAAAAAAAACAATCCAGAACTATTTTTTTAACCTCGGCATTGAGTGAAATTTATGACAAGAGGTCTAGAGATACTCTGAATGTAATTGCGTTTATTTATTTTATACAGGGTGTTCATAATAAGCTTTCAAAAACCCCACATTTTAAAATAATTTTTCTCAAGTTTTTCAAATGGAACACCCTGTATATTATTTGGCTATTTGACGTAGAATTCATAGACAATTTTTTTTTTGTAATACAAGCATATAAGTTATATCCAGCCGTTTTCGAAATAATTATAAATATCATAAATTATGTTGTTTAAATAGAGTTTTTATTGGGAAATTTTGTTATAGGCGACTAGACGAATAATTGTAAACTAAAATAAATGTTCAAAATAGCTTCCTTTTACTCTTAGAGTGTACCGTATTTTAGTTATTTCGATATAAATTTTAAAAGCCTACATTTTTGCTACTTTTTCTTAAAATCTAAAAACTTTTTAATGGTTTACATTTGTTATGCATAAGTTCATTTGCAACAACTTCTCGAAGGTTTCTGGTCTCGGCTTTCTCTCAATATCTGGATATCTTTCAGCATACACTCGGCTCGCGAGGAGGCAATTTCTTGCACATTCACTCAGTATGAAAATCATATTTACAATTTATAATGTGTAAAATTCGACATTTCGTGTAAGTTAGTACTTAATTTCGACGACTGAACAAATGAAATAATTTTATTAGGCTGTCATAGTGACAATCTAAACAAAAAAATCATGGCATCTCGATTAAGAATAAAAAATAAAATTAAATAAATAAAAGTAGCAAAAATGTAGGCCTTTAAAATTTATATCGAAATAACTAAAATACGGAAAACTCTAAGAGTAAAAGGAAGCTATTTTGAACATTTATTTTAGTTTACAATTATTAGTCTAGTCGCCTATAACAAAATTTCCCAATAAAAACTCTATTTAAAAACATAATTTATGATATTTATAATTATTTCGAAAACGGCTGGATATAACCTATATGCTTGTATTACAAAAAATAATTGTCTATGAATTCTACGTCAAATAGCCAAATAATATACAGGGTGTTCCATTTGAAAAACTTGAGAAAAATTATTTTAAAATGTGGGGTTTTTGAAGGCTTTTTAGGAACACCCTGTATAAAATGAATAAACGCAATTACATTCATAGTATCTCTAGACCTCTTGTCATAAATTTTACTTAATACCGAGGTTAAAAAAATAGTTCTGGATTGTTTTTTTTAATTTTTTTATTCAGGACTGCAAAACTTTTTTTTTTTGTTTTTAATTTATTTCTCCGAAACTACGAAACCAAATTAAATAAAATTTGAGGCACTTATAAACAATAGTAATACGAACCTAAATATGCAATAAAATATTGAGTGTCCCATTTAAAAAAATATAACTTTATGCTGTCACACTTTTTTAGGCCACCCTGTATAATGTAAAATATTTTTAAAACATGCCGCTTTTAATCCAATATCTCAAGCTGTTTTGGTATTGTTGATAAGTTCTTCGATAACGATTTAATCTTCCGTCCACGCTTCGTTTGCGGACCCTGTATAGCAAAATACATGATGGAGACAACTTAAGCTGAATGGTCTGTTTTTTCGCTTCGATAAGATAAAGGTAAGCTTTGTAAAATAAATGATAATATTTTACGTTGCTAAGAAGCCGATTTTGACGTTTAAACCAACTTCCAATGCATTGTTGTTAACAATAATTAAAAATAGCTCGTTGTAAAGCTGTTTCTGACGAAATAAGAAAACTGATCATTCACTTTCATTTAAAAGGCCAAAATGTTTCTCAAATCGCTGACAGTGTTTACAAATCGAGATATACAGTTCGAAATATTATTAAATTGTACAAAACACCTGAATCTGTGGCTCAAAACCCCAGAACTGGAAGTCGCCCGCGTTTTTCCAATACCAACTTAAAAGCCTTAAAACGGATTATCAAGGAAAATCGGCGTGCTAATTATACCGAATTGAAAATATTATGGCATCGGGCAACCACAAAAAGGGTATTCAAGATCAACTTGTCACAGAGCTGCCTAAAAACTGGGATTTAAAACTTACAAGGTAAGCTTAAATTATTTTTTTATTATTCGTTTTTAGCTCAATAATTCTAGTCAGAGCCCTTACTGACAAAGATTCAGAAGAAAAACAGACTAGCGTGGGCCAAAGAACACAAATTATGGTCTTCGAACCAATGGAACTCCATTATTTGGAGTGATGAAGCCTGATTTGAAGTATGCGCTGGTAATAGTAGGAGTCGTGTCATAAGAGCTAAAGAAGAAGTATTTCAGAATGACTGTCTTAAAAAAAAAGTTTTCGGCTTCTGTTATGATTTGGGGATCCATGTCAGCAAGTAGAGTGGGAAACTTACACTTTATGGAAGGTATTATGAATGCTGATAAGTACATTGATGTGCTTCAAAAAACACCCCAAATTGAACAAATGCGTTTAAACAATATTGAATGTATCTTCCAGCAAGATTGTGCCGCTTGCTATACGACTAAAAAAGTAAAAGATTGGATGTTAGGAAACAATATTCCAGTTTTAAAATGGACGTCGAGTAGTAGGTACAGATCTATCGCCGATTGAAACCTTGTGGCATATCATGAAGAAAAAGCTACGATCGAATCCCGCAAGCACCGTTCCAGAATTGCGAACTCGTCTCCAAGAAATTTGGAACAGTTTTACATCAGATGACTGAATAAATTAGTTGACACTATGCCAAGACGTGTTGAAGCAATAATCAGTCGAGAAGGCGATGTAAGGCAGTGGTGATTTGCTGCTATTTCGTTTCGTTGATTTTTATTAATCGACAGTTTTTTTGGATTTGTAAGATATTCTTTTCTCTGTTATAAAACAATGTAGTATTTTAGGCTAATATTAAATAAAAATATCGTATATTATCAGAAATACATTTTAGTTTTTAATACGTTTTCGCTAATATGACAAATTTCATAAAAAACGTGTTTTGGTAGTAGGGCCAACTTCACTGAGACAGGGCTTGTATATATATTACTAAATATAAAAACCAAAGCTTAAATAACACATGCACATTTCTTGTAGTTTCTTCGGATAGGTTCCTTTATCCCTGCTTTTTATCCCCTTTTTTATGATTGGAAACATCCCCTAAAATACTGCCTTTGTTTTTCGATACCCCTATATTCCTTAAATATGTTTTATACTACTTAGCCGGAAAGTTGTTATTGGTATTTTTATTTTCTTCCTTAAAAATATACAAGACACTCAATTTGCTTTATTTGCACCCACTGGCAGTTTGTTTTTTATTTTCTTTTGTCTGTATACAATTAGGGATACATAAATAGACTTAAGAGAATAATTTTCAACTTATTTAATTTAATGGTTTGTTTTTGCAGTCGATTGACAAAACTCAAAAAAACATCTTTATTACCTGGGAGCTATAAACACAAAATTAATGTATTATCCACCCAATTATTCAGTTTGTTTAGAAAAATCTAAATGAGTTACCAATTTCATTTATTAAATCATTTTAACTTATCTAGCTAGCCGGGCATTTAGCTAAACTAAATGATTAATGATGCTGCTAAGGACGAACAAAAAAGTGTTGTAAGAATCGTTAACAGAAAAGAATAATCTTCAATTAGAACAACTAATCTTCCAGTAATATATTAAATTTCAATACAATGTGTTATCAAATCAACAGAAGTAAAGATGAGTAAAAATGATCATTTTCCACAATATTTAAATGTCTAAAATAAATATCTGTTCATTGTCTTCAGATATATGGCAATGCTGTAGCAACAGTATGTTTTTTGGTAAGGGGCGAAACCTTGCAAGATTTTTCCATAGCCTTTCATTAAGCTGGCAAGAAATAATTAGGTTAAAATTGACTTAAATATAAATAAATTCAAGATAATTTGTTATACTTACGGCTCAATAGAGGTTTCATAGAAACATCATTAAATGTGTTTTTCAAATTTGACATCCTACACTAAAACAAAAACCTAATTACTTTAATTTTATTTCTTACGTAGCTCCGCTCTTCCAAAATATTTATTCTTTTCAATATGTTGTCTCGTTGTCTTAATAAAATAATTTGTCTCTGAATTATCAATCGTTTTGTATATCCGTAGGCCATAAGGATTTTCTAACAAAGTACACAGCCTTATACGTAAATACCATTTCGGCATTCCCCACAGATTATTTAATTTATTGACTTGGGCTTGGCAACTTTAAATTTATGATTTTCAGAATTTTCACGACAAAACGATTGAAAATTTAGAACTTCCAGGGGAAATATCCAGGCTAGATAGTTTTTGCTTCAAGTAAAAAAAGGGATAAATTACTAAGC
Organism: Barypeithes pellucidus; assembly: GCA_963991005.1. Classification (NCBI taxonomy): domain Eukaryota; kingdom Metazoa; phylum Arthropoda; class Insecta; order Coleoptera; family Curculionidae; genus Barypeithes; species Barypeithes pellucidus. The sequence continues at coordinate 18,608,886 of OZ022566.1, forward strand.
CATTTATAAAAATACCAACTATAAATTTCCTTGAGGTTCTCCTATCATTGATTTTAATGTTTTCCTGTCACACAATGAAATACAGTAAACATTTATACACAGTAGGGCAAAAGCAAAAACATACACGGTTCTACGTTCTATGTAAATAATGATCGCTAACCCCCAGCTACCTTAAGGGGGTCGTCTACCCAGAAATTTGAAAATTTCGTTTCTTTTTTCATATAAATTTGATCTCTAGGGTTCAAGAACATTAGTGACAGGGGATTTTTTTCTTCTTCCATAATTAACGGAGATACAGATGAAAAGGCAAGCGCTGCCGTGGTCCCGAGCAAGCGAGCGCTCTCAGGTAGAGTACGTTTCACGAAATTTGGCTACGACTTAATGATTTCCGGGGTCGGTCCCATTGTGTCGACTAGAGCTTGGCAATGAACAAGTAAAGTATGAAGGGACGGACTAAGGAAAACAAGTAATGATATGATTATATTAATGTAATCAAATGAAATAACATTTTTTTTAAATATTACTAGTCATATTTATTTACATTTATAATGTCATTCTATAGATAGTTCTGTTTCGCTATCGCTAGCCTCATCAAAATTAATTATAATTGGATTAATTATACGATCCAGACTAATATACGAATTTTCTACAGTTATTACGTGACGGACTGAATGTTTCCAACTACCTGGGGGAATATCATTAAAGCATTGTCGTATTAATTCTACAACACTAGAACTTAAAGTCGGAGAAATATTTTCAGACCTAACCAGTGATTTTAACTGGTGCCACATATGCTCTATGGGGTCAAAAATGCAATAATAGGGTGGGAGCCGTAGCACTGTATGTCCAATTTCTTCTGCCAATGTGTCACAAATATATACTTTTTATATACAAAATGTCTTTAAAACTTCTAAAAGATCACTTTTTTTATAACTTTCTTCAAAATATATATCATTCGCCGCCATGTAGTTCTGAATCTCCAATTTTGTATTATTTGAGCTTGGAGCTTTATGTAATTGGCGACTGTGATAGCTCGCATTGTCCATTACTATCACGCTATTCTGAAAAATGTTTGGTAGAAGACAATTCTTGAACCATTCCTCAAAAATTTCGGCCGTTGTATCTTCATGGTAGTCCACACAAGAGTCTTTAATGTTTTTTGCAGAAAGCCACAAGGCATTTGGAACCCAACCGTTTTCTGACCCTGCATGTAAAATGCTTATTCTTTTTCCTTTATTTGACGGAGCTTTTGTTTTACACTTATCGGAAGAATCAGACCAGCCTTTGGATAGTGTTTCATGCGTGTCAAACCAAGTCTCATCGAGGTAAATTATAGGACGGTTTTCAGAACGGGATTTCCTTACAGAAGTTATAAACCCATGACGCCATTTTTGTAAACGGTGGGATTCCATGAGTACTTGCCTTTTGTCAATTTTGCGGTATCTGAATCCCATTTCCGACAAAAGTCTCAAAAGGCTAGTGCGGCTACAACTTATTTGGGTTTCATCATTGATGTGCCTATATTTAATTATAATTATTACAATCCGGTCCTTTCCACATAATAATAACAAACGGTCATAAATAATGGGATCGTCCCAGGTACTTTTACTGCAGTCATTAAGTTATATCTATTTTTCGTGGAACAATCTTTACCTACCGCGCGGCCACAGGTACCTACCGCGCGACCGGCTGCTTCTTCTCCGCCCACTTCTATTGTCCGATGGACCTGACCGACTGACGGAGATTCCTGTATTGTAAACGGTTTGTTTCTTCTCGGTAGTCGACTATTTTCCATCTTTCCCTCCACGTGCTCCAATTTATTTATATAAAAAATGATCCGATCCTCGAATTTTCAATCTCGCTTTTCTCGAAATGTTGTTTGTTGTGAAACTCCGGCGATATCTCGGAAAGTTCCCAACGGATTCGGATGAAATTTGGCACAGATCTTTAGTGCATGCATTGCTATAACCGGTACCTCAATGACTGTCGTAAAAACATTTTTTTTTGTTTACAAGCAAAGAAGCTTTCAAAAAAACGAAGAAATCCATTTTTTTTTTTAAATTACGCCAAACTCTAATTTTTTGTTCTTTTCTTTTGATTCTGGTAGGGGACATAGCTAGCAAGTATTGAGTCACCTACAATTACCAGAGTTCTGCAGCGTTGCCGATTTTTCGTATCCACCGTCTCAGGAACACAACTTCCGCAATCCGCAAAAAAAAGACACTCATACTTATGATATATGAATAAAGACATGTACCAAACGGCAACTCTGTATCTCGCTTTCTCTCCACACAACGAACTGTAGAATATAGCGCTTGAAACGCGACCTATTGGGTAGACGACCCCCTTAAAACGATGGAGATATTCCTTAAGAAAATCAATTATCAATATAATTATCAAGCAGATTATTAACTTTCCTAGCATATATATTAAATATTTAGGATATTTTCTTGCATAATATAGTTGTATTAAAATAAATCATTCACTGTCTACTGCATGTGACTGACATTAGATCGCTTTTTCCTTTCAGTTTTGGGCATCTAAACAGGAGCAAACCGCATTTCCATTTGTCAGGCTCTCGATTCGGCGGGCCTTTTTTCGAAGAAGGATCGGAAATAACTAACGTCACTGCTCGAGTTGGATCCACCATCAATCTCGAGTGTCGCATCGGACTTCTTGGCGACAAAACTGTAAGTTAAATCTGAAAACGTTGTTACTTTACTTTTAAATTTAAAGTTACCGTGCACTAGCTGCGTTTCTATTTTTAACGACCCCTGCCTCAGTTTTATTTCAGTAGCCTTCCATTTAATTTCAGAAAGCGTCGCTTCCTACCGATACCCTTAATATATGAAGAGCAGGTACAAGGAAAGAAATCCGAATGCCCAACATTTTTTTTTAAAAAGGCTTCGCTGAACTGCCATATTTGGTCAATTAACCAAATCAAATTTCTTTACTCAAAGCTAGAAGCAGAAATCTTTGATATTTCATCAACATTGCGACACAGCTGTATATAAAATCTGAAAATGTTCTTACCTGACTTTCTAAATTAAAAATCACTTTTAAGTTACGGTACACCTGGGATGTCTCAGCTATCGCTTAATACTTTGGTTAATACAGAATTGAGACTTTAAAACTATTAATATATTATGCGTTTAATATAACGTCAGAAAATACTACCAAATTTTTAGAGTATAAGCAACAAAAATCACCTCCAACAGGAAATAAACATTCTTAATTTTTTTCCTTTTTTTCCTCGTTCGCCTTATAGGGCGATTCTGTTGTAAAAATGCTTTTTTCAAATAAAAATGAATAATAATATTTTTATGAATGTTGGTTTTGCGGTGTCGGCAGTATTTGGTTCTTTCTCTCTCTTGCCGCAACGGGCATGGCGTCGCCGGTAGATTAAATCAGCCAGGATGACGCAATGTAACGTTAAAACAGACGGATAAAGAAATTCTGCAGGAGGCAGTTTTTAGTCGGTTTTGGATTCTTAAGTCGTTTGGGGCTTCCCAGAGTCGTACTCAAACGCGATTTAGTATTTTTTATTAATTTTTACGTAAGAAGGGGGTCCGTATTTTCGGCTACAGGTTTTAGAGTGTTTATCAGCGAAAATTCCGGAAAAGTCAAACCGCGGATCTTTCCCTCAGTGAATTTTATGTTCAAGCACTCGTATGATTCAGTACGAGTATAAATAACGCTGATACATCTTCAAACACTTGTGTATTTGGTGCGAGTATAAATAAGTTCAAACATTAAGAAATTTCGTTAACGCAATGAAGGAAAAACACTCTGTATTTTTTAATACCGAGTATAAACGTTCTTATTCGAGACATCCCTGAAAAGGAATAATTTTTTGAAGCCAAATTTTACCCGATTGTGATAAAAGACATTCGAAATGAAGCAGTAAGTCCTAAAGCAATGAAATATCTTAAGTTAATCAGTAAGCCTCTACCGCGGTTCGAAAAGACTTGGACATTATATGGTAGTTGAGATATCTTTAGTTGTAAATATCAGTTAAAGTGAGAGTACGTGATAGAAGATGAGTGACTGGTTGGTTGATTTCTCCTAAGTTGAGAACCCCTTACTAGTGTAGGTTAATTTTCATTGTACATAAAAATGTAAATAATTAACTTCGAGTATTTCGGGTCGCGTTACTCAAGTGACGAAAGGACTAAGCCCTTAAATTCACCCTCATTGACAACAGACAGTAAAATTAAACAAGTAGAATCCCTCCGTGTTCAATATAATAACTTGCATTGTTATTGTATTCATTGGACATGCCCGAGCCAATGCCAAAATACAAAGTATAGTTTGAACAATAGTTAGTAGGCCTCGTCTTACGTTCAAACAACTATACTTCAAACTAAAATCGGTCATTTACTTCTTAGACAAAATTCTTGTCCCCATTTCTTCATGTGCTCTGGTGGACTGCTGATAGCTTCCAGTTAGCGGGGAAAGGATGGTGGGCCCACCCAAGACCGACTGACACGTGCGTGTAAAGTCGGCAATGGCATTAATTGCCTGGCATCCCTAACGAAAAACACCTATTCGATTCGAAATCGAGAAAATAGCGTCCGTAAAACTAATTAAGTAGGAACGCCTTCGGTTGCGATGACTTTTTCATTAATTATCAAGAATGGCGACATTACTGATAGTGTCGACCAGCACTCACACATATATCCAAAATTGAATGATTAAGAAAGTTAGATTGGCTCTAAATAAATAATTCCTGGGTGGGGAAATCACCTCTGGATAGAATTCAAAAATGGGGACAAAATTAAATTTCCAAAAAATAGCCGTCTACTTAATAATCTGATTAAATTAAATTCAAATAAAACTTAAGGGGAAACTTGGTTATACGGGGGTTATCAAAAAAACGTCTTACGTGAAACGCGCAGATAAGGAGAACGTTTAGAGTTACCTATCATTTATTAAGCGCAAAACGGACGGACGTTTCGGGCTACGTACTCCACTCATATCATGGTATAATGTACGTACGTTCCGCTTGAAAAAAATTCCTTCGTGTCTTTTTCTCAATTCGGCGACAATTCCCAAAGAAACCTAGAGCTTAACTTGGGCTCCGAACCATCGACTCGACGCGACCATTGCAATATGACTTACCCATTGGGGAGTGCGTATCGTCCCCTCTACCCCACGAATGGGATAGGGATGGGGGATGATATATTTTACTCTGCACTATTTTTTTAATGACGCCGAGCAATAACACCATAACTTATACCTCTAAAATCCACCGAGCGTGAATTGGTGTACTGGCCATAGGGTTTGAACCTACGAACTACTTAATTTACTTTACCTATTTAATAACGCTACACTGTACGTGAATTCTACAAACGTATATACTTTATTTTTTAATTTAAAACCCACTTGTAAGTTACATTGCACCTGGAGTTTCAATTTTTAACAAATTGCCAATTCAGGGAATTTATGTTCGGGACTCGTAGGAGCTATCACTTAATACAATCTAGTTTATACCAGTAGGATAGTTCTAGTAGAGAAACTAAATGGGACGGATCTCACAAGTTGACAGCTAATAAGCTCATGTATTTTGTGAAGTAGTCGAAATCGCAATAGTTCTGTTAATCCAAAATAGACTTATTTATTAGCATATCTAAAAAAAACATTATTCAACACTTATAGGATTGTAATATACATTGAGTGTGTAATTATTTGATATCTCGTAAACGACACATTCTGGGGAAATTAGAGTTATAGTCAAATTAAAACTTTTTAGATGGAACACCCTATACAGGGTGTTCCTTAATGACGTGCTAATATTTCGAGGTGGGTTTCCTTAGGTCATTTTATAAAGAAAAGTTCATATGAACGTATGTCCGCAACGGCTTAAATTTTATTTTCAATTTTGGTATGTGTTAATAGAATATAGAACCACAAATTGTAGTTAGAAAAGTTATTCAAATGTTCCAGCAGTGACGTCCCTGAAAACATATCCTCTGTTTTTACAAAAAGATGATACGCCACTGACATTTTTCCATGTGGATATTTTCTGATTAGCCTGGTCAATTCTACATGAAAACGATCTCTTGAGTTTCTCTCGTCAGACGCCACCGTTCTTGATTAAAACCACTAAATTCATGTTGAAACTCACTCATTATTATTAACATTGATAAAATAATTAATGATAAATTTTGTTTTATAAAAATTGTTGGAAATGGCATGCTTCCGCCCATCTTCGCATCGAATTGCCCACTCCAACAATTTTTATAAAACAAAATTTATCATTAATTGTTTTATCAATGTTAACAACAATGAGTTTCAATATGAATTTAGTGGTTTTAATCAAGTCTCTAGAGAAAAACTCAAGACATCGTTTTCATGTAGAATTGACCAGGCTAATCAGAAAAAATATCCACATGGAAATATGTCAGTGGCATCTTTTTTGTAAAACATATCAGAGGACATGTTTGGAGGGACGCCACTGGTGGAACAATTGAATAACTTTTCCAGCTAAAATTTGTGGTTCTACAGGGTGTTATGGAAATGACGTATTATATTTAAACCGGCAATTCCTGAGATGAAAAGAAATTGAAAAAAAATAACCAAAAATGGCGCTTTCAATTAATAACCGAATTATAACACCTTATGTCAAACCAAATAAACATATCTGTTACTACTGACCAAAGGTAAACAAACCTTGGCCATACCTAAACAAAACAATATTGAGATAGGTTATGGCCAAAAACGTCACTGAAATTTGAGCAATGTTGTCGGTTAAACTCTTTAGACGGTCAATAACCGGTTGACAGAAGATGTTTATTTTTCAAGGTACATTTCTAAACTTTTACCTCGAGTTGTTCGCTGGGAAAAATTTTTTTTATTTAAGCTCTGTTACCTTTTCGGTATTATTTAAAACAGCACATAAATGCACATTAAATAACCCACACACAACACTTTTGCTGCTTAGAAAACACTGCCATTTAAGTTTTTCACATGGATGAAGGATTTATAACATAACATTTTTTACAACTACTTTCAATAATGTTCTAATGGTAAATAACAGATAACAAGTTGATGAAGGTAATTGTACTGATGACGCCAGACAAAAAACTTTAAACTCAATTTTCTCTAAATAATTAATAAACAAACAGACCCTTCAACCACTTAACGTATCAAAACGTTCGGGGGCGGGCCCTTTGATTTGACATTTTCGTTCTTCTTCTTTTTCTGTATGGCATCACTACACAACAACACTACAATGTTGCCACCTGCTGGCGTATTTTTTATAAGATGCTGTTTTATAAGATTATATCCATAAATTATGTCATTTGCTTTTGAATATTACTTCTCCGTATAATTTTCATTCATGCTTTAGGACAAAATTCATATTTTTTAATCGAATTTTCAATTTAATGTTTTGGCGCGAAAAATTTCGACGTTACAGTTTCAAAACTGGCAACAGCGCAATAGTTGTGATATTTTCCTAAAATTGCGATAGAGGGATATAAATAATTTTCTAATATTATAAATTTGCTATTCAAACTCAAAATGCCAAGAACTTCAATCGAACTAACGGACATGGTCTTATGCTATGGAGCAGCACAGGAAAATGCCCTATACATGTAGCTTCGCATTACCCGAGATGGAATATTTAATCAGCGAGTTATAGAGGAGAGAGAAACCCAAACACGTTAGCCGCTGTACTACAAAAGTTAAAAAGTTGAGACTACAAGACTTCCTTTACTTTACAAGAAGGTTACAACAGTGGTACATACAGTCAAGTCGAAGTACCTGACTAATTCCGAAGGATAGTTCATAGATGAGGTTGGCTTTACCCGAGATGGACTATTTAATCAGCGAGTTATAGAGGAGAGAGATAGCCACTGTACTACAAAAGTTAAAAAGTTGAGACTACAAGACTTCCTTTATTTTACAAGAAGGTCACAACAGTGGTACATACAGTCAAGTCAAAGTACCTGACTAATTCCGAAGGATAGTTCACAGATGAGATTGGCTTTACCCGAGATGGAATATTTAATTAGCGAGACCAATAGCCAGATAAGGTTTTTCTTGAACATATCAGCAGGTATTATTGATAATCAACTAATACGACCACATATCCTGCAAGACGACCTGCCAGAACTTTTAGAAAATGTTCCTTTAGGTCGGATAAGGGACATGTGGCTTCTGCAAGCATAGTTTACGGATTGTCACTGAAATTTGGACGTCCTATGTGCGTTTATTCTAGCGTATGGTAGTGTTTATAGTGGTTTTGTGGGTGTCTGTCTGTTTCTTTAAGTGATTTAGTTAGTTTTGATATGCAGAAGAAGAGGACAAAGCAGTTTTAGTGGGTTTGCAAGCAAGGAGTAGACTGTGACTTTGAGTTTACTTCTTAATAGCTATTAGGCAGTCCCACACTATTATCAGGGCACGTATAGAGCATAAAGTGTGAGCATAGAGTATCCTCGATTTAGTTCCCTTGTATCCTAAGGTAAGCTAAATAATTAATTTTATAAGAAACTAAAAGTTCTACAGTTTTATAAAGTTTGGCAACAGTGTAGGAACATGTGTTTGTCAGACAGCTCCGCCGGATAATATCATATGGTGCCGTGGAGTCACCGGTAGGTTTAGGGGTGAATTACCCCACTTTTTAAACGTTTGATTTTGAAAAAAAAAAATATGTAGCGCTTCTCTAGGACACCCCAGGAGTCACCCATTTAAATATAATACGTCATTTCCATAACACCCTGTATATCCTATTAACACATACCAAAATTGAAAATAATATCTAAAGTACTTTCGGAGATATTAAAAAATAACCATTTAAAAAATAAAAATTCAAGAAGCAAGAAATTTAAGCCGTTGCGGACATATGTTCATATGAACTTCCTGAAATATTAGCACGCCCTTAAGGAACACCCTGTATATTAATTTAGCATACATTGGGGTTTACAAAAATTTATAGTGTTGCTTATAATTATATTCAAAAATAACCAAAAAATGCGATATTTATAATGTGGTAGGGATGGGGGTTAGTTATTGCAGACATGGTCAATTATCAGAAACAATTCAAAATTTTGTTACAGCTATCCCAAATATTAAAACATGCCAACATATTTTAAGTTATCGTTCATAATTCTTATCATAAACGGCCATTGTTAAGATTAATTAAATTAAAAGCATATTGTAAAAACTTACGTAATAAGTAAGCAATAAAAATATGATAGATATCAAGTTTTCACCATTTTCGTGTTTCATTGGCTGCGAACGTCGGATTTTCTATCAGCAGTTTGGGATTTGTCGTGTGCAAACGCTTTTAAACAAATGCGCATGCGTCGTTAGTTTGCTGACGGTTTTTGAGTGCCAACGACCCTAACATTAGGAGCATTAGAAGAATATACCCAAAATACAACAACTAAATAAATATCATTGAACATTATTCGTCTTTCCAGACACACCAACAAATTTTTCACTCGTCTGTTCACGTATTGGCCGACCTTAACTAAAAGTTTTTTTGGAACAAATTCCTCCTTTCAGATAAATAAAAATCAGTGTTCGTTGCCCCCGAAACTACTCCCAAAACGCTAACCTGACCCTTTTTATCTGATTAAAATTTAAAAGTGTAAATACCGTTTCGCCTCTTTTCGAGCAAATTCAACAATGCCGAGACCTTTTTCTTATCCCTTAGGTTTTTTCTATGATCACCTATAATTCTGACGGCATTTACCCGCTTTATATTTTTCTGAAGGCGTGACCTTCAGCTTATTATATTAAAACGAAATAAAGAAAAATATTTATAGTGTGTCATTTTATATGCAGTGCAGGGGCGGTTCTTCCACATGAGCACATGCGCACGTGCACCCCCAAAACAAAATGAATAAAAAATATTAATTTATATTCATTGAATATTATTTATCGTATAAAGTCCGACCCTCCCTAATATTTTATCGTACCGTCAAACTAAAAAAGTCCGACCCTCGCTAATATTTTATCATCCCGTCAAACCAAACTGTATAGATCCGGCAACCGTGCCTCGGTCGAGGTAAATGACGATAATGACGAGGCTTGCTCGCACGATTAAGTAGTGCAGTTTCTCTGTGGTAACAGGTGGCGGGTGGCAGCGGAGCTATGGCGATTTAACATGGAACAGGCGCACCGTTTTTGTGTGCACCGCGCTGTTGTCTGTTCGTGCATCTAGTTAGAAGTTCGAGCGTGTATGTTTTAATATTTTAATATTATATATGTATTAAGTTAAAATGAATAGTTGACGGTGGACTATTTAAGAAATAACTTTAGCTTTTTGAGTTTGGAGCAAAAAATTGAAGTGAAGAATACGGGAACACCTAAACCCTTCGAATTAACGAAACCCCCGAAATTAATTTAACGCAGAACACAAAGGGTAAATCTAGGGACTTTATTAGAAAGTTTAAAAATGAAATAAATGAAAAAAAATTTATAGAGGGTATTTCAAACATAATGAGGCTGTTATTGATCAATTTTCTACAATTAAGAACCGAAGAATGGACTTTACGTTTAAGCACTATTGTGTAGGGTCGATAAATGTTGTGTATTTCGATAAATGATACTCGATATGATTTTAAACCATTTTATTTAAGGATTTAAACTAAAAAAACACTGAAAATATGAAGAATGCCAACTTGTCAGTCTCGTGGCTGGATTCGTTCTCGTCATAAAACAATTGTTTCTCGCCTTGGTTGCGTCTAATGACGTAGCCGTAGATGGCGTAGTGATATTAGACATCATTCGGTTTTCTTGATAACTCGTAGATGGCGGTAGTAGTATTGGACATCATTCGGTTTTCTTGATAGCTCGTAGATGGCTTTAGTGGTATTAGTAGTGGACTGTATAAATATTGTTACGAGGGTTGCATGCGACGACGTTAAGATCCGACAGCTATAAACACTAAGAAAATCTTTCTTATTTTCCAAAAGCAGTATTTCCTTGTGTAAAATTAAAAAATAAATAAAAATATGTTTTACCTAACGCATAATGCTATTACTTTTTTCTTCCTACATTTAAAACGCATAGAAAAATTTCACAATACTTGTGAACCCCCTCTATCGTAGGTCACGAGCCACCACTGATACAATGTGAACCTTAACGACGCACGTGCTAATAGTCCATAGGATGATTCCTTAGGTCACATATGTTTATGTGACCTAAGGATTCAGTTATTCTATCGATTTTGTACAACGATTTAGTATCCCCATAGACATTTTTCCTTATGGATAGGTTTTCTGATATTCCTGGTCAATGTGCCATATTGCTATTGGCTTTTTTGCAACTTTTTTTTGTAACAAACCAGCATTTGATAAAAATTGTCTTAAGTCTTTCCAAGACAAGTCGAGAAAATAATCTGGTGGTCAAATAAGAATAGCCACCGGTCATATCTCAAAAACTAGTAATCATAGAGAATCTGGGTACATTAAAATAAAGTAAAAGTGCCCAAGAGAAAATGCTGGAAATTGTTTTCGAGTTTGTAAAATATCTACAAAGGGGCGCAATCATAATATAATATCGGGATGAATACAACAATAAGTTATCTTACGACTCACATTTAGTTCTGTAACACCACAATTTATAATACGATAGACATTTTATTAGAATATTATACAAATTGAACAAAGTCAATATTTATAAGGTTTACTGGTATGTGGCCGATAAGTAATTCTAGGTTAACAATATATCATAAAAGAGTAAAAGAAATATTGTTAAGCTGTGATGAGAAAATAGGAAGAAAAAGACGTAGAAAGCCGAACAAACCAGAACACATAAGTGTCGTGAAAATAACATAATAATTGGAAAAAATATGACCCTTCCTTTATGGTTTCGTAGAGATAACACAATAATGTAAAGTACGAGGCCCATTTTATTGAAATATTATCCAGCAGGGGTTAAAAGCTTTTATTTTTAGACTTAAATTGCATTACATTAAAGAAAAACTGCAAAACTGTTCTGGAAAGCATTTTTTTCTAGCTTTGACAAATAACTACAATCGTGTCTATTAATATTATTCGCCCGCTAGCATTTTTTGCTTTTAAACAAAATGCATATTACTGAATATCCGTTTCGCAAGAACGGTAGAGAGAAAATGAGAAATAAACATGTTTTTAAGTATAGTGCAAATAGACTTATAACAGAAACAACAGCGCAACTTACTGTTGAAAAATGATTAGGAATTTATGAAAATACTTAAGGCAAATAAACTTAAAACAAATATATTTCGAGACACCGGAGCCGGAGTTTGATTTCGTTAAAAATGTAATAATCACGCTCATTTTATGGAAATCTTATACAAACGGAGGTGAAAAAATTCAGTCTTATTTCAAAGGAAAACTGAAACAAACCCTTGAATAATTGCGGTAGGAGAATTTTAGAAACAAAGTTATGGTAAATATTCATAAAGCAGCTATTTTCCGGTCCTAATTTGGCCTTCCGGTCGCGAATTTTTGGGGTGCACAATTTTCCGTCTGGTTTCACTGTGCCCTTTGTATATGGCCTGGCCCGAATTTTAACTAAATTAAAATTTTACAAACACTCTTAGTGGAGCGCAGGGACTTTTAAAATAACTGTAAATTATTTAATATTTTCCGGTCACGAAGTTTGCCAATAAAACATGTATAGCCCGTTTGTTTTATAATTCTGCAACAATCATACTAATGAGATATTGTTAAGGGAATGATGTCATAAATTATATCAGCAGGAGATACGTAAGAACAAGAGAAATATATATTATATTTAATTATTGTCTGTCGCCTGTCTAACCGGAATTTCCGGACCCAAGCAGCATTCCTAGAGGAACCCTTATACAACTACCTCAACAATACGCCTTTATCAATCTGGTGAGCATATCATGTCGCCAGGACCAAATTAACTAACCAAGGAGAAGCTAAAACTTCGCCATTTTAAAATGTTACTAATATTATATTAGAGAACACGTTTATTTATATACAGCTGCTTAGTTTAAACAGTTTCTAGAAAGTATTTAACAATTTCATTCGAAGTGTTTAACTGTTTATCACGGGAGTTCTATTGGAAAAAGAAAAAATATCAGATAATAGTTAGGACTCATACAATTAACTCGACATAGTATTTATATAATAAATTAAGCTCTTACAGCCAGATGGAGGCTAACTGCATACTAATATGCTAACTTTTACTATATTTGTAAAATCCTGAATTGTTTGGAAATAGTTCACGCCTCAACAAAGACCTGGAAGAAATTATGGCTTGGGGTGACAGTAACCAAGTCGAATTTAACGCTAAAAAACCCAGGCAGCAGTTTTCTCTAAAAAGGTTAACATTACACCGGATATAGTCATGGACGGACACGCAATCCCACTGGCTTCATCTATTAATTTGCTGGGCGTCAATATAGAAGGAAATATGTCTTGGCATAACCACGTTGTGGCAATCGCCAAGATAGCTTCTCAGAAACTGGGTGTACTCTTCCGAACCAGAAAGTTGTACACATTCAACAACTTTTAACACTATACAAAGTCCAGATTCGACCATCACTAGAGTACTGCTCTCATGTCTGGAGCTCTGCACCCAAACATACTCTTCGGCTACTGGAATCTATCGAAAGGAGGGCCATTCGTCTGATTGCTGAGGAAGAACCTCGACAGCCTAGAACATCGAAGACAGGTTGGGGATTTGACTCTCTTTCACAAATATTTTCATGGAAAGTGCTCGGCTGACCTTGCCCTCTTAATTCCGCCCAGAGCGGCGAATAGCAGAAATACACTGCCGCCCATCCATATGTGGTTAAGCTTAGTACTCCTCGAACTTCATTATTTAAGAATTCTTTCATCTGGAGGACTTCATCCTTATGGAACGATCTTCCCGAGGTCGTTTTTTCCAACGAATATAACCTCCAACGATTCAAAACCAATATGAATCGCTTTTTGCGCACACGCACCAGTCCCAGAGTGCCCTAAAGGATTTTTCCTATAGTGTTTGTGTTTGATCATAAAACAAAAAAAAACGTTACTTAACTTCCATAAAGGTTAATTACATGTAGAATTTAATTATGCACAGTTTCCCGAATTTATTGACATTGTTTTACACGAATTTTATAGTTCAAAATCTCTATATGATATGATACCTTGAGGAAGGTTTTTGTAAGGTCGACCAAATCTGAAATGGTTATTTTCTACTAAAGTGTGCCTATTTTTAAATAAAAAACCATAATTATCCCAAAAATACAAGCGAGTGTCAGAATACATAGCAAAATTTATAGAACTGTGTAAAATGATTTACGTATTACCCAACCAGTAATAATGTATTTTTGAAGAGTACATCTGCATGTAAAAAAATTTGAATAAATTGTTTCAATATTATAAAAGCCCTGGAAGAGCACCACTGCCTCATATGTTTATTTTATTTCAGTATTTGTTACCGTCGTTCCAGTTTGGAAAACAGATATCTTATACTGCCATGTCATCCGCAAGCTCGCGCATCATGAGACAAGTATGCGTTCTGTCAAAGATTTAAATGACTTTGTCCTCACAGGAAAACATTTCTGAAGACAATTTAGATCTTAGGTTTACTGTAACAAATAATACAGGGTGTTATGGAAATGACGTATTATATTTAAATCAGCAATTCCTGAGATGAAAACAAATTGAAGAAAAATATCCAAAAATGGCGCTTTAATTTAATGCCCTGTACATGACCTTATATCAAACCAAAAATGACCACGTGGTGCCCCTGTCAGGAAGGTAAAGAAAGCAACATATGGCGAAAAGCGTCACTGAATCTTGAACCGTGTTGTCATATCTTCAAGGTAAACTCTTTAGAAAGTCAATAACCGTTTGACAGATTGCAAGTTGTTTATTTTCCATGGTACATTACTATAAACTTTTACGTTCAGTTCAGTTCGCTGGGAAACAATCTCTGATTTATAAACTTGAACTGACTCGAACGAACCGCAGTGGAGTTTATAAATGGTCAGGTATGTTCTCATTTGTTCAATTTGAACGACACCCGTCAGATCTAGACAACTTAAAAGTTTATAAATGCCACTTACCCTTTAGAAAAAAAATTTGCAATTTTAAAAATAAATAACACGTTGGTTCCGTCGATCGAGGTTATATTCATAAATTGCAGAATTTCCTTCTGTAATACTTTTCTGTATAATGATAGTCTCGGAAATTGCAACCGCGCTAGTTGGACGAGACTATTTATTTAGAAGGGGTTGTCCTGTCTATCAACATAATTATTTCATCATTCTTCTTCAGTGAAGGATTAATAAGTTTGATTAGCCCATTAGAAATTAGCGTTTTTATTATTTCTGAATTTCTATTGCGAAATAATTTGTATCCTATAGTGCTGTTGTTTTATGTGTACGGTAGGTTATTGTAAAGTGTAATTATGCGTTAGTATTTATTGCTTTTGAGTAATCTAATAATAAGTGCATATCTTCAAAAAAACTAATTTGAAACTCGTGGGTGTGTGTGTGTTTCTTTAAGTGATTTAGTGCAAATGTTCCGAGAGATTGCAAATAAGAGGCCGAATGGGGTTTAGTGGATATAAGCTTATTATGCAGTTCCACATTATCATCAGGGTACGTGATGATAATGTCTGAAGTCTGTCTGTGCCCTGGATTACTTGCTAGTGTACTGGCACCTGTATTCACTTCTATTTGGATACCAGGTAAACTAAATATTATTTTTATAAGAATCTAAAGTTTTACATTTTTTACACAGTTGGCAACATTGTGCCTGAACATCTGTTGATTACACAGCTTGGCAATGTAATCTGATCATATATGAATGTGCCGAGGAGTTACCGGTGGGTTTAGGGGTGAATTACCCCACTTTTTAAACGTTCGATTTAAAAAAAAATATGTAACGCTTCTTTAGGACACCCCAGGAGTCACCCATTTAAATACAATACGTCATTTCCATAACACCCTGTATAATTGACAATTTTGTAAACACGTTAATGTATGCATACTAACTTTAAATGCCCGAACAATCCCGATTTATAATAAAATATAATGTTATCACAGCAGTTGTACGAGTACTAAAATTTTGACTATTTCCATCTGATAATTTTATATATTTTTATATAACTATAATATTATGTGGAAATGAATTCTGCACTGAAATGAGTTAATTAGCATTTAAAATGGCTAAACCCACGATAGAAATACATATTTTCATTTAGCAACTTAATATTTAAATTATAATTTAACTGTAACACGTGTTTCCAACTTATTGTGCTTTAGAACAACTTGTAATGCTAGATTGCCCTGTACACTTAATAGGGTATTAAAAACTTTTAATTAATACCGTACCCTACATAGTAGAATCATGTTCATTGATGGTAAAATAACAATGGTATTTTAAAATAGCAATTGTATGCTTATACCGTAAACAAAACCGACTGGTTAGTTATTCCAAGTTCCCTTTAACACCTGAAACTATGAACATTGAAAGTTTTAGTGAAACCGTCAAAATAAATTTCATCCTTTAACTAACAACGTATTTAATTAATTAAAAATCAAAAATAAATTAGGAAAAATGTTAAACCCGAAGCGAAGTTATAATTAGTGGAAAGTTATCAGGGACTAAGACTTAACCGAGCTCGCATTGGGGTTCAATAATCAATTAGTTCCTCAGGCTTGATTGTCTGCTACTGCTGGCAAAAGTTGTGAGAGACGATGATGTCACTGTACATCTTCCCGCTAAATTAATTAATGTAAACCGCCGAAAGTTCACGTCATAATTACGTCACCCCAGTGTCTTCAATCTTTTAAGCTAATGTGAAGTAGATAATATAAATCATTGAAGAGACAAGGTATGAGGGAATGTAATATACACGGTGAAAGGTGTGTATAATATGCTTTCAGGAGAAATTTAACACTGTTAGAATAATATTCCCATTAAGGTTTGGAATTTAGACAGAGGATATACGTATATAAAGTAGTTTAGTCTAGCGAGAAAACCATCTCGTTAACCATTAAAAATTTTGTGAAATTACAGTAAAATTTCGTAGAAAAATGTCTTTACATTGATGGCATATATTTCATTTGTAATCGGTGCTTAAATTTTAACCTCCCACTGAAGATATTACCTACTAAATCATGCTACCGAAATATTTAAACTAAATTGGAACGCTTTACACAAAATCACCGACAATAAATGGCTTCAAATAAATTTTAATGAAATATATAATTTTAGATTTATAACAATAAAGCTATATTATGTTTAAATACTACGGTCTATTGAAAGTGTTTTCATTTAGCCTAAAAGGATTAAGACTACCTTTCGGTCGTGACGTAGCAGTGTGTCAATTTGAAAATGTCCCACCCTTAGTACACAAGCTTCCAGTAAATAACATTAAAAATCCGACAGACACGTCAATTTGATTGTGATTTGATTGATTATTCGTGTAAATTTCTGGAGGTTACTTTTGCTCTAAATAAGAATTAGGAAGAGTGTCACTCGAAGTGACCTAATAAAAGAAGAGTCAACACAATAATTTTTTTTAATAATAACCTAAAAACCATAAATCTCGGTGCATGTAAGTTCTAATCGCGTTTTTCTGGAAACTACACTACTTAAAACATAATACACTATAGTATTATTGGAACCAGATTTAAATGACTTCCCTGCCATTTAAGATTTTAAGGGTAACATCTACCATTCCCACGAAAGCTTAAAAGCGTCTGCCTTCCAAATAAGGTTTCCTACAGATAAGTAAATGAGCAAATGCTACAGTTGTAAAAACATAAACTGCTTATTTGAAACAAGAGTCAATTAAGTACGCTTCTAGTTTCACTTAATAGCGTTTTCTGTTACATGTAGCAGTTTTATCTATTACCACCGAATATGTAAAAAAAAGAGTATAAAGTTTGTACACCGGGAAATAAAAGTTTTAAGCGACATGATAATATTAAAAACGTAAATGGTATAAACTTCTGGCGTTCGCATTTCAAAAGTTTGAGGCAAAAGTTTTAATTTTGAATCGTTTTATTCTCACCCTCAATTTACTTGGAGATGTATGGATCTTTTAAGAATGTGAGTGTCTTGGACTTTCGATGAAAAAAATTTAAATAGAATGTTCAAATTGAATTTTTTTAAATCGATAGCTTTGATTTTCAGTGATTAATTTTAATCCCGGCGCTAATTTCGACTTGCTATTAATTTTGTCGACTTTAATTTATGTTTTATTGAAGCTATAACTAAAACTAATAATATTGAAAACTAAAAAAGAAACGGTTTAATGGTTTAAAATAAACGGTGTGTCATACTACACTCGGTTGTAAACCGATTGAAATTTGGAGACGGCTACTTGTACAATAATTAGAGTGTATTAACGATATTAAAAGGAAATATTGAAAATATCGACAACGTTATACGTCCAATTCAGAATTTTTATTGTTTTGAACCTATAATAACGTAAAATTGACCAATAATATTACAATTAATTTGCTGTGCGTGAATCTGGGAGGAAATATGTCGTGGCAATCGCCAAGATAGCTTCTCAGAAACTTGGTGTACTCTTCCGAACCAGAAAGTTGTACACACCTCACCAACTTTTGACACTATACAAAGCCCAGATTCGACCATCACTAGAGTACTGCTCTCATGTCTGGCGCTCTGCACCCAAACATACTCTTCGGCTACTGGATTCCATCGAAAGGAGGGCCATTCGCCTGATTGGAGACCACGAGTTGACGAAGAACCTCGACAGGTTGGGGATTTGACTCTCTTTTACAGATATTAGCAGAAATACACGACGAACCACTGCCGCTCATCCATATGTGGTTAACCTTAGTACTCCTCGAACTTCATTATTTAAGAATTCTTTCATCTGGAGGACTTCATCCTTATGGAACGACCTTCCCGAGGTCGTTTTTTCCAACGAATATAACCTCCAACGATTCAAAACCAATATGAATCGCTTTTTGCGCACACGCACCATTCCCAGAGTGCCCTAAAGGATTATTCCTATAGTGCTTGTGTTTGATCATAAAAAAAAGCTAAATTAGTATATGCCAATCCATTATGAATAATTAAATAATTAGTAATGTTTATTATTCTTTGTTTGCTTCCTAGTGTCTATTTAGTTCTTATTTTTCCTGGTTTATATACAGGGTGTAAATTTGAATACTTCCCACCCTTAATATCTCGTTTCCAATAAATAATATTATAAACAGGACAGACAATTTTATTGTGAAGGGAGACGGATTTAAAGAATATTTGCAGCCTTCGCGGTTTAACCCCCTAGGAGGAGGTCAAGTTGCACATCATTTTATATCTTTTTCCATTTTATGCCCGCTTGGGAGACCCCAGCTAATTTGCTTTGCGTTGCGTTGCAAATTATCCTAGGCAGAGACTTACAAAACATCTTTTAATTCACTTTTTGATGGATTTTAATTTTGTGCGAGCGAATCAGCGGATACAAATATTTTTCCGTAATTAGACACTCATTTTATATAGGCATGGCAAATTTGAGCCAAATCAGTTGAATCATTTAGGAACTATCCTGGGGAGAGAGCCGTAAACAACATCTTTTATTTCATTTTTTGATGTATTTTAATTATGATACGAAACAAATGTTATCACCGCGAGTGAATCTGCGGGTACGAATATTTTTTTCGTAATTGGACATTCATTTTACGTAGGTATAGCTAATTTTAGCCAAATCGGTTGATTAATTTGGGAATGATCCTGGGGAGAGACTTACAAAGTATCTTCTGATTCACTTTTTGATGGATTTTATTTTGATACGGGACAAATGGCATCACCGCGAGCAAATCGGCGGGTACAAATATACATAGGCATGGCAAATTTGAGCTAAATCGGTTAAATATTTTAGGAAGACTTACAAAACATCTTTTAATTCACTTTTTGATAGATTTTAATTTTGGTACGGAACAAATGGCATCACCGCGAGCGAATCGGCGCATAAAAATATTTTCCCGTACTTGGACACTCATTTAATATAGGCATGACAGAGTTGAGTCCAATCGATTGAATAATTTGGGAACTATCCTGGGGAGAGACATACAAAACATCTTTTATTTAATTTTTTGATGGATTTTAATTTTGATACGAAACAAATGATATCACCGCGATCGAATCAGCGGATACAAATATTTTTCTCGTAATTGGACACTCATTTTACATAGGCATGATAAATTTCAGCCAAAATGCTTGAATAATTTAGGAATTATCCTAGGGAGAGACTTACGAAGTATCTTTTGATTCACTGTGTGATGGATTTTAATTATAATACGGAACAAATGGCATCACTGCGAGCGAATCGGCGGGTACAAATATATATAGGCATGGCAAATTTGAGCTAAATCGGTTAAATGTTTTAGGAATTAACCTAGCCAATAAAAACGCAGAATCTGGCCGGGGCCCCCGAATTCTTATCGCCTCCGCTGAGTAGCAGTACCGTAAGAATTCGTGCAACCCCCTAAACAATACAATAAAATTATTATTTATGAACTTCCTTCCTGCGGTAATTCTTCTATACAGTGCTCTATCCAAATAATTTAACTCCACCGTCGGCGTGGCCGAGCAGTCTTCCTGCATCTCAGTGTTGCATATTTATAAAAATTTTCTACCAACCAATGAACTCCCAAGTTTTTTTTTAGAGCGATTAGTTTCGAGCCGTAGCTGTAACTCCTGAAGCTGGTTAGGTAATTTCAGGTGTTTTTTCTTGCCATGTGGTCTAGATTCAACGAAATAAACTTGACGTCCTAATTGGCCGGCCACTTCAGCGCTTTGCACGCTTCATTAATTAACTGACATTCTTTGATGTAATTTAGCTGTTCGGAACTTTTTGTTTCCACAAATCAATTTTACGGAGTGGCCTTATATTGCTCTCTCAATATTTGATTAATCGCTGCTTCCAGTATTAATTTGATAATAAGTAATTATTAAAACTCTATTTTTAACAAATAACAAACATGTGTTGAAGAGCGAGTTAATCTAGTAATTACGTGATTTAATTAAATAAAAAGACTTACTCTGACTTCTTCTATTTAGTTGAGTTTGTTTTGTTTTTCAAACCACCATACTACTACGTAGTATTGTTTATGCACCGCATCCCTGCACATGTAAATCAGTCTTGGAAGAAGTCTTTTTTTTTATGATCCAACACAAGCACTATAGGAAAAATCCTTTATTGCACTCTGGGAGTGGTGCGTGTGTGCAAAAAGCGATTCACGTTGGTTGAATCGTTGGAGGTTATATTCGTTGGGAAAAACGACCTCGGGAAGGTCGTTCCATAAGGTTGAAGTCCTCCAGATGAAAAAATTATCAAATAATGAAGTTCGAGGAGTACTAAGCTTAATCACATATGAATGGGCGGCAGTGGTTCGTCGTGAGTTCCTGCTATTCGCCGCTCTGGGCGGAATTAAGAGGGCAAGGTCAGCCGAGCAGTTTCCATGAAAATATCTGTAAAAGAGAGTCAAATCCCCAACTTGTCTTCGATGTTCCAGGCTGTCGAGGCTCTTCGTCAGCTCGCGGTCTCCAATCAGACGAATGGCCCACCTTTCGATGGAATCCAGTAGCCGAAGAGTATCTTTGGGTGCAGAGCTCCAGACATGAGAGCAGTAATCTAGTGATGGTCGAATCTGGTCTTTGTTAGTGTCAAAAGTTGGTGAGGTGTGTACAACTTTCTGGTTCGGGAGAGTACACCAAGTTTCTGAGATGCTATCTTGGCGATTGCTACAACGTGGTTATGCCAAGACATATTTCCTCCCAGATTGACGCCCAGCAAATTAATAGATGAAGCCAATGGGATTGCGTGTCCGTCCATGACTATATCCGATTCTGTAATGTTAACCTTTTTAGAGAAATCTGCTGCCTGGGTCTTTTTAGCGTTAAATTTGACTTGGTTACTGTCACCCCAAGCCAAAATTTCTTCCAGGTCTTTGTTGAGGCGTGATACTTCATGCTGTCTGCGAAGATGTGCGTCGGCAGCCGATATTTGTGCATTCAAAGAGAAAGATGAGTGCCATCGTCAGCAAAACTAAATATCGGATTTTTCGTTTCCACTAGAAGGTCGTTAGTGTAGAGTAAGAACAGAGTGAACAGAGTGGGAGACAATATGGCCCCTTGAGGAACACCGGCATTGATGGTAAAGGTGTCTGAGAGAAATCCGTCAATCGCCACTTGCAGAGAGCGGTCCTTAAGAAAGCTAGACAAACATACGAATGCGAAATAATTACCTATACTTAACGGACACCCTGTATTGTTTGTCCGGGTTTTGAAAGCTGTACCCAACAAACTCCAGAATTGTAAACTTCATCAGATAATTCCATGTGAAAGCAGTGTTTTTTTTTCAGTAGTGCAGTAACTGTATAGGATTCCGCGTCCACTATATGCATTCACACATAATTAAAAAGATCATGCTACCCGGTTAAAAATGTAAATTAAGCTTTATATAATTACTTACTTTTGTTTTATATGCGCATTTTTGCTTGCTGATGAAAACCGCGAAAAAAGGTTAATGTATAAGTTCTTACAATTCTTCTATTCGTAGATGCAACTAAATCTTGGTATCCCTTAATAATCATTACACGATATATATGTCATATAATCTCAAAGGGGCAATAAACTCCTTACCTAATGTATATTGTTATAACTGGAAAGTAATTCCGAACAGTGATAACAATAATAATAAAACAAAAGGGGGTGGAAATGGAAATAAAACCGGCGACTCAAGTTCCCAGAACTATAAAAGCTTATTTATTTTATACTCTAATAAGTTTTTGTTTCACTATTTCATTATTACTCGCACAACAAATTGTTGTATTGATCAGTGCGGTGATAAAGATAAGGCCGTGTTTCCACTGGCCACTTTTTGAAGTTGACATCGATGACAAAAAGTGGTACACTTGTGGTCTACTGTCGCCAGCTTGTAGTTCCATTTAAGGCAATGTAAAAAGTTTAATGCTTTTTACACGGACGTTTTGTCGACCACAATTAAACTTCTGTCGCCGTGAGTGGTCGAGCCCGTCCTGGTTGACCACTAGCCGGCTTCAGCACGGTCCTTTTTCCACGGACCACGCGCAAGGCGATACTTTGTTGTCATCGTCAAGTCGTCAGTTGGTCGTCAGTTGGTCGTCAGTCGTCAGTATCGAGATGGAACCGTGTGACACGGACACATTTATTGCCGAAATTTAGGCTGAACCTGCAATTTGGGACTATAAGGAACGAGTTGACATTCTTAAAAACCGGAAAAACTTATCGGGATAGCTACGAAGTTTGTGGTATAACATATGAAATTGTCCCAACTGAAGCCGAGTCCTAGAAACGTAATGGACCCAAAACCTCGGAGATTTTCTTCTTCGCTTACGTCTTTGTTGAAGCTTCTTCGTCTGAATCCATGTTAACTGCTGCGAAGTATTGGCTACACTGAATTTCCCGCGCCAATATCGACCACATATTGACGTTGGCATAGCTACAAAATGTTGCTGGGTCGGGTCACTTCAGTGGTTGGGACGGCTACACACGATCCACTTTTTGTCGTCGATGTCAACTTCAAAAAGTGGCCAGTGGAAACACAGCCTAATAAGTGAAAGCAGACACTTTTTGTATATATGCCTTAAAGTACGCAAAATCGCAATAATTTGAATTATTATATTTCCCATAAACCGTTTTAAGCAATAGCTGAATACAAGCAAAATTATACAATGCAGCGTTGAAGGTGGAGAATTACTGAGTGAGTAACAACAATGCCTTTATACAAATATTGTTTGGTTGCAGCTTGTTTACCTTATTTTAATCGCATTGTTTTATTACTCAGTGTTAAATTTGCGATGCTATTAAGGAACAAAATTATATTTATACAGTCATCATGATTTGTTAACTCTTCATAACGGTCTACAATTCTTAAAGCCGTATTAGAGTCGTCAATTATTGTTTCTTGCGCCTGCAATGGCAATTATAATGGCACGTATTCATGCGCACTCGATTCTCGATCAGCTGGCCCAATACTGCTCGCATTGCCGGCGCAATGCGAGAATGGAATCTGTATAACAGTCGGCAATTCTATTCCTCTGGCAATTAAAATTGCACGCATTCATACGCAGTACACCGTTCTCGATCAGCTGTCTCGCATTGCCAGAAATGTGGCAAGCGCAGTGGCGGAACTTCAAAATTTGGGCCTCCCCGCAAAATTATTTATTAGGCCCTATGAAATGATTAATTTAGTTAAGCTAGAATAACGTAAATTGGTAAATTATGATATATGTATATGTTACTCCATAAGATCCATCCTATCATAGAACATTTTTTAATGCTCTTTAGAAACTAAGGTTTATACTAAAAATCACATTTATTATATAATATTATTATAATAATATTATTCCAAAACCCAAAAAAGTGACACTATTCTTTTCTGTTACGCTCCTCCCTCTTACTCTCTAACAGTTGTTAACCGACTAAAGACTCTCTATGATGAAAAATACAAGTTTTCAATCCATAACCAAATATTCAGTAAGAAATAATTCTTTGAAACACCGCCATACCCCCAAATAAGTATAAAAAATATTATTTATAAATAACAAGTGCTGTATTTAGACCGGTTTGCTGTCGGTCCGAAGTACAAAGCTGTCGGGCGAGTCAAAGGAGCGTATCAAAGAACACCTATTTCATTGCGTAGGGATATTTTATATTTTAAATTCAATTTTCTTAAATTATGTCTTTAGGAATAGGAAGTTTGCATTCAATAAAAAATACCTACGGTGACATAAAAACTGCAAAACGTTATAGTTGTTAATTCCTTGTTACTATAAACATTATCCAGGACCTATTTTCCTGCTAGGCCCGGTGGGTATGGGCCTGGGGCATCACTTTCATAGGAGCTCAGCACTGGGCTGGCGCGACACTAACTTATTCAACACAAACAAGACAAAAATGTAACTTATTTGCAAAGCGAATAGGTATGCTTTTTTATTACAAAAAAAAATTGTTAAGGTTCTCAAAATCTAAGGTAATCGACAAATGTGTAGGAACTCCTTTTCTTGATGATATTAAATTATAATAAATTAGTGTTGCGTAAGAAAAAAACACTTTTTGAAGTAGCGATGGGCATCGCATTGTGTAACGGGAGGCCACGTTGGTTCGTGGGCCCCCTGGACGCCTAGCCCCCCCCCCCCCCCCTCCGGGTCTTGCTGCATAGTAGTTCCGCGACTCAGCAAGCGCCATTTTAATTGCCATTGCAGGTGCAATTCTGGGTAGAGATGGATTTTTCTGTTATTTTTAACTGTTTATTAGTTGGTAGAAGCAGCTATGAACAACTAATGGCTATTTAAACAAACTGGTACTTAAATTAACAGTTCACATTCTTTATTAAGCATATGTACTGCTAATTCGTCGCAACTCTTTTGACCTGTTTTTTTGTAAGTAGCGCAGTAGCTGCTTTAACTAGTAATCAGAAGGAACAGGTTTGTCTATTTCTAGTTGTGGCGGTATTTTAGGGATTTCGACAGTACCAACTGTTGTTTCGACTGTTGGCAATGCGCCAGCTGATCGAGAACGGTTTATTGCGCTATGAAGATGTGCAACGTGCAATTATAATTGCCGACTCTAATACGGCTTTTATTTATAGATTGGATTAATTTTTGAAATGAATACCTGTAAAAAGAATAATGCTATTTTAGGGTCCCCGTCCCCGAAACTATACAGGGTGTCAATTTGAGAACGTTTCACCCCTAGTACCTTGCTTCCAGGCATAATATTTATTTACTATTAAAAATCGGAATGAAACGTCATTTTATGGTAAAAAAATACACTTTTAAAGAATATTTGCAGTAGTCGTGGTTTAACCCACTGGGAAGGGTTGATACTACCCTTAAACTCTGAAATGGGAAGGATGTTAAGTAGTACTTAATTTTAAAGTTAAAAGTTTCCTCTTTCCAATAACACGCTAATTATTATTTTTTGAGTAATGCTTTTCAAAAAATGAATAGAGGACGGTTTTAAATGTAAAACGAGTGTTTTTAAATTATATAGCTTATTTACCTTCAGCATATATTTGTTTGTCAACTCGAGAGAGTAAAACTATATTTTTGTAACCAAGAAAATGTCTAAAGGTTTTCAAAACTTAAGTTTTTTTTATGATCAAACACTGGCACCAAAAAAAAAAACATTTAAGGCACTCTGAGAGTAGTGCGTAGAGCTCCACATATGTGAGCATAAAAAATTAAAGTAAATTATATTTGTACTTACACGAGTAATGAAATTAATTACGTTTGTTAACCATTCGGCAAAATAAAACGACAACTAGAACTTATTTTCAACAACCCCAACCGGGCCACCTGCCATTTTTTCCAAATAATAACTGAAATAATTACTGGAGAGTCTTGTAAAGAAACTAATTAAAATATACAGTTATTTAGGCTCTAAGGAAATATGCAGTAAATTTTTTTCCGCTTACAAAGATGAAAAATTGAAAGAAAAATGGCCAGCAGTAAGGTTTCTAGGTCGTGTTCTCGACGAAAAATCTTTTATAATAAAACACAAACAGGTTTTTATCGAATTTAGGATAAAGCTTGAATTCTGGACTTTCTAATACGTAGAGGTTTACAAGTGGTCATTTTCCCACGACTCAGCCACACCTTTAATTTATAACCGTACTTTTAAGACCCTTTGTACGAAACACTATTATTTTCGTTTTTAAACGTGTAGTTATTTTTTTTAGAGACCCAAGAAACCGTTATTTAATTTCCGGTTGGTATTTTTAGATAGAAAATACTTATTAATAAAGAAAATGTTATGTATTTATTTTATTAAACGTAAAAGAATAGTCCGAGAAATTATTTTAGAAGGATAACATTTTTCTTCATGTCATACTTTTAAAGTTCTCGATTTGTTGGCAATCAAACTTGATTTAATGTCACTTGAAATATGATCGTACTTCGCAAGATAATAATATTTAACGATTTAACGTTAGATATAAAATACCCTAATGAATTGGGTGTATTTCTGATAATAAAAATAACATAAAAATTTATATACTACTATAAATCTAGCTGTATAGAATATTAGTTCAATGGCACTTTACGACTGTAACAATGGCTTTGACTAATTGAATTATAAAAAAAATTCTAAAGTAGTGTACTTTATTAATATATTTATTTAACCACTTAATTTAATCAAATATTCAATATTAACAAATTTAAATTTACTTTCAGGTAACATGGACCCAAAAAAGAAATCAAAACATAAACCTTTTAGCAGTAGGAAGAAGTACGCACAGTAAGGATGAAAGGATCCATTTGGCTTTTCGGTATCCTAACAACTACAGATTGCAAATATCTTACGTAACAAAAAGAGATGATGGAATGTACGAATGCCAGGTGGCCACTCACCCACCAAAAGTCAAAAGAATATTTTTGAAAATTACCGGTAAGTGTTGTTATACAGCGAATTGGAGAATTTCAATACATTTATCCTATTTTATAAATAAGTTTTGCATATTTGTTCAGTTTTATTGTTACATTATATTAATCCAGGCATAAATTTAATAAGCTAGCGACAATTTAGTTTCAATAAGGTTAAATTTCGATATGTCAGCGATGTCTATGAGTAGCATAGATTGGACATATATTGATGACGTATTTTGTAATTACGTGTTCGGGCACTTAAATCTAATATCTCCTTGCTTATTATTAAGGTTTATAGTTAGTCAATAAATGCTTCAAAATGTAATATTAGTAAGCCATATCGTTTATCGTACGCAATAAAATTTTATAGTCATTCTATGGGTTTATTCTATATTCTGACAGACATTAAACGTAAGAAAAAACATATATGTTGTTCTAGGTGCACTTTTACATAATAATTAATATAGCATACTAAACAACACATATCATATCAGTTATATCCCTTTCGACATATCTGTCTATCATACAGAATAATTAGGAAAACGAGGCTTCTGATAACTGTGACATAAAGCCATTGCATCATCTAGGGCTTGAGTCCCCAGGTTTTCCCAACCATGCTCCTGCACCGCATTAGGCACATTTTTGCTTTCTGTAGGTTTTTATTTAATTGTTGGTTCCATGTCAGTTTGGCGTCCAAGGTTAATCCTAGATACTTTACCTCGCTGACTGTGTTTATCCGTTCACCAAAGATTTTTAGGTCGTTGTAGTTCCCTGCTTGTCTTCGTTTGGTGAATGGTAGTATAGCGGTCTTTGCAGCGTTGACTTTGAGACCCACCCTCGTACACCAACGCTGCACGATATTCAGAGCTCTTTGCATAAGCTCTGCTAATATGGTGGGATGGGCTCCTATGATGAGTATTACCACATCATCTGCATAGCCTTGGTCGTAAAATCCCTCAGCATTGAGATATGCCAGTAGCTCATCTATTACCATATTCCAGAGAGGAGAGGCGAGAGTACCCCTCCCCGAGGACATCCCTGTGTAACTGCGGCTTCTATGGAGTCGCCTTGTAAACTGGTTTTGACTTGCCGGTATTTCAATATGTTGTGAATCCATATTCGTGTGGTTTCATCGATACCATGTTTACTGGCAGCTGATGTCATCGCGATGCAGGAGGCGTTGTCATCGATGAAAACGCTCAGGGCAATCTCTTTCTGATGTATGGCTGCTTCGACCCTTGATATTAGGTTGTGCAGCGCAGTCTCACAAGATTTTCCTGGTTGATAGGCATGTTGATGTTTATGGAGGGGTTTCTCCATGAGCGCCCCATCTCTTATATGCCTATCAATGAGTTTCTAAAACGTTTTGAGGAGGAACGATGAAAGGCTTATCGGGCGAAATGCCTTGGCCTCGGTGTAAGTTTTTCTTCCAGGCTTGGGGATGAAAATTACATTTGCCGTTCTCCATGCCTCGGGAACGTAACCCCAGGCGAAGCTTCTTATAATATGATGAACAATTTACATAATAATTAATATAGCATACTAAACAACACATATCATATCAGTTATATCACTTTCGACATATCTATCTATCATAAAGAGTTATTATGAAAACGATGCTTCTTATAATATGATGGGCAACTTACATAATAATTAATATAGCACACTAAACAACACATATCAAATCAGTTATGTCACTTTCGACATATCTATCTATCATACACAATCATAATGAAAACGAAACTTCTTATAATATGATGGGCAACTTACATAATAATTAATATACCATACTAAACAACACATATCATATCAGTTATATCACTTTCGACATATCTATCTATCATACAGAATCACTATAGAAACGAGGCTTCTTTTAATATGATGAACAACTTACATAATAATTAATATAGCATACTAAACAACACATATCATATCAGTTATATCCCTTTCGACATATCTATCTATCATACAGAATTATTATGAAAACGATGCTTCTTATAATATGATGAACAACTTACATAATAATTAATATAGCATACTAAACAACAGATATCATATCAGCTAAATCACAAAACACATATCATATCAGTTATATCACTTTCGACATATATATCTATCATACACAATCATTATGAAAACGAGGCTTCTTATAATATGATGGACAACTTACATAATAATTAATATAGCATACTAAACAACAGATATCATATCAGCTATATCACAAAACACATATCATATCAGTTATATCACTTTCGACATATATATATCTATCATACACAATCATTATGAAAACGAGGCTTCTTATAATATGATGGGCAACGACTTGTTGCATTGCAATTAATTGCTGTTGTTTTTTACATCGGTCTAAAAGTCTATGGATTTCTTTGTCTGTTGATATAAAGCGTTTGCCCATTGCAAGTTAAACGTCGTGACATTATACATTCCATTGTTTGAGAAATTATATATGGAATACTCTTAGATTCATACATATACAAACGTCTTTATTAACAAGTCTCCGACATCTTGGGGATTTCTCAAATTGAGCCTGCATAATTTAATGTTGAATTTAATTTAATTATGCGACAATAAGGCGTACTATAACTGTTGTCGATAAATTTGCCTATTAAGCGATTAACTATTGCCTAGACTATGGGAAAATATGGGACAGAAATGTGCGGTTTGTAATATTGAACGCCAAATATTGCCGAAGCAGAGCAGAATTATTTCAAATTCTCACGGAGCCTTAACTTTATATACCTAATGCTTTAAGGGCGTATCACTGGGGAAACGGGCGAGTGGGAGTTGAACATTTATTTTTTTTAAATCTTCCATAAAAATATTTCACCCCTCAAGTAATTTCATTAATTTTTGAAAACAAAGAAATTCCTGTTAACCATTTTGTAGATATTTTCCGTCTATAACTGTCCTTAAAGAATCTTGATTTAGAAAATAAATACGTGCTTGGGCCATAGCTTCTACTAAAAGTATTTCTATACGTGAGAAAAAAATTCCATTACTTCTCGTTTGGCTGAAATTCTTCAAGATATATTTTATTTTGTAATGTAAATATAAATTTAAATTTCGGCCCGTATGGGCTAGGAAAAGGTAAAGATGACCGCATTTCTGAAGAAGAGTGGCATCAAAAAGGAAACAGAAAATAATATTACGATTTTTGTTACCTTAAAAGGTATTTCGGTAAATTCACAAAGGAATTTATGCTCTTTTCTCAAAAGAAGCGACATCTGCACTCGACAGCTTGAATGTCTTAAAACAGAGTTTAAAGGCCAGAAAATATTGTTGTGGATTTCTATCTGTTTGAACCTAAACCCCATGTCGACACCATAAATACTGAATTTCTTCTATCATTTATTAACATACATTTGTTTGAAAGAATTGATTGACTCGTCAGTTACTTTGTGACAATACATTTTAAATATATAAAATGAAACTAAAGTTTACTTTGTTATTTGTAAGAGATTTGGCGTTACGGCCGTTTCGTAGTACATCTTCAAGACGCTCACACGACAGTGAACCCAAACTAAGTGTATATAATATATGTAGGTAGTTCTAAAATTAAAAAAATAAAAATATTAATTTGGTATAATAAATAATATTTGCCACAATAGTTTAATAAACTTAGGGACACACAGGCCAATATTCAGAGAATCTAAGAATGCACATGCCAGATGGGATTTTTACAATAATTTTAATAGAGGGGAGTTGCCGAGATCTAATTGTGTGTTTAAAAGGTTAATATTACTGTATTTTTTATGTTTATACATTTCAATGTTTTCTAGTAAATTTAATTTATGGCCTTTTTGTTCAGTGTGTAAGATTTGTAGGTTACTTATATCAGGAAATGTGTGGTTTGTATCTAAAAAGTGATTCGCAAAATTAGATGATCTTTTATTAAGTCTAAAGCATGCATTGTGTTCTTTAAATCTCGTTTCAAAATTTCGTCCCGTTTGTCCTATATAGCAGCGATTGCATTCATTTCACTTTAATTTAAACTCCTGATTTTTTATATTTTTCGCGCTTATCTTTGACGTTAAAAAATAATTTGGATAAACTATTTGAGGGTTTGAATGCTATTGTTACCTGATCAGAAGATAAAATATTTGCAATTTTGTCTGAGATCGGACCTGAATATGTAAGACTATGAAATTTTTTGAGTTTCGTTCTTTTTTATGGGGTATATTTGTGTTATAGCTAGTGTATGTTGTTTTTTATTGATAAGAGAGGTTATTTCTATTAATGTGTACCCCTTAGCTTGGGTTCACTCTCGTGTGAGCGCCTTGAAGATGTAGTTGTACTACGAAACGGCCGTAATGCCAAATCCCTTTTAATATATTGACAAATAACAAAGTTAACTTTAGTTTCATTTTATATATTTATAAATTTGTTTATTTCCAGAAACTAATTTTAGATGTTGTTGCTATTAAAAATAATATAATTTTTCCGGTACGGTTAACTTTTTTTTGTCATCAACGATTTCTGGTAGTTTGTATAGCAAGTCATCGTGACATACACAAATCGGTCGCTATATTTAAAATGATTTATATAGATTCTAGTTTACCCTAAACCCCATTGTTTTATCGGTATTTTACAGGTTTTATGTAGGTCACTATCGGCCCGGCCTATTTCCCAAACTGTCTGCTGGCCATTATTCTAATTTTAACGAAAATAAAAAATCAAATGTCGTATTCAGCCAGTGAAAAATAATCACCTATGTAGTTTGATTTACTGTCAAGTGTGAAAATTTAAATTTTAATTTTCATATTAATACCGGTATAACCTGACAAATACAGTAACCTATCCGCTAATAATTAAAACAAGAATGTACAAGGTTTAAAAATTGTTTTATTTTTAAATGGTAAAATATGCGATATAGTTTTGCTAATGCTAATTGATATTAATAAACAAACTAAATGCCCAGAGCCGACGATATCTTTATTGGTCAGTTGTAAACGGAACAGATGATTTCTGAATTGCCATCTCTGGAGGAGCGATGGCACGTATTTTTTGAAACACCCTGTATATAACAAATAATTTATTAGGAAGGCTTTGATTAAAATATTATTTTCGGTTTAGGTTGCATACTAAAATCTATGCAGTTTAAATTAATGGCCCAAAACTCAATTTTTGACCTATCGAACATTCAAATATAGTTACAATTGAATGGAATAATTCCGCTTTTCGACCGGATGTGAAAAAGTTTTGGTTTGTAATTGATATCAGTTTGAAAATGTTTATATTATTAAAATTTAACTTTTATCCCTAAAAATGAGACAAAAAAAACTACCGCCTTGATGGATCACCACAATGACGTAATTTATTTTATATAAAGGGATTTTTAGTTTACTTTCCAGGCGGTATATTTAAAAGAAGCAGAGCTTATATGGTTTAACTACCATAGTAAAACTGTAACCATAGCCTTCCAGCCAAGCAGCTTAATTCCACGTGCTTTAAATTTAAAGAATAAAACCTTTAGCGGATTTTTTTAATCCCCAGCTTTAATCTTAAGACGTACTTTAAGCGTCCTTAAATTATGTTATTAATAAATTTTAAAGAAAAAACCTTACTAAAAGAAAATCGTTAAAATAAACATGGAACACAACGTTACTAATTAAATTGTCAAAAATTAGGACAAGCTTAGTTGGCATAGCTTACAAGGGACCGGGTATAAAAGTATTTTTGTGTATTCTCTAATGTAATTTAAACAGTGGGAACATTAGTTATGTTGATGCTACGTTATGACAGATATAAACGAAGCTGGGAACGTCTCTAAAACTTAATTATTTCTTATTGCACTTTACACAGACAACTAGTTTTATTTTACATTTGGATTTTGTTTTAATTTAATTAGGGATCTCATATCGTTCCATAAACTTAATTATCAAAAAAATAAAGAAAAAGCTCCAAAGCGAATATTTCATTATTAGAATTAGTACAAATTTGTCACTCCCGAAAGTGAAATGGCTCTGATTGAAGAAGCTGATGCCAACACACTTGAAAGTATTACTTTCTTGTCGCCTGTATATTTCTCAGTAGTAATATCGTCGACTTTAGGTTGTCCTGTACAATATGTCCAACGAAGTTCTACACAAATAAAGTGTCTCTCCTATAGTGGCGTCTGTGAGTCGGAAAAAGATCCGAAAAATCGAAATATGTTCAGCCGGAACAAGAGTACCCCCCCCCCCCCCCCCCAACCCGAACAAACCCCCCGTTTTAGAGGATGCTGGACACGATAGCGGCGTCAGAATTTCTCATTGGGGTTGCGCAACCCCTGAAAACGGCCCAAAAACCGCCCCCCGCGCTTCAAGAGATTTCCCTGCAGAGAAACACACTTTCCCCCATTTTCGAGGATGCTGAGCACGATGGTGGTATTGGATATCGCGTCCGACCCCTTCCAACCCCTCCACCGGCCAAAACTCGCCCCCGAAAGGAATGAATTTTTATTTTTCAAGTACCAGCGGCAAATATATATTCCTCCCCGTTTTCGAAGATGCTGAGCACGATGAAGCGCGTTTAACCCCTCTGGGGGGTTGCGGAACCCCAAAGAGAAATTTTGACGCCGCCATCGTGTTCAGCATCCTGGAAAACGGGGGGAGGGGAACAAACCCGAACAAACCCGCTGATACTTAAAAAATAAAAATATTTCACCCCTTTCGGGGGCGAGTATTGGCCGGTGGAGGGGTTGGAAGGGGTCGGACGCGATATCCAACACCACTACCGATGCTCTCTTGAAGCGCGTTTAACTTCTCTGGGGGGTGGTTTGAGGGGTTGCGCAACCTAAATGAGAAATTCTGACGCCGCCATCGTGTTCAGCATCCTCGAAAACGGGGGGGAGAGGTACTCTTGTTCTGACTGAAAATATTTCGGGTTTGTTCGTCAGCTCACAGACGCCACTACTGATAATAATCTCTGCTTAGAGAAAAATTTAGATTTACGAACAAAAAAAGGATTATATTATAGGGGGTTCTCAGAAAGTAAAAGAATATAAAAAGGCTAAGGGATATTTTTAGTTTTTAAGCGAAACGACAAATACAAAATTTGATTTAAATATTCTTATCTTTAAAAGCACCTTCGCGACTTGATCAATCACAATTTTTCCTATTATAGCACTGTACATTTAGAGGTATATCGGTAAATAGTAGAAAAGCAGGGACGCCGAGTTTCTGGGGGAATCACAAGTGGTTTGCAGGGACCATCATGACTTCAAGGATAGGACTTAATAATAGTAAATGTACTCAAGCATAGGTCCCCGATTTCAAGAGTTTCTCGGGTTTTGTTTATTTTATTTCCGTAAATATATTTGTAAAACCAAGATATGTTACGCATTTTTACATTATCTATAGGGGAGACCGAGGAGGGTTGTGACAATTTTTACTTACAAGAACATATCTCAATAAAGAAACATACCACCATTATGAATTGTAAGCCGCAATGTAGCTCAATCCTTACTCTTTTAAAAACAATCATCAAAGTCAATAAAAGTTATAAGGTTTCTGAGAAAATCAACGAAAACTGAAACTACTCCCTCTGTCACAACACTCCTGACACCGAGGTAAATTGTGACAGGTAACAAGGTAAGTTGTGACAGCTGTGTATCTAGACTATATTTAATAGATAAAATTACTTATATATGAACTATAAACAAAGCACACGCTTTTTTGCATAAAATTACTTTAATTATCATTTGGCATAATTGTAGGAACTACAATAACATGAAACATTAACATAACAGTATTAAATCTTTTAGAAGTAATTATGGCATTATATCACACTTAGGTTGTAAGAAGAAAGCAAACGAACATAAACAGAAAAAACATTGCAAAAAGTGTGTAAAATAAGCTAACCAGAAAATAACCTTTAATAGGAGAGTTGTGACAGCGTGTCACAACTCTCCTAGGTGCCAAAAATCGCGATCTGGTCAGAATAATAATTCGTAATTTCGAAAGAAGATGCAAACACAGCAAGACAATGCCACGCTTTGAAACTCCAAACCCACACAATATAAGAAAAAATAGCATAACCACGTGAATGTAATATATCATGATATAAATACAATCAAAAATTTTATAAAAAATTTACTTTTCGGTTGTTTTTTCATCCAGACGTTCACGCAACAAATAATCGTGCGCTGTTGCCAGCTCGCTAACGGCCATAGATTCCGAGAAATCGTCGATGTCACAACTCTACTCTGTCACAATTCTCCTGGGTCTCCCCTACTATTTAATTTTTACATCAGTTTTTGTAATCAAGCTAATTAAATTAATCTTTTAAGAATTTAATAAAACTTGTTTATTACTCTCAAATAGAGACTAAGGAACAAATAACATTTTAGTAAATTAATATTTGAAAAACTCTAAAAATAAACTAACTGGAAGAAATTTAAACGAGCTTCAGTTAATAACACATTTATCTTCGAAATAATAAAATTACTACTGAAAAATAATTTTATTCAACTCCATCGTAAACAGGAAACTTTTACTAGTTGAAATAGAGCTTTTTGCTCTATTTAAAAACACATTTAACAAAACCATCGGATACTCTATGTCGAAGGTTTTTAACTTAAAATAAATGTAGCATAAAACGGGCAACAGGTAACGGACCCACTTGAAAAATAACCTTTCCTGTTACTGCAATTTTATCAATGACCTAGCCAGGAGGGTAAATTTAAATATTGTTCCCTCGCCATACTTTTACAATTTACAAAAATATTGGCAAAGCAAGGAGTAATAGTATAATATACAGTGAGTCCCAGAAGAAATGTCTAAATTCATTTAAAATTCAGCGGTAAGTTTTTTCAAAAAACGCTCGAACCCGTCGATTTTGATTTTTAAATTTTTTTTTTGTGGTAATTTCATGTATACAGGGTAGCTCAAAAATAAGTTACGACCATCAACTTCATTTTTGAAATGAAAACATATATTTTTTATTTCATTTTTGAATTTTGCATTGAATTCTAAGCATGTTTTTGTACCATGTCCTATACATAAACTCAACAGTTATTGAAAAGATATCTATAAGTAAGACCTGTTTATTAAAAAAAAACACAACAAAATCAAATTAAATGTTGAAAATGTGCGCCATTTACGGCTTGACAATATCCGGGACGATCAATAAACTCTCTTTGCACGTTTCCAACCATTTCCGGAGTTATGACACGCACTTCTCTTCGGATCCTTTCTTTCAACTCCTGCATATTGTTTGGCCTGTTAACAAATACTTTTGATTTGAGGTAACCCCACAAAAAAAAGTCCAGCGGAGTTAGGTCTGGCGACCTAGCAGGCCATTCGATAGGTCCTCTCTTTCCAATCCACCGATTGGGAAAGGTTTCATCCAAAAATAGTAAAAGTAGGACGACCAGATTTAGGCAAATCTCTAACATGACCGAATTCTCTAAACTTAGCCTCTATTCTACTCACCATCTTTTGACATATGGGAGGACGATCAGGATGGATTTCATTAAATAATTAGGCTGTTTCTATTTGAGTACTTGTTTTATCACCAAACCCAACCATGCATAGAATTTCAATTTTTTCCCGTTCCGTTAACTTCACCATTATTGTGAAAACCGCAACTTTGAAACTACGCTTGACAATAATTATAATTATTTGAAATAAAATTGTCATACAGTTTCTATGGAAATAAACGGTGACAGTGAGACAGTACAGTACAGTACTTATTATGGAGCCCAAAATGCCATATTGCCAGAAGATTTGATAGATCGTTGGATTCCCTAAATGATATGTTCAATCCTAATTTTTTCAATAACTGTTGAGTTTATGTATAGGACATGGTACATGAAACATGCTTAGAATTCAATGCAAAATTCAAAAATGAAATAAAAAATATATGTTTTCATTTGAAAAAATGAAGTTGATGGTCGTAACTTATTTTTGAGCTACCCTGTATACATGAAATTACCACAAAAAAAAAATTAAAAAATCAAAATCGACGGGTACGAGCGTTTTTTGAAAAAACTTACCGCTGAATTTTAAATGAATTTAGACATTTCTTCTGGGACTCACTGTATAACGACTATGGATTATGGTAGATCACAAATCACTTTGGCACAAGTAATGTACACAATTTTGCCTCCAACCACAAATACAACG
This sequence comes from Barypeithes pellucidus, assembly GCA_963991005.1. Taxonomy (NCBI): domain Eukaryota; kingdom Metazoa; phylum Arthropoda; class Insecta; order Coleoptera; family Curculionidae; genus Barypeithes; species Barypeithes pellucidus. The sequence goes on from OZ022566.1 coordinate 18,646,371, forward strand.
CCCAGTTGTTTAAACATTTTAATTTACAGGAACCTGGTTGTAAATAATAATAATAATAATTATAATCGTTTTATCCTATTGCCTTACGATAATTAGTATGTACTACAGTGAAACCTCTCATAGCGGACACCTCTAATAAGCGGACCTTTTTTCATAGTCCGAAACTAGGTATATGAAGTTCCATGAAAATCCACCCCTCTTTTGCGGACTCTTCTTTGGGCGGCCGCGGACATGCTGTTTTCATATAAAGAGTGCGAAAACCCTCCTTTAAACTGACAATTTTTTTTTTAAATATTTGAGAGACGAATAAGTAGGGCGAAAAAGCTCTCTGAAGACAGACCGGCAACCAATCGCGTATGCGCGGCAGCGCGAAAGGACTTCGCCGAATGAAAGTATGTGTGATTCCCCGACAGTAGTCCGCCGTTTATTTGTGAGTTGTAAATCGTAAACAATAGCAGAAAAGTGTCATGTTTTGAGTCTGAAAGAGAAAACTGATGTTGTGGATGTTTTTAATTTGATAACAATGATTTGGGCGAGTTCATTAACATCGATAGCAATATGCTATTAGAAGATGATAGTGACCCCATTCCTACCGATTATGTAGTCCAAACTGAAACCACATCACTATCTGACGACTCTGATGAAGAAGTTGAATGCGGTAATCAAACAAATGTCACCAATTATCAATAAGCCATTAGTATAGTAAAGGAATTATAAGAGTATGCAAAGAATAGAGGTGACTCTACAGCAATGGAATTGGTATCAGACTTGGAATTACATTTCCTAGCCTAGAGTATAAAACGCAAACACTTCAAACTACGTTATTAGATTTTTTTAGTATTACATCCTAACTAAAACTAGTGTTTTTTTGTTATGTTAATTTGTACATACATATACATACAGACGGTCCCGTAGGTGTCCGCGTAAGAGAGGTTTCACTGTTACAGGCAGCAGTTTTCTCTAAAAAGGTTAACATTACAGAACCGGATAAAGTCATGGACGGACACGCAATCCCACTGGCTTCATCTATTATTTGCTGGGCGTCAATCTGGGAGGAAATATGTCTTGACATAACCACGTTGTGGCAATCGCCAAGACAGCTTCTCAGAAGCTTGGTGTACTCTTCCGAACCAGAAAGTTGTACACACCTCAACAACTTTTGACACTATACAAAGCCCAGATTCGACCATCACTAGAGTACTGTTCTCATGTCCGGAGTTCTGCACCCAAACATACACTTCGGCTGCTGGATTCCATCGAAAAGAGGGCCATTCGTCTGATTGGAGACCACGAGCTGACGAAGAACCTCGACAGCCTAGAACATCGAAGACAGGTTGGGGATTTGACTCTCTTTTACAGACATTTTCATGGAGAGTGCTCGGCTGACCTTGCCCTCTTAATTCCGCCCAGGGCGGCGAAAAGCAGAAATCCATATGTGGTTAAGCCTAGTACTCCTCGAACTTCATTATTTAAGAATTTTTTCATCTGGAGGACTTCATCCTTATGGAACGACCTTCCCGAGGTCGTTTTTCCCAACGAATATAACCTCCCACGATTCAATACCAACGTGAATCGCTTTTTGCGCACACGCACCACTCTCAGAGTGCCCTAAAGGATTTTTCCTATAGTGCTTGTGTTTGATAATAAAAAAATATATATATAAAACTTTAGTTTCTGATTTTTTAATTAGATTAATACCTAAAAAACAAAATTAAACTAATCTTAAATTCGAATAAATACATCGTTCCAAGAAAATAATCAAAAAGATTTGCTTTCAAATTTTCACCATCGTGTTTTAATGGGTTAAAACCTGGTCTTGTGGGCTTAAATTAAAATCATACCCTGAGCGCCCCTGAATCTCGGCCGACCTAGACATTATTGTATATAATAATTAATTTATCGTGAACAAATAAATTCAGTGGTATTTAGCAGATCGGATGCCAATGACGTCGATGGCCACTGAAACATCATTAATATTTGTCTTGTATCACTCGCCACTCAAATTATTTTAGTATTTGTGACTGGTAAATTATTATTTACAGATTAAACAATGAATGCATATCAGTAATTTGGATTTGTCTATCGATAAAAGATTATTTGTGTATGTTACCCCAGATGGTATTTGTGCAGGAATATTTTTTAATTCAAAAATCCTTATGGGCATGATGCCGCATAGCATTTTTTTAAGCAGAGAGTTACCCTGAGGACCGAAAGTCGCGAGTTTTTTATTAATATAGGTTCGTTCTTCTTTGCAAATTCTATTTGTGACTTAAATTAAAAATGTACGCTTTTGTATTCAGTTCCGTTGTTTGTTTTTTTTTTATTTTAATATCCCAAAATGGGAACTTTTTGACTATAGGCCCGTAATGACATTTAAAAAGTTAATTTTACGCTGAACTTTATGAAATATTTATTTTTTTAGTTCCAGCGGAAAAAAATTTGAATATTTTTATTCTTTTAAATACAGAAACCGAAAAGCTATTCAATTTTATACATTTTGATTTTCATAGGAAGCCAAAGGGAAAAATTGTTTTTCTTAAGTTGGAAAAACTGATTTGCATTTGAAAAGTCCTGAAATTTTATTTAAATCGAGGCCATTTCGGTTATAAAGCGTTTCAAGATATTAATACAGATAAGTGCATTTTCTTCGTGGGAGTTTTAACTTTGAAAATGGCGCCCTAATCAAATTAAACTTTCATAAAAGTTATTTGACTATTATCAAGAAAAGAACACTTATTTAGAGAAACAGAAACTAGTTACCAAAGATCGCATATTTTTGAAATACAGGGTGTAACTAAATAAGTGTAAAACATTTAAGGGGGTGATTCCTCATCGAAAAAAAGATAGGATCTTTCATATAAAGAAACTTCATTGAAGCATCCCTTGTTAAGATACAGCCCCTTAAAGGGGGTACATAAAATGTGTTTAACAATTTTTTTCACAAGCACTAAAAAAGTTACAATATTGAAATGAACCTGACATTTTCTACTACCAAAAAGACACTTAGCCAGTAATTTATTTGGTTTACCCCATGGTTGTAAGGGGTGGAAAACGCAACCCCTAAAATTTATTTCCAATGTAAGTTTTTGTCTTATTATTTGTTTACCATCTATATACATTACATTTTTTCCGATAGCTTGTTTCATTCTAAACAAAAAATGTCTCTTGAATTTTTTGCCCAAAATAAACCAGTTCGCAGCAAAAAATTATTTTACGAACAAGATACATATCGCCATAAAACGAAAATACGAAACTAATTTATCCAGTAGGCCGCTATTAGCCGTCTAGACGCATGCGTAATGTCTGAAGGTAGACATATTGAACATTTACTATGATTTCTAGATGTTGTATGTTTTGTTTATTTATAAATTTTATGTACCCCCTTTAAGGGGCTGTATCTTAACAAGGGATGCTCCAATGAAGTTTCTTTATATGAAAGATCCTATCTTTTTTTCGATGAGGAATCACCCCCTTAAATGTTTTACACTTATTTAGTTACACCCTGTATAAACACCAATCATTGTTGGAAAGGTTTGTTATAGACAATGTCAAAATTTAAATTACTTTATCTCTTAAATTAACGTGCTTGCCTTCCTTATTATGCTATAATCTTTTTAATATGACTTGTTTAAAGAGTTTTAAAATGGGCACCTCGAAGGACTTTAAATTAACTATTCCCGTCAAGATAAAAATATTTTCATTTAAAACAGATAAAACCCAATTTAAAAAACGTTTATCCAATAAAGGACACTTTATGGCGGAACTGTTAGTAATTAAAAATTCTAAATATTGTAGTTGCAACAATTAACCTTTGTTTCCATAATTCCATTGTTATAGCAAATGCTGTTTTAACCAATATTTTTTATGGGTTTTGAGCTTTAGAGGTGAAATCTGTTGAGTATTTTCCCAAAAAGGACATTTTTAGTTGAAATTAAATTTCCTGTTTCAACTGAGGTAGCACCATCAATCAAAGCGGGTTAACAAAAATTTCTTTTGTGTTAAAATAGACTAACTACGTAGCTGGCAAGGTGTTTTTTTTTATTTGCCTTTTTATGATTTTTCTCCTACTTTGTAAGAAATAAGTGGTTCCTAATAGGTATTATTTTATGGTTTTCAGCTCCAGAAGTAAAAATAGTAGACGAGTCAGGGAGAAAAGTACATGAAAGGTATTACCGTCAAGGCAGTTCCCTTCTGTTGACCTGTCTGGCTACAAGTATCGGATTTTCAGAAAAAGACGAACCAGATAAAAATATCATCTCCTGGAAACATGGCATTCGACTTCTAACCAAGGGTAGCAGGTATGTCTATTTTTTCCGTACTTACATAGTTTAATTTTAAAGTAGTTTTATTAAAGTAATCTTTAATTAATTAGTTAGTCACAAGAATGATTCGTCCGACTATTTCTGACGAATTAAAACCGTGGCGCAAATATACCTTTATTAACAGATAAAAACAAGCGATTTCTAAAACCAACCAAAATTTTTGCTATTCAATTATTTGTTTGGACAAAATATAGAGATCCTGTACTGTAATCACTATAAATTTCACAATGCCACGTCAAATCAGAACGAAATCATATAACAAGAAGCAACTGAATTAAGGAAACAAAAAACGTGCTTTTAGAGGAAGAATTTTATTTAGGACTCCGCAATATTTAGACTACAATAATATTATCTCCCTCATACATATCGTGCCACTTCTCGTATTTGTCTAAGGAAATCTCACGTTTTACCCAAAGTTTTTGTAGAACTTATACGAGATAAGAAAACATAAATATTTCGGCTTGATTTTTCAAGCACGTACTATGGGATCAAGTTTTACTACTTTTATGATCCCCTATATTTTACTAAGAGCCTTTTGCATCTTGTATTTTTATAAAACCTTTTTATATAGTGCACGCAAAAAAGTTTAACAAACGGAAGTTTTTTTTATTAATCAGCTTCTTAATTTAACATAATGTGTAGGTATACTTATTGTGGTGTCAGGCATCTACTAGACATCGGATAATTTAAAGAAAAGGAAACAGATAGACAGTCACATCCTGAGTAATTCCAACAATAGCAAGTTCACAACAAATTATAAGTAATTCACGCCCACGCCATCTAGCGGGGATCTACTCAAATGCAAACGTAATACGCTCCAAAAGTGACAATGTCCTAATTGTTATTTATTGTCATTATGTATGAGTAGCGTCTTCTATATATTTATCTGACTCCCGCAAAGTGAAAATTCCAGTTTGAATTTAAATTTTCTCTATTTAAGTTTGCGCGGCGGCCCAAAACTGTTTCTCGCAATTAGGAACATAATAAATTCATGTTTATGCAGTCTAAAATGTTCCATTTCTAATATTTATGGTAAACACATGCATACATATTCGAGGAATGCATTAAAATAACATTACGGTCGCAAAGGTTATCTTTTTTTAAAAACCGTAATAACGGATTTTCCTTTAAAATTCTAAAATGATAGTATATTTTGTATATTTACACCAATTGAATTTTGTCTTTTCTAGCGACAATTTTAAACAGTTCAAAATTTCAACATTTAGCTAAGTTAAATTCAAAGAAATAGAGACGTGGTTTGCGGTATCCGTGACCAAATTTTTAATAACAGTTCTGAATTCGTTGTGTCTATGTTGTGCTAGCTTTATGGTAAAATTAAGACCTGCAGGATAGGCGTCCTCGCACTATCATCACAGTATCATTATTATTATATCATTATTATATTATACAGGGTGTCCGCTAATTAATGGGACATGGAAAAACCACAGACTCCTTACGTAAAAATATTAAGATTTAATTATACTTAGTTATATCCGAAAGTTGATATTAACTGAGATACAAAGTGTTGAAGTTATAACTTAATTTTTGTTTTTCTCTAATAACTTTGACAGAACTTTTTGTGCCTCAGTTTTTTCAGTTTCTAATGAAAATAATACCTTCCTCATATTTATTACGTAAAAAGGAATACTAATTTCAGGTCGCCAAGAGTTACCGTTTCGGAGATATTTACACTTAAATTGTTTAGTGCACCCTGTCCAATTACTATTAATTTGCAAACAATTTTTTTTTCTCAAAGTAACCTATGAGAAAACAAATGAAATTTAGAGATGCAGTTGCTATAGAACAGAAAATGTTTCCTTTTTGGACTTTATCGTAAATATGTGTTTGCTGTTGGTTTCTTTCGACACGATATTTTCTAGGGTCAAAGTTATTTTAATTAAAGTTAAAGATCATTCCAATTGTTGTATTTATTATTCCCAATTACCATTACTAGAATATTAATTATCATGTAAAAGTTAATTGGTAAGAAGTAACAAAATATTATTTGCTTGCCTGAGCTAACGCACTAAACAATTTAAATGTAAATATCTCCGAACACTATTCAAAACCAACGTGAATCGCTTGATGCGCACACGCACCACTCCCAAAGTGTCTTAAAGGATTTTCCTATAGTGCTTGTGTTTGATATAATAATATCAGCACGGGTATAAACCTAAACAAAATTTATTATTATAGTCTGAAGATATTGACCAATTTGTTTTGTATTTGTAACAAAATCTGTCCGAATTTGTAAACACATTTATGTCCACAACGGCCGTTAAACCGTTAGTAAATCTCAATTTGGGTACTAAAATTCTTCCGAACAAACATCTTTTGGGTCATCGACAGAATACAATTTTAACTTCCTAAGATATTACCCTTCGGTTTTGCATCGTATGCATAAATGACAAGTTAGGGTGCAGTATTCATATTCCACGGAACATATTCTTGTAAAATTTATTTTTGTGAACCCGCCTTTTCCGATGAAATATGCATGTAACGAAATTATTTTATACATAGCGCTGACAAAACAACACAGTATTTTATTACCATTTAAAATAAAATGGATATGCGGAAATAAAATATATTTATAGGATGGAGTTGTTATGTTATAAAGGAAATAAAAAGAAACCGGATGCAATCATGAGTGAATTAGGATGCTGCGTCACTTTGTGGAACAAACTGCAAATTAAAAAAATTACACATATAGTGAAACCTGGTAATATGTAAATGCAAAATTATTACTATGTATATGTATGTACAAATAACTATAACATAACAAAAATACACTAGTTTTAGTTAGGATGTAGTACTAAAAAAATCTAATAACGTAGTTTGACGTGTTTGCGTTTTATACTTGCAATCTAGAAAATGTAATTCCAAGTCTGATCACAATTCCATTGCTGTAGAGTCACCTCTATTCTTTGCATACTCTTGTAATTCCTTTATCATACTAATGGCTTGTTGATAATTGCTGACATTTGTTTGATTACCGCATTCAACTACTTCATCAGAGTCGTCAGATAGTGATGTGGTTTCAGTTTGGACTACATAGTCGGTAGGAATGGGGTCACTATAATCTTCTTGTAGCGCATTGCTATCAATGTTAAGGAACTCGACGAAATCATTGTTATCAAATTACAAACTTCCACATCAATATTCTCTTTCAGACTCAAAACGAGACATTTTTGTGCCATTGTTTACGATTTTAACCTTATAACTCACAAATAAACGGCGAACTGCTGTCGGGGAATCACACATACTTTCATTCGGCGAAGTCTTTTCGCGCTGCCACGCATACGCGATTGGTTGCCGGTCTGTCTTCAGAGAGTGTTTGCACCATACTTATTCGCCTCCCAAATACTTTTAAAAAATTTTCGTCCGTTTAAAGAAGGGTTTTCGCACTCTTTGTATGAAAACAGCCTGTCCGCGTCCACCCAAAGGAGAGTCCGCCCAAGAGGGGGTTGATTTTTATGGAATTTCATATACCTAGTTCCGGGCTATGAAAAAATGTCCGCTTAATAGAGATGTCCGCTTATTAGAGGTGACCGTTATGAGAGGTTTCACTGTATTTGTCTTCTTTTTAATTGTGGGGATCCTCTTAGGTTTTCTTATGATAAATATAAAAATCAATAACAGAGAATTCTTGGGCAACCCATTAAAGATAATAACTGCATGGGTAAAATAGAAATGGGATACCTATTGATTTATTTTCGATTCTTACAAGAGAATATCCATACAGGATAATTAAACGTGATTTATGTAATTATATTTGTTTCAATAATAATTTGAATATGTTTTAAGCCCATATAAAACTTTCATAATTACCAATTTACTATAATATTTAACTCCGTCTCTATAAATGTTGAGGTTAGGTTACGAGTTTTATTATTTTCTTGGAACGATGTATTTATTGAAAGTTAATATTAGTTTTTTTTTGTTATTATAATAATTGTACAACTAGGTAAGTACTTTAAAAATGTTCAAATATTTGGGCTTCGTATTTGTGGTTGTAAGAAAAATTGTATACTTTACTACTACTTGTGTGAAAATGATTTCTCTGCCACTTTCAGTACTCGTTAGGGAACATGCTATTTGGAATCTATTCAATCTTTACGATAACTGGAAAACGACTTAACCGATTGAACAGAAATTTGGTGTACAAATGTAAAATGCGTTACTAAATAAACAAAAATTGTAATATCTAGCCGATGTATGATATTTTCGTATTTATATCTTATTATATTACCGCGTCTAAATGCTAGAAAATTATTTATTAAGACAAACATGAAACGATCTCCAAACGTTTCATACAAATTTAGATCCGTTTGAAACACTTAAAATTAATGGACTGGGGCATTTCACATTATATAACTATTGTTTCTTATGATAAATTAAAGTTTGTGTCAGAATATAATTGATAATTGAGGACAGTGCCGTTTCCAGGGAAATGATTGTAAGAAAGAAAATCCAGAAACTTATATTCATTAAAGAGATGCCATCATAGTTTTTAACCAAAGCGTATAATATGGAAAATTATCTCTTATTCCATATACACCACGTTTATTATTATCGACGATTGAAACCAGAATTGGCGAAAGGGACATTTATTATTCCACCATTTAAAGGACTTTTTGTTACAGTAGTTGTTCTTTGTCCTGTCTATAGACTTGCGATCTCAAATGATTGCTTGTTGAAATGCGATCGGTATAAAGATTAAATAAATTGAGAAGAATTGTCGGGTCAAGTTTACGTCCGTTCGTTTCCGGATGAACCAATAAAGCAAAAAAAAATAAATCCGAACAATAAAATAAAAACTTCGAAAGTCGTGAAATAACCCTCATAGAAAATTTATTCGACAACATGTCTTTAAAAATATACTGCGAATTTTAAGTTTTGGAAAACAAACTAGTATTTTTTAAAAATTGTCCAAAAGATGATTTTCTTTATTATTAGAATCGCCTCTAATATCTGGTTGAATAAATTATAGGTTTTTAAAACTTTTTGGAAAAATTATGGGTATTATCCTGGTTTTTCTCGATTATTAACGACGATTACGTAACCAGTTTGAAAAGAGCGAATCTCCTAAAAAACTTATAGAATAATTCAGGCATGTTATTCCTATTACAACAAAAATCTAATCAAATCCTTTTAGGCCAGTCAATATACGGACATGTATGAAAAGTCGAAAAAATATAGGCGATTTCTTATATATTATATTAATTTGATTGAGGATGTGCCTCTAGAGTCGTCTCCCCTTTATTGTGTCGCGCCACATCGGCGCCAATCTCGTTTCGCTGCATAAATAAAATTTACTAATAAAGCATAAAATAAACACATTTAAATATAAATTTCCGTGTTATAGATCTTGTTTCAATTTATTAAAAAATCAATTTATTTTGATGATTAAACTTGCATTTCTTTAATTAATTTCTAAATGCGATAGAGAAAATACAGTTTTTGCTTGACGGGGCATATAAAGCTACTTAGCAATATTTGTTTATTCCTTATGATTTTTTTTTATGATCATCACAAGCACTATAGGAAAAATCCTTTAGGGCACTCTGGGAGTGGTGCGTGCGCGCAAAAAGCGATTCACATTGGTTTTGAATCGTTGGAGGTTATATTCGTTGGGAAAAACGACCTCGGGAGGTCGTTCCATAAGGCTGAAGTCCTCCAGATGAAAAAATTCTTAAATAATGAAGTTCGAGGAGTACTAAGCTTAACCACAGTAAGTAAGTAAGAGGGCAAGGTCAGCCAAGCACTTTCCATGAAAATATCTGTAAAACAGAGGCAAATCCCCAACCTGCCTTCGATGTTCTACGCTGTCGAGGTTCTTCGTCAGCTCGCGGTCTCCGATCAGACGAATGGCCCTCCTTTCGATGGAATCCAGTAGCCGAAGGGTATGCCTGGGTGCAGAACTCCAGACATGAGAGCAGTACTCCAGTTATGGTCAAATCTGGGCTTTGCATAGTGTCAAAAGTTGTTGAGGTGTGTACAACTTTTTGGTTCGGAAGAGTACACCAAGTTTCTGAGAAGCTATCTTGGCGATTGCCACAACGTGGTCATGCCAAGACAACTTTCCTCCCAAATTGACTCCCAGCAAATTAATAGATGAAGTCAGTGGGATTGCGTGTCCTGCCATGACTATATCCGGTTCTGTAATGTTAACCTTTTTAGAGAAAACTGCTGCATGGGTTTTTTTAGCGTTAAATTCGCTTATTCCTTATAATATAATAAGGCATCTTCAAATCATTAGGAAGAAGAGAAGCAAGTATTTCTGTATTCTTACATACATTTTGTTCAACTTTACGTTAATTTTTTATTGAATGAATAAACAGAAATACAATCCCGAAATAGTTTTTTATTTATTCGTTTTAAATGTCGATATGCTGGGTGACAGTCACATTTAAATATAAATATTATCAAATATGTTTGCCTAAATAAATTGGCTGTCCATAAAACATGAACAAATATTTTAAGCGCCATGGTTGCCGCAAAAGTGGCAATGAAATTAATTTAGAATTAATGTTGGGGTACGTTTTTGAAATAAATCAAACTGAAAAGTTTATTTTTAATTTCGAAAGTATCTATTAATTTAGTGTTTTACGCTTGAAACAAGGTTTTCACTTTCAGATGAACGTTTATATTTTCTTGTCAAATACCTTTAAGAAAATAAGATTCATAAAAACATAGAGTAAATTGCCATAACCCATTGATGGGCGTCAATCTGGGAGGAAATATGTCTTGTCGTAACCACGTAGTGGCAATCGCCAAGATAGCTGCTCAGAAACTTGTTGTACTCTTCCGAACCAGAAAGTTGTACACACCTCAACAACTTTTGACACTATACAAAGCCCAGGTTCGACCATCACTACAGTACTGCTCTCATGCCTGGAGCTCTGCACCCAAACATACTCTTCCGCTACTAGATTCCATCGAAAGAAGGGCCATTCATCTGATTGGAGACCACGAGCTGACGAAGAGCCTCGACAGCTTAGAACATCGAAGACAGGTTGGGGATTTGACTCTCTTTTACAGACATTTTCATGGAAAATGCTGGGCTGACCTTGCCCTCTTAATTCCGCCCAGAGCGGCGAATAGCAGAAATACACGGCGAACCACTGCCGCCCATCCATATGTGGTTAAGGCCGTGTTTCCACTGGCCACTTTTTGAAGTTGACGTCGACGACAAAAAGTGGATCGTGTGTAGCCGTCCCAACCACTGAAGTGACCCGACCCAGCAACATTTTGTAGCTATGCCAACGTCAATATGTGGTCGATATTGGCGCGGGAAATTCAGTGTAGCCAATACTTCGCAGCAGTTAACATGGATTCCGACGAAGAAGCTTCAACAAAGACGTAAGCGAAGAAGAAAATCTCCGAGGTTTTGGGTCCATCCCGTTTCTAGGACGGACTCGGCTTCAGTTGGGACAATTTCATACGTTATACCACAAACTTCGTAGTTATCCCGATAAGTTTTTCCGGTTTTTAAGAATGTCAACTCGTTCCTTATAGTCCCAAATTGCAGGTTCAGCCTGAATTTCGGCAATAAACGTGTCCGTGTCAAACAGTTCCATCTCGATAGTCGATACTGACGATTGGACGACAACAACAAAGTGGTCGCCTTGCACGTGGTCCATGGAAAAAGAACCGCGCTGAAGCCAGCTAGTGGTCAGTGGACGGGCTCGACCACTCACGGCGGCAGAAGTTTAATTGTGGTCGACAAAACGTCCGTGTAAAAAGCATAAAACTTTTTACATTGCCTTAAATGGAACTACAAGCTGGCGACAGTAGACCAGAAGCGAACCGCTTTTTGTCGTCGATGTCAACTTCAAAAAGTGGCCAGTGGAAACACGGCCTAAGCTTAGTATTCCTCCAAGTTCATTATTTAAGAATTCTTTCATCTGGAGGACTTCATCCTTATGGAACGACTTTCCCGAGGTCGTTTTGCCTAACGAATATAACCTCCAACGATCCAAAACCAACGTGAATCGCTTTTTGCGCACACGCACCACTCCCAGACTGCCCTAAAGGGTTTGTTCGGGCTTGTCCTATAGTGCTTGTGTTTGATCATAAAAAACCCTAATCTCGACTTTTTACAAATGGAAACGCGATATTTCTTTTAATTTTTTATAAATTTTCAATGGTCCTAACTCATTTGCTTACTGCTACTTACTTACTACTTAAAACTATTTAATATTTTTATGCCAAAACTGGTGTTCTTTGTCGCAGTCTTTTCGTCGAATGCAATGGAACACAGACAGAAAGCGGAAATTTGCCACCGTAAAGTAATTTAAACGACCAAATCCAACCACAATACGAAATTTTAAAAGGTTAGAATTTGTCTATTCTATTCTGTTAAATTTAAAAACTATCCCCGAAATTAATACCACTCTCCGGGAACATAACTTCTGGAATACATATCGAAATATAACTGGAAAATCGATACATTTTCGCGTTAAACTACGCGGGCAATAGTTTTTATGCATTGAAACGCGGTTTTTCGAAACGCATTAATAAAATAATTTAATCAGTATATTCTTGATTACAAGTACTTCCAATCAGATTATTTGGTTGTGTGTGTGTATTTACGTAGGTTAATTAACAGTTTCTCTCTAATACTACCGCATATTTTTGAGTTTGTTCGGGTTTTTATTTCGCGAAACTTTACCAATCTGCACTTTCTTCTTTATCCGTATTGCTCCAAACTCCCATTACGGAATATAAATCTAGTTTTATGCAGCTATGCTATTTTAAACAAGTTTCTTCGTTTGGATAGCATCTTAGATATATTTGTACAATTATGCTAGTGCTGTAACTAAGAAGAAAAATGTTTATTACATAAACTCGCCGGCACAAAATTCTGATCAAGTTTGATATTTTATAACTTTTTTATTTTTTATGCGATTTTCATGATTTTATTATCAGTTTTTAGATACATTTATTGTGTTTTCCTTAATTATTTTATAAAGTAACATTTTTTGATTATGCTATATTATACAGGAGTAAATCAAACTGTTGTTTTTTGTAGTAATTTCAAAACACCCTGTAGGAAAAATGGAGGTATACAATTTTATTTACATACTGTTTCTCGTAATCTTTGATGTATTCTAAACATTTCGTTTTTTGATTCTTTCCATTATCTCATTTCTGCTGCAAGCTGCAAAATTTAAAATGGAACGCTGATTTGAAGCCTATTTTTATATTAAGAAAAACAAACACTAGATATATCATAAAGTTAATTAACAAAAACAATTCTAATATCGTGGATTTCCTCCTCTCGCAGCAATGACAGCTTGCTGGCATCGAATGAATAAGGTTACTTATCCATTTTTTATGGATAGCCTGATATTCTTCGGTCAGCACCAGTCTTGCAAGATTTGGGATGGTACAGGACGACGACGAACGGCCCTTTTAAGTTGATCCCAAAGATGTTCGATTGGGTTGAGATACGGGCTACATGCGGGCCAATCCAATCTTGGAAGTCCAACTTCATCCAGATATTCGCTCACTAAATGTGCAACGTGAGGTCTAGCATTATCATGCATTAATGTAAATTGGTTCCCAATGAAAGGAGCAAATGGAACGACAAGTTCTTGGAGGATTTTCTCAATGTAACGGTGGGCGGTTAGAGCTCCATGTTCAACAAATACAAGATTTCATCAGTGAATATTGTCACTGTCAAATATTTTGTCACAATAATCGCGTACTTAGCCAACGTCGATTATTTTTAACCGGAAGCTTGGACATACACTTTCTAAAAATAACATTCATTCATTTAAAATTTTGCAGCTCGCAGCAGAAATGAGATAATGGAATGAATCAAAGAAAGAAATGTTTAGAATACATCAAAGATTACAAGAAACAGTATGTAAATAAAATTATCCACCTCAATTTTCCTACAGGGTGTTTTGAAATTAAGACAAAAAACAACAGTTTGAGTTACTCCTCTATAATATAGCCTAATCGAGAAATGTTACTTTATAAAATAATTAAGGAAAAACACAATGAATGGATCTACAAACTGATAACAAAATCCTGAAAATCGCATAAAAAATAAAAAAGTTATTAAATATCAAACTTGACCAAAATTTCAGTATGGCGGAATTTTTGGAATCTAGTTCCTGCTTTACAGAGGAAGATAATATTTTTTAAAATTTCCTGAAAATTCTAAATACATGTTACGTCCTGTATAATTTTTATATTGATATCGGCGATTGTCTGAGCAACCATGTGGGATGTCGCCACCCGATATTATCATATTAATTTAGAAAGAATTTTTTTAATATAAAACAGAGGCCTTTTTGGTTTCATTTTTATTTATAAAATTTATATTATGTAAATGTTTTCGCTTTTTCTGAATCCACTTCAATCGACTATAAATACATCGGCGACCAATGAACATAATATGTATTAACTAGGTCAGATATAGATTGTAAACTATGTTATATCGCTCTTGCGGATGATATAAATTTCATTCAATGGTATATACATACATTAAAGCAGAACTATGCTTTTATCAATACAGTGCATAGAAATTCGGCAACGGCCAATTTTCTCGCAAGCTCCTGTATCTAAGTGCTTCAAACTTTAGACGTAGGGGTAAAAATGGTTTCGCATTCGTTAGTAATATCTGCGACGTTGTCATATGACATTATCATACCTACCGCTTGTCATATTGTTGTAAAACTGGCTTTTCCAATTCCAAATCCAAAATTAATGAGGATTATTTTTTAAATAATTTAACAAATAAATAGGATCGAAGGTTAACACATAATCTTTCAGCTTCTTATGAGTTGCAATGTCAGCAGAAATCATGAGAACGGCAACGGCTTTTCGGGCCAGATGCGGAGAAGTTAGTCGGTTTTTGGGTTCTCGGGCACGCGGCTGCCGCCGGCTTGAGCTTCTCAGAGACGTACTCAAACGCGGTTTAGTTCTTTTTATTAATTTTTACGTAAGAAGGGGGGTCCGTATTTGGGCTACAGGTTTTAGAGTGTTCATCACCAAAAAATTCCGAGAATAGTCAACCGCGGATCTTTCCCTCAGTGAATTTTATTTTTAAACACTCGTTTTTCCTACGAGTATAAACAACATTGGAATATCTTGAAATACTCGTGGTTCCCGCTAGAGTATAAACATGCTGCGATATCTTCGAACACTCGTTTTGGGGCGAGTATAAATAAGTCCAAAGAAATTCGTTAATGCAACGTGGGAGAGACACTCTGTATTTTTTAACACACACCATCGTTTTGACGTTTATCATCTTCGTTGGAAAAAGCAGACTGGTGCGTACCCCCAGTAACGGTCCACCCGCGATTTCCAAATTCACCCCATTGTGACGTAAAAAACATTCCGAGTCCGGAATAAGAAGTAAGTGCTAAAATATCTTAAGTTAGTATTAGCAGTCACTACCTCGAGTTATAATTTTTCTTTTGGAAATTATTAGGGTAGTTAAGATCCTTTTAGTTGGGAATATAATGCTAGCTTAGGTTTATTTTATATTGTAAATAACAAAATAAAACTTAATGTAAAAATGAGAGATCGTGATAGGAGGAATGGGGTTTGAAAGAACAGAATGTTAGCATAGGTTAATTCTTCATTGTAAATAATTAACTTACGAGTACTTCGGTTCGCGTTACTCGACTAACGTAAGGCTAACCCTTAAATTCACCCTCATTGACAAAAGACATTCAAATTAAATAAATAAAAGCCCTCCGTGTTCCAATATAATAATGTACATTGTTATTATATTCATTGGACATGCCTGAGCCAATACAATAATAAGTATAGCTTGAACAAAAGTTAGGCCTCGTCCTACGTTCAAACAACTATACTTCAAATTAAAATCATTCATTCTTACTTAGAGAAAATTCTTGCCCTCATTTCTTTATGCGCTCTGGTGGACTGCTGATAGCTTCCAGTTAGCGGGGAAAGGATGGTGGGCCCACACGAGACCGACTGACACGTGCGTGTCAAGTCGGCAATGGCATTAATTATCCCTGACAAACCACAAATCGTGCGAAAAAATCGTAAACGAATAAATAGCGTTCGAAAAGTATTTAAATAATAGCGTCTCTAAATTATGATGAATATTTCATTGAATATCAAGACTGGCGACATTGCTGATAGTGTCGACCAGCACTCACACATATATTCAAAATTTAATGATTAAGAAAGTTAGATTGGCTCTAAATAAATAATTCCTGGGTGGGGAATTCACCTCTGGATAGAATTCAAAAATAGGGACAAAATTAAATTTCCAAAAAATAGCCGTCTACTTAATAATCTGATTAAATGAAATTCAAATAAAACTTAAGGTGAAACTTGGTTATACGGGGATTATCAAAAAAGTCTTACGTGAAACGCGCAGAAAAGGAGAACGTTTAGAGTTACCTCTCATTTATTAAGCGCAAAACGGACGGACGTTTCGGGCTACGTACTCCACTCATATCATGGTATAATGTACGTACGTTCCGCTTGAAAAAATTCCTTAGTGTCTTTTTCTACAATTTGGGCGAATATATTGGCACAGTGTTTTAATTTTCTTATGAAAAACCATATGTTTTTTATGTTTTTCTGATTTCTTGAGCAATTATAAATATGTATTGATGAAAAAATACTGTTTTGAACTGCTGCTGCAGCAGAGTCCGAGGAAAGCTAATTAAATTTTGTAGAGGAAGACTTCTACCTTTATATACCTTACTAGAAATCACCAGTAATTAAATAATATATTCTGACATCGTGATTTTCCCAACTATAATTATTTTCAATATTTTAAAGAAAAAATAATTGCGTGTTTTATTTTTCCAGATTTGCGTTGTGAAAAAAAATCATCAAATGCATATTCTTGCATGTTTTAAGCATATGATTGCTAGGTCATATTTCTGTAAATTTTTAATTGAATATCGCCGTATTAAATTATGTATTTTAAAGCTGCCATACGAGTAACAAGTTAAACTTATAAAAAAAGAAACGGCAATAATAATTGTACTGGTCAAATTATTTCCCATTAACAATGTTGCATGCTGCATACAAGCAAAATTATACAAAGCAGCGTGGAAGGTGGAAAATTTCTGAGCGAATAATAACAATGTCTTTATAGAAATATTGCTTTGTTGCTGCTTGTTTACCTTAATTTAACCGCAAGATTTTAATTACTCAGTTCCCTGCTAAATTTACTATGCTATTAACAAATAAAATTACAATTATACCGCCCACGCTTCGTTAACCTATTCATAAAGTTTACAACTTTTATTTATAAATTCTATCATTTTTAAGCTGACCACTGTAAAGGCAATAATGCTATTTTAGTGTTACAGTTATCATAGATCATAAAACAAACTATAAATCATGTGCACGACTGCATGAATTTGCATTTTATTTACACTAAAACAGCAACGAATAAACTATTATAGAAGATTTTACTTTCTGTAAAAAAGGATAACACGCCGGTGTCTTTTATAGAGGTTGTATAGTACCACTATTTCAAAGATAAAGTAGGATACCACGGTTACCGATTTAATTTACTTAAGAATTTTAAAAATAATTAGCTATTATGTTATTGTTAACCGGAAAAGCACAGACAATTTTTATAACCATTAAAGTAATCCTATTTTATTATGCGATGTTGTTTTCATGTACTCAGAGGTTGGTTCAACTTGTCACATAATTTAATATTTAATCATATGTTACAAGTGGGAGACAGAATAATTGCGCAACCAAAAATTTAAAAGTTCACTACTCACCGTAAGGGTGGATATTATTCTGTGAATTTATTTCGTAAGGTTTTCCGTGTTATTGTGTAAAGTTTGAAGATCTTTCCTCTTTGCACCCTTTTCTTTTTAATAAGCCAACAAATAGACAATTCCTGAATTATTCTCGACATATATGCCAACACTAAAGTTGATGCATGCTAAAATCAAATCATGGCTTGGTGACATTAACACAGAACAAATTTACATATCTCGACGAAATTTCGGCAATTGAACTAATCTTCTTTAATTTTGTCTTACAACTTCCCTAAGGCAATCTTATAACGAAATTGATGACCCGAAAATCAAATGACGGCTATTCGCCCTTAAAAAAATGGTAATGTAAAGTTACCACGATCTCGATCTACAATATAGAATACAGGGTGTTATTCTACGTTAGTCAATATTTATCGCCCTTCTTCTTCTTATAGTGCATCTCCTGTCGGAGGTTTCCTATCATCATAGCAATCCGGACCTTGTTGACTGCAGCTCTGAACAGTTGAACATTGCTACAATTAAACCAATTAAACCAATTCCTAATGTACGGAGCACCGCACATCGCCCTCGACCATAGCCTGGTACCATAGCACCGCACAGTAGTGTCCACAACGGCGCACCGAGCCTAGCTTATTGCCTTGCCTGTCGATCAGTTTGTCTCTCGACATCGAGATATAAACATGGACTGTGCGTTGTCATCTTCTTCCGATGAAGAAGATATTATTTTAGACGCTAATATAACAAAGTGGTATATGTTCAGAATTTGCCGTGAAATTGGAAAATCAGTTAATATACAGGATGTCACATTAAAAAGTATGTTTAAACAGGGTCGTAATTAATTAATTAGAAAAAAATAAGGTATGCTGTAATAATTTTTAACATTTTTATTGTTATTGTGTTGTCCTACATAAAATCCAAGTAAAGATATAATGAAAAATATCTATATACAAGATCCGCAAACGAAGCGGGGACGGAAGATTGAGATATTGGATTAAAAGCGGCATGTTTTAAAAATATTTTACATTATACAGGGTGGCCCCAAAAAGTGTGACAGAATAAAGTTAAATTTTTTTAAATGGGACACCCAGTATTTTATTGAATATTTAGGTTCGTATTAGTGTCGTTTATAAGTGCCTCAAATTTTATTTAATTTGGTTTTGTAGTTTCGGAGAAATAAATTAAAAACTAAAAAAAAAAGTTTTGCAGTCCTGAATCAAAAAATCAAAAAAACAATCCAGAACTATTTTTTTAACCTCGGCATTGGGTGAAATTTATGACAAGAGGTCTAGAGATACTATGAATTTAATAGCGTTTATCTATTTTATACAGGGTGTTCATATCAAGCTTTCAAAAACGCCACATTTTAAAATAAATGTTCTCAAGTTTTTCAAATGGAATACTAAAGTATATTGTATGTATGTTCAAAATAGCTTCCTTTTACTCTTAGAGTTTACCGTATTTTAGTTATCTACATTTTAAGAAAAAGTAGCAAAAATGTAGGCTTTTAAAATTTATATCGAAATAACTAAAATACGGTAAACTCTAAGAGTAAAAGGAAGCTATTTTGAATATTTACTTTAGTTTACAATTATTAGTCTAGTCGCCTATAACAAAATTTCCCAATAAAAACTCTATTTAAACAACATAGTTTATGATATTTACAATTATTTCGAAAACGGCTGGATATAACTTATATGCTTGTATTACAAAAAAAAATTGTCTATGAATTCTACGTCAAATAGCCAAATAATATGCAGGGTGTTCTATTTGAAAAACTTGAGAAAAATCATTTTAAAATGTGGCGTTTTTGAAAGCTTATTATGAACACCCTGTATAAAATAGATAAACGCAATTGGATTCATAGTATCTCTAGACCTCTTGTCATGAATTTCGCACAATGCCGAGGTTAAAAAAATAGTTCTGGATTTTTTTTTGGATTTTTTTTATTCAGGGCTGCAAAACTTTTTTTTTTTAGTTTTTAATTTATTTCTCCGAAACTACAAAACCAAATAAAATAAAATTTCAGGCACTTATAAACGATACTAATACGAATCTAAATATGCAATACAATACTGGGCATCCCATTTAAAAAAATATAACTTTATTCTGTCACCCTTTTTTGGGCCACCCTGTATAATGTAAAATATTTTTAAAACATGCCGCTTTTAATCCAATATCTCAAGCTGTTTTAGTATTGTTGATAAGTTCTTCGATAACGATTTAATCTTCCGTCCCCGCTTCGTTTGCGGACCCGGTATGTATTCTCGTATACGCACAGTCCATGTTTATATCTCGATGTCGAGGGACTATCGTGCGAAGCTCAAGAGAGGGCTGTGCCGTGCTATGGTACAAGGCGATGAGCGAGGGTCGGAGCGCCGTTGTGGACACGGACTTATAGGTTCCTTAGCCAGGACACACGGCGTCTGCCAATGTTCCGCCTTCCACTAATCTTTCCCTGGACTATCAGTTTATCGCCCACCCCTCGGTAAAAAGTAGAACTCGACATACAAATTGCTAAGCATATCGAATAACATTGTTAAATCGGCAGAGTAAATATGGTCACTCGACTAACTAATAAACGGTGCCTAAAAACGAGTTGTAATTTTTTAAATTCGTTCCCCACATTTACATTGTAAGATTTCTGTTTGGGAAAGCAATCTCCGCACAATGTAATAAATTTTTAAATACATTCTTTAATAGGTAATTCGACGAGGAGACAGTTTGCTCGTTGAATTTTTCGGTTAGGGGTTTTATTACACGTCGCGGGTGGTCTTTATATCTTAATTTGCATTAATTTCTCGATTTTTTTCATTGCTTTTTCTACCCCTACACTTTGAAAGAGTGTTGTCGGCTCTTATTTAAAGCGATATCATTTATATTTTTTCCCTGTAAGTAATAGGTTCGTTCAAATTCTCTTCTGCGCATGTTCGATTGTGGACGAGTTTATAACTGGACATGCCAAACCTTAAACTGTAAAATCTGAGAATTGACTTCCTAACTTAACCTACTAGTATTTTTCCTAATTTCTGCTTTGTTTAGACCTAGCCAAAATATGTTAAAACTAAAGCAAACAAAACGAATCGGTAAGAACAAGAAGTAGAACAACGGGCCTATCGAGCAAATGCGCAGAACTCACAATTCCGTACCGGTATGCGGATTATTCTGACAGTTGCAAATTAGTTGGCAATCCATACATTTTGCTCTATGAATACCGACTTTTGAGGTCACAGATTTTGCTCCTGTGAACACTTTAAATCAATTGCGCATGCCTCGGACACTCTGTAACTACTTCTGACTACTCTGCGAAAGGACCTAAATAATAAGTATGATCTATACGTTGAAGCGTTAATACACATTCCTTAATTTTTGTCAAATACCAATTTATGGAAAAATTATTATTTCCCAGACCACCCGATGGTACATTGGGGGCGTATTTTTGTCTACGCAGTAGCACTTTAAAATACTATTTCAGATTGAATCATACTACCAAGAAAGGGAAGCCCTCTCCATTGATATGATGTCACCACCTGCAGACCGATATCGAACTCTTTTGTTCTCGTCAGTACAGGGTAGGTGTACATACCTATTTAATTTATTCAAATGACGTCTGTTCAGATTGTGTAGGACTGCTAAGAGATGGCGCTTCGCAGTGTGTTTTCTCGACTACCCTTGATAATACAGCGTGAAGTATAGAGTCTTCTCTGATGATAGGTATGTACACCTACCCTGTACTGACGAGAACAGAAGAGTGTCGAAACCGGTCTGCAGGTAGTGACATCCTATTAATGGAGAGGGCTTCCTTTTCTTGCTAGTACCATTCAATCTGAAATAATATTTTAAAGTGCTACTGTGTAGACAAAAATACGCCCTTATTCTATAAGGTATCATCGGGTGGTCTGGGAAATAATAATTTTTTCAAATATTGGTATTTGATATTAATACCACCTGAAAAGCATAGACGTTTTATTTTTGATTTTATCCTTAATTTTTGTTTTAACTTGTACAAGAAACGATGAATTTTGCATTGCATTGAATTTACAATATGATAAATATACCAGCACAATTAAAGGTGAACATAAACGGAAAATATCACTGCCGAAACTGTTCAAAAATAACGTCAATAAAACCCCCTTTCAGAGAAAATCTGGAGATAAACGTTTATGTTAGTGTTTTTGGTGTACTTATATTATTATATAATGCTTTTTCTTTACACCCTGTATGATGAAGGAACGACAACCATATTTTTTGGATACTCTAAACCTTAAGCTGAAAAAAAGGTACTCTTGGTCAATGTCGATAAAATGAACTGTTTTCGAGAAAAAAATATTTTATGCATGTCGGCATATTCAGTATACGTAAATTCCAAAGTTAGTAACTAATAAGACAAAGGAGAAAAACCGCAAATTTCAAGACACTACCATAAACTGACACTGGTATAAATATTCTTATTTAAATCGGTACATGTGAAAAATACCAGAGCAACAATGAGGGAATTTTATGAACATAAAACAACAACCAATGCAAAAACCCATATTGAACAAAAATATTTTTTTTTCGAAAACAGTTCATTTTATCGACATTGATCAAGAGTACCTTTTTTCAGCTTAAGGTTTAGACTTTTAGAGTATCCAAAAAAAATATTATGGTCGTTCCTTCATCATAAAGGGTGTGAAAAAAGCATTTTGGTGTTTCGTCTAGTCCGTCCCTGTCAAACTAAATAAGCCAAATGTGTTTAAAAGGGCGAATTTTAAGGAGACTCAGAAAAATCCTTTAGGGCACTCTGGGAGTGGTGCGTGTGCGCAAAAAGCGATTCACGTTGGTTTTGAATCGTTGGAGGTTATATTCGTTAGGAAAAACGACCTCGGGAAGGTCGTTCCACAAAGATGTAGTCCTCCAGATGAAAGAATTATTAAATAATGAAGTCCGAGGAGTACTAAGCTTAACCACATATGGATGGGCGGCAGTGGTTCGTCGTGTACTTCTGCTAATCGTCGCTCTGGGCGGAATTAAGAGGGCAAGGTCAGCCGAGCACCTTCCATGAAAATATCTGTAAAAGAGAGTCAAATCCCCAACCTGTCTTCGATGTTCTAGGCTGTCAAGGTTCTTCGTCAGCTCGTGGTCTCCGATCAGACGAATAGCCCTCCTTTCGATGGAATCCAGCAGCCGAAGAGTATGTTTGGGTGCAGAGCTCCAGACATGAGAGCAGTATTCTAGTGATGGTCGAATCTGGGCTTTGTATAGTGTCAAAAGTTGTTGAGGTCGAATAAAAAGACATACACCGAAGTTGTGTCGGAATCGGGAATGAATATCGTATCCAGGGTATAAATAGCTGACGGTGTTTGTTGACGATCTGACCTTTGTCTCGGTCAGTGCGAGTACGTGAGGCTTGGAAGATTGTAAGTGCTGGTGGACTGAATTGATGTTCGTGTTAAGCCCCCTAATATTGCAGAAATCAATTTTGAAGTTGCTAGTTCTGGGTTGGTTAGCAACTGCAGGTGCCACACCATTTTATCGTTGAGTGTTGTTAGATCCCAGTAAATTGTCGGAAATGGTTGTTGTTTGATGAACTTCGCTTGATGGGGCCCCAAGTCCAGCCCCCGCCCGGAGATCTGAATGCGGGGCGAGTTTACCTCCCGGGGTATTTTGGGCCTGGAACTTCCATCATGCTATTTTTGGGGGAGTCCCACCCTGGTAACCGGATACATCGGCACAGCGACGAAACGTCAACTCAATGAGCAAAGTTAACTCAAGGAGCAAATTTCACGCCACCTAAACCGATGCAATGGTATCTCACCGGGCGATGCCGGGTGGGACAACATCTTCCATTTGTTAAATTACACCTAGTACTTAAAAAATTATTTAAAAATCAACGATTTCCAGGGACGTCCGTTATGGGCCCGTATCTCCGTATGGGGGGGGGGGGGGGCATAGGAAGAAAAATGTATATGAACTTCTCCTGTTATTTTTAAGTGTTCTGAAACCGGGAGATTGCCCACATTTTCTGGGACACCCTGTATAAATATTATACGGAATACTAAAAATACTTCCATTTTCGTTATAATTTATTTATTATTCATATTTTTTACAGTAAGCAAACTCCGTTAATCATATAAATTCGTATTTTTTTCGGTCTCAAGGATTGAACATTCCTTCTACTCGTTTCTTTCGTTAAATCAGCGTCAACTTTAATTATATTCTCAACGCTCGTCGGCTACCCCTAAGGGCTTTAGAATGTCTTTCTACTAATTAGAATAGAAAACAGGGGTTAAAATATTATTTGAAATTCATCGAATCTTGAGCTCACGACCGCCATACTTTTATAGGTTTGAAAATAAAGGGATCCTTCCAGACTTCTTATATTTCAATTATAAAATAATTCTTTATTTTTTCTTAAATTTTATGAAATTATTTCAGACCAAACAATCAGTTTTATGTAATGTACCACAATTAATACGTATGTTTCCTTCATAAAATCTAAAATATCACTTACATGAAATACGTTAAAATCTGAATCATTGATTGAAATAAAATCCCTTGATTAAACTAAATCAGGTTATTTACCATAATTTTTATGCGATATGTATAATTAAATTTTGGATTGTGACATTTCGCAATCATTATACTGCCCTGTTAAGCATTAGGGAAAGCAATTTCGTAATTTACGAAGGAAATATTTCTGTTGCCGTCACCAAAAGCGTTTTCGATTAAATATCGTCCTTCTTTCAACATCTTGACGTTTTATTATGATACCAAATAACCCTAATTAATTTTAATACGACCTTTTTATCCCCAGATTGTAACAAGCAACCATTCATATAATTAGCTACGGTTAAAGGTTGGATACAAACTGACCTTAAGGAAAGTTGTATAATAGTTCAGGGGCGACCCGCGTTTGTCCGGGGTTAAGATTTAAATGCACAGGGTGACTGAAATTCAACACATCGAAAATGCATTTTCTTGAATTTTGTTAAATTTTTCATTCAAAACTTGATTGTGTTATTTAATGATTAAAAAAAATGATGTAATACACTGAAAAAGAATATAGTAGAGGACATTGTCCGAATATGGGCTAGGCACTTAATATGGGCCCCCTCTCTATCTAAAAACCAAGTAACGCTATCTGCCAGGTGAAGCGTAAACTTAAACTTTCACATTGTCGATACCTATTTTTACCGAGTATCGGCGTGATTTCACATGTTATTAATCGGTTGTGATTGATATGTTTCGCTGTTTCCCATAACTTTTTGATGTAAATTTAACTAGCGTAATTTTCATATTTCTTCATATTATTTTGTGTTTGCTTATGCTGTATGCGATAGAGGGAAAGTTTAACATTGCATTTCAGTATTCAATCTTATTCTGAAGTTGTACTGCGTGCAATAGGGACCCCTTGAGTGTATTGAATATGGGCTGGGGCCCATATTCGGACCAAACTATTATTTCAACTTTTTTGCTGATTTGGATGCTGATTTTATTGCCATCGTTACTGCTGTTGGTACAGGATCCACACAAACCATGTTGCTTAAAACATCTAGGTTGCCAACCAGACTATTTCAAAAATCTGGATCCCCAACCATGTTGTTCCAAAGATCCAGGTTACCTAGATTCTAACCCAAGATTAGGAGAAGAGTCGGAGGCTCCAGAAACGCTGGAATCAAGGCATGTGGAATCAGATGACTGTTCGAGAACCTTTTTCACTCCAGTTGACATTTCACCTGTACCAGCGAATGACTACAAGCGGACGAAAGTTTTTCAAATCCCAAATTATAACTTCATCTCCTTACAAAGCAGAAGGTCGAAATATCAATCGACAGAAAGAGGAGACTAGTTTCAGTAGAATCGAGTGAAATTCAGAAGAACGCCAAAAATACAACTAGAGTTAAAGACCAATCAAGTTTGGAAGAGGATGAAGAACAGGAATTTGTGCCTGCATACGTTGACCTTGACATGGACCAAATTGGACAATTTGCCCCTGAAAATAATGACGCAAAATGCGTATTTTGTGGTCAACACTTTTCTCACGACACTAGAGGAGAACTCTGGGTCCAATCTCTTGTGTGTGTCTTTCATGTGCACATGAACAGTGCTCTGGGGCGGAGAAGGATGCCTACGTGGGCGATTTTTGCCGATAGTTTTGCCTTCTGTGTACTTTTTTTGCTAAGTTTTTTATTTTGTGTAGTATTTATTCATTTGTCGCCATAATATAAAACGTTTTTATGACAGTTTTTGAGGGGGCCCATATTACAAACCCTCTGGGATAATGTCACAAATGTGCACCATTTTATTATTTTTTTTTATAAATAGGTACATTAATTATACGTTTATGAGAAAAATGACTATTTGGGTTTAATTGCTAGGTTTTTACAACGGACATGAACTTTTTTACTTATCACCAGAAGAAATAATTAAAAAAAAAAATTTTAAAAAAATAAAATGGGGGCCCATATTAGGACCAGTTCCTCTAAAATTATTATAGTACAGATTTTATTGTAAAATTTCCTATAGTATTAATGACATTTTTATTAGTAATCGGTACGAAAATAATATGGTAAACATAATTATAAATGATTTACTAAATATTTTGATAATTTTGTCAAAAATTTTTTGTTATAATTGCTATAATCATACTGCAAACAACATACACTACATTTTACCTGTACTAGCGAACCGCCAATGTGAAACCTCATAAAACTCTCAGAAATAGCTTTTTTATTTCTCTGGTTTCCCAAACACTAACAAAAAAATACATTTGCGACCAGAAATTAAGGGGTCTAAAATAGGAAATAAGATAAAAATAAAGGAAAAGAACTCGGGGTATTTCCGCACTGGGAACCCTTAGAAATAACTAGATAAAGGTTTGATTAACGTAAAATTGTTTTAGCTCCAGATGAAAGAACAGTGTACGCAATAGTGCAAGAGAAAAAATTGATGGTAATAGACATTTTGATACAAACTGATTTTATTGTAATTCTCGAGAGATCTTGTGGCCTCAATTTTTTTATCATTTTGATATTAATAAACTTAATTTTCAGAAGATATTAATAAACTTAGAAGATATTCAGAAGATATTAATAAACTTAATTTTCAGAAGGGTCCATATTGTCTCTCACTCTCTTCTTACTCTACATTAACGATCTTCTAGTGAAAACTAAAAATCCGATATTTAGCTTTGCTGACGATAACACTTATCCAATCTTTCTCTTTGAATGCACAAACATCAGCTGCCGACGCACATCTTCGCAGACAGCATGAAGTATCGCGCCTCAACAAAGACCTGGAAGAAATTTTGGCTTGGGGTGTCAGTAACCAAGTCGAATTTACAGTTTAAAATAAAACAGGCGGCAGTTTTCTCTAAAAAGGTTGACATTACAGAACCGGATATAGTCATGGCCGGACACGCAATCCCACTGGCTTCATCTATTAAATTGCTGGGCATCAATCTGGGAGGAAATATGTCTTGGCATAACCACGTTGTGGCAATCGCCAAGATTGCTTCTGAGAAACTTGGTGTACTCTTCCGATCCAAAAAGTTGTACACACCTCAACAGCTTTTAACACTATACAAAGCCCAAATTCGACCATGTCTGGAGCTCTGCACCCAAACATTTCTACTTTTCGGCTACTGGACTCCCTCGAAAGGAAGGCCATTCGTCTGATTGGACCACGAGCTGACTAAGAACCTCGACAGCCCAGAACATCGAAGACAGGTTGGGGATTTGACTCTCTTTTACAGATATTTTCATGGAAAGTGCTTGGCTGACCTTTCCCTCTTAATTCCGCCCAGAGCGGCGAATAGCAGAAATATACGAGGAACCACTGTCACCCATCCATATGTGGTTAAGCTTAGTACTCCTCAAACTTCATTATTTAAGAATTATTTCATCTGGAGGACTTCATTCTTATGGAACGACCTTCCCAAGGTCGTTCATCCCAACGAATATAACCTCCAACGATTCAAAACCAACGTGAATCGATTTTTGCGCACACGCACCACTTCCAGAAGGCCCTAAAGGATTTTTCCTATAGTGCTTGTGTTTGATCATAAAAAACAAAAGATAGTTTTTTTTTGTAGAAAGGATACTTTATGTTAATTAGGACAATATTTGTGAAGATCTAAGCTGCAGGATCTACGGACAAGAAGGGAAAACACATCCGTAACTGTGTCACAGAGAAAAAAATCTTTGTCTTGTATTTATTCATGATTATGCAAAATATGTAATCAAATTTCCTTATTTTCAGCTTAAATATTACAAAAGAGAAAGATTCAGCTGTGTCCATTTTGACGATAACGCCATTAGAGAAGAGCCATTCAGGAAATTATACATGTTCAGTGGGAAATCTGGCTGAATCGAGGGTTGCTGTCCATGTCCTTAATGGTAAGTTTTCTATTCCCGCTGTTTTAAACCCCTATCGTTTGTGATAAAGTTAGTTTGTAGCCGCATAATAGCGTCAAAATGCTAGACTTGATTTTATCATAACGTTACTTTTCCTGTTTGAGAATAAAGTTAAATAGCTTTTATGTCATTGATTTGATGTTTCATACGCTTGTGAAAGCCGGA
Organism: Barypeithes pellucidus; assembly: GCA_963991005.1. NCBI lineage: Eukaryota > Metazoa > Arthropoda > Insecta > Coleoptera > Curculionidae > Barypeithes > Barypeithes pellucidus. The sequence continues at coordinate 18,675,003 of OZ022566.1, forward strand.
GATAAAGGATGATTATAGTTACTTGGACATCCTTATTGTATAAACACTGAATTTAATAATTTAAACGAAAGTTTGTAAACCATATTTTTCCTCACATTTACCTGTTATAAACATATAAAGGAGGAAGTATGATAGTAAAATAGGTACAGTACGTTTCACGAAATTTGGATACGACTTAATGATTTCCTGGGTCGGTCCCATTGTGTCGACAAGAGCTTGACAATAAACAAGTGAAGTATGAAGGGACGGACTAAGGAAAACAAGTAATGATATGACTATATTAATGTAATCAAATGAAATAACATTTTTTTTAAATATTACTAATCATATTTATTTACATTTATAATGCCATTCTATAGATAGTTCTGTTTCGTTATCGCTATCCTCATCAAAATGAATTATAATTGGATTAATTATACGATCCAGACTAATATACGAATTTTCTACAGTTATTACGTTACGAACTGAATTTTTCCAACTACCTGGGGGAATATCATTAAAGCATTTTCGTATTAATTCTACAACACTAGAACTTAAAGTCGGAGAAATATTTTCAGACCTAACCAGTGATTTTAACTGGTGCCACATATGCTCTATGGGGTTAAAAATGCAATAATAGGGTGGGAGCCGTAGCACTGTATGTCCAATTTCTTCTGCCAATGTGTCACAAACATATACTTTTTTTTATACAAAATGTCTTTAAAACTTCTAAAAGATCACTTTTTTATAACTTTCTTCAAAATATATATCATTCGCCGCCATGTAGTTCTGAATCTCCAATTTTGTATTATTTGAGCTTGGAGCTTTATGTAATTAGCGACCGTGATAGCTCGCACTGTCCATTACTATCATGCTATTCTGAGGAATGTTTGGTAAAAGACAATTCTTGAACCATTCCTCAAAAACTAACAAATTTTACCACAAAAAAATATTTAAATATAAATTAAGCAACCTAACCTACCTCATGTGCCTAAATTTAATTATAATTATTACAATCCGGTCCTTTCCACATAATAATAACAAACGGTCATAAATAATGAGATGGCTCCAGGTACTTTTACTTCAGTCATTAAGTTATATCCATTTTTCGTGAAACAATCTTTAATTCATAATTTTAAAATACATAGGATTATAATTTTTTAAGTTTAAAATAATTTTTACTCTTATGTTATGTCTCGGAAAGATATAAAAATAGTTTTTGGGTGCAACTAACCAAATCTAAACCTATTTCGAAATGATAACCATATTTACGGTGGAAAACTATATGTGCCAATTTACACTAATGGTTTTACGGTTAACCAATTTTGCAGTAGCGTTCAATTAAATTAACTGCATTTTGGGATGCAAAGTGCCACAAATTCGGAGTCATAATACAAATCTGAATAATTATTCTATGCGGTGCTAACAGGACTTTCCAAAAGTCTTGCATGAATTCATCATTTCCGGCAATTATCTCTGAAATAACACAACGTTGACTTTGATTTATAAACTTTCTCCCAAACAATCAAACCAAATACTTTTTTCGATGATGCACTTTTGATCCTTTTAATATGCAATTTTTTTGATTTATCTGATATATTTTTTTCATTTTAGGAGAGCTTCCAGCAGCCGTACAAACAGCCGGCGTCCATTTTAAATCATCCAATTCAGCCCTTCTTGTAGTGACATTGACATTGTTTTCACTGTTAAGATGATTAGAATTTTAATCAGTGGACACTTAGATTAGCTTAGTGTTGGCAAAACGGGGTGCTTTAGTTTCGATAGCGACTTTGCTATAAAGTTTAAAGGTGCTGAAAAAGTCACAGCATCGTTAAAGTGATACCATATCAAAAAATGATGTGCATGGACCAATAAATTCAAGACTGTATAGTATAAAGTATATAGACGTGGAGAAATAATAGGTATGCATTTGATCTAAAGATTCTCCAAAATATAGACAATTTATTATAACACAACACCTATTTATCTCCTATATTCCTATATTATTCGAATAATCTATTTAAAATCCTGTTTGTAAATGAAATATATTACCCCATTTATTGTTTCCGTTATACAAATATTTAGAATATATAAATTTGTTATCTCCGTTTCATAGTATAGCAGTGGCGTTTACCCATCAAATGGGAAAAGCTTATTTATTTGAAAATTAATCCTTATACAAAGTGTTCAAAACTATGTTGCTATTATTGCTAGTTGCGTTAACATAATAACATAATAATTTGGTTAAATTAAAAATCAATAAGAACAGTATTGACACCTTGTCGTCTGCACTGGCCCGCAGGGCCCAGTTTCGAGAAGGGGACCCCACTCTAATTTGCTTTGCAATTTCCTATAAAGACGCACTAGGCAAAGTCTGGCGGGGGGCCCCCAAATCCTTATCACCGCTACTGATAGATTAACAAAGATGGCAATAATGCGACTTTATGTGAACACCCTGTATACGAAGGCTTTGCGCGAAAAAATCTTCCTTACTTTGGCGCAGAGCCTGAAACCTATCCTACTCGTAATAATTGTTCCCCGATAAATTTAAGGTATATTTACTCAGCCAACAACAAGATCAATTTATTTGGACTTATTTAATCAAATAATCTATTGATTGTAATCAACGGCGCCGCTAAGGGGGGGGGGGGGGGGGGGGGGGCTGTTGTTCACCTCGGATGGCACTATAATACGTTTAAATATTCATATCTTTCATAATAATCTATATTTATTGCATATTAAGATTTCCATAAAAATATATGTAAAAAGTGAAAATTAAATATATACAGGGTGTTCCTTAATGACGTGCTAATATTTCAGGGTGTGATTCCTTAGGTCATTTTATAAAGAAAAGTTCATATGAACATATGTCCGCAACGGCTTACATTCTTTGCTACAGGGTGTTGATTTTTTATTTTTTAAATGATTATTTTTTAATATCTCCGAAAGTACTTTAGATATTATTTTCAACTTTGGTATGTGCTATAGCATTCAATTGTTCCACCAGTGGCGTCCCTGCAAACATGTCCTCCGATATTTTTTACAAAAAAGATGGTACGCCATTGACATTTTTCCTTGTGGATATTTTTTCTGATTAGCCTGGTCAATTCTACATGAAAACGGTAACTTGAGTTTTCTCGTCAGACGCACCGTTCTTGATTAAAACCACTAAATTCAAATTGAAACTCATTATTATTAACATTGATAAGATCATTAATGATAAATTTTATATTTATAAAAACTGTTGGAGTGGGTAATTCGATGCGAAGACGGGCGGAAGCATGCTTTTTAAGTGAAAGTGGCCAAAATTTATACTTAATTATTTTATCAATGTTAATAATAATGAGTTTCGATTTTAATTTAGTTGTTTTAATCAAGAACGGTGGGTCTGACGAGAAAAACTCAAGAGACCGTTTTCATGTAGGATTGATTAGGCGAATCAGATAAAATATCTAAATGGAAAAATATCAATGGCGTACCATTTTTTTTGTAAAGAATATCACAGGACATGTTTGCAGGGACGCCACTGGTGGAACAATTGAATAACTTTTCTAACTAACATTTGTGGTTCTATATCCTATTAACAAATACCAAAATTAAAAATAATATCTAAAGTACTTTCGGAGATATTAAAAAATAACCATTTAAAAAATAAAAATTCAACACCATGTAGCAAAAAATTTAAGCCGTTGCGGACATATCTTCATATGAACTTTTCTTTATAAAATGACCTAAGGAGTCACACCGTGAAATATTAGCACGTCATTAAGGAACACCCTGTATAGGTATAGTTAATATTTTGTCATTTTCTTCAGTTTGTTTTTTCTTTAATTATAGGAGTTTTTAATAGACGGTTTGTTCGGGTTTGTTCCTGATATTTGACATATTGGCATTTTTAAAAGGGGGAGAGGGTTGACACCATGATCTACCGCCCCAGGTGCAGGCCCGTAGCCAGGGGGGAGCCAGAGTGGGCAATGCCCACTCTGACAGAAAAAGTTGCCCACTCTAGCAAAACCATGATAGTTGTATATTTATGTAATTTCTTGGGATTCAGTCTCAGCAGAGAATGGCCAATCTGATATATTTAGCGTTTGAGAGTAAACAAACAAATAACATAAACTTTGAGGTGTTTTTACAAAAATTTAACGAAAGGAAGAACAGAAAACTTCAATTATATTAAAGGTATTTACCTACGTTGCGTTTTTTGGTTTTGTTTAAGTTTTATTTTTTGTAATTATATAGGTAGTTAATTCAATGTTGAAATCAACGATGTTTTTTTTTCTCTTGATCTTACGTGATCTGATCACAAAAATTATTTTCAAGTTTGCCCCCTCTAAAACTTTGACTGCCCACTCTGAAATCTAATCCTGGCTACGGGCCTGCCCAGGTGACCACCAGTCCAATCCAATCCATAGAGACACTTGCTCCGATATAATAACGAATTCTTATTCCTTCAATTTTTCCTTCTTGCTCGCCTGATAGGGCCATTCCCGAGGAGACCTATAGCCTAACGTGGACTCCGAACCATAATCCTTGGTCCCTAACGTGTCAAAAAGTAAACCAGGTCGACCATGTCAATGCATCTGATTTATATTATATCAGTTTTAAGTTATATATCAACAGTCGTAGTTTAACTGAAGAAGTATGATCTTATATCACCAAAAATTGACGTCATTAGACAATAGTTTGTTGGCTGAGTAACATTTAATTTTTTATTATCTAGTACTATCAATCGTTTAAAGCAAGTAATATTCTAAAAATATTATTGTACATATAAATATAAGAATATTATATATGAAACTAAATTGGGGACAGACATACAAATTTGAGGCACTTTTGAGACGACTTTAACTTAAATACTCAATTTTTAAGAAATGTTATTGTTAACTTCGAGAATTTAACCTCTAAATTATATCCCGGTGGTTACAGAAATGTTAAATCTAACAAAATTCAGAAATCGAACGATGCTATTTTTTTAGAGGTCCAATTTTCGAAGAGTGTTCATATAGAACCTCTTTCAAGCTCAAAGTAAGTTATAATAATTATATATAAATATAATTTGACATAGTATGTATAAAATTCCTGAGATAAGGTGATTAAAAATAGGAATTATTCAAAATTTTTAAAAATAAATAAGTTGAAACAATGTTCAATATTCAATATTTTTTTTAAATAATAGTTATCACTTAAGCGCCAAATTATGTAAATACTTGTTTGTAGGTGCAAGCAGGATAACTAAAGAAAATGTGCGTCTGTCCGTCAGAATACGAATAATATTATGTTATTTGGTTTTAAAGAAAAATTTATTACCAACTCTTAACTATTTTTGTAATGTCCGCAAAGTAAAATCTTTACGATCTAAAAAAAAATTAGGAAGTGATATTTTTGTAGGTCGTTTACCACCTATTGCCAAACCAAAAAGAAACTTACCAACTGCAACGTAAATTTTCAAAAAATAATCTCAAAAAATGAAGGTTATACACGATATGTACTTATTTTAATGGATAATTCCTGAAGCAATTTTAAAAACAAAAGTTAGCATACACATACATATTATGTCCTAAAATTCTTTGTTTTCGATATACAGGGTATTTTTATTTTTTTGCTTTTATCCACAATCTCAAAACTAGTTTGACATATTACATTTAATTTTGATATATATTATTATGATATAAAACCACATAGATCCAGGCATCACCCATTAAAATAAGTAGAGGATGTCCCATTTTCGACACTTTTATAGAGTATCTCCGTAATTGTTAATGCTATCAAAAAAGTAATGTAGGTGTCATGTGCTCTTTTTTGGTCAAACTTAAAATGGTAAAATCAAAATTAGAAAATTTTCGCTCGCTTAAGAGATACGAGGGAAAATCAAAAAAATTGACTATTTCAAAATTACCCTATATTTTCTTAGTTAAAAGAGATACAGAAAAATGTTTTATACATAAGTTTCTTTATAATGATTGGTGAATAACTTGTCGTTTTCAGAATAAGTATACGGGGTCAGGTAAAAAAGTTATCGGACCTAACCTCATTTTTTTTAAATTGGATACCCTATATATTTTAATCTAAAAGATAGCATATTAAATTACTTTTTCAGATACATTACACACGATAGATGATATTGGTTTCCTAGGAAATTTATTTAAACTTTATTACTTTGAAACGAAATAAAATATTCAGATTAAGGTAAAAAGTAACGGGAATCATCGCAAATGTTCGGAATATGTCCTTGTCCGGATAGCGAAGAAAATATAAATTTTTCGCCATTTCGTCGTTTTTCCACTTTGAATATAAAATGATATCATATGAAATTTTTCAAAATGTTGTTAAGTCATTTTCACAAATGAATATGTAAAAACAAAATTGACGTTAAATGTTAATAACAACTAGAATATCAACATAGTTGTTTCTATGATAATAGCTTCTGTTTCATGGCCTACTGTGGTTTAAAGTCATAAAGTTTAAATAAATCGCCTAGAAAACCAATATCATCCATGGTGTGTTATATATTTGAAAGGAGAATTTAAAATGCTAACTTTTTAGATTAAAATATACAGAGTGTTCCATTTAAAAAAAGAGGTTAGGTCCGATAACTTTTTTACCTGACCCCCGTATACTTATTCTGAAAACGGCAGATTATTCAACAATCATTATAAAGAAACTTCTGTATAAAACATTTTTCTGTATCTCTTTTAACTAACAAAATATAGGATAATTTTGATATTGTCTATTTTTTGATTTTCCCCCGTATCTCTTAAGCAAGAGAAAATTTTCAAATTTTGATTTCGCAATTTTAAGTTTGCCCCAAAAAAAGCACATGACGCCTACATTACTTTTTTGATAGTACTAACATGGGACACCCTGTACATATCATTAAGTAACACCCTGTATACATAGATCACATCTTCGTTTGAACTTTCATCACTTAACCTGTGCTTTAAAATTATCTCCGTTAATATTTTTATCTTCCACGGCCCTGTATATAGTACCTATATTAATATATTGTGATAAAATAATTCTGTAATAAATTATTAAGTACTTCTAGTGCCAAGCCTGCGAGTATTAAAATTGTACAGGGAGGTTCAAAAATAATACTTACAACAACAGTTAGAAATTGTTTGCCCATTTTAGTAGTAGATCGATTGTTATATTTTTATAATATAAGAAAAATTGCGTTAATGAATAATTTTTCTATATAATGCAGATTTTTGTGGATGTAAATATATAGATACGTAGATGTTAAAAAGTTTATTCGACGTTATAGGGTTAACTTTTTGTAAAAGTAGTTTTTTTAATGTAAACCCTGATGTCATACCTATTGTAAAAAATATATAACACAATTTAAATAGTTTATCCTGTTGTATATAATAGAAAAGAGATATTGGGCACATTCTTGGCTCATGTAAATAAGAACAAATATTGATATTAAGGAAAAAACGAAGAAGATATGTATCTGGAAATGTCGTAACGTGGAAAATTTGCTGCTAAATACAGAAATCCTGTTGGTTATACTTAAATAGCCGTCAAAGCCAGTTTTCGTTATATGTACCTAAGTGTTATTCTGTACCATACGATAAATAATCATAATGTTTATTCCATGTGGAGATTAGTGTTAACTGTCCTTGGGATGTGAAGACGGACAAAATGACAGCGTGTGTCACAAGTGTTTCGATTTTGAAATTGTGTGATTAATTAAAAAGTTATCATTATCAAAATTCAGCCATACTATACACATATTGTGCAAATGAAGGTACCATGCCATTTTTCCAGATATACCTATCTTAAGGTGCATTAGATAGCAAAATTCTGACTCACGCACGACGTTTAACTATCTATGTAAATATTACACACATTTGTAAGGGTGTCTTTCTAAGTACCTATACTTATTAATAAATGTGTATCAGTGACGACGATAAGGGGTCTGCGATGTGGGGAGGCCCCCATCCTCACGAAACACCCCCCACGCTAATTTGATCAGCTAATTTCCAATAAAAACAAACTTTGCAAAATCTGGAGGGTGGAGGAGAGGGGGTCCAATCCTTATCGCCGCTACTGGCGTGTATTTGTAACCCTATGGTAAAGACCAAAGTATGTAGTTTTCTTTTTTATGCACCTACTTTATGTAAATAATTCTGTAATATGTTTTTTAGGTATTATGTATGTCATAAGAGTGCGTTATAAAAAGCGACTTTAATTAATTAAAATAAAGATTTGTTAATCAATTTTGGCAATTTTATTTGTACAGGTGTCCTACATAATATTATACTCCTTCTCCAATAACATTTCTTCCCTTAAAAGGTTGTCAATATATTCTTATAGCAAATAAATTTTAACCTTAAGCTCTATATACATTTTCTTTGGTAATAATAACAATATTTAAAAAACTTCTATGAAACGGTTTTAAATTTGGTTGCAAGAACATTCTTACAGAGTATACAGGGTCCGCAAACGAAGAGTGGACGGAAGATTAAATCGTTATCGAAGAACTAATCAACAATTCTAAAACAGCTTGAGATATTGGATTAAAAGCGGCATGTTTTAAAAATATTTTACATTATACAGGGTGGCCCAAAAAAGTGTGACAGCATAAAATTATATTTTTTTAAATGGGACACTCAGTATTTTATTGCATATTTAGGTTCGTATTACTATCGTTTATAAGTGCCTCGAATTTTATTTAATTTGGTTTTGTAGTTTCGGAGAAATAAATTAAAAACTAAAAAAAAAAGTTTTGCAGTCCTGAATAAAAAAATTTAAAAAAACAATCCAGAACTATTTTTTTAACCTCGGCATTGAGTGAGATTTATGACAAGAGGTCTAGGGATGCTATGAATGTAATTGCGTTTATTTATTTTATACAGGGTGTTCGTAATAAGCTTTCAAAAACCCCACATTTTAAAATAATTTTTCTCAAGTATTTCAAATGGAACACCCTGTATATTATTTGGCTATTTAACGTAGAATTCATAGACAATTTTTTTTTGTAATACAAGCATATAAGTTATATCCAGCCGTTTTCGAAATAATTATAAATATCATAAATTATGTTGTTTAAATAGAGTTTTTATTGGGAAATTTTGTTATAGGCGACTAGGCTAATAATTGTAAACTAAAGTAAATGTTCAAATTACTATTAGAGTTTGCCGTATTTTAGTTATTTCGATGTAAATTTTAAAAGCCTACATTTTTGCTACTTTTATTTATTTAATTTTATTTTTTATTCTTAATCGAGTTGCCATGATTTTTTTTGTTTAGATTGTCACTATGACAGCCAAATAAAATTATTTCATTTGTTCAGTCGTCGAAATTAAGTACTAACTTACACAAAATGTCGAAATTTACAACTTTAGAAATGGTAAATATTATTTTCATACTGGGTGAATGTGCAAGAAATTGCCTCCTCGCGAGCCGAGTATATGCTGAAAGATATCCAGATATTGAGAAAAAGCTGATACCAGGAACCTTCGAGAAGTTGTTGCAAATGAACTTATGCATAACAAATGTAAACCATTAAAAAGTTACCGCTAGATTTTAAGAAAAAGTAGCAAAAATGTAGGCTTTTAAATTTTATATCGAAATAACTAAAATACGGTAAACTCTAAGAGTAAAAGGAAGCTATTTTGAACATTTACTTTAGTTTACAATTATTAGTCTAGTGGCCTATAACAAAATTTCCCTATTTAACAACATAATTTATGATATTTATAATTATTTTGAAAACGGCTGGATATAACTTATACCTATGCTTGTATTATAAAAAAAAATTGTCTATGAATTCTACTTCAAATAGCCACATTTAGACCGGTTTGCTGTCGCTCCGGAGCACCTATTTTATTGCGATAGGGATATTTTATATTTTAAATTCAATTTCCTTAAATTATTTGTTTAGGAATAGGACGTTTGCATTCAATAAAAAATACCTACGGTGTCATAAAAACTTTAAAACGTTGTAGTTGTTAATTCCTTGTTACTATAAACATTATCCAGGACCTATTTTCCTGCTGGGCCCGGTGGGTCTGAGCCTGGGGCCCCACTTTCAGAAGAGCTCAGCACTTGGCTTGCGCGACACTAACTTATTCAACACAAACAAGACAAAAACTTAACTTATTTGCAAAACGAATAGGCACCTATGCTTTTTTATTACAAAAACAATTGTAAAGGTTCTTAAACATCTAAGGCGATCGACAGATGTGTAGGAACTCATTTTCTTGATGATAGTATTAAATCATAATAAATTAGTGTTGCGTCGGAAAAAGACACTTCTAGAAGTGGCGAAGGGCGCCGCATTCCGTAACGGGAGGCCACTTTGGGGCGTGGGCCCCCTGGACGCCTGGGTCCCCCCGCGTTGCCTGGTCTTGCTGTATAGTAGCTCCGCACCTGCCTAAGTGTTATACCCCGCTCAGCACCCCAATTTTTCAAAACTGTGTTATTTAACAATAACATGTCATGTCATAACATAACATGCTAATAAATAAGCATTATTTCCGGATGGCATAACACGGGACCCGCCACGCGAGGAGGCCCCAGCTTTGAGAAGGGCCCCCCACGCTAATTTGATTTGCTAATTTCCAATAAAAACGCACTTGACAAAATCCTGGGGGCCCCCAAATCCTTATCGTCGCCGCTGACTGTTACCATACATTTTTGCCTTAAAGTTGGCTAATTGGTAGGCAAGAAATAAATAACAGTAACGCCTAACCTTTGAATATAAACGCCTAACTCTATTGTAGATATTCCGGACATGCCTAGGTTTTCCTTAAACAGTACAGGTAGCGCCATCTCGGATTAAAGAGATCAGTTTATTAGTTCTACCCTTGAATAATTTTAAGGATTTAAAATGCTGCCATTCGATGTTATGTTTATACCTTATATACCTAGAGAGGGCTCTCCCAAAAACAAGAGTAATAAAAAGTTTGAAAACGCTATGCCAACCCAAAGATTGAAAAGAAAATGACAGCTTTGTTACATTCCATAAAATAGATAGGTATTAAACTTTTGTACTTACATCACATTATTAATTTAATTTGTTATTTGATTTTGTCGGATCCTTATTTAAAATAATGAAAACACGCTAAAAAGTTATGAATATGATCAATAACTAATCAAAAGTAGTCAAACTCCTCGTCTCAGTTATCACAGTGCAGTGTTGCCAGATGAACGATAAGTACAATAATTCTTAGTGGTGTACGATGTACGATATATGTGTTTTGTACGATACTTTGGGATACAAGGAACTAAGTGATTTTAATTGTGTAATTATACAATAGCAAAATCAATGCCAGAGCTGGTTATACGATAATCTACGATAATTTTCAAAGGTCGAAACGATAATTCTCTGTTCGGCGTCTGGCAACACTGTCACTCTCCCACAAACCATCCTATAATATTTTCTTTGGTAGTGTAGAATCTAGACGATTCTAGGGGATTGTATTATTATTCATACATTATTATTCAGTTTTCTAAATATTTTTTTATTAATTATATTAGATATTCTATTAACTTAATAATAACTCGATGAATTATATTTATATCCACCAGAAATCCATGGCTAAACAGGAAGTGCGTCATTCGCGCAGTCGCATTCGTTCGGACATTCCCTTTCCCGTCCTGCCCGCCTGGCCTGCCTGCATTCATTCTTCATTTCCTTTGTATAGAATATTTTAGTCGAAAGCTGTTTGTGCATAAAAAAAAGCAATCGAAATGCCCGCGAATAAAAATAGTTAAAACCCAAAGATATTTTCAAAATTATCAGATGAAAGTGAAGTTTTTAATGCTCTCAAATATTTGGTATACACACGTAAGAAAGAACGCTGATGCGTGGACGTGCCAAGCAAGCAAAAGATTATGGATTCCTATCGGACATTACAGTCCCTGCCCAGTCGACGGTGTAGCCTCAAACGGTACATAAACATGTTAAAATGTCTTGAAATTTTGGTGTAAATCGCGTTTTAATCATCGGAAATTGACCAAAAAATGTCTGCCTTTAACATAAAACCTTCCAGTGGGTGGATACATTCCGACAAGCTAATCGCCAGACAGGGAGCCACATACGCAGTTCGGGTAGGTAAGATATTTTAGTTTTTATATTTATGCAGGAAACGTGATTTTTCCACTATTCCTTTCCTTATTAACATTGGATTTTCAAACTACAGGAGACATAGATACAGCCTTATTCAATGTACTTTCTAAAATTAGCACACTTGCCACACCCATCTGCTTTTATACTGCGTAAAATTCGCAAAAATTGTATCGGCTATAATGTTGAATTCCATTCTCCTATTCATGGGACAATGAAAAATATTCCTCATCTTGCCGACACCTATAAAATAGGTAGCTCACTATGAATCAGCAAGTTATATATTTTCTTTAGTAAGCTTACAAAGTCCTGAATACAAGGCCAGCTGTCAAAGTTTTAAAGTCAGGTTGAGACTTTTAGGTGTTCACTATCATTTGCATTATTCTATCTACATAAATATATTTACGAAATTATGCTTTTTGACACCTTGTGACTGCCAGAAAATGTTTCTGTTGTTAAATATATCTGGACTCGAGTAACTTTCTTATAATTCAACACTATTATCTAGTCTATTATCATTGAAATGTCAAAAATACTGTAAAATCACTTTTCTTTACAGTATGTGGGTTGCCTGGAGATTAAGGTGTCCATGAAGGCTTTGGATTTCAAAACCAGGTCAAGTGTAGCAAAGTATGTATAATTCATTGTGGTTAAACTATAAAAATAATTAATTTCATGTCTACCTTTTCCTGAAATGTTGTTTCCTTTTTTAGGGAATGTATAAATAGGGTGTGTGAGACTGCAGGCCTAAAAACTGTTGACAAAAAGAGGAAGGTCGACAGAAAAGTAACTAAAGCTATTGCCGACAGCCCCAATATGTCATTTGCTGGCACAAATGTTACCTTAAAAGTGTCAAGTGTGAATCTGTCGTTAACATCGCTAGAAACCAACCAAGTAATAGCAAATCACGAAATGCCCAAAATCTCATTCGCTTCTGGAGGAGACAGTGTAGGTTAACTCTTAAATATGCCTACAAGAACTACCTTTCTTATGGAAACATATTTTATAGGAAACACTGGATTTTGTTAGCTATATTGCTAAAGATGTTAACGAACTTAGAGCCTGCTTTGTTCTCGAATGTGGAGGTGGTTTAGCTAAGGATGTCATTGCTACCATCGGGCAGGCTTTTGAGTTAAGATTTCAGCAATTCTCCAAACCAAATGCGTAAGTGGAATGAACAAATTCTGGCCACATCAAACTTCACTTGCTTGTTAAGTTTCTTAGTGCTAAGTATAATAGATTATTTTATAAATATTTTTTTTTCAGATTTGCAACTTCTGTGGGTAATTCCTCAATACAAAATGGTGGTGATGCTGACAAAGACTACTACAACGATCTTCCAGGAAAAGTGCCCCCTGATGTGATGGGGCCGCCTCCTGTTCCCCCTTTACCTGCGTCTGTCCCCCCTTTTACTACCTTACCCCCTGTTACCCCTAATTTAATCGATTTCAATTGTGATATAACCTCTTGTGATGGACCACACCATGACTATGTCAATGACAGCGTAGTTGTTAATCGTGAGAGGGATGTTTTTGATATGCGTAAGTCTCATTGTGAATGCCCTTTGACAGAATGGCAACAATTGTTTGTTTTTTTTGTTTCAGAACCTTTCACTCACCATCCAGCGTCGTCTGGGTATCAACAGCGTATAGAATCGGATAATTTAGAACAACTCAGAAAAGAAATCTGGTTCCATGGACCAATATCCAGGGCAGAAGCGGAACGGTTACTGCAAAAGGATGGCGACTTCTTGGTGCGGGAGTCCACGTACACGCCTGGACAATTTGTGCTCTCTGGAATGCAAGACAATAATAAAAAGCATTTACTTCTGATTGATCCAGAAGGCGTGGTAAGTTCACCCTTGTTTTTAATGAATTTTTAAAATTGGAGTTGCTAAAATGATTTTGAAATAGCCTTTTTTCCAATATAGTCATATTTTTCTCATTGTTACAGGTCAGGACTAAGGATCGAATGTTCAACAGTGTAAGCCACCTAATCCAGTTCCATTTCGACAACGCCTTGCCGATAATTTCTGCAGAAAGTGCTTTGGTGCTTCGACACAAGGTTCCAAGGCCAACATAGACTGGTGAATATATTTTATCCTAATTTTGATAAAGCTCTAAAAGTATTTTTTTTATGGCAATATATTGGTAAGTTTTAGCATCGCCTATATACCAAGCCTAGTACAAATTGTTTGCTCATCATATTGCTTTATATATATTTCCACAAATTTAATGTGATCTGAGGTATTTGCAGTTTAATTTAAATTGATAAAGGAAGCTTCTTATTTATTTGTAAAAATATATTTTAATTATAAAAGACTTAGAAAAATGGCATCTGCTTTTTTTGACATTCCATGATACTATAATTTAAAAAATCAGTTGTTCTGCAGCTGAATAATAGAAAAATGTGATCATATCAGCAATAATATTTCAGCCAGAAGGAACTTCTGTCAATAATTTAATGCTTTTTAGTGACTCCTTTGGTAAATTATATTGCTAAACTTGTTTTATAAGACTGTTAACTAATGGACATTTTATACAGGGTGTTATGGAAATGACGTATTATATTTAAACCGGCAAATCCCGAGAAGAAAAATAACCATAAATGGCGCTTTGAATTATTAAGCGAAATATACACTTTATATGAAATCAATATTTTATTGAGGCAGTCTCAAGTTTCAAAAGAGGTCAGCGCATTGTAGGCGGTGTTGTCATTCTAGTTCTAAACGCACGTGTTCAGTTTTTGACAACAAGACGTCTTGGCGCGCGTTATCACTTCTTTTTCAAACTTTTTAGACAAAGAAAACTACAATTTTAAGGTACATACTCTCTTACCTTCGATCTTATTTTAAAATAATCCGTTTTTAATTAAATTCCATAAAAAAATAAAACACAAAAAGTATGCTTTTCAACAGAACTAACAGTAGATAATATCACACAAATTTGAAATCCCATCACAACATTTCTTATTATGAATTATTTCACAACAAAAAAAAATCGGGCAATACAACTAACAAAACGTTTAAAATTCGTATACGTCAAGCACGTGGAACGCTCGACGTCGTTCCACTCCAGAGTCGCGAAACCTACTGAAGTATGAAGGGCGCGCCGCCAGTATTCAAGTAAGGGCGAGACACCCGGTGTGATCTGACAACACTGTTAGTATCCTCTAGTGACCCACATTGTTGTTAAGTGAATCCAGATGTAACGGCGCGACAGTATGTGGGTAAAAAGGGTTTTTACCTTAGTATTTAGATATTCGATTAAAAAAAAAAACTATGTAGACTTTCTCTAGGACTTCCTAGGAGTCACCCATTTAAATATAATAAGTCATTTCCATAACACCCTGTATACCTAAGTGGGATAAACTTTTCATCTTTGCATATTATTCTCATTGAGAATATGTATATAAATAAGAAAAAAATGTATACAAAGTTATTTAAACTAGCATCGATTTTTTTCTTTTGGCCGATAATTAACCTTAACTTAAACCAAAAAAAAATGTTGCCATGTTTGTGATGCTTCTAAGTTCTCTTTGTGAATATAATCTACGGAGTAACAGAATAAATGTTGATGATTTTTTATAAATTATAATATATGTATAGTTGTGCAATAAAATATTTTTTTAGGTATAAAAAAAGGTTTCGTTCTTTTTTTTACGGATATTTCTTTCAGCTTTCGACAAGACCATTTATTAACTAACAAATTGTAACTAGTCTCACTTAAACTGCTGAAAATAACTTATTTAAAGATTGTTTCACGAAAAATGGATACGACTTAATGATTTCCTGGGTCGGTCCCATTGTGTCGACAAGAGCTTGGCAATAAACAAGTGAAGTATGAAGGGACGGACTAAGGAAAACAAGTAATGATATGATTATATTAATGTAATCAAATGAAATAACATTTTTTTTAAATATTACTAGTCATATTTATTTACATTTATAATGTCATTCTATAGATAGTTCTGTTTCGCTAGCGCTATCCTCATCAAAATTAATTATAATTGGATTAATTATACGATCCAGACTAATATACGAATTTTCTACAGTTATTACGTGACGGACTGAATTTTTCCAACTACCTGGGGGAATATCATTAAAGGATTTTCGTATTAATTCTACAACACTAGAACTTAAAGTCGGAGACATATTTTCAGACCTAACCATGTGATTTTAACTGGTGCCACATATGCTCTATGGGGTTAAAAATGCAATAATAGGGTGGGAGCCGTAGCACTGTATGTCCAATTTCTTCTGCCCATGTGTCACAAACATATACTTTTTTTATACAAAATGTCTTTAAAACTTCTAAAAGATCACTTTTCTTATAACTTTCTTCAAAATATATATCATTCGCCGCCATGTAGTTCTGAATCTCCAATTTTGTATTATTTGAGCTTAGAGCTTTATGTAATTGGCGACTGTGATAGCTCGCATTGTCCATCACTATCACGCTATTCTGACGAATGTTTGGTAAAAGACAATTCTTGAACCATTCCTCAAAAACTAACAAATTTTAAATATAAATTAAGCAACCTAACCTACCTGATGTGCCTATATTTAATTATAATTATTACAATCCGGTCCTTTCCACATAATAATAACAAACGGTCATAAATAATGGGATGGCCACAGGTACTTTTACTGCAGTCATTAAGTTATATTCATTTTTCGTGAAACAATCTTTACAAGCGCTGTATGTCAAAAATGGAATTATTATAATTATATTTTTCATAACTTAAGTGAAAACTTTTGAATAGGGGATCTTTTGGCAAAATGGCTTGTGCCCTTTTTACAATATAAAGACCTTGAAATATATATCTTTCTAAGAGCCTAACATTATTTTATGGGATTTTTATTGTAGGGGTTATAATCTACCTATTTATTGGGAAGAGTTTTACCACTGTAAGAAATTATTTAAGAATATCATTTTATTTTTCAAGCTGTCAACTACCACAAGTTTTATGTTATACCCCATTTGTACTATCTATTGGGCTAAACCTATCATTAGTCGAGTATAAAAATTCGTTAAAAGGAAGGAAAATACGAGTCGGGAAGCTTTTAAAATATAAATCCTTTAATAGTTTAATAATTTTACACATTTTTTTTATTTAGGGGTAGACTTAGCACCCTTGAAAAAAATTATTTTCAAGATTCAAGCACTTCTTGGATCATTTTGGTTAGTTTAAATACATAACTTGAATTTTACTCTGGCATTTAAGATCATTTTTATGGCGCCATTAGCTTGAAATGCTTGCCTTTAATCAATATATTCCGAAAAATACGATATAAATTCACAAATTTCCTGTTTTGTCGGGATTTTCGCCCAAAAACCCTCAAGTTTCGGCCTTAATTCTTCCATTAAACGATCAAATTGCGTCGTATTTTTGCTATTTATTGGTCAGAATGTTCTGGAACTTTTGCTGTAGTTGATTTTGAATTTCGCGGGCCGGAAATGACGTACAATTTAATATATATTTCGTTCCTTTCAGTAAAATATCTTGTTCACAGCAAAATCGTCTCTTTGTAAAGAGCGCCGAAAGTTTTGCTGCGTGACGTCAACGCTTGTGATAGGTTGATATTTAATCCCCCCATTAAAACGGCGGCCATCTTCCGTGACGTGACAGTGCGCAGTCAATTCCGAGTCGTTCGTACGCTGTCGCCGTTGTCTCGATTCTTTCAGATTTTTAAACATGGCCGCATAGTGTTCTTGGTAGCGATTTTAAAAGCAGAAGTTACGCGTAACAACCCTTTTTACCAGTGATATGTGATAATATAACCTTAAAAAGTGGGTTTTCCGAAAAAATAATAGAAATTACAGAATAGAATCGCTTGAAAGACAATTTTGGTTACTTAATTTCATTGTCCGTGTCGGGGAACAAAATGGCGAGTAACCTTGCTGCAATTTAGGAAATAGTTACGAGAACTTTAATTTTTTTACAGCTTATATGCCTTTTTAAAAATAGTTTTATTTGTTTAAATTAAGGGATGTTTTTTTGTTTCCTTTATGGTATTTTTTACGCAACTTGACTGGCCTTAATACCTGAAATATCAAATAAAATTTGTCTGCAAGATGCCAGAGGTAAGTTAACCCTCTAGCAATTTAATTTAAGGGTGTAAATTTATATGTAAACGTTTCTTGTGGTATTTTAAAGGGTCTCCTGTGTACTGCGTCAATGTTAAATCAAGGGCGTGGCCCCCCATACTTGTAACATATTTTCTATTTTACCCTTCAATATTTTTGTTTACAAGTGTTTTATAGTGTTTTTTTCAATAAAGGGGTGCGTGTTCCACCAGTTTTTTTGCATATTTATATGCTTTAGGCTTTTCTCTATCTACTAAGCCCAAAATTTTGAATTTTTAAGATGTACCCTTTTCAGTAATTTTGGCTTGAAAAATGTGGTTTTTAACTCTATACTCCTCCCCGATGGTTTACAAGAATATTAGGCTACGACCTGGTGCCATAAACGGCGTTTAAAGTTCATTATTTGGTATGTAGTTCAAGTTTTAAGCCCAGAAACGTGGTACAGAATTAAAGGACTTTTACTAATTTTAGGGGTGCCCCCCAATTAAGAAATCTATAGTAACTTTCCGTAAGGATTTTTTCTTAAATAGGAAGTAATCATAAAGCATCAATCCCTTTAAGTAAATGTGCTACTTATTGCTATACTTCTCTGTTAAACAAGGGAATTAACTAAATTTATAAAGGGGGTATATTGGGGCTAATAACCTTTTAGTTTCAACTTAACTTTGTTTATATTTTGGTTAAACCCATCATCAAAATACACTGGGAATCTAAATAAATATGTTGGTATATTTTTAAGGTAAGGTGGGGTTAATTTAGGGGTTAAATGTTTGGGAACCCTCGCCATAACCTTGCTAATAAAAAATTATTTCCCAAGGCAGAACATGAAAGCCGTTAAATTAACTAGCAATATGTTTTTGGTATTTAATATTTTTAATTGAAAATTTTCAGGGGGCATCTAAAGGTTGATGACCTTTAAGGGTTAAAGCAAATTTATTCTTACTTTTGTTAAAACTATTAATAATAAAGATTTAAATTAGTAACTATTTTATTAGGAGATATCTGGGACAAATGGGATACACTAAAATTAACCACCTAATTTTGGAGGGCATTATTAACCAACTAGATAATTTAGTTGGTATTATTAATAGTTTCTTCTAAAGAAAAATAATTGTCTCAAGTCCTGTGTTAATGGAAATATTGGCTATTTTACTTGGCGGAGCACTATACCATTAGAATCATTGGCTTTAGGAGGTAGACACTTTTTTTTATTCAACCCCAGATAATATAAAAATTATAATTATAAAATTATTCCTGTGAGTTGCATAATGAATATGTATCATTAATAATTTAATTTAAGAGGGGCTAAAATAAATGGTTAATTCTTAGGGGGCTAGGGGTCTTTTTTACTTTAGCTTACCCAAGATAAAAATTTGATATTGATCTAAGGGTATCAAGTGGTCTTTAGAATTTATAAATAGCTTTTTTATGTCCTATTTTCTGGGATAATTAAAATAAATGTACCCCCTTCTAAGAGTAAAAGTACTACAAAATGGCTATCGGAGCGTACCCGTAACATATTTTTGTGTAAGCGGTGTAAAAAAATTGACAGAATTATTGATGTCAATTCTTTTTGTATATAAGACAAAAACATTTCTTATAGAGTGGTGAAGAATCAAAATCGGAAAAATCTGCGTCAGGGTCGGAGAGTGGAAGTTCTTCTGGGAGTCAACAAAATTCAGGGTCGGAGAGGTTAGTATCATCGGTTAAGATCTGCATGTTGATAGATTCATCAGGGTGGTTGCACCAAGTAGTACTTTTTTTTATTGTTAACTGATAAAGAAAAGTTTGTGTGGTGGACCACCAACTGAATCTGAACATAATATTAACGTATAACCAGATTATTATGTGATTTTTTTAAAATGATTTTTCTACCCTTTACATTATATTTATAATTCTTACGGCAATTTTCAAAACTATCTTGTTTAATTTTTATTATACATCCACATGGACCAATCTGGTTATATGATGAACTTATATTGATTGTTGCATAGGAATCTTTGATTTCTGATTCTATAAGCGATATAAAAACAATCACTTGTTGTTTACTCAAAAACTTTATGACTATTTTATATCTGTAAAAATATGAGGTTTGTATTTTTTACGGTCCCAAATTTTCGCGTGAAATAATAACAATGATTTTAAGTTTCTAACAAAATAAGTGGGATACATTCCAGAATATATAATTAATCTTTACATTAATATATAATAAATTATTGTCGTGTAATAGGGGTCAACCCTTTTAAAGTGTAATGGTCACATGTTGATTTATCAGTGCTTATTTTAAAGGTAAAAAATTTTGATTTATTTACTAGCAAATCAATACAAGTAAAAATTTGTAAAAATTGCCATAGCTATATGATGGTCTCCTAAGTTTTTATACAGGCACTGAAATAGAACCGATCCTAACGAAATTCTACAAACCAGTGCTTTATTGTCGAAAGAACATTGTTTCTTTTGACAAAGTCACTATTATTTGCTAATGTCTTAACAACTGCAAAAAAAATAAACTGGAAGAATCAATACATATATAAAGTCTTGCACTATTAGTATTTTTACAAATCTCTGAATTTTAAATCAATTTGTGCAAGATTTTGGGACTGTATACTACTAGATCACTTAATTGAATAATAAACTTGGTTGGACATTGATGCTTTCTCAAAGGATTAACATTTTTGCCACCAATTCGGAATATAACGCTTAAAACGAAGCATCGACTCGGCAACAACGGCTCCTTGTCAAAACGATAATGCAGCAAAAACTGACTTATTTGGTACACAACTACGAACATACCCTTTTTCTTTTACAAAGGACTTTTTGGTAAATAAAAAGTTTGGTACTTACTTACTAATTAATATGTCATCTAGCAAATACAACGTTCTGCTGTTCAAAGCTTAAAATTCGGTTTATTTTATTTCGGTTCAGTCCACACGAATTCCGTACCTATTTATGTATCGAGTGCAAAAAGTTATTGTTTGTTGTTAAGTTTAGTTTTCGCAGTGTTTTGTACATTTGCCTGCCTAATTAATCAATATATGTCAATTCGAACACAATAAAAACAAACAGATAACTATTTAGGTATTTATACAGGGTTGCCCAGAAGTGCGGAATAAAATTAATATAGCCTTAACTTGTAACTTTTGGGGAAAACGCTCGGACACGTCAATTTAGTTTTATATATGCTCTCATTTTGACGTTATTCGTTTGTTTTTTTATAGACATTTGTCAAAGATATGACGACATCGATTTTTTTTTTAAATAGAAACATGCAGCTTGTGATACATCATTTGAAAGCTAATATCTCGTACAGTATGCTCATAAATTTTAGCGCGATTCTGTCAAGCTATTTCAAAATGGCGACTGTTAAAAGTTTTTAAAAATCTCTATTTAAATAAGCGGAAATAATAAATCATTGATGGTTTTTTTTTACCTTTCAATTTCACAAAATGTCAACGTGAAACAATGAAGATTTCTTACCTTGAAAGGTAAAAAAAAACCATAAATGATTTATCATTTCCGCTTATTTCAATAGAGATTTTTTAAAAACTTTTAACAGTCGCCATTTTGAAATAGCGCTAAAATTTATGAGTATACTGTACGAGATATTAGCTTTCAAATAATGTATCACAAGCTGTATGTTTCTATTTAAAAAAAAGATCGATGTCGTCATATCTTTGGCAAATGTCTATAAAGAAAACAAACGAATAACGTCAAAATGTGAGGATATATAAAACTAAATTGACGTGTCCGAGCGTTTTCCCCAAAAGTTACAACTTAAGGCTATATTAATTTTATTCCGGACTTCTGGGCCACCCAGTATAAATTGACTGAAGCGCATGGTTCCAACTTGCTTTTTTATAGAGACTTTCTATCGATTTCCTATCAATGTCTGTCCGGTTTTGGTCGTTTCATAATTGCACAATTCCAGGTTTGGCTGTTTGGAGACGACGAAAGCCCCAAATTGAATTAACCTTCGGACTTAAAACGTCCAAACCTAAAATTGAGCAAAAATATCGAACATTGGCCATTTGCAAATTTCCGCCTAATTTTGAAACGTCCAAACCTAGGATTGAGCAGAAATTGTCCGTTTTATGCGCTTACAAAATTTTTATTTATCCATAAGTTAACTGCATTCTGTTATTGATCTGACGTTGACAGAAATCTGTTGTTGAATAAAAGAATTCGGTCTAGCGAGTTTCTTCTTGTCTACAAGAATGTCAGAGTACCTACGAGTGGTCGTCAAAGGGTGAGTATAAGTATTTGAATTTGATAATTGCGGGGTAACGGCGTATCCATTAACGAACGCCCTTCGAAAACCGACAATTGCAAATTTTCATGTCTATATACAGGGTGTTCCTTAATGACGTGCAAATATCTCAGAGTGTGATTCATTAGGTCATTTTATAAAATGCGTCGCCGGTGCGAGACCGTGCGATCAGCGTAAAGTTATTGAGAGTCACCAATAAAGAAAAGTTCATATGAACATATGTCCGCAACGGCTTAAATTTTTTGCTACAGGGTGTTGAATTTTTATTTTTTAAATGGTTATTTTTTAATATCTCCGAAAGTACTTTAGATATTATTTTCAATTTTGGTATTGTTAATAGGATATGGAACCACAAATTTTAGTTAGAAAAGGCATTCAATTGTTCCACCAGTGGTGTCCCTGCAAACATGTCCTGTGATATTCTTTACAAGAAAGATGGTACGCCACTGACATTTTTCCATGTGGATTTTTTTCTGATTAGCCTGGTCAATTCTACATGAAAATGGTCTCTAGTTTTTCTCGTAAACGCACCGTTATTTATTAAAACCACTAAATTCATATTGAAACTTATTGTTCACATTGATAAAATAATGATAAATTTTGTTTCATAAAAATTGTTGGAAATGCCCACCTTCACTTAAAAGGCATGCTTCCGCCCGTCTTTGCATCGAATTGCCCACTCCGGCAATTTTTATAAAGCAAAATTTATCATTAATTATTTTATCAATGTTAATAATAATGAGTTTCAATATGAATTTAGTGGCTTTAATCAGGAACGAGAAAAACTCAAGAGACCGTTTTCATGAAGAATTGATCAGGCTAATCAGAAAAAATGTCCACATGGAAAAATATCAGTGGCGTGCCATCTTTTTTGTAAAAAATATCAGGACATGTTTGCAGGGACGCCACTGGTGGTGAATAACTTTTCTAACTAAAATTTGTGGTTCTATATCCTATTAACACATACCAAAATCGAAAATAATATAAAAAATTCAACACCCTGTAACAAAAAATTTAAGCCGTTGCGGACTTATGTCTATATGTACTTTTCTTTATAAAATGGCCTAAGGAATTACACCCTGAAATATTAGCACGTCATTAAGGAACACCCTGTATACCTCAAAAAGAGCTTGAGCGATCATTTATAAATTAAGCACCTGTCTCTCATTAACGAACAACATTTCACTAAGGCATGTTTAGGTCTAGCCTATTATTTTTATGTGTAGAATCTGTGGTTACTCTATGGTGCAGTCATTACAGACCACCCTGTA
The DNA here is from genome assembly GCA_963991005.1 of Barypeithes pellucidus. NCBI lineage: Eukaryota > Metazoa > Arthropoda > Insecta > Coleoptera > Curculionidae > Barypeithes > Barypeithes pellucidus. The sequence continues at coordinate 18,698,688 of OZ022566.1, forward strand.
TAAATAATCGTGTTTCCATAAACTGCATAATATATTATTTAAAACACGTTGTTTTATTCAGATGGTCTGTTTGTAGTTTGTTCTCTAATTAATTAAAGAAAATAGCCTTGCTTCATAAATGAAATAATCCGTTATATTTTATTTAATAGACAATCAAGTAGGAATGTTCTATAATTCGTAACGGTACCTAAAGAAATAATGAGAGTACAGGTAATTTAATACCGAAGAGTTTTTGCGAGCACGTTTATATAATTCGTTTTACAAAAAATAATTACCTAAAATCACGCATACCATATGGTAAACCATATTGACGACTATTAACCTCCCACGAGGAAATTATGTCGTAAATGATTACCCATGGTAAAATTTGTGGATTCAAACTACATTATTAGCACGGTTTCTTGCGTACATCGTTCTTAAATCATTTTTTTTTATAACCGACGATATATTCATTACTGCCAGGAAAGAACTTTACCTCTCGCTCGGCTACCTACATATATTTTTTTTGCCCTACCAGTAGAACGACGCACGCATGTTTAATTTAAGTAAACTGCTAGACCGAACAAATAACCACTGAAGTATTCGTAATGAAGGTTTTTTTATTTTGCAAAACGCAACAACTAACCACCAACAGAACCATAAGGTCTTATCCTTTGCAATCGTCCTATGCAACAATTAAACTGAGAAACTTGTTCACTTCAATTGTGAAACCTAAAACCTTGCCAACATTTTTTAGTGGGTCAGGTTCATCCAGTTCTGGCTCTGGATCAGAGAGTGGGGGTGAGAATGACAACCCGTCTGATAACGATACCTCAAAAAATGACGAAAACATCCATCCTAACACGCATTCAAATCAAAGTAGTCCTGGAACCTCGAACCAGCAAGTCAAATCGGATTCTTCCAAGGAGGTTAGTTTTATTACAATATTACACACACGCACCACAGAGTGTTTAAAGTTTCCTGTTCCATTTTTCTTGTTATACATTTCGTAAATTTCTGGGTCTTTTACAACTAGGTAACGAATTGATTACAACATACCCAATATCACCAGTTAGGATTTTAATAAGAAAAATTTTCAGGATTACGACGATGAACCAGTCAGACGATCTGCTAGAGCTAGACGGGAACCCGACAGATTAGAAGATAAAAGTAAACTAAAAAAAAAGGATGATTGGAAATATAATGACGCGAGTTCTTCTTCCGAGTCGGACGAAGACCGAGAAAGACCTCCGCCTAGCAAACGTGTAGGCGCAAGAGCCCGAGCAACTGTACAAAAAAAGAAACCAGTCAGAAGGCGAAACAGATATACAAGTGATGAATCTACTGATGGTTATTCGGATAGTGATAAACGCCATGTTATATCACGGAGAGCAGCCGCATCAGTTAGTTATAAAGAAGATAGTGAAGATAAAACGGATTCGGAAGATTTACTTGAGGTTGACGAGAACGCACCTGCTGAACCTGTGATAGAAGAAAAATGCGAAACTATAGAAAGAGTGCTGGCGCAACGTCGAGGGAGGAAAGGGGGTAAATATACTTGTCTAATATTCCCGGGTTTCAGTGTTTTAAATTTGTGTTTTTTAGCTACTGGTAATGTAACTACAGCCTACTATGTAGAGGAGCATCCAGACCCAAATGAAGGTGTAGATCCAAATGATTTGGAAAACAGTGAAGACCAGTACCTGATAAAATGGAAAGATTGGGCGCATATCCATAACACGTGGGAGTCGGATCATTCCTTACGAGAGCAGAAAGTTAAAGGAATGAAAAAGCTTGAAAATTATATCAAAAAAGAAGTCGAAATACAGCAATGGATAAAATACTCAACGCCCGAAGATGTCGAGTATTATGAGTGCCAGCTAGAACTGGGACAAAATTTACTCAATAGTTACAATGAAGTTGAAAGGATAATAGGTAATACTTTTTATTTTTTCATGATTAATTTGTTTTTACTGTAAATTTTTTTGTTAGCTAAATATGATAAGCCAGATGATGCCGGTCTCGACTATTATGTAAAATGGGAAAGTTTGTCCTACGCAGAATCGACATGGGAAGATTCAGTGTTAATCCATAGGAAGTGGCCCGAGAAAGTTGAAGAATTTCAGGAAAGAGAGCAGTCGTCGAAAACGCCGACAAAGCATTGCAAAGTTTTAAGAAGCCGGCCCAAGTTTCATGAAGTCAAGACTCAACCAGAATATATGATGGGCAAAGAAAAAGTTCGTTATATTATTTTCTTATATAATGTTATTAAAAGTAAACGTCATTACTCTTGTAGACGCTGGTTTTAAGGGATTACCAAGTCCATGGATTGAACTGGATGATCCATTCCTGGACCAAGGAGAACTCTGTTATCCTAGCGGATGAGATGGGTCTTGGTAAAACAATACAGGTAAATCAATTTTTATTGATATCAATAGGTGCATTTTTTAGCTAATGGAATTCTATTTTTGTTCAGACAATTTGTTTCCTGAATTATCTATTCCACGCCCATCATCTGCATGGTCCATTTTTGTGTGTGGTGCCTCTGTCTACTATGACTTCATGGCAACGAGAATATTTCCAATGGGCACCGGACATGAACGTTGTAACATACCTTGGAGATGTCCAGTCAAGAGAAATTGTAAGTAAGCGTTCAATATTAACCGATAAAACTAGTGCCTCTTTGTCTTTGACGCGTTCGTGTTATTATAATCATCCTCGTGCAATGAGCGCAATATGTTTAATACAGTATAACGACTAGTGTTGGAAAAAACCGATGATGTTAATAATCGGGTACTTGATACTCGAGCGATTTTAATAATCGCTTGAAATTTCAATTCACTAAGCGATGACGTCGCCGACTGCTCGGCCGGCAGCCTAGCCGTTTACATGTGATCAGGGATGGTATTTAGCAGGCACATGACTACTGGTGGGCACAGGTTTAGCTAAAAAATTCCAGAAATTTATTTATTTGTGAATAATGAATTTTCACCACGTGTCTCGATACCAAACAAAAAAACTGCAAATAATCACCCAAATATGTATTTATTGTTCGGGCTTATTATTGTGCAAAAAGAATTACCGAAAGTTGTTTTTCTTCACATCTTTCTCAATCTACGAGCATAAAATAAGTAGATATTCAAAATAGCTCGTCAAAATAGCTCGACTGGCAAAATAAGAAAATTGGTTATTATTTTTTTAGATTGTTTATAGTTCCTGTTTAAATTTAAGAATGTTTACTTTTGGTTACCAAAAAATTTTCTTATTTTCCATTATGTATGTTATTTTTAAGAAGTCTTCTTGAGTTTAATAATAAAAAGTTCTTGTTTAGATTTAAAAATGTTTACTATAAGATTACCAACGAATTTTTCTATATATTTTGTTAACTGTTTTGTTCGTTTTGTTATTTTTCATTAACAATTTCTATTATTATGTTATTTTTGAGAAGTTTTCTCGAGTTTATAGTAAATAAACATATTAAAATTATATCCTTTAATTTATTAATATTTACAATCGGAGACCTAAACTACGCCGCTGGCGAGCCAGTTAAAACAAAACTTTACAAAACCCATGTCGCGATGACTCCGCTAAGGGATTTGGCATACTTTTTTATATGCACCTTCTCGTTTATGTGCCTTTAGGAAAGACGTATGTTGTGTTGCCTGCTCAGCGTCAAACTCGAACATCGCCAATCGGATGGCGCGGGCGCGTAGACCGAAGGTCGTATATCAAGTGACAGGCGATATTTTTCGGTTTTTCGCCTGAATTTATAACTAGAGTATGTGTTGTAACTGTTCGAATATACGAGCAGTTTTTTAACTCGATCACACTACAGCGGTACATTTCCGTCGGCGTCAAGCGAAGCTTGGGTATCGAGTGAAAGATAATACGAGCGACGGTTTTCGCTCGAATAGATAACTCGAGCGCTTTTTTAATAATCGAGCGATGTCGGTTATTTAAAAAATCGAGTAATCAAGCGGTTTTTCGCTCGAGCGACTACAACACTAATAACGACTATGCTTTCTAAGAGACAAAATTAGACTCTACGGTTAACATGACTGAAGAAATGCAACTTTTTCAGATACGTCAGTATGAATGGTCTTATGAAGGATCGAAGAGGCTAAAATTTAATTCCATTTTAACAACGTACGAGATTGTTCTTAAAGATAAAGCTTTTTTGGGAAGCTTAAGTTGGGCGGCTTTATTGGTGGACGAAGCTCATAGACTTAAGAACGACGATTCTTTATTGTATAAGGCGCTTATGGAATTTGACACCAACCATAGACTTTTGATAACCGGTACACCATTGCAGAACAGTCTCAAAGAGTTATGGGCTCTACTGCATTTTATCATGCCCAACAAGTAAGTTAACCGCCCATCGATAGTTAATATTCTTTATTTCATTTTTTTTTGTTTAAGGTTTAACAGTTGGGATGACTTTGAAAAGGAACATGAAAATGCTTCAACAAAAGGCTATTCAAAGCTGCACAAACAGCTGGAGCCCTGCATTTTAAGAAGAGTGAAAAAGGATGTAGAGAAATCGTTACCGGCAAAAGTCGAACAGATTTTAAGGGTGGAAATGACGTCAATCCAAAAGCAATATTATAAATGGATTTTAACAAAGAACTATAATGCGTTGAGAAAAGGCGTCAAAGGTTCCAGCACAACTTTTTTGAACATAGTAATTGAGCTTAAGAAGTGTTGTAATCATGCCTTTTTAACCAAGCCTGCAGATGCCGAAGGATTAGACCAGGAATATGATAGACTTCAGACAATATTAAAGGGATCCGGCAAGCTAGTACTATTAGATAAATTGCTTATTAGGTTAAAAGAAACTGGACACAGGGTGCTTATTTTTTCGCAAATGGTTCGGATGTTAGATATTTTAGCCGAATATCTGCAACACAGACGTTTTGCATTCCAAAGATTAGACGGTAGCATCAAGGGAGATATAAGACGTCAAGCGCTTGACCATTTTAACGCCGAAGGATCTACAGACTTCTGCTTCTTGCTTTCTACTCGAGCTGGTGGCTTAGGTATCAATTTAGCTACAGCTGATACTGTTATTATTTTTGATTCAGACTGGAACCCTCAAAATGATCTTCAAGCTCAAGCTAGAGCACATAGAATAGGACAAAAGAATCAAGTTAACATTTATCGGTTAGTTACCGCTAGAAGTGTAGAGGAAGAAATTGTGGAGCGGGCTAAACAGAAGATGGTATTGGATCACTTGGTTATTCAGCGAATGGACACCACAGGCAGAACAGTATTAGACAAAAAGGGTTCCAATACTACGAACCCTTTTAACAAAGAAGACCTGACAGCTATTCTTAAATTTGGTGCTGAGGAACTGTTTAAAGACGAGGATGTGGATGAAGAACCCACTTGTGATATTGATGAAATTTTGAGGAGAGCTGAAACTCGTGATGAGGGTCCGTCAATGGCAGGTGATGAGCTTCTCTCTGCCTTTAAAGTAGCAAGTTTTGCAGCTTTTGATGAAGACGCCGAACCATCCCCTGTACCAAATGCAAATGAAAACGATGAAGAAAGCAAAGATTGGGATGACATTATTCCCGAAACACTTAGAAAAAAAGTTGAGGAAGCAGAGAAAAATAAGGAAATGGAAGATCTGTACCTTCCGCCTCGAAGTCGAAAGACTCTACAACAAATCAACCAGTCAGATAGTGAAGGTGAAGGAAAAGGTACGAAAGGGATTAAAAAGGAGCCAGACGAATCTGGAGGATCTAGCTTGGAAGGTGAAGAATCTGACGATGATCGACCTAAAAAGCGAGGTCGCCCGCCAGCTGGTGCTAGAGAAAAAATTAAGAATTTTACTGATGCTGAGATCCGCCGTTTTGTAAAGAGTTATAAGAAGTTCAGCGTCCCTTTGAAACGGCTTGAAGCAGTGGCGTGTGAGGCGGAACTTCAAGAAAAGCCTTTAGCCGAACTGAAGAAACTTGGTGAAATGCTTCACGAGCGGTGCGTGGCTTATATGAACGAGCAAAGTAAAGAAAACAACGAGGCTACTAACGGCGATGGACAAGGCAAAAAGAGGCTAAGAGGTCCATCGTTTAAACTAGGAGGTGTTTCAGTTAACGCTAAAACTATGATGCAATGTGAAGAGGAATTAGCACCTCTAGACGCGATCTTGCCATCGAAAGAAGAAGACAGAAGTAAATGGATTTTTGAAGCTCGAACGAAACCCGCTCACTTCGATGTCGATTGGGGTGCAGAAGAAGACTCCAAACTGCTTAGGGGAATATATGTTTACGGTATTGGTTCCTGGGAACAAATTAAACTCGACCCGACCCTCAACATAGGCGACAAAATATTGATGAATGAAGATAAAAAGCCTCAAGCCAAGCATTTGCAATCTAGGGCGGAATATCTTCTCAAAATTTTAAAGAAGCAGCTAGAGCCTTTTAAAAAAGCTGTCCCGAAACCCAAGAAGGTACGTAAACCTAAAGAAGTCAAAGATGCTAAATCGAAGGAAATCATAGAAAATGACTTTAGTTCTAATGACGAGTCGCACAGCACAATGCACAGCGGTCAAAGTTCAAATAACCTGACATCCACAAAGAAACCTAAGGCATCCCAAGTTAAAAAAGAAAACGATAAGGAAGCAGACGATGGACATAAAAAAGAGAAGAAGGAAAAGAAGAAAGCCAAAAAGCAGAAAAAGGCAGCTGGTCCAATGCATTTTACAGCGAATAATGAACCTAAAGCAATAAATGTTATAGGGGACTTGGACCCAGGGATTTTTAACGAGTGTAAAGAAAAAATGAGACCTGTCAAAAAAGCCCTTAAAGCTCTTGATAATCCTGACCAGTCAATGTCTGAGACCGAACAAGTACAACATACCAGAGAATGTCTTATACAAATTGGAGAACAGATTAATACATGTTTGAGCCAATACTTAGATCCTGAGAAAATTAAGGAGTGGAGAAGGTAATTATATATAAGGGGTTAGAAGCAAAGGGGTCAAAGTAACGGGTTTTTTTTTACACTTGAATTTATCTTTCTTTAGAATCTTCCTTCGAAAGGAGCTTGATTGATTTCACTAAAATACGATTTTCTACACTGACACCTATGTATTTATATAATAATTATTTTGATACAATATTTCTGATGTTTTGTATGTCTCTCCCCAGGATAATTTCTAAATTATTCAACCGATTTGACTCAAATTTGCCATGCCTATGTAAAATGAGTGTCCAATTACGAGGAAAATATTAGTACCCGCCGATTCGCGCGCGTTGATGCCATTTGTTCCATATCGAAATGAAAATCCATCAAAAAGTGAAATAAAAGATGTTTTGTATGTCTCTCCCTCGGATAATTCCAAAAGTATTCAACCGATTTGGCTCAAATTTGTCCTGCCTATGTAACATGAGTGTCCAGTTACGGGAAAAATATTTATAGCCGGCGATTCGCTCGCGGTGATCCAATTTGTTCCGTATCAAAAGTGAAATTGGTCAAAAAGTGAATTAAACGATGGCTTGTATGTCTCTCCCTACGATAATTCCTGAGATACTTAACCGATTGACTCAAATTAGCAATTCCTCCTTAAAATGAGTGTCCAATTACTTGAAAAATACTTGTACCCGTCGATTCGCTCGGGGTCATGTATTTCATTAGATGTACTGATTCGATTTATATTTTTAGCAATCTATGGTACTTTGTTTCCAAGTTTACCGAGTATGACGCCAAAAAATTATATAAACTGTACAAAAAAGCTAAAGCCAAAGACACAAAAAAGAGTGAAAAGAAAGAAAAGGCTGAAAAATCGGAAAAGAAAAAGGAACGTGAACAAGTAAGTTTATGTTGTACGTAAGGTGTGATTTTTTTTTTTCAAATAATAAAACATGAATTTCTCTTTGGGACTTGTTTAATTACTCATTTTCATCAGTACTTTAAAATACAAGCATTAAACCGACAAGTCTTGTGCTAAATGTCAAAATTTAACATTCTATATTTTTTTAGGAAAGTGCATCAACAAGCAAAGAAAGAATAAGGAAAAATAGTGAGAAAGATCACCATCATCACCATAAAAGAAAGCACGAGGGTGGAGATAATGACAGGGAGGAAAAAGAGACTAAGCACCAGAAACATCATAGAGACGGTAGCATAAAGTAAGAAAATGTTATTTAAAAATATTGTGTTGCTAATTTATATTGTCAGAACTGAAAAAAAACGAACTAAATACTAAAACACTGAATGATAAATAATATAAATAATCCAACATGTCGACAAACATTTCCCGATAATTTGTGGTAATATAAAAATATCTTTTTAGGAAAGAGCGTCGTGAAAGACACGGCGAGAAAGAAAGGAAACGACCTAGGGAAGAAATAAGCACGGAAGAAGAGGGTGACTACAGGTACCGATCCAGGAAACCAGGGTTTAGGCACGGCGGTCCACCAATACACAACGAACACGACCGATGGCCCGGCCCTGGCCCTGGAGCTGGTCCTCCTCGTGACCGTTTTCCTGGAGACCATCCGAAACGACCTTTTAATGACTACGCCAGGGGTGGATCTGGTTACCATAGAGATCGGGAATATTCGCGACCTGACAAAAGGTTTGTATTTGAACAGTTTTGTTTTTTTGTAATGTCCATTATTTGAAACTCTTCGGGTTATTAATTTACACATTTTAAAGCGGATAATTTTTGTTTGCTAAAAAATTTAGTCTTTTTGCATAGAATAAGAATAGTAATATTTAACCGTATGCAGATCTCCAGATGGTAAGGCTGACTGGCGACAATATCCGAGAGATGCCAGGGGGATGATTCCCCCGAGCATGGCCCCAAGACCGTTATTCTATGGAGCAAATTTCCCAGCCGCTGTTCCCCCTATGTATCCTCAAGACGGCAGGTTTTCTTCGGGAGAATGGAGGCCGCCCGATCGGGAATATTACCGCAGCCGTCAACAATAAATACTTAAGATTAACATTAATTAAGATAGAGTTAATAATAGGCATGTATCGCCATAACCGGGGACATAACCTTGTGGGACGCCTTAAATTAGGCCTTTACATTTTAACCCCTTTAATTGTTATCAATTTAATAATTTTTGGATATAAACTGCTGGCCATTTGCTTTCGAGCAAGAAAAATTTCGCCTAAATTTAAAAGTTAATATTTTCTGAACCAGATATGACATCGATCTCCGGTTTTTAATGGTTGTTAGATTTGTCCCTTAGGAAATAATTGCCAAAGTTGGATTGTCTTAAACTGTCAGAAAATTTTATATACAGGGTATTAAAGAGGACGATGATTTTTGCTCCAATTTCAATAGCATGTAACTTTCACAATAATATTTTTAAATTTTATCACTGTACGTCAATTGAATCACTGGTTCATAACAAAGAAAGTAATCTGTCAAATTTTTGATATCTGCTATATTTTAAGAGATACCGATTTTTTTGAAAAACTTTGCTTTTTTTAAACTTTTTGTTAGCGTGATCCCACTGTGCGTTGTATCGTGCAAACTTTGCAAGTGATTATTATACCTTATGAAAAGCTTGTGTATGTTCAGTAACAACAATTGTCCCTAAATGTTGTGATGTGCAGTGGCGTACTTATAATCACTTATATGTCTATGCTTTATGAGTATCTCACAATTTTTTTTTGTATCGGAAAGTACTCGCCCCTAGATTAGGCAAGTTTTTCCTTATTTTTTAGTTTTTCATATCGCGCTACAGGTATATTATACAGTGCCTACAAAATTTTAAAAAAGAAAATTTTTTTATTTAATTGTTTGAAAAAAAAAGCATTAGCATGTCATAAAGGCTGACTTGATATTGTTTTTTTTTTCGTGATAATCTCGATTCAAATTAATACACTCGGATGGACGGGGTTTGGTTTGACGGCAGCTAGTGATATTTAATATTAAAGTGCCTTTCGATGTAAGTTTAATTTTAGGAATTGTGTGTTAGAAAGTTAGAAATTAATAAATAATTTTTTTCAAATAATTAAATAAAAAAATTATCTTTTTTAAAATTTTGTAGACATTGTATAATATACCTGTAGCGCGATATGAAAAACTAAAAAGTAAGGAAAAACTTGCCTAATCTAGGGGCGAGTACTTTCCAATACAAAAAAATTGTGAGATACTCATAAAGCATAGACATATAAGTGATTATAAGTGCGCCACTGCACATCACAACATTTAGGTACAATTGTTGTTACTGAACATAAACAAGCTTTTCATAAGGTATAATAATCACTTGCAAAGTTTGCACGATACAACGCACAGTGGGATCTAGCTAACAAAAAGTTGAAAAAAGGCAAAGTTTTTCAAAAAAATCGGTATCTCTTAAAATATAGCAGATATCAAAAATTTGACAGATTACTTTCTTTGCTATGAACCATTGATTCAATTGACGTACAGTGATAAAATTTAAAAATATTATTGTGAAAGTTACATGCTATTGAAATTGGAGCAAAAATCATCGTCCTCTTTAACACCCTGTATATAAAATTTTCTGACAGTTTAAGACAATCCAACTTTGGCAATTGTTTCCCAAGAGACAAATCTATCGACCATTTAAATCCGGAAATCGATGTCATATCTGGTTCAGAAAATATTAACTTTTAAATTTAGGAGAAATTTTTCTTGCTCGAAAGCAAATGTCCAGCAGTTTAGTAAAGAGGCATCACGTTGCGTTGCATGGTAAAAGATATAATTTTTCTCTAATAATATAAATCCAGTGCTTCGCAAAAAGTTCATTATTTTTTGGTTTGTCTTCTACAATCTTGACATTTCTGATAAGTGACGTGTTGAATATTTCGACGATGTGTCGACGCTGCCTTAACACAATATACTGATTATGTTTGCATGTAATATGATATTTGTTGCTATGGTAATGCAGAGTCTAACAGAACAACACAACAAAAGTTATATCCTCTCATTTCAGCTTATGTCCTTGGCGCCCCTCCCTATGTCTAATAATTGTACATGTTGAAATGTACCGAAGTACCTTTGTAAAAATTTGTATAATATTTTTCAAGTTTTGAAAAGTCGCCAGGAACAGTGTTTTTAGCTAATTTATGTAAATTTTATTAGATTTATAGTTCTACAGGGTCTTGGCGAGTTTTCAACATGACATTGTTTTTTTTTCTAGGTTGTATTATATTGCCGTTTTCTTTATTGTATTTTTAAGTGATGATGCGGGCCCTACCTATTGGTTAGGTACTGCCTAAATACGTTTATGTAAAAATTACCTCGGAACTCTGTAAATACAGACAGATAAATATGTTTTGATAAGATTGATTGTTTTATTATTTTTGTTTTTAAAAATTAACATTAAAAGTATATAAAAAGATATCGGCTTTTGATGGATAGGAAACTGAATGGAAAATTGGAGAGAACTCGTACAAGTGTTTTTTTTGCATTACTTATAACGGATCTTCATCAAGTAACGGCTACCTCAATCCGAATATTATTTATAATTTGTGTCAGCAAGAATGGTTTAAATCAGTGTTTCCCAAAGTGGTCCAGGTGGACCCCCAGGGGTCCACGGGAGACTCGACGGGGGTCTAGGTTAGGCGTGACAAAAAATGGGGGTCCACATCGTAAGCGGGGGTGCATAAAGATTAATTTGCTTTCGATAGTGAAGAACTAAAATGTTGATTGACTTCTCCTATCAATATAGGCAGATAATATTTTAAGAAGCTCAGCGACTGTTACTTGTAAAAACTTGCATATTTCATCGTCGAGACTTGTCGTTACCGCGCCGCGCCGGCCGCCGTCCTGTCCGCAACTCTTGTTCAGACGTGAAAATTAATACGACTTGCGGTGTATGTGCTTACAATCTTGCATGAACGTGTTGATTCTTCACCAATATAAATACGAATGTCAAGGATATACGTTACTCATTTGTTTCTGGAATTTCATAAAGAAAAGTGAATCGATATTAGTGATTGCCAGTGTCAGAAAAGTAAGTACCTACTTTATTTTATTTAGTTTTTTATTTCACGCTTTTTAAAGGTAGGTACATAACTATAAATAATTTTGTAATGTGCTCGTGATTTTCATTTGATACCCCACTCGAGTATGTTTGCGCGGACATTCGGATATTCTTCCCCACTTTCACCCCACATGCCTTTTATGTAACAAAGTTTTGAGCAATGACTCTATGAAACCATCAAAGTTGGAAGATCATCTAAGAAGGTGTCATCCTGATAAGATAGGTTAAGATTTGAAATATCTCCAAACATTAAAGGAAAAATATGAAAAGAGACCCACCGTGCATAGTATGTTCGCTTCAACGTCTGAAAGCAACCATGATGGCTTGCGGGCATCTTACAATATCTCATTACTTATAGGAAAATCTGGAAAACCGCACACCATTGGAGAACAGTTAATTTTAACAACAGATGGAGCTCCTGCCATGGTCGGGCGATATCGTGGGTCATCTCAAAAGAATTATACCAGAGGTAATTGCAATTCACTGTGTTATCCACCGACAACATCTCGTAGCGAAAAATTTGAGTGATAGATTGCACCAATCGCTTCAATTTGTGATAAATGCAGTTAACAAAATAAGAAGCAATGCATTGAATACGCGTTTATTTTCACAATTGTGCGATGAAAATGATGAAGACTTCCAACGATTGCTGTTACATACCGAAGTACGCTGGTTGTCGAAATGTGCATGTTTATCAAGATTTTATTTACTTTTTGACTCAGTTTTAGAGTTTCTGGAAAGTAAAGATCCTGAGTTAAAAAAAAACTTGATCAATTTTAAAGCAGACATCGCGTATTTGACAGATTTATTCAAAAAATTTAATGACCTCAACTTACAATTACAAGGGGATAGCCTCAATTTAATAAAAACAAAGAGTGTAATTTCAGCTTTTCTTGGTAAATTAAAATTTATGAAGGAAAATATTGGTCGGAGCGAATTTTCTCAGTTTTCAAACTTGTCGCAGGTAGAATGCCTTGATGAAGATATTCAGACATATGTGCAACATTTGATTGCATGCACCCCCCCCCCCCCCCCCCCCTAGCTACCGTCATGGGGGTCCACCGAATCCAGCAAAATTTTGATAGTGGTCTATGAAACAAAATAGTTTGGGAATCACTGGTTTAAATTAACTAGTTATTATTTATAAGTGCACTGTAATAAAATTTAAAGACTAAGCTGAAGAGATCTTCCACTCAAAATAATACGAATAAACATAAAACAAGAGGAGACATCTCTAAAGAATATAACACCTTACATGCAAGAAATTGTCCTTATAGTACAATAGCTCATTAATTTTCTATGGATAACTTTATCACCTTTATAAAGATCTAAGGAAAGATCCCCAACGCTTTTGTGAATATATGAGAATGCATATAAATACTATTGAATATATCGTAAGTAGAGATCGACCGATATGATTTTTTGTGGCCGATACCGATATACTCATAGCCGATATAATTTGTTTGCTTTATAAATGAGGTAAAAGTGATTTATAATGATATACTGTTACCGTTACATGGATTAACCATAAAATCACTAAAAAAAATGCAGAGCAAATTCAATATTTTGTGAAATCACCTAACGGAATAAAAATAAATACGGTAATTCCCCGAATTCAACAAAGTCCGGCCATTCGGCCCGAGAAGAGCAACCGTAATTCGGCGGCGCGGCGTTCGCTCGGTCGGGGAATACCAGAATTTCCGAATACGGTTGGAAACAGTAAGTAAATAAAACTCGTAGTATTGCTCTGATTTTTCACAAACATGGATCGTTTTGTAGTGCGTTCTCCATGCATACAGTCGTCGTCGTCATCTTTACAAGAGTCTGGTTCTGGTTCATTATCTTCAATAAGTAGCAGTATTAGTGGCAACATAACTAGTAGTAAAAGTGTTTACTGGAAATATTTCTCCAAGAATGAAATTAATGCCCTTACAATAAAAGCAAATGCCACCTGTAAATTATGTAATGCTGTTGTTTGTCGGGTTGTTGTAGTAAGAATAGTGCATCTGTATCGGAAGTAATACCCTTACTTAAAACTCTCTTAAATTATCTCGAGAAAGCTGAAGGAGCTGACTTTTCAGGGGTGCAGAGTAGGTACTAAAAATGAGCTTAAAGACTCCTTGATTAAGAGATGCAAAGCATGCTTCACTGATAGAAACCTTCTTTTTGCCACTTTATTGGACCCAAGGTTCAAGACATCTTTCTTTGATAATGATTTATCTCAAGGAACCTTTACAGATTTAAAAAAAGAACTTTTAAAAATTAATGGGCAAAATTCAGACTTGCTGGAAGATAATGCAGGAGAATCTGAAGTAAGCGACGATGATGTTCCTTTAGCGAAAATCGCCAAAAAATCACACGAGGTAAACCAACAAATTCAGGAAAATGTCCCGGGCTCAATTTCTCATAGTTTATTTTGGAATACTTTTGATGAACTTACTGGTATGACGACAAGTAAATCAGTGTCATATAAGAGAAGTACTGATGATATGATGAATAAAATTGATGATGAGATTGAATTGTATAAGAAATTAGAAAAAATATCAAGAAATGAAGATCCTTTGACTTGGTGGGCGCAAAAAAAAGACATTTTTCCATTGATGTATAAAGTTGCAATAATATATTTAGCGTCGTCGCCAAGTAGTGTTGCTAGTGAACAGCTATTTTCTTCAGCCGGAAATGTTTATGAAAGCGCAAGAAATCGTCTAACTCCGGAAAGAGCAGAAAGCCTAATTCTGTTACATTACAACTTGCCAAAACTTAACTTTAAATATTAATTTGTTTAATTTAGTGTGTTACTTTACTTCTACATTTTTAATGACTTTTTTGTTAAATTTTCAATAAGAATGAATTTGTTTGTTTGTTGTTTGATTTTTATTTAGTATTTCTGTTTTAATTTCTTTAAAAAAAGGCTTAGCAACTGAAATATTAAGCAATTTTAATTTTTTTAGGCCGATACCGATATAGGCCGATATCGTGGTTATATATCGGCCAAGAAGGCCGATATGGCCGATATACCGAATACCGATATCGGTATCGGTCGATCCCTAATCGTAAGCAACAGTGAAAGAAGAATAAATAAAAATTGGCCATTCTCAACCTATATCTGTGGAACAAAAAGTAATGGTAATTCTCATATGTTCAAAAAAGCGTTGGGAATATTTCCTTAGATCATTATAAAGGTGATAAAATTCTCCATTGAATCTTCGCTTTACGTTAATGGGATAAACTGGTAATTTTGATTTTTGTTTAAACATATAAGTACCATTTTGTTATATTAGAGTCTAAAACAATATCTTCTTCATCGTAAGAAGATAACAACGCACAGTCCATGTTAATATCTCGATGTCGAGGGACTACTGTGCGAAGCTCAAGCGAGGCTGTGCGGTGCTATGGTACAAGGCTATGGGCGAGGGGCGGTGCGCCGTTATGGCCATCGACTAAGGATAACGTATTTAATTTTTGCTTTCCGAATACAATTAAACCAACCTTTAATTAAGGTTGGTGCGTTTGCACGAAAATTGATTATTATAATTATTATACATACAGTATGGCACAGAAGTGGGTAAACCGCCATTTTTCTTCTAAGCCCCCGCGTCAAAGCGTTTGAAATCTTAGACATGGGGGTAAAAAATGGTTTTGCATTCGTTGGTGATATCTGCGACGTTGTCAGCCCGACTGCTTGTCAGATATTGACACTATGTTTTGATTTTCTTATGAAACATCATACATTTTCGATTTTTCTCGGATTTTTTGAGCCGTTAAAAGTATGTTTTCATGAAAAAATAATGTTTTGAACCTTACTAGAAGTCGCCACTAAATTTTAACTACGTTAAAGTGCCAGTGTCGGTTAACGAGACGCTGGCATTTTGCCATGTATTATTTAAAATTTACTCGCGACTTCTAGTTAGATATACACGTACAAAACATACTTTTAATTGCTCAAGAAATCCGAAAAAAATTTAAAATACGTGGTGTTTCATAAGAAAATCAAAACAGTGTCAATACCTGACCAGCAGTAGATCTGACAACGTCGCAGATATTACCAAAAAATTGCAAACCATTACCCTACGTCTAAAATTTGAAGCACTTTGATACAGGAGGTTATGAGAGAAATGGCCGTTGCCGAACTTCTGTGTCACGCTGGGAAAGCATAAATTCCAAAAATAATTCGCCTACAGATAATAGCTTAAATAACTTTTGAAAATTCTGGCGGTCTTGATAAAATCCACTGGAGAACTCAAGAAAGAGAAAAAAACACCCTACGACTCTAATGCAATTTTTTTGTACAATGTGTCCCATTTTCGACACTTATATAGGGTATCTCCGTAATTGTTAGTACTATCAGAAAAGTAATGTCAGGTGTCATGTGCTCTTTTTGGGTCAAACTTAAAATGGTAAAATCAAAATTTGAAAATTTTCGCTCGCGGGGGAAAATAAAAAAATGGACAATTCCTAAATTACCCTATATTTTCTTAGTTAAAAGAGGTACGGAAAAATGTTTTATACAGAAGTTTATTTATAATGATTGTGGAATAATCTACCTTTTTGAGAATAAGTATACGGGGTCAGGTAAAAAAGTTATCGGACCTAACCTAATTTTCTTAAATGGAACACCCTGTATATTTCAATCTAAAAAGATAGCATATTAAACTCTCTTTTCAAATTTATAACACACCATTAATGATAGATATCATCAAATTTTTCAAAATGTTGATAAGTCTTTTTCAGAAATGAATACGTAAAAAATGAAATTACGTTAAATGTTAATAACAAATGTCAACATAGTTGTCTCTAGGATATTAGTTTTTGTTTCATGGCCTACTTTGGTTTTAAGGTATAAAGAAAAATGAGGATAGGTTCGATAACTTTTTTACCTGACCCCGTATACTTATTCTGAAAACGGCAGATTATTCAACAATCAATATAAAGAAACTTCTGTATAAAACATTTTTCTGTATCTCTTTTAACTAAGAAACTATAGGGTAATTTTAAATTGTCAATTTTTGGATTTTCCCCCGTATCTCTTAAGCGAGCGAAAATTTTCAAATTTTGATTTTACCATTTTAAGTTTGACCCAAAAAGAGGACATGACACCTACGTTACTTTTTTGATAGCACTAACAATTACGGAGATATCCTATCCTAAGTATCGAAAATGGGACTCCCTGTACAGTGTACAACCGCCAGAATTTCCGCTCCATATGGAAAATTTTTTATTATTGATTTCTCAAAAAATGTTCTTGATAAATGTGTCTGCATTCTCTTAAACTAAAAAAGCACTCGTTGAAATTGAAGAAAACTGTAGTGCATACGAGAGAAAGTTGTTTAGAATTTTGAAAAGTTATACGAAATCTATTCTTCTATTCAAAAAACGACAAACATTCTTATTTTTTTTGTCTTACCCTGTGCCTGTATTTAGATTGATAGATTGATATTAAATTATTGGTAAAAGTATAAAAGTTCTTTTTTATGTTTACTTTGAGAATATTGGTCCTTTAAATTTCTCGTTATCTATTTTTTTCTTAAACCATTCAAGAAAATTATTTTTGGAGCAATTATGTTTAATATAATATTTGACAACATGTTCACGATCTTCTTAAATTACTTAATTATAATTGGAAACCAAATCCTCTTTTTGTACATTAGTCGGAGCTGTGTGGCAATCTTGTGGATATAAAGTCATTTGGAACTCCAGCCTTGAAGATATTAACCGCCGTTGTCACAGGTACTTTTATATTAGCTAACATCAGCCAATATGTAAGCGCTGCCCTCTCAGCTTCAGTTTGAACCTAAAAGTGAAACTTATAAACTTTATATACACTTACGTGCAAAGAAAACCGCTATTTCAAAATTTTGATAAGTTTAGGTTTGATCTTGGATATCAAAAATTTAAATTTTTCCATAATTTCATTATTGTTGTTGGAATTAGAATAATTTTTTTTTAATGGATAAACAAAAGATTATCATCAAGAGGCAGAAATTATCGTTGTAATTGAGTTTTAACTAGAAATTCATTTAGAAACAAACTTAACTACCAATTTTTACTTAAATATGCAAACAAACCTTTTAACTTAAATAAGTATGTCTCAATACTTTTAGACTATTTACAGGTTGGGATTTCGGAAACGGTAAGAGATGCGAAGCCTGTTAAATTGGGGCAACTAAGTTGCCTAAATATGGACCAAATAATATGCCGCAAAAAAATCCAAAATAAATACAGGGGCTTTCAAAATATTTGGAAAAATCTAAAATTTTGCGTTTCAGTTCTTAGATTTTCTGACTTTGTTCGCTTGACGCTTGCTACTTTTCATTCTCCACAAGATGGTATTGGTAGATTTTTCATGCGACGTTTCGTCTTTAGGTCACCATCAAAAAAAATTTTTAAATACGGGTCTGCATTTTTTTTGTTTAAATTATTATAAAGGGCCGAAATCTACGTTCAGTGGTATATAACACTTACAGATTTTCCGACGTTTTGTTCCTTAAATTGACCATCTTCATTTAAATACCCCTAGTGTGTAAGTAGTTTATTTAACTAATACAAATAAAATTTGACTCTTAAAGCCAGCCCTTTCTTATGACTTTTAAAAGAGGCATTGAGTTTTACATTTTCGAATTATACCGAATTTAAAAAAAAAGTAAATTACAGGAACGTACTGGGGAATTTTAACGAACAATTTAAGGAACAAAACGTCGGAAAGCCAGTTAGGTGTTGTATATCGCTGAACGTAGATTTAGGACCTCCTTCATAATTTAAACAAAAATATTCAAGCCCGTATTTAAAATAATTAAGTTGATGATGGCGACCCAAAGACGGAAACGTCGCATAAAAGATCTGATAATGCCATCTTGTGGCAATGAAAAAGTGAAATTTATTTTCGGACAGTCAGGAAAAAATAAAAATCGAAACGCAAAAGTTTAAATTCTTTCAAATATCTTGAAAGCCTCAGTATTTATTTTTGATTTTTTTGCGGCATATTATTGGGCCCATAATTATGCAGCTCTGCCCCAATTTAACCAACTTCGTATCTCTTACTGATTCTGAAATCCCTATGGCGAAGGCCGAATTTGTAACACCCTGTATATACTTCGGTTCATACCATCACGGAACCTCCTCCTTGTGAAAGAAATTACTGAATTCATATTGCAGCAGAAATTATGGAAAAACTTAAATTATTGATAACCAAGATCATTTTGCATGTATTGGACATGAACCAAAAAACAAAATGTACAAAATAGATTACTCTAAATGAAAACTGATATATCGAAATAATTTTGATACTTGATTAATCGACAGGGTGTTGGGTTTTGTAAAAGGGACACCCTGTAAAAGACACGTTAAAACTGATAGTTGTAGCTACAGTGCTCTAAAAAAAATCATTAAATATCGGACTAAAAATAAAAAGGTTATGAAGCCTAAAATTTTATCAAAATTCTGTAGTGGCCGTTTTCTTTGCACGTGAGTGTATTATAATAAAAAATACTTTAAAAAAACATAGAACCATTATTATAGAAGAAAGCGCTGTTTTCAAAGAGAAATGTTTTTAACTAGGGTGTACCCAGAATATGTGGGCAATCTCCCGGGTTCAGATAAAACACGGAGATACGGGCCCATAACGGACGTCCCTGAAAATCGTTGTTTTTTAAATAATCTTTTAAGTACTAGGTGTAATTTAATAATTCTTTAGTATAATGGTTACTAGATGAGTCTCCTTAAAATTCGCCCTTTTAAACACATTTGGCTTATTTAGTTTGCCCGGGACGGACAAGACGTAACACAAAAATGCTTTTTTTGTACACCTTGTATTATTAAGGAACAATCAATAATATTTTTGGATACTATAAACCTTAAGCTGAAAAAAGGTACTCTTGATCAATGTCGATAAATGAACTGTTTTCGAAAAAAAATATATTTTTGTTCAATATGATTTATATTCAGTATACGTAAATTCCATTACTAAGTTAGTAACTAATAAGACAAAAGAGAAAAACCGCAAATTTCAAGACACTACCATAAACTGACACTGGCATAAATATTCTTATTTAAATCGGTACATGTGAAAAAAACCATAGCAACAATGAGGGAATTTTATGAACATAAAACAACAACTAATGCAAAAAACCATATTGAACAAAAATTTTTTTTTTCGAAAACCGTTCACTTTATCGACATTGATCAAGAGTACCTTTTTTTCAGCTTAAGGTTTAGAGTATCCAAAAATATTATTGCCGTTCCTTCATCATACAAGGTGTACAATAAAAAACATTTTTGTGTTACGTCTAGTCCGTCCCTGGCAAACTAAATAAGCCACATGTGTTTAAAAGGGCGGATTTTAAGGAGACTCATCTACTAACAAATATACTAAAAAATTATTAAATTACACCTAGTACTTAATAAATTATCTTAAAAATAACGATTTCCAGGGACTTCCGTATGGGAGGCCGTAGGAAAAAAAAATTATAAGAACTTCTCCTGTTATTTTTAAGTGTTCTATCTGAATCCGGGAGATTGCCCACATATTTTGGGACACCCTGTATATTGTATATTAGGTGCAAAGCTCGAAAAAGAATAACCAACAGTTTTGCTCAATTTTGGGATTTTATAGCGAAGTTTAATTTACTTTCGGGCTTTGACCTTCTCCAAACAGCCAATCCTGAATTGTGCAATTATGAAACGACCAAAGCGTGGCAACAATTTTTAGTAGATCGATACGTAAATTTTAAAACTCAAAAAAAGTACGTGGGAATCATGTTATTTAAATTTGTAGGATAGTTAATTTAGTCAATTCATAGAAACATTTAAATAAATACTGGATTGAGTATGCATACCTTGTATTCATATCCTCTAAGGCCTCGGCAACTGTTTCGGCCTTCCAAGGCCATCGTCAGTGTTGTACGGCCCTGGAACCAGGGGGGGGGGGCAACAACAGACAGCTGCTTACCCATTAAAAACAACAACCTAAAATGCAAACAGCTGCCAAGAATATATAAGGACCATTCAAGTTTGACCACTTATAATATATTCTTAAATCCTAAAAAAACTGTTAATTAAAACACAAAAAGGGTGGTTTTATACATCAATATTCGAAAATATTGGACAAAACCTTTCCTAAAAATAAAATCGTTCATTGAAACCTAAAAAAAATGTATGAAATTAATATAAACCGGTGGTTTTATATATCAACATTTGAAAATGTTGGACAGAACCTTTCCTAAAAGTAAAATCGTTAATTAAAACCTAAAAAAAAATGTATAAAATTAATATAAACCGGTGGTTTTATGCATCAACATTTGAAAATGTTGGACAAAACTTTTCCTAAAAGTAAAATCGTTAATTAAAACCTAAAAAAAAATGTATAAAATTAATATAAGCCGGTGGTTTTATACATCAACATTTGAAGATGTTGGACAAAACCTGAGCTAAAAATGAATTGGTTAGTAACCTGAAAATGAAAGGATATTAGTAAAGGATAATAACGGTTATGCATCAAAAATTAATTCTATTCCATTTCTTCCTTTTTCTGGCTTTTATTGACCATGGATTATAGATTCCCCATCGGTTCCATGTTGGCCAGTATAATGAATAGTGTGGCTAAAACAAATGTATTAGTAGACGGCCGATTTATCTTAAATTAATTTAGGTATCTATATTTAAATAGTTTACCAAATATTTTACATTTATACCATACCAGAAAGCCGTCCTCCATAATTTAATAGGTTTGTTTCTTCAGTTGCAGCTTCTTATTTTCACTCACTTCACTAACTTACCAGAATTGGCAACGTGTCCCATCTTTAAGAGCAATAAGAAAGCTCCTTCACCATATTTTAGTGATTAAAAGAGATGTGCACAGCCCGATTTTTAAAAACTATTATAAATATCTTAATAGTGTCCAAAATTTAATGAATGAGAAAGAAGAAACAAAATGGTGCGGACCTATATATTGCTATTGCTCTTAACCCTTCATTCTTTCACCTGTAGCAACAGAAAAGGAAAGAAAACGGTCTTACCTTTCAATCATGATAGAAGCGAAGGTGATGGTATTAACAACGGTGCCAATTGCAGCAAGAAGGATCAATCCACATTCAAGCAAGGCACTTGAGTGAGGAATGACCCGTAAAACACTAAAGGTCACTGTTCACTTATTCCAGGTTGTAACAAGAGTCGAAGACTTGTTTGCCGACAACGCGAAACGGACGCTTCCAACACCAGTCATGCTCACTTACCTGAAACAATAGAGAAAATTTTTAGTTACACAGTTTACATCAATAAAAGTTTAATCAATTATTATAGGTTTGATAAAATTTGATTTTTGTTCTTATTAATTTATACGTTAATAATGGCGAATGCGTCACTACCATTAGCTCTAAAAGCGAATATGATATATCTAAATCTAAATTACATTGTGTTATGATTAGTACCAACCCTTTTTTATCCTTACTTATTTATCGGTGAACAATTTCGACGACACAATTTTTTATCAACTTTGACTTAATAGTTATAAAAGTCCAAAGGATATCAATTCTTAACCAGAGCAGTACTAAATGTCACAAAAATCAATTTTTATCATCCTCACAGTTGGTACAGTCATTATTCTAAATTTTTTTTACTGCCCATCACAATAAATGTTTGGTCATTCGTTTGACACCACAAACCGCAAAATTGCAATTAAAAATTTGTTAATTTGGCAAATACAACTGGTTTAAGATTAATCCGCAATTGCTCTTAAAATAAATTTATTTCCCAATAATTTTACTATAAACTGTGAAAAGGCGATGAGAGATTCTTAAAATAAAATATTATTATACTTAAAAGTATCAAGCGAATCTTGAACTAATCCAACTGCACTCTGGCAACAACTATTTCTATTTTACTACGATTCGGACCCAAAAGATAAGCAAAAGATGAATGAATACTAATCTCGTATATATATTGCGATGTTTGTTCTTTGATCTAACGGATTGTTATATTTTGGTTGATTAGTGTTTTTTTGTGATTATTGGTGAAAAATCGCCTTTATTATAAACAATCATGGTGCATTCATCTGTAGTACCTATGTAAAATAGTGGTTCATTAAAGAAGTATTTATCTTTTCATCGGTAAGTATGTTTGAATATTTAACCATCTGATATAACCAGACTTCAACATTGTTGCCATTCAGCCAACAAACATGTAGTTCTCTCTTGCACCCATTAATTACACTGGGAAACAAATTTCAACTTTTTTTTTGTTTCCTGAACAAAACCTATTTTTTTGGATTCAACTGTACCCAAGTAACTAAAAAATACCTATTAAAGATTTTAGTTGGCTCGCAAAAAAAAAATCTCAATTATTTGTTACAAAATTTTAATTCATAGGCATATACAATGGACATACAAAATACAGATAACAATATATTGTTGGTTCAACAAAAGCAACTAAATAGCACATTTTTATCATTGAATCCAAAGTTTAGACACTCATTTTGCGCTTCTTAGCTTGCCTTTTGAAAGCAGCCTCTGGGGCATCTCTCGTAATAGTCCAGCAGTAGTCGGCTAACATCTCACAGTTCCATTTTCCCTGATATCTTCTTTCCATGTTCGAAATATCCTGGTGGAACCTCTCACCGTGTTCGTCACTTACAGCACCACAATTTTCCGGAAAGTAATCCAGATGAGAATCCAGGAAATGAATTTTCAACGACATATTACATATTAGGTTTTGGTAACACAAAAGAAGTTGGGCAACCAGGTCTTTATAATTTTCTGCTTTTATGTTTCCCAAGAAATTTTTTGCAACCATTTTAAAGGCATCCCAAGCGTCTTTTTCCTTGCCTTCAAGTATGGAATCGAATTGCGCATCTCCGAAAAGTTTCCTAATCTGGGGACCCACAAATATTCCCTCTTTAATTTTAGCGTCACTGATTCTAGGGAACTTTTCTTTTAAATAACTAAAAGCACGGCCTTCTTTGTCCATTGCCTTCACAAAATTTTTCATAAGTCCCAATTTTATATGAAGTGGCGGTAGTAAAATCTTTTCTGGGGCAACTAATGGCGCGCTGGTCACATTTTTCTTTCCTGGCTCAAAAGACTCTCTCGGTGGCCAAATTTTCTTTCTGTAGTGATCCGATCGTGCTCGACTGTCCCATTCGCAGAGGAAGCAGCAGTATTTGGTATAACCTAGCTGCATTCCAAGCAAGATCGCCACAACTTTTAAATCCCCACAAATTTGCCATTTATATCTTTCATATTGTATGGTCTCAAGTAACAATTTCAAATTGCTATATGTTTCTTTCATATGGACTGCATGACCAATTGGGACTGAAGGCAATTTGTTTCCATTATGGAGTAACACAGCTTTAAGACTTACTTTTGAGGAATCAATGAAAAGTCTCCAGTCTTTTGGATCATAGTCCAGATTTAAAGCTGCCATTAATCCCTCAATGTCCCTACAGGCTACCAAATTGTTATCCATGTTAAAAAATGGTGTTAGGTTTTTCTGACGGCTTCGGTACACAGAAACTTTTACTTCATCTTCAAGTAAATTCCATTGTTGCAATCGAGAGGCCAATAGTTCTGCTTTTGTCTTGGGCAGTTCCAAATCCCTTATAAGGTCACTTAATTCACTTTGACTTATTTTGTGAGGCTTTTTACTTGGAAGTTCACAGACAAAATCGGAGTCTTGCGAGGTTGATGGGCCGGCGACATTTTCCGGTACACTACCGTTTGAATCCTCTTGATCATCATCAGAATGAAGGGTATATTCCTGAGGTGGATTAGGTATAGGCAACTCGTCACTATGAGGCACCGGGCGTATGGCGGATTGTAAATTTGGATACTGTATCGCAGACCTTTTTTTCTCTGAAAAGCCTTTTTTGATGGGAGGTGTCAAACAAAAGTAACAGTCAGTAACGTGGTCTTTCGGTTCTCGCCAGATCATAGGAACAGCGAAGGGCATCTTACGGTTTTTTCCACTTAGCCAGCCGCGAATGTTGGACGCACATTTGTAGCAGCAGATATGGGGAGCCCAATTTTTATCCTGGTCTCCAACTTTGCAGCCAAAATACAAGTGGTAAGCCTTTTTTATTAAAGGGCTAAGCGTACGTTTTTGTTTCACAAAAGTCATTTCACCACATATATAACAAAAATGATCCGGCTTATTTACACAAACTCGCGACATGTTGCTCAAAACTCTCTAATTTCTCAAATACGAACAGCTCTCGATCAACTGGTGGTTGAAATACAACTAACTAACAATTTAGGATTTATATTATATGTATTTAAACCCCTTATAAAGTACACCTGTTATAATAAATCCAGGTATTTCTCATTTAATGGTGAAATTTTCCCATATATTAAGGGCAGGTAGGTAAATTATCATAATTGGGATGGATCTATAAAACCGGAGCCAACTGAGCCTTTTGCAAGACAGATTGTTAATTAGTATAATAAAATAAGTAAGATTTTGCTATTTTGGTCTCGGAAACATTTTTGCTGTTCCCCAGTGTTATTGTTCAATTACAGCTCGAAATCTTTTGATTGCCAAACTGCTTTGCATATAAAAATAAAATATTATTAGTTTCAAGCTTCCCCAGTAAACTTGATTTTTTGGTTGGTGAACACAGAAAACCAAATAAATGCACATTTAAAATATTGGCAACTACGATTCACTTCACACAAACTTATTTTCGAAAATAACGAAACATTGATCAACCAACACTGATGAAAATATATTTTTTAACTCAATATTACCTTAATAAACTCTCGCAGGCTGCTCTAATCCAGCTTGTGTCCCGAACGTTTAGCTTGCAGGTTTAAGTTTCCATGGTCGCAGTCAATTGAAGCCCTCGGACCGATCCAAAAAACAACAATTTTTTGCAGCAACTGGTCCTTAGGGAATCGGCAATTAAACAGACACAGAAACCAACGGAGTTTGATTGGATGAATCTACTTGAAATACTGCATATACATTTTTATAAAGTTACGATTGCTTAGGTATAATAGCTGCTTAAAAGTTATGTCATCATAACGCGTTAAAAAGTTCATTTTGTTTAATCATTCATACCCCATTTTGAAATTGTCAATACGATCAGTCAGATCCTTCCTGTACGTTAGACTAGGAAAAGTCGGACTGATTTATCAATCAGATTTTTTCTGTACGTTAGACTAAAAAAAATCGGATTGATTAAGGCGCGATGGGGTTCAGCAAAACGATCAATCAGATCATTACTGTACGTTAGACTAGGAAAGACCGGACTGATTTATCAACCAGATTCTTTCTGTACGTTAGACTAAAAAGAATCGGATTGATTTGACTGCGCGATTGGTTTCTGTGTCTTCTGCTACCCTGGAAAATTCGCGTGCCCGATTTTATAAATTTTCTTTAGTGCCCATGGCCATGATCCTAAAACAAAGGAAAATGCGTTTAGTTTTCATGTAAATAGGAAAATTTGAGTAAATTAGTAAAGTGTAGGTCATAATCGACACGAAGGCTTATTTTGACATGAACAATGATTGAGTAAAAATATTAGGTCAATGCTAATGAGCATAAATTAAAAATAAATAGCCAATACTAGCGAACTCCAGATGAGTTATGAAATAAGAAATACCTGTTTTGGGAAGAAGGCTTGGGGGAAGCCCAAGCCAAAAAATAAAATTAATTTCAGTTCACATTACTTGGGAGGGAAAAAAATGTTTTCTTGAAAAAAATTCTAGTTCTAATCACAACTAGCTATAATAAATTCGCTAACTTATTTAGCTGATTCTTGCTATACAGGGTGGAACAAACAAGTCCTTCACCATTGGAATTTCGGAAACGGCAAGACATACGAAGTCGGTTAAATTGGGGCAAAGTGGCATAATTATGGGCCCAATAATATGCCGTAAAAAAATCTTAAATAAAAACAGGGGCTTTCAAAATATTTGGAAAAATCTAAAATTTTGCGTTTCGGTTTTTATTTGTTGCTGACTTTGTTCCAAGAGATGTCCAAAAATAAATGTCAGTTTTTCATTGTTACTTTTTATTCTTCTCGGGATGGCATGATCAGATCTTATTTAATACGACGTTTCGTCTTTGGGTCACCATCATCAACTTAATTTTTTTAAATACTATAATACAATAATAATTTTAAAATTTTCAGTTTCGTCGAAACAAAAGTTAATTACAGGAACGGATTAGGGGTATTTTAATCAAGATGGAAGGAACAAAACGTCGGAAAACCAGTAAGTCTCATCTACCGCCTAACGTAGATTTAGTTCATTTTTCATAATTTAAAGAAAAAAATCCAAGCCAGTATTTAAAAAATTAAGTTGAGGATGACAAAAGACAAAACGTTGCATTAGAGATCTGATGATGAAATCTTATGGAGAATAAAAAGTAGCAATGAGAAAGTGACATTTATTTTTGGACATCTGTTCAAACAAAGTCAGGAAAAAATAAAAACCGAAACGCAAAATTTTAGATTTTTCCAATTATTTTGAAAGACCCTGCATTTATTTTAGATTTTTTTTGGGGGATATTAATGGGCCCATACAGGGTGTTTTTTAATTGAGTGCCGATGCTTAAGGTTGTGAATCATTTGGTGATTTTAAGAAGAAAAGTTAATACAGTGCAACCTCGATAATCCGGACTAATTAAAACCGCGGTCATCCATTTTAGTAAATAATCCGGATTATTGAAGTGACACATTTTTTTTATTGAAAAACGAAACATTTAAAACATTTAATAGAAAACAACTAGAAAATAGTACATAAACAAAAATTATTTAAAACAGAAGAATACTTATTAAATTTTATATTATTTTGTGAAGTAATTATTATTTGTAATTTTTGTTTGCTTGAATTACCGAGTACTATCAAATGCTGATCACAAAGTATACAATGCAGTTGAAATGTTTGGCCGGATTATTGAAGAATCCGGTGTAACGAAGGTTCGGATTATCGAGGTTACACTGTATTAACATACAGGGTGATTGATGGTGGATGGCCTATTAGACGTTTATAGAGAACAACTCATCGGACCACTTTGAAATTTTGGGAGGTTATAGAAGCGGACATGATCTCTGTTTTAAAAATATTTTTAGCCATGCAGTGTTGCCACTTCTACTTGAAAGTATTAGCAACTTTGATGATTTAAACGGAACACCCTGTGTATTATTTTTGTTTTAGAATCCTTATTAATTTCTTAATAACTTTCCTTAATATTTTCCTATACCTATTTGTTATAGTTCTCGAGATAATAATTAATTTCGCTTTTTTTTTCGGAAAACATGTCCTACAAAAAGTGATGATATTTTTAAACTCTGACAAATTAAAGCACTGCCATTTGGTACGGAGGCAGGTTATATCCTGAGGTCTTTCCCCTCTTTCCAAATATTATTTATAATAGTACAGGGTGTTTCAAAATACAAATATTTTGATGGTTTGGAAAAATGGTAAATAGTACCTTTTATTTAAATGAAATACACTATATTTGATGTGTTGTCCTAAAAGCTATTGAAATTGTCTATCTTTATATGTATAATGTTACTATACCTATCTTGAACAGTTTTTGACTTATGAGCATTTATTTAGCAAAATTAATTATTACAGATAACCATCACACTTTTTAGACCAATTTGGTAAGTAGCCTATGGAAATTGTTTTGTAATGGTTGACATTTTGCTGTTATTCATTCAGTCTTGTTGTCAGTTGGTCTATTTAAATATTTTAATCCTTTAAAGTTCAATTTAAAGTTTAAAAAAAAATGGAAGAAAACAACAACTATTCAGATGTAGTACTTATGAATTTATTTATTTTACATGGTCAGTATAATAAGATCATCAGCCGTACATTTAGAAGATTCAATGAAATGTATCCAAATTTACCATCAATGAGCAATAAGAAATTTAGACGAATTCAAAGCAATTTCGAAAATTTTGGATCATGCTTGAAACATACAGAAATTTACCTAGATCTATAACCTCCAATGAGGAAACTGAAATCAATGTTTTGGCTTATTTTCATGCCTATCCGCATGCTTCAATAAGAAGTGCCAAAGAAGATTTGGGCTTATTGTTTCTTTGTGTGCAAGAAATATTATCTACACATAATATGCATGATTATAAGTGTACCAAAGTTCAATTTCTCAAGGCTGAGGACTGTCCACAAAGAAATTTGTTTTTTTTTCAAAATGCAAAATGTCAACCATTACAAAACAATTTCCATAGGCTACTTGCCTAATTGGTCTAAAAAGTGTGATTGTTATCTGAAATAATTAATGTTGCTAAATAAATGCTCATAAGTCAAAAACTGTTCAAGATAGGTATAGTAACATTATACATAGGAAGATAGAGAATTTCAATATCCTTTAGGACAACAGATAAAATATAGTGTATTTCATTTAAAAAACGTACTATTTACCATTTTTCCAAACCATCGAAATATTTTGAAACACCCTGTACTATTATAACTAATATTTGGAAAGAGGGTGAAAGACCTCTGGATATAACTTGACTCTATACCAAATGTGAGTGCTTTAATTTGTCAGAGTTTAAAAATATCATCACATGGACATGTTTTCCGAAAAAAAAAAAAGTGAAATTAATTATTATCTCGAGCACTATAACAAATAGGCATAGGAAAATATTAAGGAAAGTTATTAAGAAATTAATAAGGACCCTAAAACAAAAATAATACACAGGGTGTTCCGTTTAAATTATCAAAGTTGCTAATACTTTCAAGTAGAAGCGGCAATACTACATGGCTAAAAATATTTTTAAAAGATAGATCATGTCCGCTTCTATAAGCTCCCAAATTTTCAAAGTGATCCGATGACTAGTTCTCCATAAACGTCTAATAGGCCATCCACCATCAATCACCCTGTATGTCCTAAAGCTCTTCATTTTTGAGCGACAGAATGTTAAAATTTAAACAATAACTTTTTTATCATAATTATAATCACTCTTAGATATTGTTATGAAATTTTGTACACACCATTATCAAACAGAAATAAAATATTTCCTTTGTAGTTTTTTACGTGAAATCCAGTGACGTACTCACATTTTTTCTACATTCAATAATAATCATTAAGGAGCATTTTTGATATTGAATGGTTGAATAGAAAAAAACGGTAAACATATTATAAAAATAAAAATTAGTAGGCTGGGTAAAGCTTTAGGGCATATGTTAATATCAACTTTTCTTCTTAAAATCACCCAAGGATTCACAGCCTTAAGTATCGGCACTCAATTAAAAAACACCCTGTAGATACAAATATTGGGTTTGTTCGGTTGGTGTTGTAAATAATTTTTTAAATATTAATTAAACAATTGGGGTATACTTTTAAATTTAAATAAATAGTTACCTCCTTATATGTGCCCATTTGCCCGACGACATCATCTTCATTCTTCCAGTTCCGCTCTCCAAGGGACGAACAAAAAGGACATCGCCCTGGACAGGCCAGGTTGCCCATCAGCCTTTTTCAGACATGCGGGAGTCTTGAAAAGGGTTATCTCTACCACGCTCTAAACTGCGACGATGTTTAGGCAAACCCTTGAAGAGCGGAACCCTCACACCTCACACGCGGTACCGCACTCTGTTTTAGGCCCGTCAAGTATCTGAAACAAATAAAAGTAATTGTTAGGGAAATGTTTGTTTGGATTTGTTCATTAACTTTTCTATTTTTATTTTAAAAATGACAATTTTTTCAGGAAGACCGCTCAACTTTTATAATAATTGTAAGAATTAATTAAAAACGTATATTTTTTAAATCAGAACGGAGGGGTAATTTTAATTAATAAAAAAATTATAATTGTAAATAACTTGACGATAAGTTATTTTTAGTTTTTTTATGAATAAATTTACAAAATAGAAATAAATAATAACAGCATCTCTGCCATCCTAAAGAAAATAATGATAAAAAAAACAATTTTAACACGACAATCAATATTCAAATTTTACATCCTACTTACCAAATTATTTTTAGGTGGAGACCTTAACGATGAGGTTGCTGATCTTGTCCAACGATGGGGCTGCTCTGTTCCCAATCCGTAAAGTCCGTTAATGGTATTTTATAACGTAAATGAATATTTAATTTTATAATAACGACATCTACTGAAAGATTTAAACACACCGCAAATTTTGAAAGCCCGTCATCGTGTCTTCTCCAAAACTCACAGAATCTTTGCTCCTCCTGTATAGACCAATGAACGTTTCCGCTCTCATAACGACCATCGGGAACTCCGATCCGTGACACGCACAATGCCGAACCACATTGACGGGTGCTGGCACCGGTATGCCCGAGATCCGTGGACACACCAGTTTGCTGCTGCCATTAACACATCTGACACACCAAATTAATCGGTCACGGATTTGACAAAGTGCGTGCTTGTGGCCTGGATAGAACCGCGTCGCGTTCCGTGATACATAGTTGTGTGTATAAAGAATAGTCTGAAAAAAAAACAGCAAAATTAATAGGAATATAATGCTTATTGTTATTCTATCAAGAAGAGTAGGCAGGTGCCTAGGCTAATTTAAAATTAAATCCCCCCTCCCAAAAAAAAATCCCCCCACTCCTCAAAAAAACTCCATGCGAAACCGTCTTCACATGAAACTTACTAAGTTATCAAAAAACCGCATAAAATAGATTCAAAAATAACATAATTCGATACATGCATCGAATAACATTGTAAGCGACAAATCGTGTTTTTGCAGGAGAACACATAACAGGTTCGGGTATGTTTAATTGTAATATATATTTATCATTCCGGTTTTTAGAAAGTTTATATTTACAGAAGTAACATAGTTTACAATTACTTCCTGTTTAAGAAGCCAGTTTTGTTCTAAGTTATGTTTTAACTAATAATCTTGTCGCTTACCATTTTCAAAAAATGTAATTTTTATTAGCAGTAACATTTTAACCTCATTTACCATTATTTTGGGAAAAAATATATTTGAAAAGAATATAGTATGGTATTTTACGATTTTTGAAATCATTAAATTTTGCATAAGAAACATTGTTAAATATTTGGTTAAATATAATACAATAAAACAATAAAATTTATTAAATGATTCTTAAATGTTTTTGAAATATAAGAACGTCATAAAACTAAAGAAATACATGATATATCATTGTAAAGTATATTACCATTAGAATATTGTGATATACAGGGTGGCCCATCGAAAATAGCCCAGCAAGGTATACGGCTGTGTACGTTAAAATTAAAAAAAAAAAACTCGTATCCGTAAACTTGTGTTTTCAGGGGGACACGTTTCACTAATAATTTCATCCCTGTAACCTCAACCCCCCTAGCAGGGGCGGCTACTGCCCTTGTTTTTCAAATGGGAATGGGTATGTTGTGATACATCTTTTTAAAGGGCATTAAATTCTCTTTAAAATGGCGCTTCGTTTTGTAAATTTGAGCTACGCGCCGCCGAGCAACGGAATTTGAAACATTTCACTGCACGGGTTTGTGCGTAAACATTTTTTTTTTAAAGTAATAAATATCAGTCAATTCAACTTTATCTTTAGTAAAGCGGTTGATCCAGATCTACATACGTTATTTCTGCGCTATTATTTTCTTTTGATTTGATCGTGACATCAAAAAATAGTTTATTCTATTAAGGAGAGAGTGGAAATTATTGAATTGTATTTTATAAACAATCAATGTGCAAGAGTAACGGCAACTTTGTTTAATGATAGACATCCAGAAAGACACGTACATCATGGTTATATCCTAGAATTAGTGGCAACATTTCGGCAAACTCATTCAGTGACAAATAAAAAAAGGATCATTGAAAATCCGGTAAGAAATGAAGCAGTAGAAGTAGCTGTTCTGGGTCAAGTTAGTATGAATCCAACATTAAGTACCAGAAAAAATGTCTGATGTAACGGGAATTTCGCGGACTACTGTACAGAGAATTCTGAAACATTATAAATGGCACCCATACAAAATTCAACTTCTCCAAGAACTGAATGAAGATGATAATGACCGCCGTTTACACTTTTGTGAAGTAATGTCAGAACAAGTATTAAATTATCCGAACTACCTTTTTAACGTTTGCTTCTCAGACGAATGTCCGATTTATCTCCCCTTGATTTCTTTTTGTGGGGACATCTAAAATCCAAAATTTATGACACCCAACCCGAATCTATTTATGCCACCCAACCCGAATCCTTAGAAGATTTACGGAACCGCAGTACTAATTACACAGATGTTCTTCACAATATCCGAGAACACTTTGAACAGTTGTTGTACTATTGTATGGAGGTGAATGGCGGACATTTTCAACATTTAATAAGATAAAATGTAAGTATTACTCAATAAAATTGTATTTTTTAAAACGCAATTTCTCGGCGGCGCGTAGCTCAAATTTACAAAACAAAGCACCATTTTAAAGAGAACGCCCTTTAAATAGATGTATCACAACATACCCATTCCCATTTGAAAAAAACAAGGGCAGTAGCCGCCCCCGCTAGGGGGGTTGAGGTTACAGGGATGAAATTAATAGTGAAACGTGTCCCCCTGAAAACACAAGTTTACGGATCCGAGTTTTTTTTTAATTTTCACGTACACAGCCGTAAACCTTGCTGGACTGCTTTCGATGGGCCACCCTGTATGTTTGGTGAAAAAATATTGTAAACACATTTACTGTTTTGTTAACGAATAAAGGAGTAGATAGACAAAATGCAAAATATATTACAATGGTATAAAGAGAAATATTTTTTTACTATATTACTTTACCATGATACTACAGGCTAAATACCAAAATATGCAGATACAATGATATGAAAGAGGCATTTAAAAAAAAAATTAAGCTAGAAAAACAAATTTTGGTTTGAAATATTGAAATTTATTTTGAACTCATTCTGACTGCATAAAAAAGTGAAATTGGTCAAAATGTCAGTTACAATGTTATTTGATGCATGTATCGAATTATTGAATTTTCTGTAAAATCAGCTCTATTGACTTGGCCAAAATTGCAAATAAACTATCTTTAACGGTCATGTTTGGACACTGTGATTATAATTTATCTGCATATTTTTTTGTGAGTTAAATAAATTTAGCTGCTTTATTCTGTGGACGGAACTAAAGTAAAAAATTATTTTTTTATAAATTTTAAAAACGATACCAAATTTTTGTATTTTAAAATTTATTAAAAAAAAATTTTAGGACAGTTTGGCATGGAGTTTTTTCCGAGTGTGGGGGGGATTTAAAATTAAATCTCTCTCGTTCTAAAAAAAACCATAAATGCCAAATTTTGTAAAAAAACGTTAGGTTCTCGCAAAGTTATTAGAGAAAAACAATAATGAAGTTTTAACTTTAACACCCTGTATCTCAGTTAATATCAACTTTCGAATATAGGTAAGTATAATTAAATCCTAATATTTTTACGTAAAGAGTATGTGGTTTTTCCATGTACCATTAATTAGTGGACACCCTGTATATGTTTTTATTACAAAAGTGTCCTTTTAAAAATATTATAAACACTTATTGTCAAAAACAGATCCTTTCTAGATAGTTTATTTATGTAACAATACAATTTTTATTTAAATATTTTCATTACTGGCCATTTAATTTCTTTGTAGGCTGGACTAAATTTACTAGAAATACCGACTATACCTTTTTAATGAATTATGTGGATTTACAATATTATTTTGGTACGGATTATTAATGAAAATCGTATCGTATAGAAATCGTACAATAAAATATTTACTATAGTATTTTTTCCCTGCACAAATACGATAAGTTTCCCATAAATAATAGGTCACTTTTTGATGGTTTATTTTATTATAATTAATATGGGAATTATTAAAAAATTTATAAGTTCTGTTTCCAATAATAGAGATTATCATAGGCAAGGAAATAAATCAAGTATAAAATAAGTGACGTAACTAATTTAATGCTCGACTAAAACCGGCAAACAGGGTAACTTAAATCATTTAGTTAAGTACAGCGTTTGACAGGGAATGCCTGATGCTCTTAGGCAAACGGTATACCAAACATAGAGTTACACTATTTGCCGGCAATACGTGAAATGACTAGGCATTTCTGGGAATGACGGATTTCACTAATTGACGCCGACATATACATACATAGGCAAATTTTGAAAATTGGACAATACGCTAATGTTGATGGGGGCAACCCTCCTAATATATTTTTAATATGGTGGCACAAATGGAACACCCTATATATTATTACATTATTGGATTCTACGCAATATTCTAGACAGATTTCGTATATCATGTCCTGCCCCTAAGTCTAAGTGTGTTTGCAATATTTAAGGTTTAATGTCTAAAGTGACATTTGCAGATCTTAAATTAATTATTAATTATTCCTATAAGGAAGCCTTGATTGTTTCTTTGGGGTTGAATTCAAGGTTGAAAAAGACCTGCTTTAATATATTATATATAACTATTAATACAGGGTGTTCAAACAATAAGATTAAAAATTAAATTGAAAAAATCTACATTTTCAAATGAAAACCCCAAATTTTATAACCATTTTCTATTTAGAATTAAAAATAAAGGTTTATTTGTATAAGGTTGTCTATTAAAAAAATTTGTAGTTTTAAAACTGCTAAAGAACCAAATACTGGAATTTCATTTCAAAGTGACCTAAACCCAAAAACATCTATAGTTCTTGGTATTATTATTATTTATATTCAGGTAAATTCCATTAATAAGTTAGTAACCATAAACCATAAACTGACACTGGCATAAATATTCTTATTTAAATTGGTACATGTGAAAAAAACCATAACAATAATGAGGGAATTTTATGAACATAAAACAACAACTAATGCAAAAAACCATATCGATCAAAAATATTTTTTTTTTCGAAAACAGTTCACTTTATCGACATTGATCAAGAGTACCTTTTTTCAGCATAAGGTTTAGAGTACCTATTCAAAAATATTATTGTCGTTCCTTCATCGTATAAGGTGTACAAAAAAATACATTTTTGTGTTACGTCTAGTCCGTCCCTGGCAAACTAAATAAGCCAAATGTGTTTAAAACGGCGAATTTTAAGGAGACTCATCTACTAACCATTATACTAAAAAGTTATTAAATTACACCTAGTACTTAATAAATTATTTAAAAAACAACGATTTCCAGGGACGTCCGTTATGGGCCCGTATCTCCGTAGGGGAGGCCCTAGGAAGAGAAATTTATAGGAACTTCTCCAGTTATTTTTAAGTGTTCTATCTGAACCCGGGAGATTGCCCACATATTCTTGGACACCCTGTATAGGGTGTGCCATTTAAAATAAAGAAGTTGACACCGACTTCCAGTTTAACCGGACGTATTACCATAATAAAAATATTTTAGCCCAGTGATCAAATCAACATTAGCATACTATCCAATTTTAAAATTTAAAAAATTAGAGAGATTTCTGAAAAGAAATTAAAAAATGTGCTATTCTAACTCATTAAAATAATAATTATCATCAAACCACCTTGTAACTCTGTAAAATTTTTACTTTAAATCTATTTTATTAGCTATTTCGTGCTCAATAGATATCATAGTAAAGTTAGCCCGTTTCGGACTTGTTCGTACCATGCCGCCCAGTTTACCCCCTCCTCAGTGGCGTATATAGCCCCCCCCCCCCCCCCCACCGAAATGTAATGTTGTAACTAATTTATTCAAAGATGAATTCGCTAGGAAAAATATAAACCTTGATTTTACTCGATGTTTGTTTTTTGTAGATGATTGTTTTGTTCGTTATTGTTTAAACGCTCAGTATATTTTTTGTTCAGTTCATAGTTAAGCCAGAGCTAGTGGCGCATTCACCATTTTGTTTTTTTATCAATATTTTTGATACTATTTCGTTTTATCCTAAAAGCGGTTAATTACCTGCTTTTAGGGACCAATTACCTTAAGTTTAGAGTAGAAATTTTTTAAATTAATAAATTAATGGAAGCAAGAACCGAAATTTTGTCAATTTGCACAAATTTCGTTTCCTGCACAAATTTTTTTATCAGAAATTTTAAAATTTAGGTAATTGATCCCTTAAATCGGGTATTTTCGGATAAAACTAAAAAGAAACCCCAAGGGGGTTAAACCACGAAGGCTGCAAAAATTCTTTATTATTTACCAGAAGCGACCTATTAAAGGTTGGTAGTTTTCAAATTAAAACCCTGCATAAGTGAAAACTGAAGGGGCCCATACACTTGCGAGCAAATTGCGCAACGAGTTGAGCGTGAATGCCGCTGTTCGACGCGTTGCGCAACATCGAGTAAAGCAATGGTAAAAACGACTCAAAAAGAATTGTGGAAAGAGTTTATAAGTATTTATCGCCAGTTACTACCCCAGTTATGGAAGGTAAAAAGCGAGGAACCCGTTGCATAATAGTGTATGGGCCCCTTGTGATGCGACTTCGTCAGAATACGACTAAATACTTGTAATGCTACTAAATGTATTTTGAAAAAAATGTTCAAAAACTCACCTTACAGGGAACAGAGCAAAACTTCGTTTTAGGATGACACTATTACCCGGAATTCCGACAACTCTTTAAGCAGTGGCAGGAGCATCATGGTCTGGACGTTGGAATTATCACGCGGGATAATTTTCCAGAAAAAATAAAACCGGCGAATACGCGAGCTCCTTTCGAACCGACCACTGCAAATAAAGTAACAAAGGAAAGCAAGGCAAAGGTATATTTTGGTGCAAAAAATTCGTTTGTTTTTCTAACGATTACTCGCTTAGATTGCAGAAAAAACGACATGACTCATGTCGCGTCGTTATACGTCCGAGATTTTTATATCTAAATTCATGCCGTTTTACGAAATTTAAAATGAATTGTATTTTGATAGGTATAATTTTAAAAAATAGGGAATTTATCTTCCCGGAGGATCCTAAATTTTTGTATGAGGCGGTAACCCTTGTGTCACGTCATTTGACTTGTGTTTCGTAGCGTTATTATTAGAAAAATTACAATTACCGGAAAATTTAACGGAGAAAATTGGGCGTTCTGAAATAAATAAAATATTTACTTATACAGGGAGTCCATTTAGTGTGTAATTCTTCGATATCTCCTATAGGTATCGTGGATAGAAGGGAAACTTAAAAAATAAATATTAGCGGACTGTTGAAGACGCATATTTTAAAAGTATGTTTTAGTATACAGGGTGTCCATTTTTGGGTAGTTTTACGGGGTATCTCCGTTATTAGTAAAGATAGAAGGATGCTGTTTTCGCAGCACTTTCCTACTTTTTTGTCAAACAGAAGATGCCGTAATCAGAATTTTTCTAGGCCGCCTTGTTTTTGATATAGGGGAGACCGGGGCACGTTGTAACAAAAAATATTTACCTTTCTTTTTCTTGGAACTGTTTTCACTAATAAGATTTTTTTTTGCATAAATTGCTACTTACATATGTGGTAAACAAATTGATTAAATATATTTTAAAAAATCTTTAAAAATAAAACAGCCCGCTTTAATTTAAATAAATCGGAACCGTCGTTACAACGTGCCCCGCTTCGGGGTAAAAAGTAACAGTAAGCGGGGTAAGTTGTACCGTATATTTTTAAAATTATTTTAGTCATTTAAATATAAATAGGAACATAAACATTTTTTCAAAAGAATATAAATAAACATTATTTAGTATTTGAATACATTTGGGTATTACTTTTCGCCATCGGAATCGCAATGATGGCAGATATATGGAAAATTACTATCAGTGCAAGCCTCATGGGACCACATTTTACACTGCCGGCACCGAATCCACTGTTCGTTGGGTTTACTATTTCCATATGCTTCAGTGCAAACTAAACAAAAATACTCGTCTTCTGAAGAATCGTCTGATTCTACGAAAACCTTCTTCTTCACTTTCTTCACTTTTGATTTTATAATTTCTTTGGATTTTTTGGACTTTCGATTATTTTGTTCTTCTTCCAGTGCATTTTTCTCTGGCGTGTCAGTAAGTACCGCAGATTTTCTTTTTTTTCGACCCTTAAGTGTTGCCTTTCGTTGATCAGCTTTAGGAAGTGGGCGAACAAACTCGGGAGAGAATGTAGTCTTGTATTTTGAAGTTATGTAGGAAGTAGTTTCGTTTAATCCTGATGTTGAAGCAACGGGCTCCAGGTCAGCTATTTCAGAAGAGGAATGTGCTATTGTTGATGCATAATCTATTACACTAGCTTGTAAATTCGACGTGCTAACGTCGTAACATCATGTTCTAATTCAACTGTTTGAGAAGATGAAGGAAGTGATGGTGGTGGTTGATCGGTCACACTTGATGGTAAAAATTCATCGTCGCCGAAAATATCGCGGTTAAAAGGTTCTATGCCAGAAACTTTAAAACCTTTCATTATGTTCACTGGAGTGGTTGCTAGTGGTAGCGCATCTCGAACCATTGACGGGACGTCATAAATTGTCATTGACTTTCCCGGGTTGTTTCGCAGCCAACTGTCTTGAGCAGAAGATAAATATTTTTTGAAAGGACCATATACACTCCTGTCCAATGGCTGGAGACGGTGTGAACAATGAGGAGGAAATGACATCATTACCACTCCATTTTCTCTTGCGTAGTTTATAGTTTTTATTGCTAAATGGGACTCATGATTGTCCAACAATAAAAGGATTGGATGTTCTTTCGATGGCTTAACATGGGCTACGAAGTGTTCCATAAATTTGTAAAATTCTTCTACCATCATCCAGCCAGAACCATTCGCTGCACCAATTGACCCTGGAGGACCATCTCTAATGAAGTGGTCCTGGAATTTTTTCCGGGGGAAGAGAAACATGGGAGGTGTAGAATTCCCTATCGCGTTTACGGCAACACATACAGTGACCAGGACCCCTCTTTCACTTGAAGTAATGCCACCCACCTGCTTCGTCCCTTTTACAGCAATAACCTTGGATACTTTCTGCACAGTGGTTACCCCTGTCTCGTCAAGGTTCCATATTTTTGCAGCTGTGAAACTGTATCTATCTCTTACGTTAGCTAGTTTATCAAAGAAGAGAGCAACATTGGTTTTATTAAAATTCGTTGCTCTTTGTAAACTTGTAGGTTCTGGAGTCCTAATAGAGAGATCACTATTTCTTTTAAGAAAAATGGTTAGCCAATCTTCCCCGGCAGATTTATTTCGTTTCCAGGAATCAGGAACTTTAATATCATATTGCAACGCACACTCGTAAGCAAATTTTCGCACTTCTTTAGGCGTCAACCCAAAATAAATTTTTGAAGCGTGCTTTAAGTACTCAACTAAGCTGGATGACTGCTGATCATTAAAAACTGGACGTTGCCTATAGCCAACATTATCAAACGTGACACGTCCTTCGGAATTTTTTACTTTCTTCACATATCTATAGAGAGTCACGTGACAGATATTTAGAATATTTGCCACAGAACGTATAGACTCCTTATTATGTATCACTCGGTTTACTGCCTCTTCCATATCTTCTGGAAAACTTTCATCAATATAATAACCTAGACTGCAACGATTCATTTATGATATAGAAAGTCAATTTTACCCGGTCTATAATAATAATAATTTGGAATTAAATGACAATGTCGAAATTTACTTACCTGCTTAAAATATTAACAATCTTAGAAAAAACACCAACTAAAATGTCTGTTGCTCGACTGTCTACATGTAACTGACCTTCAGGGTGTTCTCTAGAAGCCTGCCTATAATGCAGGGTTGCCAGCTTTTAAATCCGGCAAATATTTGGTGTGTTACAACTGACCCCGTGTTACAACCTGCCCCGGTCTCCCCTACGGGACGTTTTTGAAAATTGTGCATTTTGGGACAACCCCCATATCTCGGTTACCCCGTAACGTATCAAATAGAAATAAAATGTTCTTTTTGTAGGTTTTAATGTAGAATCCAGTGACGTACTCAGATTTTTTCTACATTCAATAATTTTCAAGGAAAATAAACAAATTTGCTTTTTTTAAATGGGTCACCCTATATAAAAAAATGGCATATTTTTGAAAAACGTATATTTCGGGCCTAATACTAAGACTAAAAATAAAGTGTTATATATTTGAGAAGCTTGTTACAAACTAAATTATATTATAAAAAATTTATAGGGTGAAAACAAATTTGTTTATTTTCCTTGAAAACTATTGAATGTAGAAAAAATTTGAATACGTCACTGGATTCTACGTAAAAAACTACAAAAAGAACATTTTATTTCTTTTTGCTATGTTACGGGGTATCCGAGATATGGGGAGTAAGCAGAACCTCTAGAATGTTTTAGTAATATGGACGTCACTGACCAGGAATCAGACGCTATATAATACACAGTATAGCAGGTGACAGTAAATTAATGCAGATGTATTTTACACAGTCTGTGGCCGATATCGCTGTCTGTGCTCTGTAGGAAAGGGATGCCCGACACCGATAATATCGGCGTGTGTGAAACCGCGCTTAGAGCCATGGCATTTTCTAGGGGTAACCCAGAGGATCATTTTTAGGTATAGATTTCAATTATATATTTGTCCTCGGCGCCATCTAGTAAAGGATATTCAAACAAAAATTTCACACGGCGTCAAATAACAGATTTCTAGAGTTTTCCAATGCGATCTAAGGTGATTATTATTATTTTGTCCGCAGATTGAAATTCTTGTGTTGCTGGTTGATATTTCGGATTTGTTTTGTAGCGCATGTCATCGTATGTATACATAGAATAGATAAACGTTTTGTATTTTGTACTGTTTTAGTGTTATGATACCCATAAATTACCTCAACGATGTTTAAAAAGATAAACATCAATTTTTCAAACTCCGTGTTAAATATTTCCTATTTAAATTTTACGCAGTCTGGTACACTGTGCTTGCTTCGACATTAGGTGAGTTTATAATTTGACAAATATTGCCAGTTTCTTTTAATCATTGTGAATAATTTGCTACAGCTGCTTTAAGCAACTAAATTATGTCTGCAATTAGTGGATCGCCAATTGCTGCCTGTAATAATCCAGAAACTCCAACCTTTGTGTGTGTGTCCAATAAAGGCACTCCAGCACATCCCAAGAGTGAAGACCGAAAATCAAAGGTTTTACTGACCATTTTGCCAAAATTGCCATCAACAGACTCTTTGAGTAACAGCCCTGGACCTGGCAGTCCAGGTAAGATTATTACTTTTTACATAGAATAGTCGGAAGTTTACTATTGATTGTTCGGAACCAAAGGCCTTCGAAAAAATAGGAACTTTTGTAGTAAAATCTAGATTATTGTGAAGCAACCGTGCAAAAATTTCCCCAAAAACAGTTTCTTAGGCTGAAAATTATTGTATTGTCGAAAAATAAATAATATTTTGAGATAATCTCTTACTATAATGAACTGCATTTTATAATTTCTCCTGTAAAATTTAATTTGTCCAGTTTCTGTCACACTGGAGGTTATTTTCCAATCTGAAAATCAAATCTTTAACACTGTGGTCATAGTGTTTCAATTTAAAATGAATTATTTATTCAGTGAAAATTAATAATTAACAGAAAGGATGAACTGTATTGGTTATTTTTAAACATTCCTACCTATTGATTATCGTTTTTTAATATTCTAGGTTTAATTCTTAAATATTCTGTTTAAGGGCTTTCCAACGTTGATAGGTTAGATGCTATAGGCCAGACTGACGGGGTAAGGGGTGTTTCTATTTAAAAATAATAACCCAAACCCAAAATGTTAAAAAATGTACTCGTTTTTATGTAATAAAATGTTTCTTTTAGTTACATTCACCAGAGTCATGCTCAAAACTAATGCGTAAAGAATCCTACAAAGCTCAAAGAAAGAATTATAGGAGGGAAAAGAAGAGGGTGACCAATGAGCTTCTGAATTCTCTTAAAGATCCATCGGTTGTTGTTTTAGCTGATTGGTTAAAAGTTAGAGGCACGCTTAAATCATGGACCAAATTATGGTGTGTTTTGAAACCGGGACTGCTAGTTCTTTTTAAAAGTCCAAAGGCCAAGGTAAATAAAGTGTTTAGTTTGTAATTAACTGAGGAAGGCAGATCAAAAATTTTCAATATGATTTCCTACTGATTTTTTTTACAGAGTAGTCACTGGGTTGGGACGATACTCTTAAATTCATGCAAAGTCATAGAAAGACCAAGCAAAAAGGATGGTTTTTGCTTCAAGCTCTACAATCCTCTGGATCAAACCATTTGGGCTCCTAGGGGACCTGAAAATGAAACCATCGGTAATACATGCTATAAAATCTGGACTTACAATTTTTTTAATTTTATTTTTCCTCTTCAAAACAACACTGAAACGATTTTAAATATGATATTGGTATGTAGGTATTAAATGTAGGTATTAAAAATGCTTGCATAGGATCTACCATACCTAATTTATACTGTTTTTACATAATCCAATGGCAATATTAATACTCTTATAGGAGCTGTAGTACAGCCCCTTCCAAGCTCCTATCTGATATTTAGAGCTCCTAGTCAGGCGTCCGGTATGTGCTGGCTGGACGCTTTGGAAATCTCTATAAGAAATGATGCAGCTCTAGTTAGATCAGTCAGCAACAAGTCGACATCTGAAAGCACAACCCATGAAACTCAGTGGTCTGAGACAGATTATGAGAAACATTTTATTCATGGTAAGAATTTAGCAATCGCACAGTAATCGCTATATTATTTTTTATGCACTAACTTTAATCAGTAATAAGATTTTCTGAATAATCAGTAACAAAAAAAAGTTTCCCATTAAACAAAAATCATTGCAGTTAACAAGTTGTTTATACAGGGTGATTCACGACGAGCGTGCATTAGAACTTTATGGAGAACTACTGAATATATGTTCCTGAAACTTTGGAGATTTGGGTTTATCGATATGCTCTCTTTAACTAAAATATTGACATGTTCCTGTCATTTCCGGTTATACCGGAAGTAGCTGCCAACTTTCGTTTTTTAAATACAACATGGTAATTTTTATTACATTTTTCGATTAAGCATTAAATATTAAGCACATTTTATAGAACATGTTTTTGTCAGACTCTATTAGTTTTTGAGATATCTGGACTTTTTGTAATTATTTGGCAAATGCATGACGATGAAATAATCCATATAATTTTTTTACCTTAGCGCTTGGACTAAAAATTTTTTCTCACCGAATAGCTAGAAGATCATCAAGTCTCTAAAACATTTCAAATTCGGCATAAAGTGTACAGGGTGGTCAGAATTCAAGCCTCATTGTGAAAGAATTCAACCATTAAAAACTTTCTTATTTTAAATGGAACACCCTGTATATTTTTATTTAATTTGATGGCAAATTAGTTGTTCTTTATAAATAGTATTTACTGTCCTATACCTATATCAAAGCGTTTTCTAAAAAAATCCAATTTTATTCCGAAAATACTATTTGTTCAAGTGTGCTGTGAAAACAATTGTACTTAGGGGCTGTATACTGATGTCTATACGCAGGAAAAGTGATTGGTATCAAAACGATGGGGCTCCAGCACACAACGCCCAAGTTGTTAAGACTGCCCTAAACAGACTTTTTCATGACCAGTGGATCGCAAACCAAGGTCCCTTCCACCGCCGAATTTGAAATGTTTTTGAGACTTGATGATCTTCTAGCTATTCGGTGAGAAAAAATTTTTAGTCCAAGCGCTAAGGTAAAAAAATTATATGGATTATTTCATCGTCATGCATTTGCCAAATAATTACAAAAAGTCCAGATATCTCAAAAACTAATAGAGTCTGACAAAAACATTTTCTATAAAATGTGCTTAGTATTTAATGCTTAATCG
This sequence comes from Barypeithes pellucidus, assembly GCA_963991005.1. Taxonomy (NCBI): domain Eukaryota; kingdom Metazoa; phylum Arthropoda; class Insecta; order Coleoptera; family Curculionidae; genus Barypeithes; species Barypeithes pellucidus. The sequence goes on from OZ022566.1 coordinate 18,743,296, forward strand.
AAAAGTGTAATAAAAATTACCATGTTGTATTTAAAAAACGAAAGATGGCAGCTACTTCCGGTATAACCGGAAATGACAGAAACATGTCAATATTTTAGTTAAAGAGAGCAGATCGATAAACCCAAATCCCCAAAGTTTCAGGAACATATATTCAGTAGTTCTCCATAAAGTTCTAATGCACGCTCGTCGTGAATCACCCTGTATAATATGTTGACATACGCCACACTGAGCGAAATTTCGAGTTGATATAACTCAAATATGAGTTGTCCTAGACCAAAGTGTGTTGCTAATAGGGGACAGCCCAGACCTCTGAATTACGGCAACCAAATAGAAGAAATTACATCAACTCACTATTTATAAGTAATGATAGCACAGAAGATGGGTTATTTTATGCGTTGGAATAGCTCACGCCCCACCGTCTTAAATTATTGATGGGCTACCGTAGCTACCAGTATGTGAATTGTGATGTGTTACTAGTCGGGCTAGATTAATTCATGATTCGAGCTATCAAAACTTGACATTTAAGTTGTTCTAGCTTACGATGGTGGCTGGAATAACTCACTCTTTGGGCTACCAGACTCCAAATTTTGGACTACCAGTACCTAAATTGTGGACTATCGGAACTCAAAATATTTGTTTGATTTAACGCCTCCGTATTGTGGGCTTCAATTGCCTTTTGTTTTTTCAAGATATGACATTTTTTATATATTTAAAAAAAAAATCAAATGAATTATAGACAGGAGAGCATACTACGGCTAAGAAACCATGCGGACGAAGTGATGACGATTGCTTATAAATAACAAGGCTCCATTCCAATAATAACAATTTGTATGCATCTCCCTTCTGTCCCTCCATTTTACGCCAACTGACCCAAATTATGCAAAACACAAATTTTCACGCACAGAGAACAAAGATGAAAAATCCCGCAAACGGCGCATGTGTCTATAAGCGCGATCGAAGGAAAATTGACGAATAACAATGGAATGAACCGCGCCAAACCTGCACGAGCACGTGACCTTACGATCTTGCGTTTTTTTTTTTTTTTTTTTTTTTTTTTATGATCAAACACAAGCACTATAGGAAAAATCCTTTAGGGCACTCTGGGAGTGGTGCGTGTGCGCAAAAAGCGATTCACGTTGGTTTTGAATCGTTGGAGGTTATATTCGTTGGGAAAAACGACCTCGGGAAGGTCGTTCCACAAGGATGTAGTCCTCCAGATGAAAGAATTCTTAAATAATGAAGTTCGAGGAGTACTAAGCTTAACAACATATGGATGGGCGGTAGTGGTTCGTCGTGTATTTCTGCTATTCGTCGCTCTGGGCGGAATTAAGAGGGCAAGATCGGCCGAGCACCTTCCATGAAAATATCTGTAAAAGAGAGTCAAATCCCCAACCTGTCTTCGATGTTCTAGGCTGTCGAGGTTCTTCGTCAGCTCGTGGTCTCCGATCAGACGAATAGCCCTCCTTTCGATGGAATCCAGTAGCCGAAGAGTATGTTTGGGTGCAGACCTCCAGACATGAGAGCAGTATTCTAGTGATGGTCGAATCTGGGCTTTGTATAGTATCAAAAGTTGTTGAGGTGTGTACAACTTTCTGGTTCGGAAGAGTACCCCAAGCTTCTGAGAAGCTATCTTGGCGATTTCCACAACGTGGTTATGCCAAGACATGTTTCCTCCCAGATTGACGCCTTCGATATGCGGTTTTGGAGCACGTTTCCTGAATTATTCCAACTCAAAATAATTTACACATGGTACTGAGTTAAAATAATTCACGTCCGGGTTAAAACGACACTTTATAATCAATTAGTAAGTTTTCCCAACCCAGTAACTCATAAAATAGTTAAAAGATGAGGAGTTGTGGTGATCCCAAATATGTTTAAAATGTTAATAAAAAATATCTTTCTGAGTTGAGGCGAACCAAAAGAACCTGAATTACTGTAGCGTTTTTAAATAATTTGTGATAATTCGTAGGCTCAGTTAGAACAACATAGAGAGGTGGGTTGAGGTAGCTCCAATTTTGTAACCCACGACATTGGTAAATGCATTTTTGTCAGTGCACAGGCATATATTTTTACGAAAACAACGTTTGACAAAAATTATTAAACAAAATTACAATATTTTTTTATCAGAACATAAAACCATATTACCCCATGTCCGTGATTCCGTTTCTGCATGGTGATGGAATAATTACGTTTTTAATAATTTATGCTTGCTTATATGGAATTTTAACAATTTTATTTGTGCTACCTTACAACTTTAGTAACCCTTTTATTGATTTTACAATTAAAAGTTTATTCATTTGAAATGTAGGTATATAACCACCATACCAAAGAAATTATATTGAAGTAGAAAGTGTATTTTAAAAAATATTTAATTTAATTGGCAATTCTTATTAAGGTTTTAAGGCTTGGTGGTACCATTTTTATACAATGTGTAAGTAAACTAGAATATTTATTTTTCCCGTTTCTTATCAGAAATTTTAACGTGAAAACCAAATAGTTACTAGAAATCGCTGCGTTCAAATCTTTGAGGTTTATTCTCATTAAATAGATTTGGACAACATTAGTCAGGCCGAAAACGGCGGTCAGTTGAGCGCAGGCGAGGTGGATATTACTGACTCAGAATCGGAAGTTTCTCAGAAAGATGAAGATTTTGATGTTGAGCCTTCTGAGACCCCTTATCTTCCCAATGTGGAAGAGGAATTTGGGGATGTGGGTGCACAGGTAAGATCAGAAAAACTTACTGTTTTGGCCGTTTCATGTTTATTGTTCTCAAATGTTTTTGCCAAAAATCCGGTGTCTGACAAGCTGAAATTTAGCAGTGCCATAATTCACATTTATTTTTTTAATATTCAGGTGGAAGAATTGGCGGAAGAACATAAATCCCTTATTTGGTATCTTGTGAAACAAGTCCGTCCGGGCATGGATTTGAGCAAAGTTGTTTTACCAACCTTTATCCTAGAACCGAGGTCATTCCTCGACAAGCTCTCTGATTCCTATTATCATGTCGATATATTAGCACAGTAAGTGTATCACCAAATGAAAGAATAACTTTATTATATCTATTATTTTTTTTTAGCGCCGTACTTGAAGATGACGCTTTTACGCGTATGAAACAAGTTGTGAAATGGTATTTGTCAGGACTGTACAAGAAACCAAAAGGGCTCAAAAAACCATACAATCCCATTTTAGGGGAAACTTTTAGATGTTATTGGATGCATCCAAATGGTACCAAAACTTTCTATCTTGCCGAGCAAGTATCTCATCATCCTCCTGTAAGTTATTTTTTGTTACGAAAAAATTCCAAATATAATGACAGGCGACAGAAAATTAAGTAATACAAATTTTTTTCTACATTCTAGGTATCGGCATTTTACGTTACAAACCGTCAAGATGGCTTCGCGATTAGTGCCAGTATTTTGGCAAGATCAAAATTCTATGGCAACTCGACGTCTGCCATCTTGGATGGTACTGCTATACTAACACTTCTTCCTCGCGGCGAAGACTATAAATTAACGGTCCCATATGCTCATTGCAAGGGAATTCTGATGGGTACGCTTACCATGGAACTGGGCGGGAAAGTTACCATTGATTGTGAAAAGACAGGGTATTATACTGAGATTGAATTTAAACTGAAGGTAATAATTTCCTTAAAATAAAATGTGTAATTTTACCTGTCTTTAATTTTTAGCCGTTTATGGGTGGTTCAGAACAGACCAATTGTATCACCGGCCGACTGAAACTCGGAAAAGAGACTCTAGCAACCCTGGAAGGGTATTGGGACGGCACCATTAACATAAAGGACAAAAGAACAGGAGAATTGCAAGTTTTTTTTTCCTCAACTCCGACAATTAGAAAGCAGAGACTTACCAGGTACATGGTACCATTGGATAACCAAGCGGAGAATGAATCTGAAAAATTATGGCAGCATGTTTCAGCCGCTATAAGAAGAGAAGATATGAGCGCGGCTACTGAAGAAAAGACGCTTTTAGAAGAAGCTCAAAGGGGTCGGTACATTTTTCGCCCCCGGGATTAATTCAGAGATGTAAGTTGATTATTGCTTTTTAGCTCGATCCAAAGAGAGAAAAGTAAAATGTGAAGAATGGGTGCCAATTCACTTCCAACAGGACTTTAAAACGGGACAGTGGGTTTACAAACACTCGGACCTTAGAGCGTGGGACCCTAGAAATGATCTATATCAATATGAGTATGAGTATAAAATTCTTACTAGGACGAAACATCCTACACCAATGATTAGAACTGCTAGTATTATTAGTGTGGAACCACAACAGGTAAAAGAGAATTCTACAGCGGTAGAAATTGTTAAAAAATGATCATTTTTGGTTCCAGGCTGTAGAATCTCGGTCGGCAGCAAAACAATCTAAAAGAAAACTTGCAACAAAACAAATATCTTCAGATGTCGATGTTATGGATAGTTCTTCTGAGGAATTCCACTCGGACTCTTCACATGATACTAAAAAAGAGAAACTGATTTCCAGCTCCAGGTAAGCTCTTTATATTGTCGACCCGTTAGTTGGAGATCACGTCATTATCTGCTGTTTAAAAGAAGATACAAATTTTTAAAGGAAGATTACTAATTCTGATAATAAATTGCAGTGTAAAAACTAAATTAGAAACTATGGACAAGCATCTCCAAGACCTCGACGGAAAGCTTGATCTAGTACAAAAAAACGTAACTGAACTGATCGAGCAAAGTCGAAAATCAACCGACAACACCGCAAATATGTTAAATATGTTTATAATAATATTTTGTTTGGGTGTCTTTGAGGCCATCCTCTTTTATATGTTTAAGAAGTAAATTTAGTTGGTGCAATTGATTGTGATATAAACGTTAGCATTTAAGGTCCGTTTTTCTGCTTATGAAGCTTTAATTTTATTACGTTTTGTTTTATTTTATGGGTGTTTGATTGAATTAGGAATATGATGTATCTTTGTTGCCAAAAAATCACGTTAAACGTAATTGTATTTTATACCACTTGATGTAGTTGTATGCATACGGGGTGGCCCTTTAGTGTCACCATGTTCCATATTACTCCTGAAGGAGTTACAAGCCTTTGTGGCGTACCAAAGCAAAAATTTCCCACGCTTGGTTCAAAAAAGATTATGAGTAATTTTTTAAAATTTACTTACCAAGCCGCACTAAAGGGCCATGGTATAAGTTTAAGAGCCCTTGCCATTTTGATAATTCCCGCATTCCGGTACCCATCCTATTTATTTAGATTTTTTTTTTAATATACTTTAGGGGACGACGGAATTGTGTAATATTCACCCCGCAAAAACGGTATTAAGGTTTTTTTTCTTAAAGCGCTGGTACGCATAATTTTTTTACATGAAATGCTTCTCATTATTGAAGTAAAATATGATTTTTACGATGGGAGCATAAATATTTTGCAGCAACACGTGTTTTCAAATATTCATCAAATTATGGGGAAAATATTATAGGAAAATTTACGATTTTGTGACTACGTTGGTAATTTATTGTGTATTTACATAACAACAGTTTATTATTTATTTTACAATTTGTTTCCGTTTTATGTAGGTACCTACGGTGTTTCCTTGAGTTTACTGCCCAACAAAAATTATTTATTTTTCTAAAACCTATTGAGAAATATTAATAATTTAGCTTTATACATATGTTGCCAGTAAATTACTACTATTTGCACTATGATTACGTTACATACAGGGTGGTCCAGCGAAAACTTAACACCTCGATTTTCCTGCTTTAAAATGAAAATGTAGAAAATCGCTCGGACCCGTCGATTTCTGATTCGAGGGGGAATAACTTTTCCGCTTTTTTCATCTCGGTAACTTCAACCCCCTAACAGGGGTGAACACAACCCCCTTATTTTGAATAGGGATGAGGGGTGTTGCTTCTGACCCTAAAATTTCGCTTCAAAATTTTCATCTTTAACGAAATGACAGCTAAAATAGTGGAAGTACTTACTTTTGTGATTAGTTTATTAAATGCTGAATATGGCCACCATTCACTTCCAAGCAGTAAAATAAATTTTGCTCAAAACGTTCACGGACATTACTCAACATTTGTGGTGTAATTTGACGGCATTCATTAATGATCCACATTCGCAAATTCTCCAGTGACTCAGGCTGGGTAGCGTAAAGCTTTCATATCTCAGGTGTCCCCTTGTTCCAATCCAGGCCTGAGGAAAATTTTCATCTAAGAACTGACGCACAGGTTGAGCGAAATGAGGTGGTGCGCCATCTTGTTGAAAAATGATCGTTACATGGTCTTCTTCGTTCTCCAATACTTGAACGAGGGCTGGATAAATAGCGTTCTCTAATAGTTCTAAATACATTTGGCCAGTAAGATTACGGGGTATAAAAAAAGGGCCGATTATGTGATTACCATAAATACCCGCCCAAACATTTAAGTTTTGGGGATGCTGCGTATGCACTTCACGAAATAATTTTGGATTTTCATCTGACCAATACCGACAGTTATGCCATTAAGGTAAAATGAACACTCGTCCGAGAAACAGATATTGAACATGTAGTTAGGATTATTGTTAATAATTCCACTGACCACTTCACAGAACTGGAGTCGGCGATCGAAACCATCCTCATTCAGTTCCTGAACCAGTCGTATCTTAAAAGGATGGAACTTATGTTGTTTAAGGATTCTCATGATTGTTGTGCGTTAAACACCAGATACATCGGACAATTTCCTAGTACTAAGGGTCGGATCCATTGCTACTTGACCTAAGACAGCCACGTCCCTCGCTTCGTCTCCATACACCCTCTTTTTGTTTCCGACTGAACCAGTAGCGTCAAATTTGGCAACCAGTTGCACAACGTAAGCAGCGGATACATTTTTTTCAGGATGCCGTTCGTTAAATAAAGCCGCTGTTCCAGTCGTATCTTAAAAGGATGGAACTTATGTTGTTTAAGGATTCTCATGATTGTTGTGCGTGAAACACCAGATACATCGGACAATTTCCTAGTACTAAGGGTCGGATCCATTGCTACTTGACCTAAGACAGCCATTTCCCTCGCTACGTCTCTGTCATACACCCTCTTTTTGTTTCCGACTGAACCAGTAGCGTCAAATTTGTCAACCAGTTGCACAACGTAAGCAGCGGATACATTTTTTTTCAGGATGCCGTTCGTTAAATAAAGCCGCTGTTACTCGCGCAGAGTCGTTATTTCTAAAAAATAATTTTATAATTTCCACCCTTTCTTCTACGGAATACACCATTTTAATTCTACTACAAAGGTACAATCGAATTGACACAGTTTTAACGTTCTTAAAAATTCACGATAGACTAAGGTAAATCAAAAATATGGTCCGTCTACTTTTTTGGACAACAAATTAACAAATAAATAAGTAACTTCAACTGCGTCTGATAAGAGTAATATCCTCGAGGCAAATTCCACATTCTCTACTCATACACCAGCGTTCTTTACTGCATGGAAGTGAATGGTGGCCATTTTCAGCATTTAATAAACTAATCACAAAAGTAAGTAGTCTTCCACTATTTTAGCTGTCATTTCGTTAAAGATGAAAATATTCAAGCGAAATTTTAGGGTCAGATAGTACTCGATCTTCAAAATGAGGTATCGCAACACCCCCTCATCCTTATTCAAAATCAGGGGGTTGTGTTAACCCCCGTTAGGGGGTTGAAGTTACGGAGATGAAAAAAGCAGAAAAGTTATTCCCCTCGAATCAGAAATCGACGGGTCCGAGCGATTTTCTACATTTTCATTTTAAAGCAGGAAAATCGAGGTGTTAAGTTTTCGCTGGACCACCCTGTATAAAACATCAAATGATTAATTGGATAAAATTACAAAGCGAAACTTACTTTTTGGATATATAAAAAAATACTTACCTCCTATAACACAAAATTTGCTCCCATTCCGCTTATTATTATATCTAAATTTGCTTTACCCAGTAACAAATATGCAGCAAATAGATATAATTTTTTTAATATTTTATATTAAAGAAATTTTATTTTTACAGATACTTCTCACAAACTATTTTTGTAATATTGTTGGAATTGTACAATACATCCTTTACTTAGAGTGATAAAGCCATTTCAATAGTTGTTCTGATAACGTTCGTCTTTTTCGCGATTATTTGCTTTGGTACAATATAATAACTTTTTGCAATCAGGCTCTGTACTACGTCGCATAGTCGTTAGTGAAAAACATCATTACATAGTACGTTGGCGCAATATATTAAATTTTAATTTAATATTTTTAAGTTGTTCGATTCCCATTTACAAACAGTAGTAATATCCAAAAAATAATTGCAAAGAATAAATAAGACTATCATATCTTATGATGCATTTGCTGAAACTTTTTCATATACATTTTTTGTTACTGGTGTTGCACGAGACTTACATTATCATGTACTAATTTTTTTTTAATGGGTGTTTTCTACGGGTAAACGGACAGAACAGGTTAATGCAGTTTTGTACAACACTAACTAACCAGCCTTAAATAGAACCTAGTATATAAGTATTATATCTCTTCAATGCTCTCTTTTTTTATATTTTTTTATATGCCATATACGTATGGTTAGGTGGTACAATTTACATACTTATTTGAATCAAAAACGATATGTAAAATTACATCGTTTTAAAGCGATACGGTTTGTTTACATAATTATATCTATATTTTAATTGAGAATTATTTAATCTAGATATCGAACAATCTAGATTATAACAAAGCAATAACATTTTTGGAATATTTATGAAACCTTAAACGACAGCCCTGTATTTTATTTTTTGTTAAATGTATAGTACCTATATGTATATACCATTCAGGTTGGGAATGCATGGGGTTTCGTGTATTCTGAACGTGAATTGATATAGCATACATAGAACTTTATATTATATAGTATTAAACAGCCATTAGACAAGTTATCCTATTATATAATGTTAAAAGTATTTCAAGCTATTTACTATAGTTGCTTGAGGGATCACTATTAAAAATATATTGCACCCCATGGTACTTTTAAATAAAGTAATTTATTATTTTAAAATAAATGCGTATTTATTTTAAAATATGTTTTAATCCTAGTAAGTTTTCCCCTTGTCAGTCCTAGTTCAAATTTGCCTCTAGTAGCAGCAGGTCGATTATCTTTGCGTAATTTTTGGTCCTGCATGATCTTTCAGAAGGAATGGATCAGTGGCGGTTCCACATCAGGAGCATATGCGCACGTGCACCCCCAAAACAAAACGAATAAAAAACATTAATTTATATTCATTGAATATTATCTATCGTATAAAGTCCGACCCTCCGTAATATTTTATCGTACCGTCAAACTAAAAAAGTCCAACCCTCCCTAATATTTTATCATCCCGTCAAACCAAACTGTATAGATCCGGCAACGGTGCCTCGGTCGAGGTAAATGACTATTATGACGAGACTTGCTCACACGTGCGATTAAGTAGTGCAGTTTCTCTGTGGTAACAGGTGGCGGCGGGTGGCAGCGGGGCTATGGCGATTTAACATGGAAAAGGCGCATAGTTTTTGTGTGCACCGCGCTGTTGTCTGTTCGTGCATCTAGTTAGAAATTCGAGTATAACTTTAGCTCTTTGAGTTTGGAGCAAAAAATTGAAGTGAATAATGCGGGAACACCTAAACCCGAAATTAACTTAACGCAGACCACAAAGGGTAAATCTAGCGACTTTATTAGAAAGTTTAAAAATGAAATATATGAAAAAAAAAATTGATAGAGGGTATTCCACTTAATGAGGCTGTTATTGGTCAATTTTCTACAATTAAGAACCGAAGAATGGACTTTACATTTAAGCACTATTATTGTGTAGGGTCGATAAATGTTGTCTATTTCGATAAATCATACTCGATATGATTTTAAACCATTTTATATAAGGATTTAAACTAAAAAACACTGAAAATATGAAGAATGACAACTTGTCAGTCTCGTGGCTCGATTCGTTCTCGTCATAAAACAGTTGACTATTGTTCTCGTCTTGGTTGCGCCTAATGTTAGTGACATCATTCGGCTTTCTTGATAACTCGTAGATGGCGGTAGTAGTATTGGACATCATTCGGTTTTGTTGATAGCTCGTAGATGGCTTTAGTAGTATTAGTAGTGGACTGTATAAATATTGTTAGATGGTTGCATGTGACGACGTTAAGATCCGACAGCTATACACACTAAGAAAACCTTTCTTATTTTCCAAAAATTGTATTTCCTTGTGTAAAATTAAAAAATAAATAAAAATATGTTTTACCTAACGCATTTTCTTATTACTTTTTTTCTTTCTACATTTAAAACGCCTAGAAAGTAATTGTTTGGTCGTTACAAAAAAATAAAATTTTAAAAATAATTTCACCATACTTGTGAACCCCCTCTATCATAGGTCACGAGCCGCCACTGGAATGGATATCGTATATAACTATTGCAAAAGACGTTAGTAGGTAAAATATTTTATTAAAACTTATCGTAATCTCAACATATTGCACTGATACAAAAATCTCTTAAAAATGGTTTTCTGCCTTTTCTATTAACTATAAAATGATAAATTTGTGAACTTATATATATATATTATGTATTATATATTACCCATTTATTTGCATATTATATATCTAGCTAAATCGGACGTATCAAATTAGATTTTTACTTTCGTGATTTAATAATGTCATGAATATCATTGGTCCTAAGAAGATGAAGTAAATTAATAAATATAAATAACTAATACTATCCATCATACGGGTTACAACTCTGTAGTAGGTTCTTCCGGCTCTGGTCGATTTTCTATCTTGGATCTTGCTTTGGCTAAGATTTTCTGTAATTCTGTGGTTCTGTAGGTCTTGAACTACAAAAATGAAAAAAATGTAGTTTTAATAATTTAAATAAATAACGGTACCCCCACCCCGTAATGCTTTTTGAATAATAATAAACAAATTGATTGACTCGTCCGTTACTTTGTGACAATACATTTTAAATGAAACAAAAGTTTACTTTGTTATTTGTCACTATATTAAAAGAGATTTGGCGTTACGGCCATTTCGTAGTATCGTAGTACAACTACATCTTCAAGACACTCACACGAGAGTGATCCCAAACTAAGTGTATACAGGGTGTTATGGAAATGACTTATTATATTTAAATGGGTGACTCCTTGGGTGTCCTAGAGAAAGTCTACATACTTCATTTTTTTTACATCGAATATCTAAATACGAGGGTAAAACCCCTTTTTACCATCATACTGTCGCCCCGTTCCATCTGGATTCACTTAGCAACAATGTGGGTCAATAGAGTATACTAACGGTGTTGTCAGATCACACCGCGTGTCTCGCCGTAGCTTGAATACCGGCCGCGCGCCGCTTCATACTTCAGTATGTTTCGAGATTCGGGAGTAGAACGACGTTGGTTCCACGACGTCGAGGGTGCCACGTTCTTGACGTATACGAATTTTAAACGTTTTGTTAGTTGAATTGCCCGATTTTTTTTTGTTGTGAAATAATTCATAATAATAAATCTTGTGATGTGATTTCAAATTTTTGTGATATTATCTACTGTTGGTTCTGTTGAAAAACATACTTTTTGTGTTTTATTTTTTTATGGAATTTAATTATAAAACGGATTATTTTAAAATAAGATCGAAGGTTAGAGAGTATGTACCTTAAAATTGTAGTTTTCTTTGTCTAAAAAGTTTGAAAAAGAAGTGATAGCGCTCGTCAAATACGTCTTGTTGTCAAAAGCTGAACACGTGCGTTTAGAATTATGTGTTGCAATATGACAACATCGCATTTAATGCGCTAACCTCTTTTCAACCTGGAGACTGCCTCAATAAAATATTGATTGCTAAGGGCCTCAGGAGCGGCCACGTAAATGTTGAGATTTCATATAAAGTGTATATTTCGCTTAATAATTCAAAGCGCCATTTGTGGTTATTTTTCTTCAATTTATTTTCATCTCGGGATTTGCCGGTTTATATATAACACGTCATTTCCATAACACCCTGTATAATATAGGTAGTAGTAAAAATTATAGGTAGTAAAAAAAATATTAATTTGGTATAATAAATAATGTTTGGTACAGTAATGTAATAAACTTAAATTAGGGACAAACGGGTTAGTATTCAGAGAACCCACATGCCAGATGGGATTTTTACAATAGTTTTAATAGCGGGGAGTTGCCGAGATCTAATTGCGTGTTTAGAAGGTTAATATTACTGTCTTTTTGTGTTTATAAATTTCAATGTTTTCTAGTAAATTCAATTTATGGCCTTTTTGTTCAGTGTGTAAGATTTGTAGGTTACTTATATCTGGAAATATGTGGCTTGTATCTAAGAAGTGATTCGCAAAATTAGATGATCTTTTATTAAGTCTAAAGCATGCATTGTGTTCTTTAAATCTCGTTTCAAAATTTCGTCCCGTTTGTCCTATATAGCAGCTATTGCATTCATTACTTATAAACTCCTGATTCTTTGACGTTAAAAAATAATTTGGATAAACTATTTGAGGGTTTGAATGCTATTGTTACCTGGTCAGATCATAAAATATTTGCAATTTTTTTAAGGTCGGACCTGAATACGTACGGCTATGAAATTTTTTGAGTTTTCGTTCTTTTTTATGGGGTATATTTGTGTTATAGCTAGTGTATGTTGTTTTCTACTGATAAGAGAGGTTATTTCTTTTACTGTGTACCCATTATTGTAAATAACAAAGTAAACTTTTGTTTTATTTTATAATAAACAAACTATCGCTGCAAAGAAGTAAACCCATGAAAACCTTTATGTCGCCTCCCTCGCATACTGGTTTCGAACTCTTGAGTTCTCGTCAGTATAAGATCAGCTTTCATTCCTACAATCAAAAGCTTGCCAGAAAAATTATTTATTTTTGCTTTTAAGAATCTAAAGCTCTACAACAGAGTTGATTAGACGAATTTTTATTTTAAAATAAAACAAATAGGTATCTTAAGGGGATGTAGATACTTACCCCACTGACGGACTTTTGTACAAGCAAAAACGAATGCAGTTTGGATCCGGTCACGTCGCCGCAGACTCGTTCCAAATCCTTCTTATTCATATCAAATAGCTGATATCCAGAGACCCCTTTAAACTTATTGCATACATTATCACTAAAGCCTTTTTCCTTTAGCCACGCCTGGACCTCCTGGGGATTATTCTTCTGATTAATATATGTTTCTGGGGAAACTTTAATATCAAGACCAAGTCTTTGTTTCTCTTTTTCTCTTACTAGCGTAAGGACGCTGTTCAACTCGTCTTGCATGGAGGCCGTGGACATTATCGATTGGCGGGAGGCTGACCGTTTTAGCGGGCTTTGTTTCGGCTGTGTAGTTACAGGTGGCGGTGGAGGAGGTGGCAACGGAGCCGCTGGTGGTGGAGGTGGAGGAGCAGGAGCTGGGATAAAGGGAGGTGGAGGAGGAGTGAATTTTTTCTCTTCTAAAATTTAAAAATTATTTTCGGTAATTACTAGTAGGTTGTCGAGCCATGGCAAAACGTACAACAGTTATGGCAGCGTATGCAAAGCAATGCTTGTCTGTCTGGTTGACATAAGCCCATTCGATGAGTATGCAGAGAAAACGTGGCGTAACTAATCTACATACCTACATTCTTAAACGATATTTCTTTATTCCAAAGGACTTCAATAACAATTGTCTTTAGCAACGCGACAAGCTAGTCCGCGCCCAGAAAAGCACTCCCCCGTAATGTATCAATACCGGTCTCTAAGGCAGGCCGCACATCAAAGAAACATGAAACGTGAAACATGAAGCATGAAACATAAAATAATAAATGACGAAAAGCGAAACCGTTTCTTTCTTACGTACTAAATAAAGAAACAAAAATAAAGGTTGCATAGTCGTAGTAGTAGTAGTACAGACAATGGAATTTTGATTGCGTTATTAAGTATATTACATTAAAAAAGGGTTTAAAGTTTATCTGCTTATCCGAATTTATCCGTTACTTAATTTCCACACTACCTATATACTAATAATATAGTAATTATAGCTTGTCAAATTACTAAATACAATTAGTGTAAAGATTGTTTCACGAAAAATGGATATAACATAATGACTGCAGTAAAAGTACCTGGGGCCATCCCATTATTTATGACCCTTTGTTATTATTATGTGGAAAGGACCGGATTGTAATAATTATAATTATATAGGCACATCAGGTAGGTTTTGCTTAATTTATATTTAAATATCTTTTTGTGGTAAAATTTGTTAGTTTTTGAGGAATGGTTCAAGAATTGTCTTTTACCAAACATTCCTCAGAATAGCGTGATAGTAATGGACAATGCGAGCTATCACAGTCGCCAATTACATAAAGCTCCAGCTCAAATAATACAAAATTCTAGATTCAGAACTACATGGCGGCGAATGATATATATTTTGAAGAAAGTTATAAAAAAAGTGATCTTTTAGAAGTTTTAAAGACATTTTGTTTAAAAAAAGTATATGTTCGTGACACATTGGCAGAAGAAATTGGACATACAGTGCTACGGCTCCCACCCTATTATTGCATTTTTAACCCCATAGAGCATATGTGGCACCAGTTAAAATCACTGGTTAGGTCTGAAAATATTTCTCCGACTTTAAGTTCTAGTTGTAGAATTAATACGAAAATGCTTTAATGATATTCCCCCAGGTAGTTGGAAAAATTCAGTCCGTCACGTAATAACTGTAGAAAATTCGTATATTAGTCTGGATCGTATAATTAATCCAATTATAATTAATTTTGATGAGGATAGCGATAGCGAAACAGAACTATCTATAGAATGACATTATAAATGTAAATAAATATGAGTAGTAATATTTAAAAAAAATGTTATTTCATTTGATTACATTAATATAATCATATCATTACTTGTTTTCCTTAGTCCGTCCCTTCATACTTCACTTGTTTATTGCCAAGATCTTGTCGACACAATGGGACCAACCCAGGAAATCAAACGTGTTTCACGTTTCATGTTTCACGTTTCATGTTTCTTTGATGTGCGGCCTGCCTAAAAGCCGTCTTAGATATTTCATTTTAAAACTGATTGACTTAAAGTATTTTATTATTCAAAAACAAATATATCAAAAAGAGTTTGTTAAAAAATCAAACCTTTATCTATTTTAGTCGCCTCTCAAGGAGCGACGAATTTGTTGATTCCATTACGCATCGATAAATAAATTATTTCGTGATTTTCGATAAAGGTTACGAACATATTCGGATGTTTACAAAACTTTACAGAACTACCGCATAAAATTCATAATTTTCTGCAATTGCTTCAATTTTTTGCTACAGGCTGTTGAAATTTGAAAACGTTTTTTTTTATATATAAAAAGGACATCTTTACTAACTAAAATATAGGGTTTTATATTCTATTAACACATACCAAAATTGAAAATAATACCTAAAGTACTTTGAGAGGTAAGAAATAACGACTTAAAAAATAATTCAACACACTTTAGCCAAAAATTAAGCCGTTACGGACATATGGTCATATGAAAATCCGTCTACTCGTTAAAGCGACATTTAAACGATATATAGTTTTTGTTGCCCCTGAAGTTTTAAAGCCCCTTAATTCATGTACAGCTGTAGCCAAAAAAAAATTAACTAACCCACAGCGTAAGCGACAATGCCATATAACATAATAGAAGTTTAGACTGACGCAGATTGAACTTTTCTTGTTGTCACGCCTGTATACATGTGACTGCGGAAAGAAACGTGCCTTATAAAAAAATCTAAATTTGATGTTCGCCAATGCTGTCGACATAAATAAATTTTTTTCCCGCCAATTTTCGAAATACGAGACAAAATCGACTAAACGTCATAATCATGACAGCACATTTCTTTGGACAGGTTTACAGATTAACCAGGAAAAAACATACACATTTTTATACAATAAAATTTATTTTTAGTTTTAATATGGTTTTGGTTAGTAAAAACGATTCTATATATACAATATGATTTTAATAAATATTAAGTACGTACATCAGAACATGAAATTGAAAAATTATTTGTGACGTAAATGTTGATATCAGTGATTTCTTAAAACTCGCATCAAATACGTATAAAAATCGGAATTATTAAGAAGTACATTCAAGTATTTAAGTCTTTATAACAATAAATTTAAATAACGGACCATGGGATGCGCGTTCTTTATCAGAATTTTTAAAAATATTGTGAAAATAAATTCATTTCCATTTCGAGATTCGAGAGGTTCCAATAAAAAATGCACACCCCTAATACATACACCACACAGAAAATAAACAATACACAATAAAAAGCTCCAGCAACAGCTGATCTTTAAACAAATCATTAGTTGCTAAAAGCCCCTAACAAAACGATTGGACGAAATACTATGAGCAAGTTAAAAAAGTCGATCAAAGCTGAAATCTAACTTTAAAACATCAGTCTATATTCTTTACTTTTGTAGAGTTTCCAGCTTTGAAACTTTTTCAACGTCCCGAAAATTACACAAGCTAAAGACAAACAGTTCAGCTTAAAAATATCGGAATTCCCCTTTCTTACCAAGTCTTTCGTTTCTTATCAGTTCAGCTGGTTTTGGTTGAACTCTATGGTCGTCACTTGAACTTTGTCCTGGGTATCGCGAATGTGGAGGTGAATCCTTAAAAAAATTATAGTAAAAGTGGGCAGTGTTGGAAAAAACCGATGATTTTAATAATCGAATACTTGATACTCGAGCGATTTTAATAATCGAGTGAATCGCTTGAAATACCAATTCACCAAGCGATGACGTCACCGACTGCTCGACGGCAGCCTAGCCGTTTACATGTGATCAGGTAGGGTATTTCGCAGGCACGTAACTACGGATGGGCACAGGTTTAGCTAAAAAATTGTACCAAACAAAAAAACTGCAAAAAATCACCCAAATAATTATTTATTGTTCGGGTTTCTTATTGTGCGTTTTTAACCCGAACAAAAAGTAGATGCCCACTGTGTGCACTTCAAAAATTTAGGCTTAGTTACGCGACTGGCAAAATAAGAAAATTGGTTATTATTTTTTTAAATTCATGTATTCATAGTTACCTAAAAGTTCCTGTTTAAATTTAAGAATGTTTACTTTTAGTTACCAAAAAATTTGTCGAACCTAGTCTTCTTGAGTTTAATAATAAAAAGTTCCTGTTTAGATTTAAAAATGTTTACTATAAGATACCAACGAATTTTTCTATATATTTTGTTAACCATTTTGTTCGTTTTGTTATTTTTCATTAACAATTTCTATTATTATGTTATTTTTGAGAAGTTTCCTCGTGTTTATAGGAATTAAAAATTTTAAAATTATATCCTTTTTTATTTAATATTTACAATCGGATATCTAAACTACGCCGCTGGCTAGCCAGTTAAAACAAAACTTTACAAAATCTATGTCGCGATGACTCCGCATACTTTTTTATATGCACCTTCTCGTTTATGTGCCTTTAAGAAAGACGTATGTCGTGTACCTGCTCAGCGTCAAACTCGAGCGTCGCCAATCGGATGGCGCGGCGCATAGACCGAAGGTCATGTATCAAGTGACAGGCAATATGTTTCGGTTTTTCGCCTGAATTTACAACTAGAGTATTTCCTATCGAGCGAAAAACTGTTCGAATATACGAGCAGTTTTTTAACTCGATCACACTACAGCGGTATATTTCCGCCGGCGTCAAGCGAAGCTCGGGTGTCGAGTGAAAGATAATAAGTGACAAGCGACGGTTTTCGCCTGAATAGATAACTTGAGCGGTTTTTTTAATAATCGAGCGATGTCGGTTATTTCAATAATCGAGTGATCAAGCGGTTTTTCGCTCGAGCGATCACAACACTAAAAGTGGGTATATTCACACTACCGACACCGTCTTCATGACGATCATCTTTTTTTACATATTCTCTCTGCCGTGCAAGTTGACAGAAATCTTGTTTGAACTTTATTATTATTAATAAACTACCAAACTTACATCTCTATGTAGATTTCTGTGATGTGGACTCATATTGCTGGAATGATACTGTGTGACGATTGTGTTTGGTACATGGGCAACCTGGCCTTTGCTGTTCCTTGCTTTCCACCATTTTCTACTGCTATCCAAAATCTAAAACAAACAAATAAATAAGTTTTAAGATTTAATAACGTATAACACATTTATTTTACCTCTAATATTTCTCCTCTAACAACAGTCAACTCCTTGTCATTATTTGCAGTTCTAGGGTACGTGACTTGTACAATATGCGCGCCTCTGATTTGAAGGTCTTCCATAAATCTATCCTGTCCATTTCCAAAGCCTTTTTCGTCACCTTTGATTTCAATAGAGTCTACTGAAATGTCACTCTTGGCAGTACTCTCCCCAATAGGTGGTATGAAGTTGCTGTCAGAGTCATCGTCTTCAGGGGAATAGTTTTTGTCATTTGTATCTGGCTCATCGACGGGATATTCTGGAGACCATCCGTCCATAAAAACTGGATGATATGCTGGCACATGCCCTCTGTACTGATCTCTGGGTACCAACCAAGCATTGCCTAGAGAGTGCCATAGCTCTGTTTCCTTACTAGTGACACAATGCATAAGTAGGTTGATGGCTTCACGTGTAAGAAGTGGAGCAATGACGTTTTGAGGGATGTGTTGATCAAAGTAGTAGTCATGGGATGCTTCAACAATAAGAGCCAAAGGCGTAAACAAAAAGTGGACTAGCTCAGGGGCGTTGGGGTCGTGAATGTGCAGTTTCAATTTTGCCAACAAATTAAACGATAGTTTAAACTTCTGAAAGATATCGATAAATTCCTTTTCTGGCGGTGGTTTAGCCCTCATTGTAAGCATTCCATCGCCCATATCGCGTTTCTTATTTCTTCTGTTTTTCCTTTTGCGATCTAACTCTTTAACGGCTGCCGCGGCATGTTGAAGTCGAGCAATGAACTTCTCAATATCATCAAAACAGTGATTCAGAATCGTTACGTCTCTTTCATATTTCTCACTAGTTGTTGAACTGGAATCGTCATTATTTTCTGTTAATTCTGAGTCGGATCTCTGATTGAAATAATCTCTTGAATGGTCACGAGCTGGATTAATAATATGTTGAGGCGGTTTATGTGAAGGTGGAGGAATGCTACTCTTACGACTTCTTGTGAGTGCTTTTCCCATTCTCAGTTGCTTCAAATCTTCTACCAGGTCTTGTGCTGATATGCTTTGGCACTGAAACGAAAATATAATGAAATATAGAACTAGACAATCTCCTCTTTATAATCCGTTTCTATTGTTTAATAATAGATATTTTTCATCTATCCAGTAGTGAACTCTGGAGTCGTTATCGCTGGTAATTTCAATTTTTATCATTGTGCCAATAATTTTCAAGTACCTATTTATATCTAGAAACAATAATATTTAAAAAATAAAAATTAAAAAATAAAAATATCCAATGATGTCAGTATTAAATTATTATAATAGAATTAGAAATAAATAGGGCGCTTTGCCATTTACTTGCACAATAAATTGCATAATAGCGATTACACAACAAGAAAAAATGTTTTCCCACGCATACAAATACACAAAGTAAGAAAAGAAGTATCCTTACCTGAAATATGTGCATTTGCATATCAGGCGAATGTGATGACTGACTTGAATCGGCAATGATAAATACTAAAATGTTATTATACATGTCCATCTGTTCTTGACTCATAAACGCTGTTGGGTCTTGGATTGCGTTTACGGGAAACCTCTCAACCACACTCTGAAAAAAAATGAGTATAGAGGAGCGAAGTAATCATCCCCCGGAATTATTTAAATATAAACTTTAGAAATATGAATCGAGGGGGGTGCTTGAACAAATAAATAATCACATTAATGCAATAAATACCAGCTTTATTAAGGTGCATTTTTTTATAAGGACTATGGTATAATGGTATAAAAATGATAACTGTAATCCCACAATCTAAGCTGATAGAACCCTGACGACGTAATCCTTGATGTGATTTCTTTTTAGAAAATTGGGTCATTATATACAAATTAGATTTATTGTATCTATGTCGCATCAATATCTACATCTAGGTTTTATATATTAATATTTAAATACATGGGCTAAGATTTTTACAAACATTATTTTCCCATAAACCCGATGACTCAGTATTATCTCAATATTTTTAGATAACAGAAAGGAATTATCGGCAAAATTTTAAAAATAATTGAACAAACATATCTGTACATAAATTATTTTTAATCACTTATATCAATCGGAGGGCAAGTAGATAGGTAGTCAAAAAATAGTTCAGACATTTTCCTTATAGGTACCTACACAATATTCTAGATTTCGTTTAAAATATTTTCCGATGAGGTTTGTTCTATAAAAGTATTTTAAACCATTGTCGAGGTATCGCCTTGTAACACTTTAAAAAATCACCCTGTAGATTAAGAATTAATAATGTAATAGTTAAAGTTTACTGTTAATTGTTTTTACTATGTTGTCAGTTAAATTGCTATTTTTTTTATCGATTCTTCAATCGTTGTATAACAGGTTTTAAGATACACACCTGTTCAAAAATTGTACCAAATAATAGTCTTACTACATATTTCTCGTGCGGTAAAGCAAAAAAAAGAACAGCACATGCGTTTATCACTATCAGTGGCGCACGGTAAGATTTAAAGGAAGGGAACAATTTTATAAATTTGCATACACTGTGACGGAAATTAAATTATTCCGTTTTCTAAAGTTTAATAACTTTTTATTCTCAAATAAATAATTTTTGATATGGTGATCACGCAACATTTCTACAGAAAACTACTGCTCACTGCAGAAATTAACCAGTATACATACCCATTCAATTAAAAAATAACTTTTATTACCAATTACTCGCAATTAATTTTTAGCAAAATATGAATTTACTCAATCACTCCCCCACGGCCGCCATATTATCGATAACCAATGAAAATACCTTCAACAAATACATATTTTGATTCTCTAAAAAATAATCCCCCCCACCCACTTTAAAAAATAAAATCGATCATTTTATGAAAGTATTTTATTAAATATTTATTTTTAATTTACTTATCACTTACCCCTGATTCATCTAAAATGAGAACCCATGGATGGTCAAGACAGAGCTGCATTTTCTGAGACCAAATGCCATTGGTTTGCTCCATTTGCCGCAACCTCCGCATCCCATCTACTGGGTAGATGATACCCATTTCCTGGGACACGCTGAACGTTGCCAAATGCTCAATGATGTGAATTGGTGGTTTTCCATCATCCCTGAGATCTCTATCTCGGTCTCTGTCTAGATCCCTGTCATCTCTGGAATAGCCGTTGCGATAGGCCATTGCTGCTTGGTTCCTTGTGTTTTAGCAAATAAATAGTGCACTGGAACAAAAAAATTTTTCAGTTTATGGAAATTTTCGAAAAAAAAAGATAGCATCTTTGTCCTGTCGTGTATCTGGTAAAATAACCGTAAAAATAATCATCACAGTGTGTATAGTTAATGAGCCTGGGTTAGAAAAAAATTCTAATTTATAAAAATTATCAAAAATAATTCCAATTAAAAAATAAAAGCTAAGATAATTATTAAGGGGTAAGTAGGATATCACTGTGGTATGGTATAATTAATATTATACTTTAAATGACTCCAGGCGCGGAACTACTATGCAGCAAGATCACGCAACGCGGGGGGCCCAGGCGTCCAGGGGGCCACGGCCCAAAGTGGCCTCCCGTTACGCAATGCGAGGCCCCTCGCCACTTCAAAAAGTGTCTTTTTCTTACGCAACACTAATTTATTATGATTTAATATTATCATCAAGAAAGGAGTTCCTACACATCTGTCGATCGCCTTAGATAACCATTATAATTTTTTTTTGTAATAAAAAAGCATACCTATTCGTTTTGCAAATAAGTTTAAATAAGTTAAATATTAATAAGTTTTTGTCTTTTTGTGTTGGATGAGTATAGTGTCGCGCAAGCCAAGTGCTGAGCTCCTCTGAAAGTGGGACCCCAGGCCCAGACCCACCGGGCCTAGTAGGAAAATAGGTCCTGGATAATGTTTATACTAACAAGGAATTAACAACTACAACGTTTTAAAGATATTATGTCACCGTAGGTAGTTTTTATTGAATGCAAACTTCCTATTCCTAAACAAATAATTTAAGGAAATTGAATTTAAAATATCCCTATCGCAACGAAATAGGGGTTCTTTGATACGCTCCTTTGACTCGCCCGACAACTTTGTACTTTAGCGGTATGGCGGTGCTAAGTTTTCAAACAATTATTTCTTACTGAGAATTTGGTTATGGATTGAAAACTTGTATTTTTCATCATAGAGAGTTTTTACTGTTAGGTAGGAATGAAATATTTGTTATAAATTATGGGATCTAAAAATTTGAGCAAGGCAAGCGGTGAACAACGACTTAGTGGTCTTTCAGTTTTAGCCTTTGAAGCTGAACAGGCAACAAAATTGGAATTAAAAGATATAATTACAAATTTTGCTGAAGTAAAAGGGCCACGTAAATCTTTACATAATTTTTTTTTAATTTACTATATTACACTTATGATTTTTTCAATATTAATTTACTTTTATGAACATGATAGGCCAAAAAAGTAACCACAATATTCTATTCTGAATAACGTTATCGTTTGAAATTATTTTTAAACTAAATTTGCAGGAAATCTTTACAATGGTTTTCGTAAAATGAAAAACAGGGCAGGTTAAAATAAGAAGGAACTGTAAACAAGTCGCAAAAATAAGTTAATTCAATTTTCAAATAATTGGGATTATATGTTAAAGCCTCTTATATTCTCAACAAAAAACACCAGATTCAGTTCAGAGATTTTTTTTATTTCCATTGAAATATCAAAAAATTCTCTTAACATATTTTTTGTTCAGAATATAAGAAGATTTAACAGTCTAAATTATTTGAGGAAAGAAAAAACTTTTTTGTGACTTGTTTAAAATAACTTCTTATTTTAACCTGCCCTGTATGATATTGTAATTATTCGATCTTATTATGTATTTTTAAATTAATTTTACGAGAACTTATATTTTTGTAAATATTTCCTGGAAATTTGGTTTAAAAGTGATTTTAAACAATAAAGTTATTCATAAAAGAATAGTGTAGTCACTTTTTATGGGTTTTGGAATAATATTTTTATAATAAATGTGATTTTTAGTATCAAGCTTAGTTTCTAAAGAGCATTAAAAAAATTTCTCTCATAGGAATCATCAGTTTTTTATTTTAAATTCTTATGGAGTAACATCTATATCGATAATTTACCCATTTACGTTATTCCAGCTGAACTAAATAAATCATTTTATAGGGCCTAATAAATAATTTTGCGGGGGGGCCCAAATTTTGAATTTCCGCCACTGAATGACTCATATTATTGAAAAACCTGTCAGTAGAAGTGGAACGCTTAATAAGCTCCTTCATTACAGTAACATCTCGTAGACCGTTTAAGAGATGGATAATTTTTTGACCGCACCTAATATACACTTGTCGCTTCTCAAGGAAAAAAGCAGCTCACCTAGGTATTTATAATATGTCACAATTATACTGACCCTCCCAGTTTTGCAAATCCAGAAACACTCGACTCCAGCAGATTAAATTAAACCTGTACAGGCTGGCACTTATAACAAAATTACCTACATATTCTGAAAGAGAACTTTTCAAGATGCACGCACCTAATGCGGTACATAAATATGACTTGATTACAAATAATAGTCCTAAAGGTTAGAGATAATTATGATACTGTTCATACATACATACGTCTTTTTATGATGTGGCCTGATTAATTTTATGGATTTATAAGTTTTATAATATTGTTTATAAAGCTCTATAAATATAGGTATGACGATACACTAACACAATGCGATCGATAAATAATTAGCGGTTTAGCCTGACGAAAAGATGATCGGAAAACAATAAAACTGATTAGATTATTAGTAAAATTGTAGTTCTTATATTTTTGATATAGTACTGTTAATCAGATTGCGTTAAAAATGATAAGGTATAACGAATAATCGACACTATCCTTACGTTAAACAGTAATTAAAAGCTGCCACTAAAGTAAATTTTAATTATTTATCCAATCAATTACCTTAATTGACAATTGATAGATAAATCGATATGTTCTTCTCGTTGAAAATAATTTTGAAAAAAGAAAGTATGGCTACTAAAAACGTAATTAAAATAAAATTATGGAAACAAAACTTTTAGGTACCCAGTAAATGCGCCACACCTTCAACCATATAAGAAAGGAATGTAAAGAATGAGGTAAGAATTTATCGTCAACAGAGCTATCGGTTTTGTTGCATATTCTATGATGAGAGTAAATAAAAACCAAAGCGATATACTTGCAACAGGTTGGCGTAAAGGAGGACACCAAAATAATAGTAAACAAAAATTTACCAGCTTAAAAATGCCAATTTCCCTCGATTCGCACTGGATATGATCGCAGACAGGGAGCAAAATAATAAATACCGCATATAGATTTACTTTGCACTTAATTATTTAAATCAAAGCCACCGTGGCGAAGCCAGCAGACAACACAACGGCACAAAAGTAACAGTAAATGCACAATAAAAGGTAAAATTAGCCCCAAATTTGGCATACCTGTGAATCAGATTAATATTCCATAGTAGTGACACTTGCTCGCACCGAACAAACTAAATTTGTTGCCGAATTTTAAAAGTACAAATCAAAGCACTCCAATACTGATACACGCAGTATTGAAAAGTTGTTCTGCTCATTTTACCTGGCCGATACAGGTAATAGATTATATGGCTAGGCACATGCGTGGAAAAATGAGAACGTACCTGTTGTATTGGTACTACTATACCGTACCTGCTCAAAAGAAATCATTATTTGATAATAGAGCTGTTACAAGGTACTACCAACAATGCTTGATAAATCAAATGTCACAAGGTACAGTTCACCTGCTTGGACATTATAGTACGCTCATTTTTCTTGAATAGAACAAAAAATAACTGAAGTACGTACAGAAGGCACATTATAAACCATGTCATTTATATTTTTGTTATCGATCAGAATAAAAATGAATTGCCTTTTGATAGAGAAATAATGTATAAACAATTAGCACATTATTTATCTAAATAAAACAAAACAAGGCTTTCTGATAAATATATTGTATGGGGATCATTCTTTTACAAACCGCACACTTTTTAAGCTGGATTTATAAACTTGACGTTACGATTGACGATACCGTTTGACGGTGCCGTTACAAATTCAAAACATTGAAATGCATAAGACGATTTATATTTGACGCTGACGGTGTCGTTAGACGGCCAGCATAAACCAATTTTATCTTTTTCCGGTGGCCGGTCGTAGCAACGTTAGCACGTGATATTGAGAACTAATTAAATGGTTTGCCGTTATTAACAGTCGAGCTGCGAAATGATTACTTGGTCAGCAAGATTTTACAATTGGTCAGTAGAAGAAAACATGTCTAGAAGGAGTTTACTTCAGAGGTCCCAGGGCACTGTCAATTTATGTAACTTTCTTTTGCCGAATACAGAAGGAAATCGGCTACAAAAGGGGTAGCGGGGGCGGGTTTTCACTTGTTTTCCCAGGGCACTCTCACAATTCAGAAATGTTTGTTGTCCATAAGTTGCTGACCAACTAGCCATTTTGGCTGACCGCTAACATTTTTCTGTTCGCAAAAATAAGAATATTTTGCTAACCAGTTAAGTGATAGCCCGTGATATTTAGTAAATATTATTTTACTTTATACCATTTAGTGGCGTCCGTGAGTCGGACGAACATCGAAATATTTTCAGCCGGAGCAAGAATACCTCTCCCCTCCGTTTTCGAGTATGCTGAACACGATGGCGGCGTTAGAATTTTTCATTTGGGTTGAAACAACCTCTCAAAACGGCCAAAAACCACCCCCAGAGGGTTTAAACGCGCTTCAAGAGGTTTCCCTACAGAGAAACACACTTTCCCCCCATTTTCGAGGATGCTGAGCACGGTGGTGGTGCTGGATATCGCCCGACCCCTTCCAACCCCTCCACCGGCCAATACTCGCCCCCGAAAGCGGTGAAATTTTATTTTTCAAGTATCAGGGGCAAATATTTATTCCCCCCGTTTTCGAGGATGCTGAACACGATGGCGGCGTCAGAATTTCTCTTTGGGGTTGCGCAACCCCTCAAAGCGGCTAAAAACCACCCCCCAGAGGGGTTAAACGTGCTTCAAGAGGTTTACCTGCAGAGAAAAACACGAGTATAGGCCGGTGGAGGGGTTGGAAGGGGTCGGACGCGATATCCAACACCACCACCGTGCTCAGCATCCTCGAAAACGGAGGGAAAATGTGTTTCTCTGCTGGGAAACCTCTTGAAGCGCGTTTAACCCCTCTGGGGGGTGGTTTTTAGCCGTTTTGAGGGGTTGCGCAACCCCAAAGAGAAATTCTGACGCCGCCATCCTCGAAAACGGGGGGGGAATATATATTTGCCGCTGATACTTGCAAAATAAAAATTCACCCCTTTCCGGAGCGAGTAGAGGCCGGTTGAGGGGTTGTGGAAGGGGTCGGACGCGATATCCAACACCACCACCGTGCTCAGCATCCTCGAAAATGGGGGGAATGTGTGTTTCACTGCAGGGAAACCTCTTGAAGCACGTTTAACCCCTCTGGGGGATGGTTTTTAGCCGTTTTGAGGGGTTGCGCAACCCCAAAGAGAAATTCTGACGCCGCCATCCTCGAAAACGGGGGGGGAATATATATTTGCCGCTGATACTTGCAAAATAAAAATTCACCCCTTTCCGGAGCGAGTAGAGGCCGGTTGAGGGGTTGTGGAAGGGGTCGGACGCGATATCCAACACCACCACCGTGCTCAGCATCCTCGAAAATGGGGGGAATGTGTGTTTCACTGCAGGGAAACCTCTTGAAGCACGTTTAACCCCTCTGGGGGGTGGTTTTTGGCCGTTTTGAGAGGTTGTTTCAACCCAAATGAGAAATTCTGACGCCGCCATCGTGTTCAGCATACTCGAAAACGGGGGGGTTATATACTGTTGATAAGTGTGGCTAGTATCATTCAGATAACATAAACACTAAAATTAATATAATCACATAAAAATATAGAAAAGCTGAGAAAAACAGGTTATGTTATTGTCGACAACGTCAAGTTTATAAATGGTCTAATTTTGTACCTACGAACGGTGGGCGGAAACGGCAGACGGGAACCGCGACCGCAAAGTTTATAAATTGGCCTTTAACATTTGACATTTTAGCATCGTCCGATATTTTTTTTACAACTTATCTACATAAAGTTAGTCGACACGTACTTCAGGATTATATAGGAATACCAAAGGAGAGATGCAGCTGGAGTACCTTCAATAGCAACACCTAACCTGGCTGCCTAAAGAACCCTCTACCTGAAATGGACTTGAAGAAGTCCAAATGGTCCCATAGGACACGAAATACATAATCTCCAAAACAGAAGAGATATCTCTGTTATAAATTTCTTTGATAGAGGCAACGAACATAGACCAGTCAGAGCCAATATAAACACCACAGCTGAAAAAATGGTTCAATAGGGGACATATCCATATATAATATATTTGAACAGGGTACAGGAACGGACAGACAAAATGTTATTACATAATCAAACAAAAACTGGATAGCATCCAGCATTTTGCATTGCCAATATTTACGGGCCCCTATATATTAAGCAAATTTCAAATTATATGATTCATTGCACACAGCAGTAAAATGTAAAATAAAATCATATAACCCAATCCCTTCATGGTATTCATAAAAGTCGTATATTCTTTCATTGCATCAATACAACAAATGTTTTTCGTCATAATTGCTTTACATACTACATAAATATTTGTGCAGAATTTCGCCATCACTTTTGTATAATTAGAAAATCTGTCATAAACACGTTCGTTAAATTATTTACACTTATGAAACCACTTCGGTATCTGTCCTTCTGTCACAACATTTTTTCTCGGAGATCATTTGGCCACTACAAAATAAAATTTTACATCGTTTTAGTTACTTATAAATGCGTTTGATAATTTTATAAAAATTATCTATTTTAAATCCTGTCTGGACAAATCTTGGCTAAATGATGAGTTAAAAATTAATTACAACATAAGAGCTCCTTCCGCAATTTTATATCGGTCAGTCAGTCAATAATCACCTTTTTTCTCCTACTCCCGTGGACGACGTTTTTAATTTTTCTTAAGAGTTATACCTAGTGAAGCTTTCGCCATTTGGTTTTTTGATCAATATTTCGTTGCTTCTTAGTTTTATCCGAAAAAACGGACAAATATACGTTTTAGGGGAGTTAATGGAAACGAAATTTGGACAACATTTTTTCTCGGAGATCATTTGGCCACTACAAAATAAAATTTTACATCGTTTTAGTTACTTATAAATGCGTTTGATAATTTTATAAAAATTATCTATTTTAAATCCTGTCTGGACAAATCTTGGCTAAATGATGAGTTAAAAATTAATTACAACATAAGAGCTCCTTCCGCAATTTTATATCGGTCAGTCAGTCAATAATCACCTTTTTTCTCCTACTCCCGTGGACGACGTTTTTAATTTTTCTTAAGAGTTATACCTAGTGAAGCTTTCGCCATTTGGTTTTTTGATCAATATTTCGTTGCTTCTTAGTTTTATCCGAAAAAACGGACAAATATACGTTTTAGGGGAGTTAATGGAAACGAAATTTGGACAAGGCAGTTTGTCCAAATTTCGTTTCCTGCTACCATTAATATTCTGCTGTGTTAATTCAAAGAGGCGTAACTGCAAATATCGTAAAAAGTTACTTATACCGTTCAAACAACGTGACATAAATGAGCTCATATAAACGTCTGTTAAATTCGGAAGCAGTATTATGCTACTAAAACGTATTATTGTAGCTACAAATATGGGCATAAATGAAATTTGGAAGCTAAATAATCTATGTATGTCGCAATTAAATTTTCAGTAGGTACGCCCTTTTGAATTAACACGGCAGTATTCTAATCAGGAATTTTTAACTTTGAAACTCCCGTAAACCGAAATATTGATCTAATAACGAAATGGCCCAGGCTCTTAAATTAAATTAGATTTCAGCTTACGTGGATTAAAATTAATATATTAAACGGCTCTGGTGGTTCCGCGGTTAAAGAGTCACTGTCGGAGTGGGGTGCCTTTGCGCATGACAAGCGATCGTGATTCGCAGTCCATGTAAGCAGTGAATCAAGATGGAAAAAAAATATTGAAGTAAAACTACCAAAATATATTTTAAATTTTTTTATTTAGTAATAAAGTAAAATAACTATTGGAATGTACCTCATCTATGTTATACTTAAAGAGAGACCCTACATGCACGAAAAAATAATAAAACAAGTTCACAATATAGTCTTTGTCAATTAAATAGCAACGTTTAAAAAAATTATTTCATTATTATTTCACATCATATCTTTAAAAAATATTCGATAAAGGCAATGTTGATTTTTTTTTGTAGATCACAGCCAAACCTGTACCTGAAACTAAACTAACTAAAAATTAACTATTTACAATAATTAACTAAGATCTAAAATCTGCTTAACTTAATTAAAACTATGTAAACACACTCAAATAAAAGTTTTATATAAAAGATACTTGGCCGCTGATTTTAGTGTAAAATCTGAGCGTGTTTATTGAAGTTAATTTATAATCAGTGACGCCGGAACTTGGCAATGGAAAAATAATATATGATTTGAAGAAGAATGGAACAAAGCGACTGAATTGCGTTAATTCAGCACATATATTTTTTTTCTTTAAAATCAGGCTTTGTTCCTTTTTGTTCTTCTAATCGACTAAAAACAAGTTGTTAGTCAACCCTCAAGGTTTGGTCAATTATCATGGAAAATTGAAACAGCTTTAAAAATATATTTCCATTGTCCAGGCTATATAAAATTTGGTATATGTCGCTACCTCCATTATGTCAAGTAAAAAGTCCCTGGCTAAGGAAGGTAAAGAAAAATCGTAAAAACTATAAAAATCCCATTGTTTTGTAAATATTTTCTCGAAATTAACAAAATTCATTTTTTTAATTACAGGAGTTTGTTCGGGTTCGGGGAGTTGCACCTTAGTATAAAGTGGGGATGGAAAGCCGCTCACCTCACCTATACTTCCGACGTCCTTGTTTAAAATCCTAAACTAAACTATCGGACATAGAATTTAAAATCTAAATATTGTACAAAAATTAATATCATTTAGAATTCGCGTTAATTAATACTCTTGATGAAAAAACTTCATCATTTTGTATCTAATATACCAAAGTGGTTCGATCGCGCACTTGTATTATTCTATTTGAACGGTACAATGTGAAATTATTTTTTTTAAATCCAACCATTTTGGTGTACAAACTAAAATCGCTCGGCTACAATCTCTTATTAATAATATAAAGTTAGGCACTATTCTTGCACGTTAAAGCATCACACATAAAATTCTACGAATAAATATCATTAACGAATAAAACTGATATGTTTTGTGCCAGACGGTGTAGCAAAAAATATTGGTTAAGGCCCGAACCGTCATAAAGCAAATTAAGAGCAAACAATAATTTTATTTAATCACGTACAATTTAGAAAAATAAATATAACAAATTACGAAAATATCGCTTAATTACAAGATGGGCCTTTGAGTTAAATAACGCGTTCCCTGGGTTATTTTTCACTAATATTTCGTTATAATTTTTCATTTATTCAATATAAACTTGTATAAATTAATAAAAACATGGCATTATTTTGGCAAAATCGGATTCTGTGTGTAGCTTTCTTGGCCTACCGATTGGGGAGTGAGTACCGTACCCCACTCATTCATCCGGCCCGGATTGCCGGTGATAGGGATGGAAGACGTTTTCACTCTTCTCGATTTTTCTGATGACGCCGGACAGCATCTTGCAAACAGCGGACTAACTCCGACTTACACTACTAAAATCCACCTAGTACGAATCGGTTTACCGACCGTGGGTTCCAACCTACGAACTCTCGTCCTGGATTTAACCACGGAGCCGCCAGAGCCGTTAATATGCAGCTAAATTTATCAATTTTGGCGAAAGTAAAAAAAATAGCAAAATATTAATCAAAAAAATAAATGAGGCTACCGCGTAACTAACGAGCAATATAAATATTCTTTTAATAATACATAAAGGCAGTGCGATTAAAACTCTACTGCATTGTTACCTCACTTGCTTCCTAACCTAACGCTAAAAATAAAACTGTTTTTAAAATTACACATACATATATAACACATTGAGCTTCTCAACAATATACATTTAAAAGCAAAAATATTCGATTGTATCTTTGAAAAATTTCTACAGTGATTTGTTTCAGCTCTAAATTGTTCCGGCAATGTAATAGTACACAGTTTATGTACAAAACTTTATTTACAAAAATTTAAAAATAAATACCCCCCAAAAAAATCCCCCCACTCCTCAAAAAAACTCCATGCCAAACCGTCCTGACACGAAAGTTATTAAGTTACCAAAAAACCGCATAAAAATAGCTTCAAAAATAACATAATTATTGAATTTACGCGATTTTCTGTAAAATCAACTTTTATCGACAGCCAAAATTTTATGTTTTAAAATTTAAAAAAAAAATTATTTTTAAATTTAGTTCCGTCCACAGAATAAAGCAGCTAAATTTATTTAATTCACAAAAAAATATGCAGGTAAATTATAATCACAATGACCGTTAAAGGTAGTTTATTTGCAATTTCGGTCCATAAGAGTTGATTTTACAGAAAATCGCGTAAATTCAATAATTATGTTATTTTTGAAGCTATTTTTATGTGGTTTTTTGATAACTTACTAATTTTCATGTCAGGACGGTTTGGCATGGAGTTTTTTTGAGGAGTGGGGGGATTTTTTTTTGGGAGGGGGGGATTAATTTAAAATCCCTCACTCCAAAAAAAATAATAATCCTCGCACTCTCTATGAAAGACCGAGGGATTCAATATGGATTCAACAGAGCTCGATCCCCATACACAGCAAGGGCGGATCCAGAACTTCGGTTTAGGGGGGAGTCATACAAGGAAAAGTTACGAAAAGTACTACGCTGCCGCGTTTGTCAAACCGGTATATATGTAATTTTTCGTGTTCCACTGTTAGTTTTATGGGGGGGTTTGTTCTAACCCGAACACAACACCCCCCCCCCCCCCCCAGATCCGCGCTTGCCGGCAATATTTGTCAAAAAATCAAATGGCTAATACATCACGATCTAACTCTTCTGTGAAATATATAAAATACATTGTAGAAAGTCTTCAAGAGTACATGAAAAAACGACTTAAAATTGAGATTCTTATCTTGTTTTTCCGTAAAACAGAAAATAGCATCAGAGGCAGTCTATAACGTTTAAAAATAAAATTGCAGGTACAAAAATATATTTAACAAAATCTGGAAGAGCACGCAAACTAACTAAGTCTCCGTTTCAAACGAGCAGAAATACTGTGGACCGGTAAGCCACAAATATGGAATTTATTTTATTTATTCCGCAGTGTCGCCCCCAAAACAATAGTTTTTTTCCACAGTATTTGTGGTCGTCTCAGAAGTAGCTTAAACATGTACACTTAAATATAAGTTTTCTTGATCTTTTGCAATGTCCCTTCGTTGGTGATATTTAAGTTCTTGAGAGATCCTAGATTATCTTTCTTTGGCGGAAGAGTGTCCGATGACACATTCAAGACGTCTAAATTAACCGTCTTGGTCGGTCTGGCTAAAAAACTATTCTGGTTCACATTTAATCTGAAACAAAACAATATAAAGTAAATAAACAGCCAGATGGGTACCTACAGTAAAAGTACAGTTACTACAAAGCAATAAATAAAGCGTAAGATAATAAAACATAATTTTTGAGATTGTTTAGCATTTAAAACTGCCAAACATGACATACGGTCTGTCATTTTGCTCTTATACGTAGCTAACCCTAATTAAAAATTATTAAAATCACATAAAGGGAGCTAAATTATATTTTAAGGAAGTAGTACGAAATTTAAATATTTTTCGAGAAATGTATACTACCTACCTATCTAAATGGTTGTGTTGCTCTATAAAGGGAGTGTTAGGATACTGCATGTAAAATTTTCTTGACACGCAGTATCCCCCCACAAAACCCACGAAGAGACCAATCATAGCAGCGATCACAATTCCCCACCACAAGGTTCCAGAGGTAAATTCACTCCTCTTAATTTGCGAGCATCCTGTGCGCACGTCCGAGTTTATTTCATTGCTACAATCATCAGGTTCCGAGCGGTTCTCTATCTGAAGTGACAGTTCCTTGACATTCGAACTGGGTTCCTCTTCATCTATTGAGTTACTAGTAATGGTATCGTCGTTGATTTCTTTACGGGGGGCTTTTTCGTTTGTGGAAACCTTGCACTTGGAACCATTTCCTCTTGCTACGTCTTGGACAAGGTATCTGAAGGAAGTAACGACATCTACACTGACGCAGAGGTTCTTGAGTTGGTCCCACGCGCAATGAGGGTCTCTTAACTCGATGCATTCACTGAAAAAAAATCAATATAATAAAGTAAGAATTAAATGCAACTTAGTTAATTTTATTAGATTATCACAGCCTCAGGGACTATACTAGTTTTATATATAAGTACATACCCGCAAGTAGCAATAAACTTGCAATGATTGATAGTAACAAGTTTGGTTTCTCCCTTGCTAACTGCAACCACCTTACCATAACCAGGCGCTATTGTTAGTTGCCTGACGGCGGTACCTCTAGGGAATACTTCATTTTCCGATATGACAAAGGCCTTTGACGATTGTTCGGATGCTACGTTTGCTACTTTCAGGACTTTACCATCGTCTGAAAAAAAGGAACGATAATATTTATTTAGGATTCTACAGGGGTTAAGAGTTAATTTATAAAAATAATTGTAAGGTGTTCTTCTTAGAAAAATCAATATTTCCTAACGACATCAACCAGTCATTTTGAACAGCGCTGATTCCAACACCCCTTATATATAATCTCGGAATTTAATGGTAATATTATTTTACACATGACAATATAGGGATTACATTTTTAAAAAGTATTATTAATAATGCAGATTATTTACTTGGACTGAAAAACCGATAAAAACCCATCAAATAATATTTGCGAGGTTTGTTTAAATCGATGTGGAACACCCTATAGGTACCTTAGAAAAAAGCGTAATGTGATTAGTAATACAGTTCCGACGAGAGACGACAGAGTTGATTGGTTTTTAAAAATACTATACGAGAACAATCTTCATTTTGTCGTCGTCATCATCGCGGGCTTCTGAGAACGAAGAACCAGTCGCCAGTCAAGTATTCTCGCAATAAGAATAAGGTACAACATGTCTTAACCTTGAAACATCTCGAGAAACATCGTATTTTTATAAAAATTATGCAATAAAAAACCTGAACCTACGTTAATAAGCAAATATAGTGGACGATAAACATCTTTACACTATCTTACTTGCATGGTACTCAAAAGTCATTCATCCCATTAAATTTAATGAAAACTGTAAAAGAACTATTAGGGAATCGTAAAGAATATAAAAAGATTCGCAAAAGAACTAACCACTTAACTTTAGGTTACATTTTTTTACAACATTACAGCGGACCGTACAGGTCAGGGGCGCAGCCAAGGGGGGCTTTGGGGGTCGTAATCCGCCCAAATTCTTTGTCGTACACGTTTTTACACAAATTGAACATATAACTATATTCTAATAAACCACAAATTTAGTAACACTGGCACAAGTACTGTTATTTAAGAAATATTACCAAGATGGTACTCGTATGTTTGTGCTGTTTTATCTGCTGGGCGCTACTGTTAGATCTTTGTTTAAAATTATTAAAAATCAATAAAAACTGATTGGTAGTTTTCTGTGAACAGGTCGCAAACTGTACCGTTCAACTTTTATCATTGACAATTTCAATAGGCGATTGAAACAATTCACATTTGAATACATTGGGTACTTTGCATATAATCCACGGTGTTTTTTTTTGCATTATTACCGCTATTCGCCAAACCGAGAGTAATTCTTCTTTGTCTCTTTGATTGTACGTATTGTTTCTTACGCTCTATTTAGGTCAATTGTTGCATAAATGTCGCCTTTTGACGACGTAAAAAGTGACGTATCGATGCTAATTTTTAGCCCACAAAATAGCATCAAAGTCACAGTCAAATAATTTATACTCACTGCTTAAGATGAGGATCCCAAATGAGCAATCAGAGCCATCTAAGTTGCAACAATTCAATTAAAAAATATGCCGCTTTAGTCGTTAATAATAAAGCTTTTTAGTTAATTTATTGGTATTTAGAATGCTGGCATGTTGATTGGGGTATCAAGCATGTTTCGGGAATATCTGTGAGAAAAATTTGAAAATTGGTCATATTTGAAATTGTTATTATTGTTCTTATAACATTATATTTTTTAACGCAATTTTCTCAACCCGTTTTCCAATCCTTTAACTATACGAATTCAGTTTTATATTAGATAAAAATTAAGTATATTTGGTTAAACCTTCACACAAAATAGTGCTTGCTTGGCAACCTCTGATTAAACGCAGCTGCTCTTAAGATCAGAAGCTACGCAATATAAAAAAAATAAAAGAACACCCTGTAGAGGTACATACCTATAGATATAAAATAAGCCAATGTTAATTTAGAAACTTTGTTTAAGAATCATTATTTTTTATAACCATCAGAAGGTCCGAAATTAACGTTAACCGTAAAACTTTATTGCATTACAGACATATGGTTCGGTCATTGGGGTATTTTGTCATCTGTTTACCATCATCAGCATAGTAAACTTAATAAGTGAAGCTTTTTAAAAAATAGAAAGTATTCTGTGCAGTAATTACTTATTTATTTATGAATTTTTGCAGTGGATTATATCTAAATGCTCACCTGTTCCGATGTAAATAACGTCGTAAGTTTTGTCGTTGACCGTTCGAACTTGCGGATCAACAGCGATAGCAGTAAACCTGTAGTTCAAACTGACTCTAATCAAAATCGGTCTGCCATGATACGCCGGTACCGCTCTCTCCATTAGCGGGTGCGTTTTAATAAAATTGACATTGGCGTCCGGTAGAATTCGACTGTCCCTCACGCACTCGCCCGGTCGTGGTTCTGGTACTTTGTTGTCCGGCACCGGTAGCCAATTAGCGTTGATGCTTTCTTGATCTTTAAAAGGTCCCTGAAAGGCGTCTTGAATATCGTCCATCTGGAATACGCATATGGCGGATCCTCCGATAGCATTATCGGGAGTCGTTAAGGCACCGTATATTATTTTAGAGTTCGTTTCGCCGTATATACCTTCGATTACTGAGCTTGTCGATTCTGAAAACCACAAAGATACATATAAAAATCGATAAGGGGGCTGGCGTTCAGGGGGTCCACGGCCCAAAGTGGCCTCCCGTTACGCAATGCGAGGCAACTCGCCACATCAAAAAGTATTTTTTTCTTACGCAATACTAATTTATTATGATTTAATACTATCGTCAAGAAAAGGAGTTCCTACACATCTGTCAATCGCCTTAGATTTAAGAATAACTTACTAGTAATATATTAATCTACAAACAAGATTAATTGAAAAGTTGTTCAATTTAGGGAAAATACGTTTACAGAAATGCATTGAACAAACCAGAGGTCATATTGAACAATTTTTCAAATAATTTTTTTTGTAGATTATTATTATTAGTAAACTGAAATACATTTCTTAACATATTTTTTGTTCAGAATATAAGAAGATTTAACATGTAAGTCTAAATTATTTGAGGAAAGAAGAACCCTATTTTTGCGGCTTGTTTAAAGTAACTTCTAATTTTAACCTGGCCCTGTATGATATTAATTTTACGAGAACTTATACTTTTGTAGATATTTCCTGGAAATTTGGTTCAAAATTGATTTTAAACAATAAAGTTATTCAGAAAAGAATAGTGTGGTCACTGTTTATGGGTTCTGGAATAATATTATTATAATAATATTATACATATAATAAATGTGATTTTTAGTATAAACCTTAGTTTCTAAAGATCATTAAAAAAAATTTCTCTCATAGGAATCATCAGTTTTCTAATTTAAATTCTTATGGAGTAACATCTATATCTATTATTTACCAATTTACGTTATTCTAGCTTAACTAAATAAATCATTTTATAGGGCCTAATAAATAATTTTGCGGGGGGGGCCAACGTTTGAAGTTCCGCCACTGTACTGAATATATGTTTCTGAAACTTTGGGGATTCAGGCTTATCGATATGCTCTCTTTAACTAAAATATTCACATCTTTTTGTCATTTCCGGTTATACCGGAAATAGCTGCCAACAAATACAACATGGTAATTTTTATTACATGTTTCGATTAAGCGTTAAATACTAAGCACATTTTATAGAACATGTTTTTATCAGACTCTGTTAATTTTTGAGATATTTGGATTTTTTGTAACTATTTGGCAAATGCATGACGATGAAATAATCCATATAATTTTTTTAACTTAACTCTTGGACTAAAATTTTTTTCTAATCGAATAGCTAGAAGATCATCAAGCCCCGAAAATATTTCAAATTCAGAAAATGTACAGGGTGGTCACAATTCAAGCTTCATTGTGAAAGAATTCAACCATTAAAAACTTTCTTATTTTAAATGGAACACCCTGTATATTTTTGTTTAATTTGATGGCAAATTAATTGTTCTTTATAAATAGTATTTACTGTCCTATACCTATATCAAAGCGTTTTCTCAAAAAAACCAATTTTATTCCGAAAATACTATTTGTTCAAGTGTGCTATGGAAACAATTGTACTTAGGGGCTGTATACTGATGTCAATACGGAGAAAAAGTGATTGGTTACTTGAAAATACAACGTTCTAAAGCGTTTTTAAATTGAATTTATAAATAAAATGCAGTTGATTGTTCTAAATTTAATGGTTTAAATATATTTTTTTTTTAAATAGCAAGGAAACAAGTTTATAAACTTTAAATTCTTTAATTAAAAATGTGTTTGAAAATTATACCTAATATCTTTTGATTATATATTTAAAATATGTTCGAAATGATTGCCATTTACTTCTAAGCATTTATGTATAGTCTTTTCATCATGCTATTTCTTGTAGCATTCCTAATTTCTGGTACAGTGAGAGATTGAAATGCTGCCCTCACCGTTTCAATAAGATTTTTCCTTCAGATCTCTTCAGTACATCAGTATACAGCCCCCAAGTACAATTGTTTTCATAGCAGACTTGAACAAATAGTATTTTCGGAATAAAATTGGATTTTTTGAGAAAACGCTTTGATATAGGTATAGGACAGTAAATACTATTTATAAAGAACAACTAATTTGCCATCAAATTAAACAAAAATATACAGGGTGTTCCATTTAAAATATTTTTAATGGTTGAATTCTCTCACAATGAAGCTTGAATTGTGACCACCCTGTACATTTTCTGCCGAATTTGAAATATTTTTGAGATTTGATGATCTTCTAGCTATTCGATTAGAAAAAAATTTTAGTCCAAGAGCTAAGGTAAAAAAATTATATGGATTATTTCATCGTCATGCATTTGCCAAATAATTATAAAAAGTCCAGATATCTAAAAAACTAACAGAGGCTGACAAAAACATGTCCTATAAAATGTGCTTAGAATTTAACGCTTCATCGAAAAATGTAATAAACATTACCATGTTGTATTTAAAAAACGAAAGTTGGCAGCTACTTCCGGTATAACCGGCAATAACAATGTGAAATTTTAGTTAAAGAGATCATATCGATAAACCTAAATCCCCAAAGTTTCAGAAACATATATTCAGTAGTTCTCCATAAAGTTCTAATGCAAGCTCGTCGTGAATCACCCTGTATATAAAAACTGGTCTTGGTCTCCTGGCGAAACATGTCGCGGCGCGCGACAAGTTATACCTAATGAATACTTTTTAAATTTGTTTGATCGTGACTCGATCAGATTGCAACAACAGTAATTAGTAGGAAATGAATAGTCGAACTTACGTATTTCATCAAAATAGAACGGATATTCTCCGGGTACGGAACAATTCAGTCTTGCCTTGCTAAACGTTGTCCACTTATTCCTTGATTGATGGGGACCGCCCTTGTCGTGTTTACAGACTCGAGCCACGCGGGAATATATTATCTGGAAAAAAAAGGAAAAGAGCCATTTTAGTCTTTAAAAAAAAATTCGGCAAAATACTATTTTTAAAATACGCGGAATCGGAAAATGTCAAGCATAGCGTATGACGACGATTACTTTATATTTAAGGCTTACAAAACAGGCACCGACACAAATAATAAATACTTTCTTTTTCTGCAAATTATTTCTCGAAAAAGAAAATACCGTTGTAACGTTTATTTATGTACGTTTTGGCGGTTCCATTTTCTAGTACGACCCTGTTCTTACCTTTCCACAGTTCATAAACTCCACCGCCGTCTCTCGGAAGAAAAAGTAGATATATTCACCGTAAGTTATCGAACTCACGAAATTGGGTGCTGAAAGATTAAAGAAAAATACGTTAGTTTTAAAATATATAATGTGACATTTTAAAATGTCAAAATGGCTATCCTAATTGTACAAATATACACCAACATTACCAGAAGGTACCATAAATCTATAGATTAACCATCAGTATCAGTGATGCTTTCGCCATAGTATCAAAAAATTAAAACATTAATAGTTCCGTTTCGGTTACTACAAAGGTTTCCCGCAATAATTTATTATTATCGAATCAATAATGTATTTAATTTCAAAGTAAACATTTTCATTAAGTCAGTATTGATGACGTTTTTTGTTGACTAACAATAAATACGGAAAAGAAGAATCATAGGGAATCATCAGCTTTGATTAAATCATTAACAAATTTAATATGAGCTGTACTCGAAACGATTTGCTGCCATGTAGTATACACAGGCACCGACCGACGGCAAATTGGCCTTCGAATATTTAATTATAATAATTTATAAGTATCTTGGAAATACCTTTCTTTACACGTTGCAAGATATCTGCAATTTGGAAATACGTAGATTGCTCGATACCGATCTATTTTACCGTAAAATTTGGACAGTGTTTGAGCAATCCATTTCAATAATTACAGTTGTAGTCAAATACAAGGTGTTCATTCGGTCATTTTATGAAGAAAAGTTCGATATGTGTGGGTTTGTTCGAATTTTTGAATCGCCGAAAGTATTTGAGATATTATTTTTCAATTTTGGCGGTGGGCTAACAGGATAATATAAAGCCTGTCTCCTGATACTTACAGTTCTATGGAAATTATTATTATTTACAGGCACCTATTAATCAAGAGAAAATACAAAATTGTCACTGTCTAACCTTTTCGGCACAAATTGAATTCTAAACTCGAAACAAAATTACTTTTAAACCTTGCGTACACTAATATTAATAGTGGCTTTACATGAAACATCTGTGTACTAAACAAAAAGATATTACCTTGGATTTATTAATCATTTTTGAAACACGATAAATTTAAATTCTACTTGCCTCCAGGAAGGATTACTAATTCAATATTAGAGAACAGGTGAGCCCAATTATAATTTATATAACAAAACAAATTTGCATGTACATACATGGTTATAATAATCACTATAATAAGAACCAAATATCTCGTAATCCATTAGCAATATACATATACAGGAATCGTTTTTTTCTGCATCACAGGTGCCGCAAGTGAGTTGTAGTTAAGAGGAAACGTTGAAACATTATAACAGATATTATTTTTAATATTGGTAAGTACTATGTGTTAATGGGACGTCAAAGAACATATTTTATTAGAAACCTTATTCTATCGATCGATTAGGACGTGCTGGCACACATATGTCCTCTTATATTTTCTACAAACAAAGTGACGCGTCACTAACATGTATCCACGTGAATAGCCTGGATAATTCTACATAAAACGGTCTCTTGCGGTTTTTCTTGTCAGACAATTAAATTCAAATTAAAACTCGGGAGAAACAACCGCGAATGTATGTTAAATAACGTAATGCAAATATAATCACTTGCTAATTTCCCAACGAAGATATTCCTTATAGAATAATTTAATTATTCTTCATGTAGGAGTATACCAATGATATAATAAACAGTTTAATAAGCAAATAAGTTCATTACATGGAATTTGCCATGTCAAAAACTCCGTAGGTCGATAATAGCCATTATTTAGCATAATTTTAATACAGCTCCTAAAATTAGTTAAATATACTTTATGTCTCGCACATCCGTTTTATAGAACAAACAAGTTGTGAAGAATCGAAAAACATATAAGTCAAAAAATCTGTGAACTTTTTTTGGCATCGCCTGTACATTTAAACGGCGTGTGCGGTAACTTGCCTCTGCATTAATGAAATGACCAAAGGGTCAAAATTATAAGTTAAAACGTTATTTCCGGTGAAAGAGCAGCCATACCAGAGAAGTTAATCGCGCAAAAATGGCTGAAAACGCCCGCTCGACATATTTAAAACAAAGAAAAACAAAATGGAAGCACAGGCTTTAAGGTTTAACGCAACACAGGCTGGGAAGAATGACCCATTATATCAGCCACTCTTTTGCGGTGTTCTTCAGTTCAAAGTAGGTTTTTTAGATGGTTAACAATGGATAATAGTCAACTTGACATATGCTCTAAACGGCGTTTAGTAGTGCCCTTGCTACAAATTAAATACTAAACCGTTCATATTTTTGAAGGTGATTAGACGTGCAGGAAAAAAAGCATAATACGTTTTTTTGATTTATCCGTGTGATATATGTAAATGGCAACAATGTTTTTAGAATATGGCGAATTGACTGGTGTCCAATAGCTTAGGGTAAACTAAAGCGAGAACAAGGCGAAAGCATAAATTACCGTTCAGATGTTTGAGATCAGATAATTCGGTTCGAAGGGGTTCTCTATAAATAAGTGGATCGCCTCCGGAAAAGTCAGCAACTGTCGCTGAGAACAAATGCCCATTGCTGAAAATGGCGGTGCTGTTGTGGTCTGGGTCGTACGGACATACTCCTATCCCTTCCGTCTCCTTTTCTATTAGGTAATTTCCATTCTGCAAATAAAGAAACACTATTTTACTAATTGTAACTACATACATTAAATGAGGGGATCAAAACCGAAGGAGACCAACTTTACTATAGACGGCTCTATTACTTCGGGAGAAATTAACACACAGTCAGGTTTTATTTTTTTGTTTAATGTCTTAGGAGGAATAAAAATTTGAAATTTGGCATTTTTGTATAATTTAATATACACTTTAAAAATAGTCAACAAAACCTAGGGCTGTCATTTAAAAAAATTGTGGATAAGTCATATCTCTTAATTTGGTACACAGCAAGGCATCTTTTAGTGATTTTTTACAGCGTATCCACGTATTTAGTGAATTTTTGCTCCATATCCATGTCTTTTACACAGCCCTATTTATTAAATATTTTTCTGACTCTGACCATTTTAAAGCATTTTTAGGTATCAGTCATCACTGGATCAGCTTTTAAATTACTAAGTAATAAAAAAATTTCTGGATCCATTTGATGTTTACTGGGTATCCAAATAAAAGGCCTGCGTATCCAAATGGATACTCAAAAGTACGTTAAAAGATGCCTTCCCAAGTAGCAATGTACCGTAAAAATGGCGTCATTTTTAGGGGATATTTGGTCATCGGACGTCATGTGACCAAATTGGTACGTAATAAAGACGTAATTATAATGCCGTACTATTGACGTTACCAAAGAGTCGACATTTTAAACGTCATATTTTGGTCGTTACAGATTTAAGAAAACACGATGATGTGATATACACGACCTTAATGTGACATAAAACTTTAAATAATTTAAAAAAAAAGAATCCATAACTGAAAATTTAGTTTTAATACTTTTGAAACTCCTTATTTTATAAACTTTGTGAGTAATACCTATTATTGTTAATATACCTATATACACCTACTTTGACTACGTATATTTTTGATAAAGATGTAGGTACGATAGCGCTACCTATAAGTTTAGTTATAAAAAACAAGAATATTCAATCCATATATATTTCCAAATATTTAAGAGCATGGCCATGGATTCGAGCACTAGAGAACAGATTGATCATCATACTGTCCTTGTTTAGATGGTTTGGTTCGAAAAGGATAGCATTTTAATTCTATTCCATGCACAAGGCTAGATATTTACGACATTAAAACGTCATATTTACGTCACCAATGACGTATAAATGTCATTTTTACTACACAAAATGACTATGTCTTGACGTGAAAAGGTAATTTTCACGTTGCAGTTGACGTACCTAACTGCTGTAAAATTGACGTCGTAATATAACGTCAACGGTCTATGACTTAGGTATGTCTTTTTAACGTCATTGTTAAGTCATTCTGATGAACGTGAAAATGACGACCGCTTGCTACCTGGGTTGGGACACAGTATATAAATATTTTTTTTATAAAAAAATACCACAAACAAACATTGTCCGAGCATTCTTCCACAAGTAAATATGTACTGGATTTATATGAATTTATTCCAAATTACAAACTGGCACAGTACATCGCATGCAAATATAACGGTAAACATCTTACTCAATGCTATAGGCTCCGTCAAACGCTAGAATTGGCAGTATGTTGTCTAATATGGCTAGATATCAAAATACTAATTTAGATTGAATGGTACTAAAGTTAATATTTTATTCTCTGATGAAATTCCAACAGAAATAAAAATATGAAGAAGGTTTTATTATTTTATTATTTATTAGTTTATTTGATGAGCCGGCCGACGCGACGGCTTCTTTACAGTCCGGTTAAGCCCGACACCGCCACGGCGGCATCGGTCCAATTATTTTATGAGACGGCGTCGGCTTGTTCATATCTGCTCGCAAAAAATACTATATAATATTAACAGAGAATTTTTATTTATATTGGAATTCGATCAGAGAATAAAATATCAACTATACCAAGAAAAGGAAATGATTTTTTTATAGTTTCCTAAGATTATTTCAAGTCTATATCGCGACATATACCGCAAAATTAAGTTATACTTAACTTGCAACATGTAACAAACTGGTGAAACAATAAAATCGAACATACGGGAACACACGTGTAGAGCTAGCTATAAATACTTGGTGTTATTGTGGGTTATGGACATTTCGTATTCGGTTAAGACTTTATGTACCTACAACATCCAGTTATTTAGTT
Organism: Barypeithes pellucidus; assembly: GCA_963991005.1. Classification (NCBI taxonomy): domain Eukaryota; kingdom Metazoa; phylum Arthropoda; class Insecta; order Coleoptera; family Curculionidae; genus Barypeithes; species Barypeithes pellucidus. Next base: position 18,787,391 of record OZ022566.1, read on the forward strand.
GGGCTTCCGTAAGAAATATACAGTGTCGAAAATAAAAAGTAAATTTAATTTAGTTAGAATATATTTCAGTAACAATAAAACCTGAATGTTAATGTATTGTTGTTTATCATTATTAATAAATTCGGATTTTTTCCCATGGTTAGTAATAGGAAAATTGCATTAACGTTAATTATGTTAGGTGGAAATACTGGCGTTTAATCACATATTATTATGTCATATGTCTTAATTTCTCGTTATAATCCATTAGGTAAGCTCTATCAAGCTAGCGGGCACTCTGTAGCGGCACCACAAAAGACCCGGTGGGTCTTTTGTAGCTCCTTTGTAGCTTTTTGTTACGCCGGTCGCGCATATGTAGCTTGAGCCGGGTCCGAGAAAACCGCGGATCACCTAGCTTGAACCTCCATGGCGGGACGGGTTCAGACCCAACTGGTTTTCCGTAACTTTTGTGTAGCTATTTTGTTACGTTCGTCCCATTTTTATAGCCCTTACCAGTTTCGAGAAAAACGCGGATCCGCTAGCTTAAACTTCAATTGTGGCGGCACAACCTCGGACCAGGCTAGTTTTTGTAACTTTTTTGTAGCCTTTTTGTTACGAAGGTTTCATCCTTGTAGCTTGGTCGACAACGCCTCCGGGGTTAAGATTTGTCTCATTCGCGTGATATCTCGGTCTTTTTCCGTTACCGTCCTGCATCGCGGTTTGTATTGGTTTCGTTTATAAGTGCCTCAAATTATATTTAAGAAGTACCTATGTAATGTAATTCTTCTTAAGAAATCATCTTGATAAAGTTCTTGGTGTAATTCGATGTCATAAGGATGATATTTATACTTTGTTTGTTTCCTTAACACCGGTTTTCTGAGAAATGCAAGTCTGCCTTACGTTATGATTTTCGTCTACTGCCAACAGAACTCTTAATTCATTTTCTTCATTAATAATGGGTTTATTGATTATCATCCTTTTTGTGTACGCAATCCTTCCTCTAGCTACAAATCTTTGCAACAACTTCTCGGTCTCGGTTTTCTCTCAATATCTGGATATCTTTCAGCATACACTCGGCTGGCGAGGAGGCAATTTCTTGCACATTCACCCAGGATAAAAATCATCTTTACCATTTCTCGTAAAATTCGACATTTTGTGTAAGTTAGTACTTAATTTCGACGACTGAACAAATGTAAATAATTTCATTTAGGCTGTCATAGTGACAATCTAAACAAAAAAAATCATGGCAACTCGGTTAAGAATAAAAAATAAAATTAATAAATAAAAGTAGCAAAAATGTAGCCTTTTAAAATTTATATCGAAATAACTAAAATACGGTAAACTCTAAGAGTAAAAGGAAGCTATTTTGAACATTTACTTTAGTTTATAATTCTTAGTCTTGTCGCCTATAACAAAGTTTACCAATAAAAACTCTATTTAAACAACATAATTTATGAAATTTACAATTATTTCGAAAACGGCTGGATACAACTTATATGCTTGTATTACAAAAAAAAATATCTATGAATTCTACGTCAAATAGCCAAATAATATACAGGGTGTTCCATTTGAAAAAATGCCACTGTCCCATTTAAATTATTACCCCAAAATTTCTAGGCCGTACCTGCATTTTTGGGTATCTCGGAAAAGGTTTTTGTTCCGCTTTAATTTCTCACACCTGACAAAAGCGTAAGAGTGCTCGCAATATTCCGCGAATGAGACAGATGTTAAGATACGCACCCCGGGGGCGTTGTCGACCAAGCTACAAGGATGAAACCTACGTAACAAAAAAGCTACAAAAAACTAGCCTGGTCCGAGGTTGTGCCGCTACAATTGAAGTTTAAGCTAGCGGATCCGCGTTTTTCTCGAAACTGGTAAAGGCTACAAAAATGGGACGAACGTGACAAAAAAGCTACAAAAAAGTTACGGAAAACTAGTTGGGTCTGAACCTGTCCAGCTACTATGGAGGTTCAAGCTAGCGGTTCCGCGGTTTTCTCGGACCCGGCTCAAGCTACATATGCGCGACCGGCGTAACAAAAAAGCTACAAAGGAGCTACAAAAGACCCATCGGCTCTTTTGACTCTTTTGTGGTGCCGCTACAGAGTGCCCGCTGGTTTGATAGAGCTCATTAAGCTAATAGTCTCCGAATTAGATGAAACCAAAAATGCCTTTAATTGTCAAGTATATTTTGCTTTTGGAGCTCCAAAACAGAAATAATTATAAACTTATATAAGCAGGAAAAATAATAAATTTAATAGAAACTATTTAAAGTCTGTTTATTATTAATTTTGAATAAGCAGTAGTAAAACTTAGCACTAACAATCTGACCATGATATTTCCCTCATCCCATCAAGTCTTTGTTATGCATATAATATGTATGTTGATTTTTTAAAATTATTCTGTTGAATAAAAATACCAGTTTTGGTCAACTTGTTACTGTCACATTTTGGTAGTTTATAGTTTTAACCTTGTCTGCAAACACAATACATATACAATTTTTAGTAAACTATAAACTACTATATAATTATCGTATTTTGATAAGTGGTTATAATTGGGTATAATTTAAAAAACCGTATTTTATTCTTTCAAAAATATAATCAACCTAACAGAAGTTAAGGGTGAATCGGGAGAAAGGGACCAAACTCAAGGATGGGGGTCGTTCAATTTTTCAATATTCTTGCATTTTGTTTCGTTGTGAGTGCATGCGATTCGGTATACCGGTTTTGGCCAAGAATGTTTTTTTTTTCAATTAATAGAAAACATACTAGAACAAATATGAATTATTTAAACATACCTTCATACGAACGAACCGAGGCCAAGGACCATACAAACAGTGCAATGGGTGTAGTGAAAGGTTCAACATTACAAAGTAGTTTACTTTTTTTTGACGTATATAAGGTAAGGGGAATGCAAAACACTCATGCAACTGCCGACCAAAGTTGCGGGCATTAACCATAAGAAAATTAGAATCTTTTTATTTTCTAGTTTTTACGGTCAATTATGCGAGAATGAAAGGAACATAAATTCTTAATAGTCTTAAGATCACAGTTATAGGCCTCTGGTCATCAAATCATGGTGTTATAAAAGAATATACCGTTCTTCTTTAAGAATTATTACTACTTAACACGTTTGTATTAAAAGATTTAAAAGCTCTCACTTACGTTGCGCTATTTGTCGCTTTAGGTTTTGAATTTCCTAAAGCTCCTGCAAAGCATATTAAGTTTTTTAAACAATAATTGTTGCTGACGTGACATGCCCTCTGCATTTTTTACCGCTTTATTGTACAAGGCTAAAACTAAAATCTAAAAAAACAAATTTATTGTTGTCATGTCATAATCGACGAAAATTGAAATAATTAAATCAATACTCACTCCCAGAGACACGATCAACTACAACCGCAAACTTCCTTGTATTTAGTTATACTATCGTATATAGTAAGGTATATTTTTAATAGACTGTTATAGCACCTTGCACCAAGGCACCTTTTAACGTACTTTTTGAGTATCCATTTGGATACGCAGGCCTTTTATTTGGATACCCAGTAAACATCAAATGGATCCAGAAATTCTTTAATTACTTAGTAATTTAACCAGTGATGACTGACTGATACCTAAAAATGCTTTAAAATGATCAGAGTCAGAAAAAATATTTAGGTCAAGTGGCACATCATTTTAAAGGTCGTTTAAATCTCTTTCGAATAATCCCATAATTTATTATTTTTTGAGTAGTAGTTTCCAAGAAATTGACATCTAAATTTTTAGGCAGTGAATTTGCTCCTGGTAAAGAATGGGAAGGGGTGTCATCCGGAGGGACTCAAGCGCGGATTCAGAGGGGGTCATGCCCCCTCCCCCGACAATTTAACACGAAAAATACCATATATACGGTTTGACTAACGCGACAGGGTATTAGTTTTCGTATCTTTTGACACACTTTTTTGCATAAAATTACTTTAATTATCATTAGGCATAATTGTAGGAACTACAATAACATGAAAAACAGTAAATCTTTTATAAGTAACTATGGCATCATTATATCAAACTTAGGTTGTAAGAATTGACCAAAGCAAACGAACAGGAACAGAAATAAACAGAAAAAAACATTGCAAAAAGCGTGTAAAATAAGCTAACCAGAAAATAACCTTTAATAGGAGATGACACACTATCACAACTCTCCTAGGTGCAAAAAATCGCGATCTGGTCAGAATAATAATTCGTAATTTCGGAACAAGATGCAAACACAGCAAGACAATGCCACGCTTTGAAACTCGAAACCCACACAATATAAGAAAAAATAGCATAACCACGTGAATGTAATATATCATGATATAAATACAATAAAAAATTTTATAAAAAATTTACTTTTCGGTTGTTTTTTCATGCAGACGTCGTAATCACGCAACCGCTTGTCGTGGACCATTGGCGCGTACTGCGTCAAGTAGCGCGTCTATAAACAAACAATCGTGCGCAGTTGTCAGCTAGTTAACGGCCATAGATTCCGAGAAATCGTATTTGTCACAAATCTCCTCGGTCTCCCCTATACCAAAATACGGGAGTAAGCGTAAACTGCCTATTACCAAAGGTCGACCTTTGTATATGAAACAATAATTTCTGATCCATATATCAAAAGCAAGATTAAAAAATCGTATAACCCACGAATGATATATCAAATGAAAATACAAAGAATGTTACGGGTAACATTCCCATTTTAGTTTTTTTTATTTTTAATTATGTCGTATACGCACGAGTTACTCGGTGGAATTTATTTTTTAAATATGTCACCACGATTTTAAGGAATTATTAGTCTATAGTTACAAAGGGTCATATAGGATTTTTACGATGTACGTTACCTATCTACAGGATGTTAACATGTATGCGGCAAAGTCCCTAATGCACGCGCAAACGAGTTTATTGTTCTTTAATTACCGCCTCTATTAGAACACGAGTGACTTACAACTAATATTACTGCCTTTTAAAATCAGTAACGACCACCATGTTTGTAGGTACTACAGTTTTATATTTTCCTTATGAGGAAACTCACGTTTAGTATGTTGAAACGGAACTGGACTTCCCTTTACTATAATTTTTTTTTCAATATTAATATCAATGCACAATGTAAAAATTGAACACTTGCAAGCACTTGAGAGATCTTCCCAGAATGCTATACGCACCATAAACCATAAAAATGTGTATAGTATTTGCAGAATTATACCGTTGATCTTTTGACTGCAATAAAACCTCATTATCCCTTCGACCATAAAATAAGTAAGGAAATCCCAAATTTTAAAACCTTTTCGAGCAGAGCCGGACCAGGTATACAAATTCAATGATGCATATATAAATACAAAGTGATTTTTAATAATTTTAATCTTTAGTGGTTTTCCGGCGAGTAATTTTTAGTTAGGCTTATTAGTGGTAGAATGTGGCGTCCTTGGAATTGTGCCGATAGGGGGCATCTTCAAGTGTCATTTTTAAAAGAAAGCATTTATCTACCGATGCCAATCTAATAATTAAAAATGTGTATCAATCGTTGTTGAGTAGAAATTTTAATTCGATGGATGCTTTAGCAGAGACGTCTTCTTTGACAAAAACTCCTTTATCTTCGGTAAGAGACATAGTACTTAAACCTGTTAATCCTAGAAAAAATTGGAGTGATTCTGTCACATTTAGAAGCATTGACAAAAATGATTCTCTTCTTTAGATTACCATCAAGATACCGACGCACAACTTTTTGAAGATTGAAAATATACCTGAAAGTAGCATCATTGTAATGGACAATGCTAGTTATCATAGTCGGCAAGCAAAAATCATTCCCAATTCTAATAATACAAAAGCAGAAATTCAAAATTTTATGATTGAAAATGATTTATATTTTGAAGAAACTTACGAAAAACTAGAACTGCTAGAAGTATTAAAAGCTTTTAAAATAAATAAGGAATAGGAGTGTGACAAACTTGCAGCAGAAAATGGACATACAGTGTTGCGTCTTCCTCCGTACTATTGTATATTCAATCCTATTGAGCTAATATGGCACCAATTAAAATCCAATAGTAGGCGAAATAATATTTCTCCTACATTAAATGCATCTGTAGTAGAATTAATTAAAAACGAAGTAAGAAAAATTTCTGCAGCCAGCTGGAAAAACTGTGTACAGTATGTACTTAAGGTGGAAAATTCTTACAATTGTATGATTACAAATGTTCAACCCTTAATTATAAGTTTAGGCTTAGATGAAGATAGTGATCGTGATACAGAGTTAAATTTTGAATAAATTATCAATAGTTTCTTAGAATTTAATTAATTTTTATTGTACTTGTTATCCTAATAGTTATACTTTTAAATTATATTATTTTCAATTATCATTAATTTTAATCATTATTTTACATTTATTATAGGTACCTAAAACTAAAAATACCTATCTATTTATTTTAAATTATAAAAATAAATCATGTGGTGTGGTATACATTTTCAAGCCGGCCCTGATCCCATTTATTGAGCTTTGAAGAGGTTCAGGCGTATACAATAGGGTTTAATCAGGTAGTTTATTTATGGCAGTAAGAGTCAACGGTATAATTCTGCAACAACTATACTTTTAAGTGACTGACTAAAGAACACACAGTAGTAGATTTTACAGGCAACTTAAGAATAAGTGTCGCTTGCCTTAAATGTGTTAATAAGCATTGTAAACAATAAAAAAACGTTTACGCTGACTCAGTGTCTCTAAGCAAATACAAGAAATATAAACATAGAGTTATGGAGTGGTTTGTCTAGGTGTCAGATACAGGTTGGTGGTCACGTATATTACCAGAGTATTCAAAAATATATTCAGAAATTGTGGTTGCTGGTGTTATCATCAAACCAATATAGTGTGTTTTTATTATTTTATGACAAACCGCAATAATAAAAATTGCAGGTGTGATTTTTTACATGACGCTGTAAGGTACGTACAGCGTTGCCAGCGTCATTACGATTTATTACGTTTTTTGCAATTATCGATTTATTTATAAACTTAACAGTTGACTTCTAAAAGAAACCCAATCATTTTGAGTCAGGCCTCTCACCAGGCAAAACCTTTTACAATCGACACATAAAAAAATGTAATTATTGACTCCCTCATCACAGATAATGCCCCAGAAGCAAGCCATACGGCTAAAAGTGCAATATTATAAGTGCTGATTTAATTACGAAGAACCGTAATCTATTACGAAATTTCAGTCCAATTTATTACGAAAAAAAGTTCCTGCTGGCAACCCTGGGCATGTATATATGGATTTTTTGAGCGATTTCATTATTAAGGTGAAGGATAAGTATACATATACGTATGTATTTACTAGGGAATCCAATCCCGCAAATGCTGGATCCTGCAAATGCGGGATCCCGCGGTGATTTTGCGGGTTTGGCATTGCGGGATTAAACGTGCGGGACTCGATGTGGGTGCTGTATGTTAATAAAAAGTTGTTTTATGCAATTAAAAACAGAGTAGAATAGCAGGAAAATATTTATTGCATATATGTAGGAACAATACTAGTTTAGCGATTACATGTTATATTGGTCTTGGAAGTATTTTCGGAGAAAAGAGAAAGAAAGTTTAATGTTTGATCTTTTAGATTTGATCTTATTTTATTGCATATGTATCCTGCAGATGAAAAATATCTGTAATTTCTTTAGGTAGCACAGAAGAACCACTAACATCTGAGCGCTTAGCAATAGAACTAAACGAACTACTCGAACTGCTGGTACTAGCTTTCATTTCCTGTGTTATTTTATCAATATCGACACTACCGCTGCTGCTCTGGACTTTCAAATTAATATTATGCTTTGTTTGTAAGTGGGTGCGAAGACATTTGGTGGAATGAGCAGATATTTTGATAATGCTAGGGCATAACTTACATTTAGCTGTAAGGCCAGTTGTAGGCTTTAGAAAATAATTCTCAACTAAACTTGAACCATTATTCTCATAATAAAATACACTGACACTCATTTTTGCGATTGCTAATTAAATTCCATGTATAATATTCAACTACTTGATAAATGTCACTAGATACTAGTTGAATAACGCTCTTACTTTCGCACGTACGCAAGAAAACTGTTCTGTTTAACGTATTTTCAATAACCCAGCAGGGCGGGGAATCCCCTACGCGTCGACCAAAAATGCCGCAGTTCATTTTTTTCTATCCCGCAAATCCCGCGGGATCGATTGGCTCAATCCCGCAGGTTTGCGGGATTAAAGTTTGGGTGCGGGATTGAATTCCCTAGTATCTACATAGTAAAGTTGTAGATCCATAGTACATAGGTTAATCTGCAGAACGAAAATAGAAAATTGTAGTTTTCCATTTTTCCAAATCTTTTAATATCAACATTACTATTTTTGAACTCGATTAAAGTGTCGCCTATAAAATTGTATAATTTATGAAAAATCGTTATGGCGCTCTCCAAATTGGGAATTTATGTATGTATGTTTGGTTTAAAATTTAACACCGCTGTCAGCAAACCTAAATTAATCGCTCTTACACACCTGTATCTGCTTTTACGAAAAGTAGGCAATAAAAATAAAACAAACTCCTCCGTACCTTTAATTTTCGAGATGTCAGGATGTAATTAATTGTTAACCAAACAAATCGACCGGCATCAATTAAAATTCGACTTATAATATGTCTTGCTTATTAGGACGTGATTCTAGAAGAAGGGGAACAAAAAGACTAGTGTAGCAATTTTTATAAACATTAGCAATTTAAAGAGAAATTTATTTAAAAAATTTTCAAATATGGTTTTGATCACCTTTACTTGGTCAACAAATGTAATAAATTGTTGCAGCGGTATTAACACTTGAAATTTTATTGCACGAACTGCAAATATGAGATTTCCTGCTGTATGGCATTTCCTGCAGTCTGACTTAAACAATATGTCAGATCATTAAGGACTATGTAGGTAGCCTATATGGGTTCTAACCCAAGTTAATTACCATATATAAAGCTAGCGGGTACACTTATCTAAGAATAACTGTTGCCTAGATTGTTTTATTAAGCATTATGTAACCGTCTTTTATATTTAAAGTGTCAGGTAACCATCTGACCTGCATTTTTACTTGTTTACGAGATTCACAAATAATCACGGTCTCAAACCAGTTCAAATAACAGCTTTTTTACATCTTTCATCATTTTCTTCTTATATTACTAAAGCCCATTCAAATATGATATGAGTTCCGTTATTTTTGTCTTCTTCTATCAAAACAACCAACGCGGCTTATAAAATTAACATAATATAAACATGTTAAAAAACTGAACCACTTCAGTTGGCATATTTATACCGTTCTCCTATAGAATAAATTCCTATAATTCTTAACTCATTTGGAAATTTCTAACATAAGTGAGCATTTTTCACAGTTTGTAAGGTTTTTTAAGCAATCATTATATGAACACGCACTCTACCTCTCTCAAAGAAATACAGATACACCAATATCAAAATTCCACCTGTTCAAGAATATGGTTGGCTAAGCGAAGACAACACATTAGTAGGACAGGTGCTCAAGAAGGACAGCAAGATTTGCAGATTTAAAGTCGGTAGAGCCTTTTTTTAAATAAGTAAAAATAAAAATCCAATATACCAGTATGCAAAAGACTTTTAATACCTTGGTCAATAAGAGTTGATATTTTCTTGGTTAAGTCGCGATGGCCAAGTCAGCCAAAATTTCACCAAATCAACTATTCCACCTCTAACACGTCCCGATGGTACAATAGCATCCGCAGCCGGAGACACAGCAAACTTACTTGCTGAACTATTTTCTTCGCATTCCACTGTAGATTTCCAGGGAAGAACACCACCCGACATTCCTGCAGTTCAATCCGAAATGACCGAAATCGTGTTCCGTCAGCGTCCCGTCAAACGAATCCTGAAAGGACTCGACATCAAAAAAGCTAGTGGTCCAGACGAAATTCCTATTATAGTTCTCAAGAGATGCGCCGATGAACTAACACCAGTATTTTGTAGACTTTTCAACTTATCCTACAAAAAAGAAATATTTCCATCTTGCTGGAAGATGGCGCGAGTCCAGCCTATTCCAAAGAAAGGTAAGAGAACCCTGCCTAACAACTATCGACCAGTCGCATTGCTTTATTAAAAGTTATATCAAGAGTAATGGAGGAAGCTATTAACCAACATCTTCTAAAGTACCTGGATGGCTTCAACATTAACAGCAATCATCAATATGGTTTTCGGAAGTCCAGATCAACTGGAGATCTTCTAGCCTATGTTACCCATATTTGGAACAACGCAATTGAACATCATGAGGAGTCTCGGGCTGTTGCACTGGGTATTTCCAAAGCTTTTGATCGTGTTTGGCATGAGGGGCTTCTAAGTAAATTGCGATCCTATGGTATGCCCAGTCGATTCTGTGCATGGTTGTCTAGCTTTCTTAAGGACCGCTCTCTGCAAGTGGCGATTGACGGATTTCTCTCAGACACCTTCACCATCAATGCCGGTGTTCCTCAAGGGTCCATATTCGAAAAATCCGATATTTAGTTTTGCTGACGATAGCACACTTATCTCATCTTTCTCTTTCAATGCGCAAACATCGGCTGCCGACGCACATCTTCGCAGAGAGCATGAAGTATCACACCTCAACAAAGGCCTGGAAGAAATTTTGGCTTGGGGTGACAGTAACCAAGTCGAATTTAACGCTAAAAAAAACCCAGGCAGCAGTTTTCTCTAAAAAGGTAAACATTACAGAACCGGATATAGTCATGGCCGGATACGCAATCCCACTGGCTTCATCTATTAATGTGCTGGGCGTCAATCTGGGAGGAAATATGTCTTGGCATAACCACGTTGTGGCAATCGCCAAGATAGCTTCTCAGAAGCTTGGGGTACTCTTCCGAACCAGAAAGTTGTACACACCTCAACAACTTTTGACACTATACAAAGCCCAGATTCGACCATCACTAGAGCACTGCTCTCATGTCTGGAGCTCTGCACCCAAACATACTCTTCGGCTACTGGATTCCATCGAAAGGAGGGCTATTCGTCTGATCGGAGACCACGAGCTGAGGAAGAACCTCGACAGCCTAGAACATCGAAGACAGGTTGGGGATTTGACTCTCTTTTACAGATATTTTCATGGAAGGTGCTCGGCTGACCTTGCCCTCTTAATTCCGCCCAGAGCGACGAAGAGCAGAAATACACGACGAACCACTGCCGCCCATCCATATGTGATTAAGCTTAGTACTCCTCGAACTTCATTATTTAAGAATTCTTTCATCTGGAGGACTTCATCCTTTTGGAACGACCTTCCCGAGGTCGTTTTTCCCAACGAATATAACCTCCAACGATTCAAACCAACGTGAATCGCTTTTTGCGCACACGCACCACTCCCAGAGTGCCCTAAAGGATTTTTCCTATAATGCTTGTGTTTGATCATAAAAAAAGAAAATGCTTAAGATGCATCAGCATTGAATCGTATAAATGTATGGATGGTGTCCAAACAAGACCACACTTTTCAATGTTTCAATAAAAGGCATTGGAAAATTGAAATTTCACATGGTTAGAGTTACTCTGCGACTAGAAAAATGCTGATTCCAACCCATGACCACATATCGTTCGTATATTAAAAAGAGAGCTTGGTAACCACGAGCAGACTGCATGAAAGAATAATGGACTGGAATGTATTTAAATGATTTAGAATGTAAATTTTTTAAAACATAAATTGATTAAATGATTGGTGCAATAGCCGTTGTATATTTATCGATTCCTCTACGCGTAAGCATAGCGGGAATCCGTGATTTTCTCGCTCTGTCAACGGGAAGAAAGAATACAAGCAAAATTTCAGAACATACAAGCGTAGATAAGGACGGAGAAAATATATTTCCTAATAGGTTCTCCGTTTTCTTGGAGCTGTAGAAAACGAATCATTAGAGATAATAAGAAAATAAATAAGTTGATCGTTTCTAGAAATCGCAGTCGCATGACTACATGCCAACAAAATCTGCTCGTGTCTAAATTAACATTGAACAAAGTAAATGTATCTTAAGCGTCTGAATAGAAAATTCCAATGAAAAATTGTATTATTAGAAATCTATTAGCACTGTCATATTAGTAAATTGCCAATGTACATATATACCGAGTAATTTACGTAGCAAGACTGCATAACTATTTTAAATACCAACATCATGCAATTAACAAAAAACGGTAAAGGAAAATTGAACTAAAATTATACGAAAATTACCGGAAAGCACATTATTTCTTAGATTTCACTAAATTAAGGTGGGAAGTAAAAGCAAATTAAAATCGTTTAATGAACAATAAAAATGTCAATAAATGTTAAACATAACTACTTGTTCCCTAAGCGATAATTAATTATAGCTTAAATATTATACCTTAACGATAAATTAATTGAAGTCACGGGGATGACAAATGTACGAAAAAAAATTTTTTTCAAATCTATTTTTTGTCATGCAAATTTATTTTTGTGGATGTTTTTAATATTAAGATTCCTTCATATTTAATCCTTTCGGGAGATGTCAGATCCGTGATCGGTTATCCCCCTATTGGGACTTTTCTATGATATTTCCATCGTGCTGGAAGACGGCGCGAGTCCAGCCTATTCCAAAGAAAGGTAAGATAACCCTGCCTAGCCACTATCGACCAGTCGCATTGCTTTCAGTTATATCAAAAGTAATAGAGAAAGCTATTAACCAACATCTTCTAAATTACCTGGAAATCTTCAACATTATCAACGATCATCAATATGGTTTCCGGAAGTCCAAATCAACTGGAGATCTTCTAGCATATGTCACCCATCTTTGGAACAACGCAATCGAACATCATGGGGAGTCTCGGACTGTTGCACTGGATATTTCTAAAGCCTTTGATCGTGTTTGGCATGAGGGACTTCTAAGTAAACTGTGATCCTATGGTATGCCCAGTCGATTCTGTGCATGGTTGTCTAGCTTTCTTAAGGACCGCTCTCTGCAAGTGGCGATTGACGGATTTCTCTCAGACACCTTCACCATCAATGCCGATGTGCCTCAAGGGCCCATATTGTCTCCCACTTTCTTCTTACTCTACATTAACGACCTTCTAGTGAAAACGAAAAATCCGATATTTAGTTTTGCTGATGATAGCACACTTATCTCATCTTTCTCTTTGAATGCACAAACATCGGCTGCCGACGCGCATCTTCGCAGACAGCATAAAGTATCACGCCTCAACAAAGACCTGGAAGAAATTCTGGTTTGGGGTGACAGTAACCAAGTCGAATTTAACGCTAAAAAAACCGAGGCAGCAGTTTTTTCTAAAAAGGTTAACATTACAGAACCGGATATAGTCATGGACGGACACGCAATCCCACTGACTTCATCTATTAATTTGCTGGGCGTCAATCTGGGAGGAAATATGTCTTGGCATAACCACGTTGTGGCAATCCCCAAGATAGCTTCTCAGAAACTTGGTGTACTCTTCCGAACCAGAAAGTTGTACACACCTCAACAACTTCTGACACTATACAAAGCCCAGACTCGACCATCACTAGAGTACTGCTCTCATGTCTGGAGCTCTGCCAAGCATACTCTTCGGCTGCTGGATTCCATCGAAAGGAGGGTCATTCGTCTGATTGGAGACCACGAGCTGACGAAGAACCTCGACAGCGTAGAACATCGAAGACAGGTAGGGGGATTTGACTCTCTTTTAAAGATATTTTCATGGAAAGTGCTCAGCTGACCTTGCCCTCTTAATTCCGCCCAGAGCGGCAAATATCGGAAATACACGACGAACCACTGCCGCCCATCCATATGTAGTTAAGCTTAGTACTCCTCGAACTTCATTATTTAAGAATTCTGTCATCTGGAGGACTTCATCCTTATGGAACGCCCTTCCCGAGGTCGTTTTTCCCCAACGAATATAACCTCCAACGATTCAAAACCAACGTGAATCGCTTTTTGGGCACACGCGCCACTCCCAGAGTGCCCTAAAGGATTTTTCCTATAGTGCTTGTGTTTGATAATAATAAAAATAAAAAAATAAAAAAATGAGCACACGCGCGCCCCCATAGGCTAGACACCCCTGCTAACCGTTTAATTTTTTTAAAAAGAAAACCACAACAATTTTTAATTAAAATAGTCAACCTGATGTGCGTCTGTCATTTTTTTCTTTTTCTAAGCGGTCTTTAAATATGAATATCTCTATTCTAAGCATAAAGAAAAATAATCAAAATATGACCCAGTTACGATCAGTCCGATTTGAAATGTTAATCATGCTAATAGGACTTCCAGTTGTTGATATTGATAAAAAAAAATACAACAGACCCACCTACGCATTAAACCAGATGTGAACATACATATTATTATGTATTGTTGTAACCTATATTACCAGTACCGCCCATATTTGCCCTAACAATTTTGAATGCAAAACGCACCGCCTATTTGCTTTAACTTATTAAATAGTTTATTTTATTTGCTGAAATAATAGATTTGGGTTAATTGAAAGATTATTTTCAAACAATTAGACATGAACTTCTTGTCTATTTATACCTACGTATGCGGACACAATACTGTCAAATTAAAAGTGCCACGATTCGTCGGCTGCGCTTACGTCAAAAATATTTTATTACCTACTTAATGTACATGGCTATTTTTAAGTGTTGTGCATCATAAAACACTTACAAAACCCACTAGATGAAGGCAATCTATCAAAAATATTACCACTCGTTAATATTACAATTAATTTAAAAATATATTTTAATACGTGTAGGTATGTATAATCATTAATACACACATAGTCAGTCAGTGTTGTAATCAATCAACATATTTTACTTCCTGGTATAATCTTAGGATATAAGGAAGCTAATGGTAAGGTGGTATAAAGTCCGATTATTGTTTTTAAAGCCTAAATCACAGATCCTAATTGGTATTGATTAATCCGCTTTAGTTAAGCTCAAACTTTAAGATCTGTCCGTTTGTCTCTTGTCTCTCCTTTAAATATTTGTCACGCAGCTGTTGCTGACAGATATAGTGAACTTGTTGTGAGTGTCTGCTAGTGTCTGCTGTGTTCAGAAAGTACGTCGCGAACTTAAAAAGGTTGGGAACCACTGCTCTAGGTAATTGAGCCTCACAAAACGATAATTTGGTCGCTTTTGGGATAACACGAGAACCGTACAAAATCTGTTTAAAATTTTGTGAGTTACAAAAGGATGTTTAAAAGATGGTGTAGTGGCTCCTTTTTCTTGGGAGGCCTAATAGCATGGATTTGACAACTGGTTTAATTAAAACAACACACCAATAATAATAAAAAACAAAAAGTATAAAAGTGTATTTTTTTTATTGGTGCGGATTGTCAAAGGCCCCGCAATGGCCCTGGAAGAAGTTATTAGTCGGCGATCTGAGTGATCTGGTTCAGGTTTTGTGACCACCTGGCCTTCCACTGCTTATTTTAATTGTAAATCAAGAGACAAGTAAAAGTGAAACGAACTTAGTCTTAGATTTCAGCCAACCACAAATTGCTTGACTGTAACCCTAATATAAGTTACTTAGGCTGATCATTCTATACACCTGCATTACATAAAGAACGACAAAGAATCAATCACGGTAAACAGTTTATTCAATTAACAATCAAGGAAAGCGACCCAAAAGAAATATTGTAGTTTAAAAGGTGTTCGACCTCTATTCTCTTAAACCCGAGCAACTTCCTATTGCAAAAAAATGCACAGTAAGCGTAATGTATCGCGATTCTATTGCTGGATCTAAACTATTGTTCTCATTATATTTTTCAAATAGCTACAATACGTTACCTATCTCCAATTTATTATGAGAGATATCATCTATCGAAAAATTATCATCGGTGTAATCTCTCTATGAGGTTGCTGCTGCCAGCAATACAGTCATTCAGAAAGTATAATTGAATGCGTATAGAATAACTCCCCGATCTAATGGACTTTAGCAATAGCGTTAGAGGAACATTATTTTTTTCGGAAACTGCTAAAAACGACAGCGGTTTTTAATGTACCTACTTAACATGGTAAATTGTATTATATAAATTGTATTTTTTTCAATTAACCTAATATTTAGCTATTTATTAAAAAATATTTTAACCTTCAGGTTAAAAATACCATTTATCGTACAATTTTATAAGTTAAAATTATCCCCTATTTTTCTTTTCGGCATTTTCTGACCTTTCTCATTTTTCGCCTGACTTCTAAGGTCATTTCACAGATCCGTTTAATAAAAAATATAGTTAGGGCTGACATTTTTATAAATATTATCTTACAACATTCTTTGGCTAAATAAGAAAATAATAGACGACATATCTCATATCTGAGTGACATATACATATCGTCCCCTATCTCACGTAGTGACGTAACTGACAAAATTCGAAAAAGTTAGATATGCCACCAGACATTTTCTCTTAGGTGTAATTTTCTTCTCATGAAGTGTCGTAAACGTATCTATCATGGTTTAACTGCCATCGATGAATTCAGAAGCGGCGTATGTATCAATCAGTGCAAAAAATTTCTCACGTACCGACTTAACTGCGGTTGTGTGCAATTAAATTTTTCATCCCACTTAAACACGCATGTATGACGTATCTACATTTCGTCAGCTAAAAATCAAGCAAAATGTTATTGTAAACGTTTTATGTTGTCGGTAATCATTTTAGATTTTTAAATAATGAATGTGCTTGTACTTGAAGATGGGTCACAAAATATTGTATCTTCTACTTAAAACTGATAGGTGTAAACGTTTTAGTGAAGGAAATAAAGTGACAATGTTATATTCTGGAAAGTGGTAACAAGGAAACCATTTTAGGCTTATAATTCAGCATATCAACAGGTTTCCGAAAGTTGAGTCACACTTCTGTACAGAAAAAACATCCAAGATATACCTTCATCCAGATCTTTCGCTAAAAAAAATGTTTTGTATGTTCCTTGAAGAACACGCAGGGGTCAGGAAAAATGTAGTTATCATACATACAGAAGGGTTTTAAAGAAAAAAAGTTATCGTTTTTAACACCTAAAAAAGACCAGTGTTCCCTTTGCCTCACTTAGAAGGAGATGAACAGACTAAAGAGAAATTGAAAAGTCGCTATGATGTGTACATCGCAGAGAAAACTATCATGCGACAAAAGAAAGCAGATTCTAAGGAAGAAGCTATAGAAGATCAGAAAGTAATTAGCGGTGTTTTTGACTTACAACAAGTCATATACGTTCCAATTTCTAAAGAAAGTGCCATTTTTTAGATTTAGTAGATTTAGGAAATACTATTGTTATACGTCAACCTGAATTTCAGCAGTTTTTCTTAACGTTACCTCATGAAACTGGCATAGAACACACTTAATACTATAATCCAACATTATTAATATTATTGTCAATTTCAGTATATCGGGTATTATTACTTTGAATCCATGTTACTAAAATATTTCATTAAACGTCTTATAATATAAACTACTTTAGTTTTTTTATTGTACCTAAATGAGGTCATTATAGTTTTAAATTCTATAAGTATAGTTTCAACTGCAGAACCAAAGCATGACATAGGTATCTACAATTGCAATAAAAAAATAAATCTCACGAAGTGAGGTAAATACATATTTTTCTCAAAATACAAAGAAATAAAAAAAAATTCATATCCAATACACCAAAAAGAAAAGCGTATACATAAGCAATACACGCTAAAAGTTTCCCATCTGTTTAGCCATAGTTTATAATTGTACGGTAAGTTTAGTACAAGATATTTTTTCATTTCTTCTATACTGAAACATTTATAAAATGTCAGTTACGTCAATACGTGAGATAGGGGACGATATGTATAGACCAAGTAAAGTTTTGATCGACCCTTGTTTTTCGAGGACTCAAGGATATTAAGTCATGTAATGACTCTTGGAGCTTTTAACGACATCCTTGCGGAAAAACAATTTTTTTCGCAATCAAGTATGCTTCATTGGCGGAATCTTCCTTTAAAGGCGTTTGCAGGAAACGGTAGTCAGGAGAAAAAAAAATGGTGTACCAAAAAACGTTAGTTTAAAAGTTATTATTAGGTATGGAATATACCAGGTCATTAATTGCGAATAAACTTGCAAAAAAACAAAATTTGTTGATTATCCAATACTTGACAATGACTTTGTAAAAAAGCAATTTCAGCGTTCACACAACGTAAAGATTGTCCGAATATACGGCATGAAATTACGATTTTTTTTTTAAAACGAGTACGAGCAAGCAAGTTTGTTAAATTACATTTAGTATCCTTAGTTCGTACGACGCTATAGCAGACACGGATACAGCTATTAGTTTGCGGGTGGGGGTTTATTCATTATTACCATTAATTTCTTCTTTAATTCATATAAGAATATTTATCTAAATTTGCTATTTCTTTTTGTATGTGCCCCCTTCCGCTCCCCCCTCTGAGTCCACATCAAGTGACTAAGATAAGAATAAAAAGGCATTTACGTCATTCGATGTGTAAATCATTCGAAAGACTTCTTTTCACGCAAAGCTTGAATGCAAACAACTACTGCTGCATTCAGTTACAAAGGTTTATTTTATACATAATCTTGGGTACGGTGTATATCAAGCGAGCCTCGGCGGCCATAATATAAAATGAATATTTAATTTAATTGGACTAGATTGGGTGGGACTTGCTTGAACAACCTCACTCCGAGGACACGTCTTAAGCGCAAAGAAAGTGAAAAACCTGTAATCGACTTAAACTGGATTATGCTTGTGAACAAGAAAATGTCGACGGGAAAATTAAACAGGGCACCAAGATTTAATGATGTCTCGGCAATAACATACAGGAAAGAATATAATAAAAATGTAAAACAGCCATTAAATGCACAAAAATGGCAGAACAGGATAAAATTAATAACTTATATCCTCCGTGAATAGCATAAGGGGGAGCGGGGTAAATCCTTATCGCCTTAACGATAAGGGTTCGCCCCCCCCCCCCCCCCCCACTGCGGGCTCCATAATTTACAACATCATCTTCAAAAACCAGTTTTTTAATTGATTTAATATTTGTGAAATTGTGTATCCATGTGGACGCTTTACTGTACAGGTAGAGTACTGTGCATGTTATACAAAAACGTATCTGTAAGTACATTATGTAAAAATATAAATTTACCGTATAAAGTTCAAAAGATTATACAAGTATGTCTTTATCGTAAATGTCTCTAATAGGACTTAATCACGATATTCTTTATCGGTCCATTTTAAAGTTTTTTATTTCTAATTATAAAACATCTTAATCGACACATGAATGCTATTAAACTTAAAAAAAATGTAACTGAATTAATATGCAAATTTTTACATAACCTTTAATTATATCAAAAAATTACCATTAATATCCAGCCTTGCGTTACAATTAAAATATATGGAAATACAACAATCGCAGCGACACTTTCATTAGTTTGTCACATTGTGAAGGATTTTCGTTGACATTTAAGTTAGTAAGTAAGGGTTTGTTCGATGATACGTGTGAGCTTTGCTTATAAGTATTTTCAATATTCCTTATCTAAGTAAAGTGTAGGAAAACATGCTCTTAACAAATTACTATTAATGTTTCGCCCCTTAACGCCTGTCCTACAAACTTGCAAATAATTTCCAGCCATTTCTCTTGGCAATTTTTCCCATAAATATTTTTTTTCGAAAGCTGTATGGTGAATGGTTTCCGAGATACAGCCGCGTACCTCGCTAAGTTGACAAAACTGTATGATACACTGAGTTTGGTCGGTTCCTCCCAACTTTGTTATATACTATTATTTTATTAGTTTACTCTTTAAGAGTATATTAAGATACGAATTTCATAAGACATTATCTTATAGCACGCGCTCAATTTTCTAAAGTACAAGTGCTCTAATAATTGTCTTATGAACCGTGTATTTTATAATACTTTTTCTATTTGGGTCTTTAAAGTCTGAAAAACATATGCTATGATAGAAACAATTGAACACAACAAAGCTTCTTCCCATCCGTCATAATTAAAAATAAATATATTATTAAAGTTAATAAAAATGAGTCAGGAAGAAACTTGTACTCCGTCAGAAATACGAGAAATTGCAGATATTAATCTAGAAGAACTTTTAAAAAGAATAAGCAACACTTTGAGTTATGGTGCGAGCAGAACAAAGTTCAAAATATTGAACAAAATAGTAAATAATACTGTTGAACAAAATATTATGTCGACACAGAATCTGACAGGAATAACAATTAATGCCCAGGAAATGTCTACAGTAACTATAAATATGTATATATAAAGTAATATGTATCATACTATATTGAATTAAAAATAAAAATAGTACTTTATTGAATAAAACTTTAGAAATAGAGCATAAACTGGAAGATATTTCTATTATTTTTAGGTTGTAGTGTTTTATAGTTGTGACTAGAAATTAGTTGACGGACACCGTCAGCATGTTATATATTTCCGAGTATAGGTATTTCAGATTAATATCTAGTAAAAATGATCTATTTGCAAGGTTAAAGGTTAGTATTTTAAAGTTTTCCATAAAAAATTTCTGTCGAATCCATAATGCCTTGAAAACTAATTTCAACGAAATCGAAGTAAGCCTAAAATTCGAACCCTACTTCTGCCAACATAAAAAAAAATAAAATTTCAGTTTCATAAAGTGGCAGGTTATTAAATTTTTTTGCATTTCATAATGTAGCCATTATGAAACCCAAATAGAAAAAATAACATATCTGCTCCCAAAGTTCATATAACTCAAATTAACGTTAAAAGCCGAACGAATCGCTGATAAATGGCATAACGGGACGAACAATTTGGCAGAATACAAAATCTAATAAAATACAACACCTAGCTAATCGGCTTCGGAAGTTTTTATCTGATTTTAAATGCTACTAAAATGCTATTACAACTGTCTTAAATTATGATTATATTATATTTGTACTTTTTACATTACTTCTTTTACGTTGACCGTGAATCATATCGTCTCTCTCTCGCTGGTCTGGTTGCAGATCGGGTTTTTATGTTATCTTGCCGAATCAGATGTTGCCTTTTACAACATTTACAACAGGTTCACAGCCCACTTTTCATTTATTTAATAAGAAGATTGAGAGAAACTGCTGGGAGACCCATAATTATTATTTAAAAATTACTTTATTTCGTAACTTATTAATAAGCAGGGCCGTATTAGCTCTATCAAACTAGCGGGCACTCTGTAGCGGTACCACAAAAGACCCGGGTCTTTTGTAGCTCCTTTGTAGCTTTTATGTTACGCCGGTCGCGCATTTGTAGCTTGAGCCGGTTCCGAGAAAACCGCGGATCCGCTAGCTTAAACCTCCATGGTAGCGGCACAGGTTCAGACCCAACTGGTTTTTCGTAATTTTTTTGTAGCTTTTTTGTTACGTTGTAACAGATCTGTCTCATTCGCGGAATATCGCGAGCACTCTTACGCCTTTGTCAGGTGTGATAAATTAAAGCGGAACAAAGACCCACCGGGTCTTTTGTGGTGCCGCTACAGAGTGCCCGCTAGCTTGATAGAGCTGGCCGAGCTATTTGATTAAACATTTTTAGTGTCTTTTATGTGTATGTTTCAGTAACGATGATTACTTTTACAAGTTATTTTTATACATCAATTGTCGTCAATTAAGGCTGGAACAACTTATTACATTATTTACATTATTATTCCATGTCAAAAATCATCTAGCTAACCTTATTTATGGATTAATTTTCTAAAATTAATTTGGTTCCTATAATAAACCTTTTAAATCCAGAAATAACAATAAATTACTTATTATTAATTACCTTAGATACAAAAAATAAATGAACAATTGATTAATGGACGACATTATTAACAAGGAGCTCAATATCGAATAATAAGCATTAAAATAATAAAACATTGTCTCTTTAAAGTGAAACAATTTGAATGAAAATCTAATTCTTCTTATTACGGACCTGTACATACGCCGCTCCTTAGTCGAAACTTAATGCTCCTTTGATTTCATGACGAGTTCTTAACAGATATAACAAACATATATTTTTCCATTTGAAAAAGTAGCCGCATTATAAGTCCGTTTCCTTAAGCCAGACATCATGGCAGACAACTCTTTTTTTTTTAACCTGATCTGTGAGCTTCGCTTGGCTTTATGAAACGTAATATAAACAAGAACATTTATTTTGGGCTTTCTCTTGATTCTCGAGTCTTTGGATAAAACTGATAACTCAGAGATTTAAGTAATAAAAAATGTAAAACGGGAATAAAGCGTTTATTTAGAAATATAGGAAGAAGATATGGAAGGATTTACAAGTAGACTTTCTAAATACAATTATAGCACTATTAATGTTTACTTGTACTATATTGAAGAGTTAAAGCATGCTTGTAAAATAATTTTATTATAAGTTCTTTGAGCCTTCTCGATATACATTTGCATGTACAGGGTGTCCCACCGGGAACCGCCACGATATACAGGGTGCCCCGAAATTAAGGGGAAATACTATACCACTATATTATCAGGCTAAAAAGAATAGAATTTTGTCATATGGGCATAAGTGCAGAAATGCTAAGGGGGCTACGGCCGGGCCCTTAGAATGGGGAACCCTGAAGACGTTTTTTTCTGAACATTTTCGAAACCGTTCATAATAAAATTTTGAAATTAGGTATGGTGTATGAACTTTTGACGGTAAATCAGTTTCTAAAATCAGAGTTTCAAAATTTTAATCATAGGCGTCACATACTGGGATGGTTAAGGGTTAAAATATACCCACTTTTTTAATTAGTCAATTTATTTTTAATTTTTTTAAAAATTATGAAATATCAAAGTATTTTACGTAAAAATGGCTCTCTTAGTTCATATTGATAGGACTTTTTTTTGAGTAAAATCGTTTTGAAAAACAAATTGTACGTATCAGAGAAAATGTTCTCAATGAGTAGTTCTTGTTTTAAATTTCTCTTTCAGGGTGAGACTTGACTAGATCTATTTAATAAAAAAAAAATAGTAACTTCGTTACGATTTTTTAATATTATTAATGAACTCTTAATTTTTTTTTCAAAACGATTTGACTCAAAAAGTCCTATCAATATGAACTAAGAGAGCCATTTTTACGTAAAATACTTTGCTATTTCATAATTTTTAAGAAAATTGAAAAAAGAATGACTAATTAAAAAAGTGGGATTATTTTAACCCTTAACCACACCAGTATGTGACGCCTATGATTAAAATTTTGAAATTCTGATTTCAGAAACTGATTTAGCGTCAAAAGTTTCTACACCATGCCTAATTTAATTTCAAAATTTTATTATGAACGGTTTCGAAAATATTTAGAAGAAAACGACTTCAGGGTTCCCCATTCTAAGGGCCGTAGCCCCCTTAGCATGCATTTCTGCACTTATGCCTATATGACAAAATTATATTATTTTTAGCCGGAGAATATGGTGGTAAAGTATTGCCCATTAATTTCGGGACACCCTGTATATACTTGGCTAAAATATTATCAATATTGTGGCACTTCCCGTTATACCGGAATGCAACAACCTCTGTATTATTATATTCTTGGATTGGACCTAAGATTCTAGGCATATCATGTCCTATACCTATGTAAGTCTAAACGTGTTTGACATATTTAAGGTTTTATGTTTAAAATAAAACTTTTCCGGTGCTCTAGTGCCTCGAAAAAGACCAGCTTGGCTGAAAGAAGAGTATGGTAACTTGCTTAAGAGCACAAAAATAGCTTTAAAAAAAATTAACGTTGGGTTCTCAATTTTGGATCTATAGAATAGTTCTCACTCAAGTAACAAGCTATTTCTGTAGCGTGTATGCGTGTAGTGGTATTAATCTAAAGTAGCATAATATGAAAGTTTGGGCGTGCAACGCTTCTACGGAACCCAGAGGGTACCGTCCTTTTCCAATTGAAAGCGAAACTGATTTCGATGCGGTTCCAATAAAAACAATACGACAATGAGCACGCCACAAAAACCATATCTGATGTGGTAGATCAAATAAAATGTTTTCTTAATGTGTTGGTTATACAGGGTGGCCCATCGAAAACAGTCCAGCAAGGTTTACGGCTGTGTACGTGAAAATTTAAAAAAACATCGGACCCGTAAACTTGTGTTTTCAGGAGGACACGTTTCACTATTAATTTCATCCCTATAACCTCAACCCCCCTAGCGGGGGCGGCTACTGCCCTTGCTTCTTCAAATGGGAATGGGTATGTTGTGATACATATTTTTAAAGGGCATTAAATTCTCTTTAAAATGGCGCTTTGTTTTGTAAATTTGAGCTATGCGCCGCCGAGAAATTGCGTTTTAAAAAATGTAATTTTATTGAGTAATACTTACATGTTATCTTATTAAATGTTGAAAATGTCCGCCATTCACCTCCATACAATAGTATAACAACTGTTCAAAGTGTTCTCGGACATTGGTCATAATGAATAATAATTAAGCAATTACTTGAAGCAATTACTTTTTAGTAAAAGCAATTGCTTGACTAGCAAATGCTATAAGTAAAAGCAATTGCTAGATCTGGATATGAATAAAATTTTGAAGCAATTGCTGCTTCTCTTACACCTTTGTAGCAATTGCTTATTCAACACAAGTTCAGACGTGTCCTATCCACTGTTTCAGATGTTCAGTTTGATGCCTAATTTGCAACAGTTGACGTAAATACAACAGCGCTGGTCTATTTATTTAGTACAAGTAATCTGTTACGTTTTTGTAACAAATAAAAGACTTATATTTGTGATATGGCAGATTTCAGTGAAAATGAGGGAAGTGATAGTAGTGATGTTTGAAGATGATGATTAAAGACAAGCAATTGATATTTGTCCACAAATTGAAGGAACATAAAGTTGTTCTTAATAAATCACAAGTTCCGCAAGTTAAAGCAGAAAAGGAGGCCGCTTTAACCGTCTTAGTACAGCAATATAGAGATATTTTTAACGTCTCACTTACAACAAAACAGTTATCAAAGAAAATTAGTAATATGAAGGCAGACATAAAAAAGAAGTTTGACGTTAACAGGACAGGCAATAAACCAATGATCTATAAGCCTTGGGAAAAATCATATTTGTTGTCAGATCATTATTTTGTGCGTTAATTCCAAAATCATCATCTCGATTCGAGTAATGAAAATCTTCATCATTTAAATGTTTAGCGATATTATGAAGCACAACGCAGGCAATTATCGTGGATGGAATTTTTTCTACTTTATTCCTAATTTTATACTGAAGGACAGGAAACCTTGCTTTTAACTGCCCAAAACATCGTTCAATTATGACACGTTCACGGCAGAAAACGTTATTATAATTTTGCTGCTCTTGGGTTGCAGGAGTTCTCCAGGGAGTCATAACCCAAGGCGATATAGAGTAGCCATCGTCTCCTAATAACACGCATTCTTCGGTGCTGTTTTTAAGAATGTTGTATATATTAGAATTTTTGAAAATTCTGCTATCGTGCACAGAGCCTGGCCATTGACAGTCTACACTTGTAAAAATTTCTTGTGCATTACAAGTTGCCTGCACATTGATGCTGGGGTACCCTTTTCGGTTTATATATTCATCACCGAATTCTTGAAACTTCGGAATCCTGACGTGTGTACAGTCTATCACGCCGATGGCATTTGGAAACCGATATCTCTCTGACCACAACCATTTAGCTTCCACAATAGCTTCAGCACTTGTAGGAAATTTAATAAAAATATTGGCCTTCTCCAAAACTGCATCCAATACAGAAGTGTATGTCTTACAGACAGTAGTTTGGTGAACACCGAGTTCTTCACCTACAGAATTTTGAAAGCCCGGATCCGACACTTGCCGCAGAAAGATTTTCATCTTATTTATTGGCGATAGTACAGCCCCTCGCCTTTCACCAGTATCAGTCAAAAAATAATTTGCCAACCACTCAACATTTTCGCGGTCAAATCGATATAACTTTCTGAAATCATCATATCTGCAATTTTTACGTACACTGTAGATTTTTCTTTGACGGACGTTCATATATTCAGCCATAACTGAAGACACAAATTTAAGAGCAACTCACGTGTATGCGGCGGAGAACCAAAGTTGACTGCTACCAAGCAAATGATGCAGGGGTCGACCTACCTTAGAAAACTGAAAGGAATTGCTACACTAGAAAAAGCAATTCCTTAATTTATTCATCACATTTTAAGCAGACGATAGCAATTGCTTCTATTTTTTAAGAAAAAGCATCGACTAGAAGCAATTCCTGCACTTCTAAGCAATTGCTGGACGCAAAAGCAATTACTTTAGTTTTTATTCATTGGCTTTCAAGCAATTACTTCGATTTTATAAGAAAAAGCAATTGCTACATTTTTATTCATTAGGCTCATTGTGAAGAATATCTGGTGTAATTTGTTGACATTCATTAGTAATGCGGTTCCGTAAAAAAATAGTTTACGCACAAACCTGTGTACTTGATGAGAGGTGCAGTGAAATGTTTGAAATTCCGTTGCTCGGCGGCGCGTAGCTCAAATTTACAAAACGAAGCGCCATTTTAAAGAGAATTTAATGCCCTTTAAAAAAGATGTATCACAACATACCCATTCCCATTTGAAAAAACAAGGGCAGTAGCCGCCCCCAATAGGGGGGGTCGAGGTTACAGGGATGAAATTAATAGTGAAACGTGTCCCTCTGAAAACACAAGTTTATGGGTCCGAGGTTTTTTTTTAATTTTCACGTACACAGCCGTAAACCTTGCTGGACTGTTTTCAATGGGCCACCCTGTATTATTAAAGCTATTATATAAATATTACAGTTATGAACAATATACTAGTATTCTGAATTCAAAAAACATATCAAAATATGTTTATGCCTAATGGACATGCGGAAGAAGCTTTTATAGAAAAAATACTAAAAGTGGATTTTGCTGTTATATTTCTGTGTCTACGGAGTGTCCGCTAATTAATGGGACATGGAAAATCCACAGACTCGTTACGTAAATATATTAGGATTTAATTATACTTAGCTATATCCGAAAGTTGATATTAACTGAAATACAGGGTGTTAAAGTTAGAACTTCATTCTTGTTTTTCTCTAATAACTTTGACAGAAACCAACGGTTTTTTACAAAAGTTGGCAGTTATGTTTTTTTAGGACGAGAAACTGATTTTTTGGTGAAATTTTAATGTACAATGTAGGGGGCGCTGTCCGCGGCATTTTTGCACATTTATTAGGTCATAACTCTTTTGTGCCTCAGTGTATTTAAGTTTTTTATGAAAATAATACTTTTCTCATATTTATTACGTAAAAAAGGTATACTAATTTCAGGTCGCCCAGAGTTACCGTTTCGGAGATATTTACATCTAAATTGTTTAATGCATTAGCTCAGGCAAGCAAATAATATTTTGTTACTTCTTACCAATTAACTTTTACATGATAATTAATGTTCTAGTAATGGTAATTGGGAATAATAAATACAACAGTTGGATAGTTCTTTAACTTACTTTAATTAAAATAACTTTGACCCTAGAAAATATCGTGTCGAAAGAAACCAACAGCAATGAAAACACAAACTGACGATAAACTCAAAAATGAAACATTTTCTGTTCCATAGCAACTGTATCTCTAAATTTCATTTGTTTTCTCATAGGTTACTTTGAGGAAAAAATTTTGTTTGCAGATTAATAGAAATTGGGCAGGATGCACTAAACAATTTAAATGCAAATATCTCCGAAACGGTAACTCTGGGCGACCCGAAATTAGTATAACTTTTTTACGTAATAAATATGAAAATAGTATTATTTTCATTAAAAACTTAAATACACTGAGGCACAAAAAAGTTATGACCTAATAAATGTGCTGCAGACAGCGCCCCTACATTGTATATTAAAATTTCACCAAAAAATCAATTTCTCGTCCTAAAGAAACCATAACTGCCAATTTTTGTAAAAAAACCGTTGTTTTCTGTCAAAGTTATTAGAGAGAAACAAAAATAAAGTTTTAACTTTAACACGCTGTATCTCAGTTAATATCAACTTTCGGATATAGCTAAGTATAATTAAATCCTAATATTTTTACGTAAGGAGTCTGTGGTTTTCCGTGTCCCATTAATTAGCGGAAACCCTGTATAACATATAAAAACATTAGACATCTTATTATTAAGGATGTTAATTCTGTTAGTCACTACGGCGTCACTTAATGAACCATTTACGAAATTTTAAATTTCGTTCCAAGAACCAATTCCAATCACCAATTCTAATTTAAAATATACAATTAATCACAAAATCACGATTAAAAGCGGGAGTACACGAAAAGTGCAAAAAAAATACAAGGAGGAAGTTCAACGTCTCAAAAGAATAAACCTTGTTTAAAATAATGATATAAAAGGAGGGTCAATGAAAGTAAATTGAATTAAGGCTTTAATATATCGTACTAACCTTATGGAAGTAGTTTCGACAAAGAGGCTTAAATGAGTTGGTGCCGCATACCATGATTCGTCCAGGACTAGTGAAGAATAGCAGTCGTATGTAGTTCTGACAAGCATCTTCGTTTTTACCTTTGAGGTTACATAGTTGTCCGTGAGCTTCTGAAGACGGCCAAAAAATTTCGGAAGTTTTTCTCTCCGTAAAGTCGTATATCGACAAGTTATAAACTCGATTTCGACCACCGAGTAGGATGGTCTCTTCGTCTTGATACAAGACAGTGAAGTGATCGAGATTACTCGAGTTCCCTTTAAAACTTATACTAGAAATTTTATTTACATTATTAACTAATTTTGTGCTAGTATCTGGAAGCCATGCTTGGCAAATATGTGTAAAATAGAGAATAAAAATTAACGGGAGATACTCGTTCACTTTTAGGCACAAAAAGGCACTTGAAGACATGTTCCTGTTTTTTTGGTGTCTCTTCAGTTTTTGCTGCGTCATTTTTCCACCATTCTGGCCCTGAAACAAAAACAAATTATTATAATTAACAATATTAACAAAGACTAACAAAAACCGTTCTTTATTAAGAAGCAAAACAGAACACAAAACATTTCCTAATTACCTAAAAAGCTAATACCTGTCAAGTAATGGCGTGCTCTTATGTGGAACACAACAGAATTAGAATCAATTTTATTAATCATAATAATAGATCAATGGTTGACTGACATTCGAAGGCTAAAAAGCGTTATTGTATCATCTACAGATATAATAACCAAGATACTAATCTTGTAATCTTTGTTTTCTAAGAAAAGTACAATAATTGCAGACATATTAACTATATAGATAGGAGTAGATTCAAGAAAAATAACCTTAATGTTTTTTACGTAAGTACTTTACACATCCAAATTTGGCAAATGATTAATATAAAATGTATAGCAAATCAGGTACTACAATTTTATTGTAAGTTATTCGTGTTATATCGGTTATAAATAATGCGGAAGCCTTAATAGAGCCCATATACCGAGTGATGCGTCGTTGAGTTGAACATAGGGAAGCCCATATAATTCTGGAGGTGGCTGGATGTTGGCTGCCCTGTACATTTTAACTTCTTGAAGAGACCGACCTGGTGAACCAATGTGCCGAGTTTGAATACATTCGGGTGACCCAATCCTAAGATATTCAAATAAACGTGATGGCAAAACCACGAAATTCTCATAGTTCAGGTAATACGGCAAACACCAGCCAATAGGTTAATGACGGTATTGCCAAAAATTGACGTAAAGCGTAACATAACGAATAATGCAAAATATTGCCACTGACACTAATTTTCGGTATGTCAATGTCAAAATTGAAATTGCTATATTACCTGAACTATGATAGATTCATGGTTTTGCCATCACGTTTAATTTAATAGCTTAGGAAACTGGGCACATGGGTTTACCATGTAGGCCTCTTTAAGAACTTCTAATGGAGTTTTTCTATAAAATGTACAGAGGAGCCAATATTTAGCCACCTCAAAAATTACATGGAATTTCCTATGGTCAACTTAACGATGTATCACCCGGTATAAAGAGAACCTTAGTGTAATCTAATCGGTTTTTTTGCATAGTGCATTTTATTTCTTTATAAGAGGGTACATGAACATTGTCTTTGAAATGGTTAATTGATAATAAAAACATATCTTTATTACTTTCATGGATAAGAACTATCATAATACCTACCTTAATGAATAGTTATTACAACATCATATGGTTTTCCTTACGTAATATGCCAAATACAATTATTTTGTGCCTTACAGTTATAGATCCTGAGGACATTCTTGTGAAAGTTTTATGATTTTCTATAAGCTCACTGCAGATAAAAATATTTATTTAAAGACAAACACGTTTAAGGCCGGTGCCTTTGAGACTGGACAAATATTAATAATTACTTCCACGCATTTATTAAGTCTACAAAAACAACGGATTACTTTTTCAATATTTTATAATGAACATACTAAGGTCCCTACGTCTCTCCGAATTTTCAAAACACAACTGATGGATACAACAATCCTAATATGTTTAGTCATACGTTATTGCGGTCAAAAACAAAGTCTGACCAATGAAAATTACACTAAAATTATTAACTAATATGTCAATTAAGTCAATCATTATAATGGCTGCACTTTCTAAAATGACATTTAAATTCGTCAGTAAATTTTAAATAAGCTTTGTGAGTATTGCTGTAGGTGTCTTCTGACGAATATCACCTTCTCTATGATCGTTTTTTGGTACTCGGTAATCTAGTCTACCCACACAATTGTTACACTTTTAAAGACAAAAAAAAACTCATTTAGATGCAATAAATTTTAATATCTTCTCGTAGATCTACTATATGAACTTTTAGAAACACATTTGAACGTTAATAGTAAGTTTTGAAAACTACATTTACATTAATATGTTAATTTATTACCCTTCTTAAAAATATAAATTGCCAAACAAGGTATTGAAGGGTTTTAAAGGTTATATACTGCCAAGCCTCTAGAGCCGAATAAAAAAGAAAAACCTTAACGTAACTTCTCAAGGCCCACGACGTGCTGGTATATTTACCGGTCACATAAATGACAGTGATGGAGCTACCAATGAAGCAAATCAGAAAAAGATAAACATACAAATTATCCTGCTGGTAACATTACCAGACAAAAAAGGCGGCCTAAGAATTTTAAATTGTTATTACCTTTACTTAAATAATCTTAAAACCATGAAATAAGTAAGCATCTTTATGGTTTTTTATACACAGTGGCTTATGGAAATTTGTTTGGACCATAGTCTCGCGATTACCATTTCTACATACTAGGTAAAAGTGATTTTCCTATATACAGGTTTCCAGGCTTCGGATTAGTCGTGGTGGTCCGATTAGTTGGCCTCCAAGATCTCCAGACCTCGCACCACCAGACTTTTGTTTATGGGGCTGGTTCAAAAACGTTTACAAAGTAAAAGTCGGCCTTCAGGATGCACTAATTCCACGTAATACTGTAGCCGATATTAAAGAAATATATGAAGCGATCAGGATAGCAACAGGCGCCCTTAGTAGACGAAGCCTTTACTGTACTCTCCTGGAATATAGTCCGTTCCCCCCGACCCTGTATAAGCACCTATTTTAGATTTTTTGCTAAACCATTTTATAAATGAAATGAAGTGAAATTTGAGTTTTGACTTGTTTTATTTCACAAAGCGTTATTAGTGTAAGTTATATTATCTAATTGCACCTTGGTGGTATGTAATCATTACTGCATAATTAATAATTAAATTTTAATAGCTTGCCTTGATACGAAATTACACAGTGTCTAGTGCAGCATCTACTATCATTAAACCCATTCTGTAGCAGAAGAATATATAAAAATAACTAAAATAGGTGTATAATCATTGTAATTACCTATGACAGCTAGAATGGTAATTTAAGGTAAAATATGCTCAAAAAGGTGCATGTATGCATTATTAAGTGTGGTGCAAATAAGTAAAAGAACGTAATGTCTGAGAAATATGTCTGCTTACTAGAATATAATATAAAGTGCTTTGACAGGAGACTACGGTGTGTAACTAACTGTCAATTCGAGACGACTTACTCGAGAAATTTGAGCAGCCCCGAAATATAAATGAGATTTTAATCGTTTTTATTATTGACTAATTTTTAAAACCAAAAAAAATGGAAACATTGCTGGCCACTTTCCAGAAACAATTTATTATTATTGCGTAGTAATTTTATTATGTGCGATATAAACGCTAAAAAATATTATGGCTATCGCGTGCTCGGATCTATATAAACAATACTAAGATATATATGCGGTTTCAATTTTAAAAACCAGTTGATCTGTAACGAAATCAACCGAATAATTCTATTTTAAACGTATAATTGTACCTTTTGACGACGCTTTCACTAATTGCACCTACACAATTCAATTTGCTCAATGTTACCAGCGACATTTTATGGTAACTTGGTTGGCTTGCACCTCTTTTTTCATCTATTGCGGTTAAACAATTATTAAGACAAGACGACGGAGCTAACAGCTTAAAATATACAGGGTGACCCATCGAAAACAGTCCAGCAAGGTTTACGGCTTTGTACGTGAAAATTTAAAAGAAACCTCGGACCCGTAAACTGTGTTTTCAGGGGGACACGTTTCACTATTAAACTATTAATTTCATCCCTGTAACCCCCCCCCCCCCCCCCCCCCTAGCGGGGTCGGCTACTGCCCTTGTTTTTTCAAATTTGAATGGGTATGTTGTGATACATCTTTTTAAAGGGCATTAAATTCTCTTCAACTTTGTTTAATGATAGACATCCCCGCTAGGGGGGTTGAGGTTACAGGGATGAAATTAATAGTGAAACGTGCCCCCCTGAAACACACAAGTTTACGGGTCCGAGGTTTTTTTTCAATTTTGACGTACACAGCCGTAAACCTTGCCGGACTGTTTTCGATGGGCCACCTTGTATAATACTGGAGAGTTAGAAGCGAACAAAAAATTAACAAAACCAACATAAATGTCAAAGAAAAATTTATTTTCCGTGTGTATTTTATTTATGGATTTAAATTCTTATGCAATAACGTGTGAAAAGCTCCGTTTATTCGTACAACCCACGGCTTTAGTCTTGCCCTATGAGTTGGCGTTTTGTGACAAACCATCTTGAAAACCGTTTTATTAGATATGTACATATTTTAAGGTGAAAGTCGTTCCTAAAAATTGCACTATTGGCTGTATATGTATATACTAATTAATTCATTAAAAATTATTTCAGGTAGTATTTAATTAGTGTCTGGAAAATAACTAATACAATAACCAAACATATAATTTTATAACATTTGAACTAATTCTTGCATATGATTTAACTCCCAATTTGGTTTAATACGCGACAATTAAAATAAACATATACCATGTAAATAAGCTTTATTATAAGGTAGTTTTGCCAGCTTTATACAATTAATATATTTTTAAATGGAATTAATAATTACGTATAACAAGGAATGCAATGTTAACAGGTATGTAAAGTTTGTTTAGTACATTTCATATGGAGGTTTCTACGAAATTTTAATGCTGCACCTTAGAGGAAGTTTTAAAGATTATTTTTAACCTACATCCGTCGTAAAAATACGCCTTAATGTAAAATCAATTTAGATAATCACGTAAGTGCCATAATGTCCTAATTCCTAATTCGTCTTAAAAAGTATTTATAATACGACGCCTTTGAGGCAATCTTATAAGCAGTGTTCTTGGTGTATTTTGATTATCAGGTTATGTTTATAAAACACAACAAGGAGTGACACTTTTGAATGTACCGAAGTCCCAACATGGCCTGAATATACAATTAGAAAAATACGCCTTCAGGTTGACAAAATGTACTTATCATGCATGTTAACAAGTGTATTTATAAATGCATGTGGCAATGTATAATAGCGCGTGTTTCAATCGAATTACCATAAAAAAATGTCGACTTGATCATGTATTGGCGATGGTATATTGAGTGACCAAGGCTATCTAGTCAAAAGAGGTAGACTGAAGTTGTACCGTAGATTATGTGATAATTTTTTTAATATGTGACTTGTGCAATATTTTATCCAGTTTCTTTTGTGGAGCAAAAAACATTATTTTCAAAGATTTTTATATGAAGATTTGCAATTTGTGAAGGACCCCCAGCATACTAGTCGAACTTATACCTCAAAATTTCTTAAACAACCATTAAAATTGATGGTTCCTTGATGTTGTTACTAAAAAATAATAATTAAACATTTTCTATCCGTATTTCAAACCTGGTTCGATGATGATAATAGAATATGCCCAATACATACTTTATTACTAACCATCATGTGCAATAATTAGGTAACTTCTAAGTAAACTGCGATGCTATGGTATGCCCAGTCGATTCTGTGTATGGTTATCTAGCTTTCTTAAGGACCGCTCTCTGCAAGTGGCGATTGATGGATTTCTCTCAGACACCTTCACCATTAATGCCGGTGTTCCTCAATGGTCCATATTGTCTCCCACTCTCTTCTTACTCTAACGGCCTTCTAGTGAAAACGAAAAATCCGATATTTAGTTTTGCTGATGATAGCACACTTATCTCGTCTTTCCCTTTGAATGCACAAACATCGACTGCCGACGCACATCTTCGCAGACAGCATGAAGTATCACGCCTCAACAAAGACCTGGAAGAAATTTTGGCTTGTGGTGACAGTAACCAAGTAGAATTTAACGCTAAAAAAAACAGGCAGCAGTATCTATATGTGGTTAAGCTTAGTACTCCTCGAACTTCATTATTTAAGAATTAATTCTTTCATCTGGAGGACTTCATCCTTATGGAACGACCTTCCCGACGTCGTTTTTCCCAACGAGTATAACCTCCAAGGATTCAAAACCAACGTGAATCGCTTTTTGCGCACACGCACCACTCCCAGAGTGCCCTAAAGGATTTTTCCTATAGTGCTTGTGTTTGATCATAAAAAAAACTTAGGTACTGTACTGTGGCATTGCAAATTTCGATTGATGTAGTACCTATGCTATTTTTAAAAAGCTTGTTGTATGCAGTGGCGGCTCGTGACCTATGATACAGGGGGTTCACAAGTATGGTGAATATTGCTAAAATTTCATTTTTGTGTAACGACCAAAAAATTACTTTCTAGGCGTTTTAAATGTAGAAAGAAACAAAGTAATAAGAAAATGCGTTAGGTAAAACATATTTTTATG
Organism: Barypeithes pellucidus; assembly: GCA_963991005.1. Classification (NCBI taxonomy): domain Eukaryota; kingdom Metazoa; phylum Arthropoda; class Insecta; order Coleoptera; family Curculionidae; genus Barypeithes; species Barypeithes pellucidus. The sequence continues at coordinate 18,822,403 of OZ022566.1, forward strand.
TATTTTTTAATTTTACACAAGGAAATACAACTTTTGGAAAATAAGAAAGGTTTTCTTAGTGTCTATGGTGCTTAAACGTAAAGTCTGTTCTCCGACCCTTTGTGGTCTGCGTTAAATTAATTTCGGGTTTAGGTCTTCCCGCATTCTTCACTTAAATTTTTTGCTCCAAACTCAAAGAGCTAAAGCTATTTTTTAAATAGTCCACCGTCAAACTATTCATTTTAACTTAATAAATATATAATATTAAAATATTAAAACATACACGCTTGAATTTCTAACTAGATGCACGAACAGACAACGGCGCGGCGCACACTAAAATTGTGCGCCTTTCCCATGTTAAATCGCCATAGCCCCGCTATCCCCCGCTGTCTCCCGCCACTTGTTACTACAAAGAAACTGCATTATGCCCCGCCTACTTAATCGCACATGCAAGCAAGTCTCGTCATAATCGTCATTAACCTCGACCGAGGCACGGTTGCCGGATCGAGAGAATATAATATACAGTTTGGTTGATGGTACGATAAAATATTAGGGAGGGTCGGACTTTATACGATAAATAATATTCAATTAAATAAATTAATATTTCTTGGGGGTGCACGTGCGCATGTGCTCCTGTGGAAGAACCGCCACTGGTTGTAGGCAAACGCGGCGAATATAAATATTAAAGATTTATTACTATTCTAAAGACTAATGAATACTATAATTTATACTCAAGAAGGCGATAATAAAGTTTAATGGTACGAAACAAAACTAAAAATAGAAATACACATCTCGTCATGAATAGGTAAAATTCAAAAAGATGGCGGATGATGCTAATAAATGTTATGCAACGATTCGTATAATCGAAATATAAATTTTCATTAAAAACTGTTAATTTATAAAACATTTCAATATGAATAACTAACACTTTGTTCCGTTAGATCAACTTTTAAGCGTACCTTTTACTTTATATTAGTATGCGCTTGGTCGATAGATAGATATTACATGTGTGCCATTTACCAAAGTCTTTATATAAAAGCAGTTAGAACTGAAATCACCGGCGTATCATTGGCGCACCCCACATTTGTATTTTGTCACCTCAAAGAACATTATTTGGCATCATTATCGTATTAACATTAGGTGTAGGTCCAGCTTCTTTTAGTCGTACTTACATAACATGTATATTTTGATGCTTCTTATGCCTATTAAAATATTTAGGTCAATGGTGGACCAATAATATCAAATACCTCAATGACATTCTCTATACACAGTGTGTAAATGAATAAATTCTTGGCAGATGAAAACCTAAAGGTAAACCGCCGATTATAGTATTCAAAATGGTTTATAACAGCGTAAAAAAAAGTAATATTCTTTTTCTATTTGGGCTTCATAATGGCTACATTATGAAATGCAAAAAAATTTAATAACCTGCCACTTTATGAAACTGAAATTTAATTTTTTTTATGTTGGCAGCAAGTAGGGTTCGAATTTTAGGCTTTGAAATTAATTTTCTTGGCATTATGGATTCGATAAAAAAATATTATAGAAAAATTTAAAATACTAACCTTTAACCTTGCAAATAGATCATTTTTACTAGATATTTATCTGAAATACCTACTCGGAAATATATAACATGCTGACGGGGTCCGTCATCTAATTTCTAGTCACAACTATAAAACAACATAACTTAGAAATAATAGAAATATCTTGCAGTTTATGCTCTATTTCTAAAGTTTTAGTCAAAAAAGTACTATTTTTATTTTTAGTTCAATATAGTATTACTTATACATATTACTTTATATATACATATTTATAGTTACTGTAGACATTTCCTGGGCATTAATTGTTATTCCTGTCAGATTCTGTATCGACACAATATTTTGTTCAATAGTATTATTTATTATTTTGTTCAATATTTTGAACTTTGTTCTGCTCGCACCATAAGTAACTCAAAGTTTTGCATATTCTTTTTAAAAGTTTTTCTAGATTATTTTCTGCAATTTCTCGTATTTCTGACGGAGTACAACTTTCTTCCTGACTCATTTTTATTAACTTTAATAATATATTTATTTTTAATTATGACGGATGGGAAGAAGCTTTGCTGTGTTCAATTTTTTCTATCATGGCATATTTGATACTTGTAACATTTTATTAAATTGTAACAGTATTGCCAATCCAAAAATGAAATTATTAATTCAAATGGAAAAATCTACTATATTTTATTAAGTTTTTCAGACTTTAAAGACCCACATAGAAAAAGTATTATAAAATACACGGTTCATAAGACAATTAGCGCAATTGTACTTTAGAAAACTCCCCGCTTCGCGGGTCGTTTTCTAAATTGAGCGCGTGCTCTAAGATAATGTCTTATGAAAGTTGTATCTTTATACTATTTTAGCAACTGTTGTTGTTGTTGTTTATAGTTCCAAACCACCTTTAATTAAATTTGTGTCATAATTCTCATGAGGACATTTTTATGTAAAATGATCGTTGGTGTAAGAAAACGTATCTTCTTTCCAATTTACCGCATCGTAGGAAAGAAAACCTGATAAAGCAGGAAGTCATGTTGAATAACATAAGACGGTTGTAAGTTCCGCATTAAACAAAAAATAATTGAGATACATTTTGTTGTTTTGTATGGTTTTTTAAAACATACTTTAAGATATAGATAGTTATAGACGTAGATAATTCTGACTTTAATTACTATGAAGTCCGAAAGTGGTTTTCTCAATTCTTTCAGACATGTCACCGTTCATTTCACAATATCCAAATTAAATTCTTATTTATTTATGTTACAGTTTTCAAACTCTTGAGACAATATGGACTTTATTTCACAATTTAGTCAGTTTGTAATTAAACACTGAAAAATAAGTACCTGTAATAAATTACCTCCTAAAAATTATTTTCTCAGGAATAGAACTCTGTAAAAATTTAATAGGGGCTCTTAAAAATCTTAACACCCCAGAGCAATAAAAATGTCTAGATTTAGATGAAAACACAAGGTCACTTTTGTATAATTTTACGGTGTTTTTTATAGGCAGTCATATACACATGTCACTCGACAGAGCTTGTCAAATATTAACAAAAATTGGGTAACAACCGTAAGTTAATTGTTGTTTAGAGTTAAACTTCCGCTTTGAATATACAGGGTGAACTATCGTATCGTAATTTTTTAGCTTTATTATTATTCGTTATGGGCCAAATTTTGAAATTTCCAACATTTTTATGTATACTTCAGTGTCGGTCTGGCACAGCCCGTTTTCTCACAGACCATTTAACACAGAGGGCTGAAATTTGGCATGGTTATAGTGACGAGTAAACAAGCAATTTGTTTTGATGAAATGGTTTGACAACATGAGTCAAGAGCGTGGGGAGCAATACATTGAAAATCGAGTTCGACTCGCACATGACTAGAACGAATTTTATGGTTGCGATAATCTATAAAAAGGTGTAACCAAGCCGCTGTTTATAATTTATGCGAAAGCCTTAAATTATTGATACAATCAAATGTTTCCAATAAAGCGTGAACAAGAGAAAATACAGTAAGGAAACTTTTTAAGAAACAAAGTTACTTGCTACTTTATGTTTACGTAACACGCACGAACCAGTATTTAAAAACGTTGTTTGTTTATTTTATTTCAGATTGAGCGTTGCCATTACCTCAGTAACAATTTTTTCGAGGATAATGTATTGACTTAAAACGGAAAATTTACCACAACAATCAACTGATATACAATTACAGCAGTCAAAATTCCCCAATTTAATAAATATTTCAGCCACCTTCCAACATGCACGCAATTTCTCCATACAGTTGTATGCTATACGCTTCTTATTTTCGAGTAAACTTATTTTCGCATCAGAGAAGATCTATAGATCTAAAGCCGGCGACTGACTTGTAACATTTCGGTGCTCGCCGGTGCTCCAACGGGTTGTAGGTTTTTTCGCGAATCCCTTGGATGTGCTCGGCTCTAGTCAGTCGCTGAATTAGTTTGTTAGTTGAGCGTATGGGAAAGTCGCGTTTATTCCAATTTTATTATTTAAATAAAATTAATTTTCTAAGGTTTTGCATTTTTTGTGTGAATCGGGATGCAGTGGGATCGTGAGAACACTCCTGCTCCTTATTGAAAAATATAGGCAAAGAGCAAATCTTAACACTGTTAAGACGAATGGTGGATCACCCGCGAACCGAGCATTCGGGTGTTGAAGAGAACGGGTTGCTGTAATGTAACATTCGTAGCGAGCCTCGTAACATGTTACATTACACCGAAATGTTACAAATCAGTCGCCGGCTTAACCCATCAGAAACTATCACTACCATCTGGACAAAATAACTTTTTTCATGATTAACGTAATTAATTAATCTGCACTTGCTAGAAATGTGCCTAATAACAAGACGACAAAACACATTATTTATTCTATTTTATGTAAAGTGATTTTTATGTAAATTCAATAAGGTGTATTTAGTATGTTATGGCTTAGTAGTTTGCTTGGCGACCACGCACTTTTCAATGTTCTGCCTTTATTAGCTTTTCTACCTGTTTTCTTACCCATATCTCGCCCATGCATTTGTAAATACAACATAGTAAGTTACGAGCCAACTGTGATTGGACACTATTCAAATGTACTACTACAATTACACGATTTGTGCCTTTCATTCAACTTTTTACGGTATCATGGACACATGTTTACGATATACAGGGTATACGTTATATAGGTAACAATATGTACTGACAGGTTGGGACAAAAAAAAGAAGCATTGGCAAATTCCAAACTGTATAAAATAGCTGAGAAAGCGGTGTAAAAATAAATAAGTTGTGTCAAATGTGTGGTCCCCATCCTTAGTGTAATGTCACTCTAACCTGTGTAATAAAATATCAATCAATATTTATTAATTGCCTTAACACATCATTTTCAAGTACTAAAACAACGAGCTGATATACAACTTTTAGGACCAGATGTTCGAAAGAAATATTAGTATAAAGAGTATTTACGTTTAAAGTTATTTTGGTTGGGACGATTTTCGTCTCGACCTACGCATTTCAAAACCATTATATTAATACAGAGTATCAGACAAAACAATATCTAAAAACAAACCTAGGCTTCACTCAGAAACACGAGCGCACGAGCACTTTTTTTTTTAAATATATAAATAAATAATTTTTTTTTTGGTAGTAGTATAAAGAGTTTCACAGTTCAGTTTTCCGATATTTAGGTACTTATTTTATATGTATGTGTACCGAATATCAGCAACAAAATTAAACCAAAACGTTGAAAAATATAAATTGCGTTATTTCGTTGCCTGCACTTGTACCTGCGATACTCCTGCTCCTCCTACGCCCATGACCAAATTTTTAAATGTGTTAAAACTCTCTGGAAATGATTTTGGCTGTGTTCAGCATCACAATCAGAAGTTTTGTTTTAGAATTTATTTTTAGTCTCGCAATCGGTAAGTCAGATTTAGAATGAAAATTAACACCGTTGGTCAATATGCCAGCGTTTTTTAATCCAAAGCTTTAACTTGACATAATTAAGAGCCATCTGGGTTAATGTCATTAATGATGCGTACTAAGAACCGTTACGCGCGCAACCATATTTATTTATCAGATTTTTTTATTGGAAACAATAACAAACATTTGAATTCATTAATTTAAAACAATGATCACCTTACTGGTGACGTGTAATTCTCGAGAAAACTTTCTTAAATATAATATGGAAATCATCGTAAAAGGACTCAGATTCGGGAATGTTCCTGTTCCATTTTGTTACTATCTAGTACAACAAGAACATTATTGGAGGTGGATGTTCCTTGGAAAAATTATTGTATGGATTGGAGTGTGTTATTAAAAATGTAAATACTTTCAAATTAATTTTATGTAAATTTAATTAATTTAAAAAAATATTGCAACACCATTAGAAATTTATCAAAATATCTTTCTTAATATTTAGCATAGCGTTTATGTTTCGACATTTCTATGATTGAATACTTCAATACTATTAATTTGTTTTCTTTGATGCGATAACGATGAAACATGATTTCGAATGGATGTTTTAACATTCTTTATTGAATAAAATTCGTTTAACACTCCTCTGCGATTTGTTTATAATAATTACTATGATTTCGAGAAGAGTTACGTAAAATAGGTATAAATATTAAAACTGTGCTTCGATAATGTTTCCCAAGACGAAATGCCTTCGGGCCAAATAGATACTGTTAAAAACTCCCATGCTCATCTTCGCTTTTGACCTTTTTAGTCAATATTGTAACACTTTGAAATGTCACAAAACAATAAAATACCTTGAAAGATGGCGGATATTTATGGGGTAAAGAAGAAACTCTCGTTTACCAATTATAATATTTAAATTGTGGAAAATAGCAGTTACTTTAATGATAGGGTAAGGTTGCCCACACAGAGCCAATTATATTTTAATTTGGAAGAAAAATAAACCTGTTTCAACTTTACTCTACTTTACCACAGAAATTAAAACAAGATAACAAAAAGCTAAGCGCGTTCATTAAAATTATGTTTATTTGAATACAGTAATTCTCATTTCGTAACTCAAACATAATAAAATCTAACTCCACAGTTAAACAAACACTTCTTTGGGACCAAATATTTATTTATCTTTCTTTAAAAGAATCGTGTTTAAACTCTGAACAGATACATACTCTGTTCTGTTCTGTTCATTACCCCTAGAAAAAACAAAGCCCGTGTGTCTAGCCTGTGCCACCACCACATGCAACAAAATCAGTGCATTTGACGGTTCGTCACCCTCCCCTTTGTTAGTTTTGGATATAATATATTTTACAGGATGACCCATAAAACTTTAAACGTTATAACCACACAGAGAAAAAAATGGACGTAAATTTATAAAAGTATTTTACCACGGCGTTCATAATAGCATATTGTCTTTCTATTTTTATTTTTTTTTTTGTTATGCGATGGTTTGACAATCTTCAAATTACCAAAACCAACAAAATGATTTGAGCTAAATGCAATTTGTAATTAATTTAATAAGAGGCAAACGATAAAATGTCGAAAACCGAATGATAAAATTATTAGCTACACCATAGATCATTACAAAATTTAAATTATGTGACAACAAAATAAAACCCAATTCTTTCGTATCATATTACCTTATTTAAAACCGACCATGTCAAAAACTAATTACACTAATGAAAGTGAGCTTACAGAAGCCCTATATCGAACCACCCTATATTTGATACAATGCATGAATGGCTAAAACTGCCCCTTTCGAATGCATCCCTTTAGACAGAAACAAGTGATTAGGGAGGCCAATAATCCCCATTAGACATCTGTCAAGCAATGGGCTTTTAAAACTGTTCTTAACACGACCCATATTTTTGAGATATACACACAAATTCTCGTTTTGTAATTTGATACGATTTTGCAGCAGTCGAACTTTTTAGTGGTTCAGTATCACTTTAAAAATGTTTAAATATGTAAAAGGTCTCTGGAGTACCAGATTGTGATAAAAAAAATATGATAATGTGGGCAAACTAAAACGGTATATTTATTTTTTCATTCCCTTTCCTCGCTAGACTGGCATAATGATTTCGTTACGCTATACATACACACGAAGCACTTACATTTTTGCATTTCTTTTTGTTTAATTTTGTAATATTAATGATTTTAAATACAATTAGAGGCGGAAAACACATATTAATCAATAAAAATTGTGTTTAAATGTGAAAGATGTTTAGGCTCGTAAGATTTACGCTTGGACGGATTTTAACAGTTCATAGCAAAATTTGCTGCACTAATGAATGAATTCGTCAGGTAGTTTTTATTTTATTATATTGATATATTTTCGAAGTGATGATTTTTTCCTACAATATAGATTATAAATGACAAGTGGCAACTCTGTTGCCCTGAAGATATCAATTTGAAGAAAAAGACAAGTTTGACGTTACATTGCAGAGTTGCCGAGGGCTGTTCTACTGTGTCGTGTTGTATAAGCCGAGGGGCGAAACCAGTGGCATAACTACCGTCGGTCTGGCCGGTTAGATTGTCCGGGGCCCCGAACATCAGGGGGCCTCAAAAAGTGGTGAACGAAAAAAAAATTTTTTGTTTAAATTGCTGTGTTGACTTTTTGTAGAATTGAAACGATCAAATAAAAGTTTTTAGTTTTGTTTGTTCCAACACCCTATTTTTGTATCGTTGTAGAATCGTCACGAAACAGTTGGGATCGATTTTGTGCGCACGCGTTAATTTTGCACTGTTTGTTACCGATGCACATTTTGTTTTTCGAACGTCTCCGTATCCATACCTCGAATCTCGTACAGCACCAAATTACCGTGAACTTGAATACCGAAAAAATCAATATCCCCAAAATTCCCATTCGATTCCCCTTCGACTTTTGTTCGGTTCCCGTAATATTGAATGGAATTCCCGGTTTTGAGACATTAGGAACCTCATGGGAAGGAAACGGGAACCCGTTGGATTCCCGTGACATTCCCGTCAATTCCCGCGGTAATGTAACGGGAATTTGGTGCTATCCGGGATCCATCCCTTTAAAATTCTAAGCTTTAACTATTATTGCAGGGGGGGCTGAAATAATGTAACACATTTCCCTGGTAAGGGCCCCTTCTGAGAAATTGTCTGGGGGCCCCCGTTTATATAGTTACGCCACTGGGCGAAACCTTATGTGGGGGATGAATACACATATATCCGTATCACCACGTTCAATCGTTACAAAACCTTTTCTTTCTTTTTGCTATAAAATTGAAAATCAGGCAACATTTTTGTTTTCAAAAATTAATTTCTTAAAAACTACTGTGTATACTGCAAATCTTTTTATTGAAAATTAATACTAAAAATGTATACTTTTAGAAAAAACTACTATTAAATTCAAATTCGCGTGTATGAATAGTGTAACGGACCCCGACATAATTACTTTTGCAACAAATAGAACCAAAACAAGCTATCTATACGATTTTTTATATTATTATAGTCGTAGAAAAATAATTTAAGTGATTGACATAAACAATACAAGCTTGTAGTGGCAATCGTATAGCAGAATTTTCTGTCAATCATCTAGTCGACATTTTTAAGCTATTAAATGGTAATTGCTCTTTCATTAAAAACTTCATGATCAATTATGATCTGTTAGGACAATATAACACCGTTAGCGATATTTAGTTTTTAAAAAGGCTCAAATTTTTCACGTCACTTTTTGATCGTTCACTGACATTGATCTATTAACTATCGATACAACGCTATTACATATCTCTTTATTAGATTAACAATGATCTCTCAACGAAAGGCTTTATATTTTAATGAACAGCAATAAGAGTAATGTAGATGCATGTATCCTATATGAAATAGCATATTAAATGGCGAGTTTTTACTTGATTTATGTAATTAATTGGCCATGTAATGACCCTATAGGTAGATTAGCATGCTCTCTTTAAATGTTATAAATAACTTATTCTAAGGAAGTTGAATAATAATAGATCATTATCCCTTATTTACCTGTCGAGGCTTATTCATTCTTCCTGAGATCATCTATAATTATAATCACTAAACATCTTGTTTTTATTCAATTTTTTTTCAGAAATTGTATAGAGTAAAATTATTTTAAAATACACGTATTGTTTCCGTAGCTGTGACTCAGAGACGTATTTTAAACATACCTACATATGTAGGTACGCTAATGATTCTGACTCAACCTATATAAATTGATAATATAATAGGTGCTAAATACAGGGTGTTCCTTAATGCCGTGCTAATATTTCAAAGGAAGACTTTAATTTGGAATCTTCGTTATTTCTTAATATCTCCGAAAGTACTTTAGGTATTATTTTCAATTTTGGTATTTGATAATAGGATATAAAACCACATATATTAGAAAAGGTGTTCGATGCACCAGTGCATCCCTGCAAACATGTCTTATCGATATTTTTCTCAAGAAAACTAGTACGCCACTGGCACCTTTCCATGTGGATATTCTTTCTGATTAGCCTGGTCAGTTCTACATGGAAACGGTTTCTTGTATTTTTCTCGTCAGGCGTACGTAATTCAAATTGAAACGCATTATTATTATTATTATTATTAACATTTATAATGATAAGTTTTGTTTCATAAAAAATGAACTTTTCTTCATAAAATGGACTCACTCTGAAATATTAGCATGCCATTAGAGAATACCCTGTATAAATTGTATTAATAGGCAAAACTTTATAGTTCCAAATGGATTTTTCACGATGCTCTGGCGGTATTTGTTCGGGTAATTCTGGCGGCATTTGTGCTTGAATTTTTCCGTCTAAATGTGTCCGCCTAATAGAGGTGTCCGCCCATGGGAAATTTATTATTAGGCAATATGTAAATGCAAAATTATTACTATGTATATGTATGCACAAATACATAACAAAAATACACTAGTTTTAGTTAGGATGTAGTACTAAAAAAATCTAATAACGTAGTTTGACGTGTTTACGTTTTATACTTGCAATCAAGAAAATGTAATTCCTCTAAGTCTCATAACAATTCCATTGCTGTAGAGTCACCTCCACTCTTTGCATACTCTTATAATTCCTTTACCATACTAATGGCTTGTTGATAATTGGTGACATTTGTTTGATTATTGCATTCAACTTCTTCATCAGAATCGTCAGATAGTGATGTAGTTTCAGTTTGGACTACATAATCGGTAGGACTGGGGACACTATAATCTTCTAATAGCAAGTGCTATCAATGTTAATGAACTCGCCCAAATCATTGTTATCAAATTATAAACTTCCACAGCATCAATATTCTCTTTCAGACTCAAAATGCGACATATTTGTGCCATTGTTTACGATTTTAACCTTACAACTCACAAATAAACGGCGGACTGCTGTCGGGGAGACACGCATACTTTCATTCGGCGAAGTCCTTTCGCGCATACGCGATTGGTTGCCGATCTGTCTTCAGAGAGTTTTTGAACCGTACTTATTCGTCTCCCAAATGCTTTTAAAAATTTTTTTGTCCGTTTAAAGGAGGGTTTTTGTACTCTTTGTATGAAAACAGCCTGTCCGCGTCTGCCCAAAGGAGAGTCCGCCCAAGAGAGGTTAATTTTCATGGAATTTCATATACATAGTTCCGGACTATGAAAAAATGTCCGCTTAATAGAGATGTCCGCTTATTAAAGGTTTCCGTTTAAGAGAGGTTTCACTGTATATTGTTACTTTCAGCACTGCCATGATTCTTGTTTTACCACTTCGAAGTTTAAATTCCGAAAAATTTTATTACGAATTAACTGCGCCTAAAATTATACTAAATAAATATTTTAATATCAATATGTATATATATTTTATAATTATGTATTTAAGTTTTGTCAAAGCAAATATACGACAGGAAAATTCATTTAAAAATATTGAAACTGTCATTAATATTTGTGTGTGACGGAAAACTGAAATAGACAATAGTTCCATCTCGACCGAAAAAAGAGAGAGGGTGAAAGTGTCTGTTCGCACAGACACGAACTGTTCCAATCCTCAAAAGGTGCGAATAACAGGTCGAAGGTTACTCGCACAAAAAAAAAGTTGCTTAACAAAAATTAATGTTAATATAATTAGCAGAGATTTTGTTTCGGCCTGTAATTATTACACAGCTATAATTATTGACCTTCGCATGTCGGTCAAAAAACTTTTTGGTTAGAATATTTCGTTAATCGCTTTTTCAATGACCTGTATAGTTAATCAACGATGGAATTATAATTATTACATTTAATTCTTTTGTAGTTTCAGTGACAATTTTAAAATTCATGAATTATACTTCCTACTTTCAGAATATTTTGAATGCGATGTCATTTATTGTACACAGAGGCGTAGCTACCGGGGGGCATATGCGCCCCGGGCCCGCAAGGTTTAGGGGGCCCTTGGGTGGCAAGAAATTGAAACACCATTTAGGTGCTTTCAATTTGGCGGGGGCCCCCGTAAGAAAATAACGACCTTTGTTTCTGCTCGTCCCCTGCGTGTGTCTACAAAGAGACCTTGCACAAATTGTTGCCCCCGAAACCAAGTTACGCTGCTGTACAAATGAATCGCTTATTTGAGAAACCCCACATGTCCATAAATTTGACATTTCGACTTTTTTAGCTTAACAATATATTCAAAAATAGACGCATATTTTTAAAGAGAAATCGCACATGTCCAACCCATATAACGCTTTCAGCGCTAGTTTAAAATATATATTTATTTGAGAAACCCCACAAGTCCCGGACATGTGGTGTTTCTCGAATAAACGGCTCCTAACGTCACGTGACAAATAAATAATAATATTCCTATATGCCATGTGATAGGGATTTTGCCATGGTGAAGAAAAAAATTAATAAAAATGATAGGGTTTTCCTACTAAAAGATTATGTTTCGTTGATTGTCGGATCAAGCACTAAAAAAAAGTTTTCGGTATACTTAACGGATGAAGAGAATACATTGATCAAAGACTATAAAAATTGGTGGCCCGTTTACTACAAAAAAAATTCATTGTCTACGGCATCTTACGGAAGGGGTGTTAGAAAGGAAGATAAAGTTTCTTTTCTGATTTCTTATTTTATGCACTTTAGCTACGGCAAGGAGGAGAAAGGTGTTGTGACTGCTCGCGACTTTATTGGTGGCCTAATACAGCATAAATTTAGGTTGGGAACATCTACTGTTGTCAGATCTTTTCCCGCAGTCGTTGCATACCCTAATACAAAAGTCCCAATCAGTGCAAAAAAGATGTTGAATATTAAAAAGTTTGAGAGGTTTATCGTAGGAAAAGATGAAGAAATTGAAAACTTTTATCGACAAATATTTGAATGGCCAACTGTTGGTGGCGACGGTGACGATGTTAATGAAGATTGAACGGGTTTCCTACTATTTTTTATTGTATTTCCTATTATTTTGATCTAATAAACTATTAAAAAAAAAAATGTGTGTGTTTATTCTAGAAACCCCACATGTCCACCGCCATTTTAATTTTTTTCTCACAAGACCAGAAGATTTTTTATTTCGTTTTCGCTATAAACTTTACAGCAAGTACCCATACTTTATATTGAGCTACTTGCTTTTATGGATTTTTATACTGTTTTAAAATAAAACAGTTTTTTCAGCTTTTCTCAAGATTTTGATTTTTGGACATGTGGGGTTTCTCAAATAAGCGATTCAAATAGTATAAGCTGGAATGGCCCCGACATCAAATGAAGAGAGTAACATATACCCCCCCATGTCTTTCCGATTTCTCGATTGCTGGGTATAATATATAACCTTTTCGAGATAATAAAGTTTATTAAAGATTCAATGAAGACCAATATTAATATAAAATTAATTTATTACTCATAAATCCTTTTAAGGACAGAAATACTATATTTCTAAAGCACTATGGTTTTTAAAAGTTTCAACCACTAGGAGCGGGCGGTACTGCAGTAATGAGTAATTCCTGTAAATGACTCCAAGGGTCAACCTATGTTACAAAATAATCGCCCAACATAAATCACGATTATTTTTATTCTCAGTTTAAAGCCTTTACGTGTAGCTTGCTCGGCACTTAAATGGCTGTACTTAATTAATATATACAATATTGAAAACAGTAAACATTTATTTGTTTAAACATAAAAATATGAAAAGTTTGGATTAGTATAAATCACAGATTTTAGAATCATATCTATTTGTTTCAATGAAATGCATTAGTTAAGTTTGATAGGGTGTTTCAAATACCAGAAGTTGTATCAAACTTGTTTATTTTAAATAGAACACCGTGTATGTTATACAAACTCGAACAAACCCTGTATACATCTTTATTCAGTAATTAAGTTGCCTGTGGCATAATAAGAGAGCAAGCCCAATATTAGGCCCCTATATTACTTTATTTCACCTATAAGGCACAGGAGCACATGCGCACGTGCACCCCCAAAACGAATAAAAAAATATTAATTTATATTCATTTAATATTATTTATCGTATAAAGTCCGACCCTCCCTAATAATTTATCGTATCATCAAACCAAACTGTATGCAGTTTCTCTAAAGCGGTGGAGGCGGGGGATAGCGGGGTTATGGCGATTTAACATGGAAAAGTCGCACAATTTTGTTGTGCGCCGTTGTCTGTGGTGCATGTATGTAGCAATTCGAGCGTGGATGTTTCAATATTTTAATATTACATATTTATTAAATTAAAATGAATAGTTTGACCGTGGACGTACTATTTAAAAAATAACTTTAGCTCTTTGAGTTTAGAGCAAAAAATTGAAGTGAAGAATGCCGAAATTAATTTAACGCAGACCACAAAGGGTAAATCTAGGGACTTTATTAAAAAGTTTAAAAATAACCGTTTATTTTGCTTTTCCTATTTGTTGTTTGGTCGCGGCGTCGCGGAGCCTGCCTGGACAAAAAATGGAATAGAAAATCTTCAGTGCATATTTTCTGCCACCTTTACACTTTTACAAATAATTGTTAGCATACCAATGACCACGGCCGAAGGTGAACGAAGTTTTTCAACATTAAAAGGAATTAAAACATTCCAAACTTTAATGACCGTTATTGATAAATTTTCAACAATTAAGAACCGAAGAATGAACTTTACGTTTAAGCACTATGCACTCGAAAAAACCTTCCTTATTTTCCAAAAATTGTATTTCCTTGTGTAAAATTAAAAAATTAATAGAAATATATTTTACCTAACGCATTTTGTTATTGCTTTTTTCTTCCCACGTTTAAAACGCCGAAAAATATAAATATTTGGTCGTTACAGAAACATTAAAATTTTTAAAATAATTTCATGATACTTGTGAACCCCCTCATAGGTCACGAGCCGCCACTGCTATAAGGACAAAATGTCGAATTTTAAATATATAACTCAGAAACTACCGACACAAACTTTATTTTTGAAGATATATTCGCAATAATAAACCCGTTAATTACCACAAAATTAATTAAAACTGTTAATTTGTTATGGTAAAAAACGACATCAAAATACCCAGCCAGCAATCGCCAATTATATAATATGACTTTATGCAAGTAAAATGTTGATTGACCAATGGCAAATACAATTATTATCTTAACAACAATTAATAGCAATGTGATTATGATACTGAATTGATAACTATACGGGTTTGTATCATTACAAAGCATTTAAATTCCTTCGGATGATTTTTTTTCCGTGTCGCAAGCTATTAGAACACCTGTGTTTCAATATGGAATAACTAGTTACATGTTTATTATACTTTTGTAGCAATAGACTTCAAATTTAAACAACACAATTGTTTCTCTAGGTATGGGAGGCCCATGTGTATATTTTCTCTTCATTATTTGATACAATAGACTAGTTTTTCCCATATCTCTCTTCGTACGCTTATTCCGCTACCCACGGGAATCTTTGTAGAAGCGAATTAAAACATAAAGGTAGGCTCTACGTAGACACTATCCTATCCATAGTATACGGAAATGCACACGCCTGTTAAAAGATCTCAGATCTAGATAAGTAACCAATAGATAACAAGAGATAGGATGAACTAATATTTAAAATATATCCAGGAAGTAGGTACGTTGCCTTCAGGCTACTCCGATAAAATATTTATTTCTACATCTTCTACTCACGAAGGAGTTCTAAATTGTAAACCGGTCTAATGGGTCTATTGGGATTTAAGGGTGTAGATCGCTTTCGTTTCTAGGGAAATTTAATGGCGCAAAGTGTTATAGTTTATACAAAGGATTTAATTAAAAATCCTTCGGATTTTACGTTTTTCTGTGCGGTCGCCTTGGCTTCTGAGCCACTGAATTCCATAAATTGGGAACAATATACGTATGTAGATTAGTACTTCAGGAAAAATAAACCTTAAAGAGGTCTAATTTTTGGCGTTTAATAAAATAAGTCTCTCTCTTTAAAATCAGGCCCAAAAGACTCGAAATAACAGAACCGCCGGAAGTAGACGACCCAAACCCGGGCGGGCCACCTAGCACAATAGAAAAGCTGGGTCTGTGCAATCCTCCATATAGGGCGAGTTGGAAGGAACGGACCAAACTCCAGGAGTGTATTGTACGAGTGAAAATAATGTAAAAAACTCATATGTCCTTATTCGATTTCCATTTGTTTTCAAGTAATAACCCAAATAATCACCCAAAGAATGGAATAAAAGTCACCAGCATTCTTAACAGATTTAGGCTAACAGACTTAGGGAACAAACTCGCATGGCTAACGAACTCACCGCATATATTTCTATTATCGGACGTTTTAAATAAAGAATATACAATTTATAAACTGAAGCAAAAGTGGTCTGAAATTTATAGAGGAAGCTCAAACCCACGCTGCGATCAACTCTAGAAGTCCGAAGGCAAAAAAACAGAAACGTCAATTATTATGCCACGCCTTTATTTAAATTCAGTCAGTTTCCTTTGCTTGAATTATTTTTCCGGTGATGCTTTTTGTAACTTCTATTACAAACTTGCACGCACGTAATCAGATCAAGTTTTTTAGGGGCATTTTATTAAAAAAACTACAACAAAATAAAAAATTAAAATAATTTACTGACGTTACTTTTTTTAAGTGAATATACAGGGTGTCCCAGAATATGTGGGCAATATCCCGGATTCAGATAGAACACTTAAAAATAATAAGAGAAGTTCCTATAAATTTTTTTTCCTACGGCCTCCCCTACGGAGATACGGGCCCATAACGGCCGTCCCTTGAAATCGTTGTTTTTTAAATCATTTTTTAAGTACTAGGTGTAAATTAATAATATTTTAGTATAGTGCTTACTAAAGTCTCCTCCATTTTAAGCACATTTGGCTTATTTAGTTTGCCAGGGACGGACTAGACGTAACACAAAAATGCATTTTTTTACACTCTGTATGATGAAGGAACGATGATAATATTTTTGGATACTTTGAACCTTAAGCTGAAGAGAAGGCACTATTGATCAATGCCGATAAAATAAACTGTTTTTAAGAAAAAATATTTTTGTCCATACATTAAATGCATGTCGGCATATTCAGTATATGTAAATTCCATAACTAAGTTAGTAACTAATAAGACAAAGGAGAAAAACCGCAAATTTCAAGACACTACCATAAACTGACACTAGCATAAATATTCTTATTTAAATCGGTACATATGAAAGAATCCATAGCAACAATGGGGGAATTTTATGAACATAAAACAACAACCAATATTGAACAAAAATATATTTTTTTCGAAAACAGTTCATTTTATCGACATTGATCAAGAGTACCTTTTTTCAGTTTAAGGTTTAGAGTTGCTTCATCATACAGGGTATAAAAAAAACATTTTTGTGTTACGTCTAGTCCGTTCCTGGCAAACTAAATAAGCCAAATGTGTTTAAAAGGGAGAATTTTAAGGAGACTCATCTAGTAACCATTATACTAAAAAATTATTAAATTACACCTAGCACTTAAAAAATTATTTAAAAAACAACGATTTCCAGGGACGTCCGTTATGGACCCGTATCTCCGTAGGAACAAAAAAATTATAGGAACTTCTCCTGTTATTTTTAAGTGTTCTATCTGAACCAACCCGGGAGATTGCTCACATATTCTGGGACATCCTGTATATTTTTAATTTTCTAAATTATTAAGACAGGTGGTATGTATCGCTCGTATAACATCAAAATATACCGCAAGTTGTTAATTTTTTCATTACCGTAGTTGTCCTTTACTAAACGTTGAAAACCGTGAAATAAATATTATGTTATGTAATAGCCAATCTTACTTAGAAAAAGTATAACCTTAACTGATTATACTGTTTTTCGTGATCATAATATGTATATTTTGAAGATTACTTAATATATTATCATAATTTACATTAAAATATTTAGGGCGGGTTACACGTGGTTCTCTTAAGTGGCATTTAACGTAAGGATGCCTTAAAATGTTATCTACTTGGTTAAAGGTTTCTAAAAAGATTCTTCATTGGTCTACTTGATGGGTAATATTACTTTACACAATCAAATAAAGTGATTTATTTCAACCCAATAAGTTATAGGTATATCATAATGGAATCGACTTCGAAATGTCAAAGACATTGACATTTAAAGCACTACAATAAAATTAATGGTTGTAAATTTAAGATCTCCTTTTTGTACGAACGATTTTTTTATTGAATTTTAATAACATAGGTACTTATGATGTATGGAAGCTTAATATAATTTTTATATAACCGTGGTCAACAGGAACAACACATATTTTCCATAAAATACCCTAAAAACCATAAATCTCATTACTATTTTCATTGCAGTGCATGTTTGCAACCTTTGGTGCAGCATTGCACTAGGGGTCTTAGTAAGGATCCCCTGACGTAGCTACGCCTATGACAAAGGTACCAAAAAGGCCACGCATGGGCTACAGTCCGTAAAAATCGTTTCGACTCATTCGTCCGACATTTCGGCAAGAACCGTCGAAGAAATAATTGTTGTTTTTGTTTGCCTTAAAATGCTTAACGTTAATAGCTTTGTAAACTAATGTTTACCATAAAGCGGGGGCGTGAATACGGAAACAGTTACTTCCAATTTGGCTTTATTAGTTTTATTTTTCTCCTGGGAGAGACAAGTCTCGTCAACTGGTATTGTATTAATTTGGTTATAACTAATAATATGCTAAAATTAGCATAAAAAAATATAACCTATCCAAACAATGTACGTTTCAATTTGTGGAAGTAAAGAATGGACACTTATAGAATGAGATGATGAGAATACTATAAAGCCTAATAGCATAAAGCCCCAGAAAATACATAAGCAAAAAACGCTTATCACGTGCTAATATTTCAGGGTGTGTTTATGTGTTTATAAAGAAAAGTTCATATGAATATATGTCCGCAACGGCTTAAATTTTTTGCTACAGGATATTGAATTTTTATTTTTTAATGGTTATTTTTTAATATCTCCGAAAGTACTTTAGATAGTATATGCAATTTTGGTATATGTTAATAGGATATAGAACCACAAATTTTAGTTAGAAAAGTTATTCAATTGTTCCACCAGTGGCGTCCCTGCAAACATGTCCTCTGATATTTTTTACAAAAAAGATGCTACGCCACTGACATTTCTCAATATGGATATTTTTTCTGATTAGCCTGGTCAATTCGATATGAAGACGGTCTGCTGAGTTTCTCTCGTCAGACTAAAACTTGTCAGACTTGATTAAAACCACTAAATTCATATTGAAACTATATAATAAATATATATAAAAATTGTTGGAAATGGCCACCTTCACTTAAAAGGCAGGCTTCCGCCCGTCTTAGCATCGAATTGCCCACTCCAGCAATTTTTATAAAAGAAACTTTATCATTAAGTATTTTATCAATGTTAATAATAATGAGTTTCAATATGAATTTAGTGGTTTTAATCAAGAACGGTGTGTCTGACGAGAAAAACTTAAGAGACCGTTCTCATGTCGAATTGAACGGGCTAATCAGAAAAAATGTCCACATGGAAAAATGTCAGTGGCGTACCATTTTTTTTGTAAAAAATATCAGAGGACATGTTTGCAGGGACGCCACTGGTGGAACAATTGAATAACATTTCTATCTAAAATTTGTAGTTCTATATCCTATGCACACATACCAAAATTGAATATAATATCTAAAGTACTTTCGGAGATATTAGAAAATAACCATTTAAAAAATAAAAATTCAACACCCTGTAGCAAAAAATGTAAGCCGTTGCGGACATATGTTCATATGAACTTTTCTTTATAAAATAACCTAAGGAAACGCACCCTGAAATATTAGCACGTCAATAAGGAACACCCTGTATAATGAATTGTGATAATCCTTTACAGTCGCATGTATTTGTTTATATTAGTCGAGTGAAAAATGCGTTTCATTAAACAATAAACCACATCAATTATTGATAATTTATTTATATATTCTCAATAGTCAGATTTCTCTGAAACGGTCTAATGTGGGAATCACTGATTTAAAAATTCCGAACGCCATCAGGGTGACATACAAATCTAATTGGTAAGAAGGCAGGTTAATTTAAATTAATTACTTTTTGAAAACAACAATCTGGGTGTAGAAATTAATTAAGCTTCGTTTAGAAAATTCGTCGCGCTCTTTTTCTCAAAGGTAAATCGGAGCTACTCTAAATCATGCAGGTGGCCACCCGACTACTCGGCACCCTGCTTAGAATTATTTAACAGTCTTGAAAAGAACTAAACGAAAAACTGGTTTCGTAAGTTCCTGAAGCTATTTTAGAACGAGACTCGATGAAAATTATTATTTGGGAGTAGTAATAAGGTCTTCGATAAATAGTCTAATTTGAATAAAGAAGAATCAGATATAGGAAAAACGAAATTTTTTACTTTTAACGATCGCTTTTTGGATTTCGATGGGTTTTTGATAAAATATCGTAAGCGACAAATTTCTCAAAAGTGATACTTTTACTGTTGCTTATAATAAACTTCATATACTGATAAACTTTGGACGGCCTGTACGTGTATGGCCACAACGGAGCACCGCACATCGCCCTCGACCATAGCACCGCACAGTAGTGTCCACAACGACTCACCGAGCCTAGCTCATTACCTTGCCTGTCGATCAGTTTGTCTCTCTACATCGAGATATGAACATGGACTGTGCCTTGTCATCTTCTTCCGATGAAGAAGATGTTATTTTAGACGCTAATATAACAAAGTGGTATATGTTCAGAATTTGACGTGAAATTGGAAAATCAGTTAATCTACAGGATGTCACATTAAAAAATATGTTTAAACAGGGTCGTAATTAATTAATTAGAAAAAAATAAGGTATACTGGAATAATTTTTAACATTTTAATTGTTAAAATCCTAGGAATGATGTAATCAAAAATATCTATATGCGTTCTCATATAAGCACAGTCCATGTTTATATCTCGATGTCGAGCGACTACTGTGCGAAGCTCAAGCGAGGCTGTGGGGTTCTATGGTGCCAGGCTAAGGCCGAGGGGCGGTGCGCCATTGTGGACACACACTAAGTTTTAGAAATGTATAAAAAGTATTTAATTTATCGTAACCACCAGTAAATTTGTAACGTTTTGCAAAACGGCCGTGTTTACATCGTCAGCGCCAATACGTCCTTGACAAAACATCGTATGCGTGGTGTTTATATGATAATTTTTTGCCCCCACCCGATATGAGAAAAAAAAGGCCCACTGTAAAATTTGAGGCGATGTTTGGTCAAAAACCCATCGATTTATGTAGAAAATACGGGGTTTTTACTCTTACAGTTGCAATAACGTCATCGTTGACTAATAGTTCCCATAGAAAAACTTAATGTGTATAGGGAGCTTTCAAAATTTGACTGATCCAACGAAATTACCTCAGTCAGGAAAAGAGAAACGTGACTGTCGTATGTATACTGAAGCAACAATCAGCTCACCTAAACCGTTCATCTAATTTATCACTTTGGCTACATAGCTACCGAAAATATTCCCAGAAAAGCCCATTAGTAAACCATGGTAATTAATTTTTTTTTATATCAGGTTATCCAACCAAAGAACAAGTAAATCTTTTAACGCACGGTTGTACACGTAGCAAACAAGTTTTAATACAATAATTATCTTTTAAACGATGTTGTCCATCATATATTATATGTATACCTTAATGATTGACAAATTAGGCAAATCAATTTTTAACATGTCATAAGTCCTTGTTAAATGTTATTTTAAATACTGTAGCCAGTCTAATTATTTTTGACTTTTTGGAACTTTCATCGAACCATGTGAAGGCCACAGGGAAAGAAAGCGGGTTGTCCATCCTCGACCGAAAATAATATAACCCTACACCATAAACCTACCGACACTCTCATTATATTTTCAGTTTTACAAAATCAAAGCAAAGAAGCCCATAACGTGAGGATCAAAAACAAAACTTCTCGACAGTCCAAACGGATCAAGGTCCTTTTGGTCGGTCGCTAAGGCCGTCAGCCCAATAGCATACACAGCCGGAGACAAAGCAAACTTACTTGCTGAACTATTTTCTTCGCATTCCACTGCAGATTTCCAGGGAAGAACACCACCCAACATTCTTGCAGTTCAATCCGAAATGACCGAAATCGTGTTCCGTCAGCGTCCCGTCAAACGAATCTTGAAATGGCTCGACATAAGAAAGCTTCTGGTCCAGACGAAATTCCTATTATAGTTCTCAAGAGACGCGCCGATGAACTAACACCAGTATTTTGTAGACTTTTCAACTTATCCTACAAAAAGGAATATTTCCATCTTGCTGGAAGACGGCGCGATTATCCTACAAAAAAGGAATATTTCCATCTTGCTGGAAGACGGCGCGAATCCAGCACACTTATCTCATCTTTCTCTTTGAATGCGCAAACATCGGCTACCGACGCACATCTTCGCAGACAGCATGAAGTATCACGCCTCAACAAAGACCTGGAAGAAATTTTGGCTTGGGGTGACAGTAACCAAGTCGAATTTAACGCTAAAAACCCAGGCAGCAGTTTTCTCTAAAAAGGTTAACATTACAGAACCGGATATAGTCATGGCCGGACACGGAATCCCACTGGCTTCATCTATTAATTTGCTGGGTGTCAATCTGGGAGGAAATATGTCCTGGCATAACCACGTTGTGGCAATCGCCAAGATAGCTTCTCAGAAGCTTGGGGTACTCTTCCGAACCAGAAAGTTGTACACACCTCAACAACTTTTGACACTATACAAGGCCCAGATTCGACCATCACTAGAGTACTGCTCTCATGTTTGGAGCTCTGCACCCAAACATACTCTTCGGCTACTGGATTCCATCGAAAGGAGGGCTATTCGTCTGATCGGAGACCACGAGCTGACGAAGAACCTCGACAGCCTAGAACATCGAAGACAGATTGGGGATTTGACTCTCTTTTACATATATTTTCATGGAAGGTGCTCGGCTGACATTGCCGTCTTAATTCCGCCCACTGCCGCCCATCCATATGTGGTTAAGCTTAGTACTCCTCGAACTTCATTATTTAAGAATTCTTTCATCTGGAGGACTTCATCCTTGTGGAACGACTATCCCGAGGTCTTTTTCCCAACGAATATAACCTCCAACGATTCAAAACCAACGTGAATCGCTTTTTGCGCACACGCACCACTCCCAGAGTGCCCCCAGGATTTTTCCTATAGTGCTTGTGTTTGATCATAAAAAAAAATCAAAAATGGACATTCCTTGTTGTTCTCTTCGCGCTGAAATTTTAAATAAGCGCAGTTCTCGGACAGTTCGATTTTTTAACTACTACTCGCATTATAAATATTGAGTGCATAAATATCTATTAGCTGGTGCAAAATGGTTGAAAAATTTACAGTCCTTGTTCTTTTCCTTCACCTTTTATTAAATTCTGCTGGGCGACTAGATAGATAAATTGTATTCTCTTCGTGTAAATTTCAACGCCTTTTAAGACAACTACATTTTTTGTTACATTTACTGAGTAGGTTAAACACGATATATGAAACGTTTTATTAGAAAATGAGATCTCGCATCAAAATGAATTATACCGTTTTAGCTTTAAGCTAGGCACCGTTTTTTGCTTCTACGGCATTTTCCAATGATACGATCTGTGAAAATGTCTGTAAATTGGTACGAATCGAACTGCTATGTATAATTATAAAACTGTACTATGTCTTATTTAACTGTGTTTTCTTTTGAACTAATAATAACGTAGTAATGATGATCTTTTTGTTATTGTACGCAATGTAATTTTATTAAAAAAAAAACGAAGAACTGTTACGCATGAATGACGACCTTATATAAGAAAATATTGATATACATAATAAAAAAATTAATAGTTACTTATTAATAATTATAGCAAACAAACATCTAAAAATGTTCAAAAGGCATGGTTTCGGAATCTTTTCAGAAACCTTATATACCGAAATAAATTCGGTAAATTCTATTCATCGCGTAGTTGACAGATGGAATTTTTAATATTTACGTTGAATATTCAAAAGATATTTATTTTATAACAGTATACCAGGTAGTAATCATTAACCATCGAGTCTAGTTTTACCGGAAACAAAAACGAATCATTCGAATTTCTAATGACGCATTCTTGGTTCATCTTAAGAGTGCTTTGATTTGTGAGATTTTAAACCGCATAATAACCGCTTTTATGTGGTTTCACCAGATACAAATTTTAAAACAGGTATTTTGACAAGATTTTTCAATTTTATCTTCCTCAAATTGAGTATTCTAATAATTATTATCCTATTTTAGCAATAACGAATAAGATAAAGTAAAGATTGTTTCAAGAAAAATGGATATAACTTAATGACTGCCGTAAAAGTACCTGGGCCATCCCATTATTTATGACCGTTTGTTATTATTATGTGGAAAGGACCGGATTGTAATAATTATAATTAAATATAGGCACATCAGGTAGGTTAGGTTGCTTAATTTATATTTAAATATCTTTTTGTGGCAAAATTTGTTAGTTTTTGAGGAATGGTTCAAGAATTGTCTTTTACCAAACATTCCTCAGAATAGCGTGATAGTAATGGACAATGCGAGCTATCACAGTCGCCAATTACATAAAGGTCCAAATAATACAAAATTTGAGATTCAGAACTACATGGCGGCGAATGATATATATTTTGAAGAAAGTTATAAAAAAAGTGATCTTTTAGAAGTTTTAAAGACATTTTGTATAAAAAAAGTATATGTTTGTGACACATTGGCAGAAGAAATTGGACATACAGTGCTACGGCTCCCACCCTATTATTGCATTTTTAACCCCATAGAGCATATGTGGCACCAGTTAAAATCACTGGTTAGGTCTGAAAATATTTCTCCGACTTTAAGTTCTAGTGTTGTAGAATTAATACGAAAATGATTTAATGATATTCCCCCAGGTAGTTGGAAAAATTCAGTCCGTCACGTAATAACTGTAGAAAATTCGTATATTAGTCTGGATCGTATAATTAATCCAATTATAATTAATTTTGATGAGGATAGCGATAGCGAAACAGAACTATCTATAGAATGACATTATAAATGTAAATAAATATGACTAGTAATATTTTTAAAAAATGTTATTTCATTTGATTACATTAATATAATCATATCATTACTTGTTTTCCTTAGTCCGTCCCTTCATACTTCACTTGTTTATTGCCAAGCTCTTGTCGACACATTGGGACCCACCCAGGAAATCATTAAGTCGTATCCAATTTTCGTGAAACGTACTGTAACTGGTAATCTGCATAGCCGTAGTTCTTAGGATATACGATCGCCTAACTATTAAGAGATCTTAAAATACTGAATGACAATTGCACAATCAAAAATCCGTTTCAATTATTATGTTACTAATCATGATCAACGATAAGATAGCCGTAATATACCTGTAAAATATAATAATCATACAAAAGTTATTGAAGATTATGACAGAGCCGCCAGATTTGTGAAAGTATAAAAAATTATCCACTTATGATCCCCACTTATTCGTCATATAGTTGTAAAGAGTGAGGTCAAGCTTGATTTGCATATTATTGTTTAATTTATTTATCTTTATATACTCGTATATAACGTGGCCCACAAAGGTCTTGCAACAGTATTTTCCTAAATTTTCTTTTTTAATTTTGGCTCAAATTATTTCGTTCTTTTGCTGCTCGAATAAAAAAAAAACTTACCTTAAAAAATATTCCATAGACACTAAATCTGAACACCGCACAAACAGTAACTTCTTGTTGATTAATTGCAGTAAATAAAACGTCTCATTACTTTTATCAACAAACATTATTTTTATATTACAAATCCCATATTGATTTATGAATCTGTCGTTTCGAAATGGAGGTTTTTATCAATTTTATCAGTTAATATTGCGGTACTGCACATTATGTGTGTACTTCACAGCAACGCAATATAACGTATAATGCAACTGTTTTTTATGTAAATATTACGATGAAGTAGCATTTTTAATTCCTCGTATAGAACCCTGGATCATAAGAAATACAACATGACAATTTAGATGCTAATCGTAAAAGAATTTACGCTGAGTACGAATACTGTTATTCTGTGGATATTATTATAAAGTTTTAGAGCAATACAGGCCAGGAAGACTAACAGTTTGCCTGCAATTTGAATTTAAGATTTGCAGATGCAAAGTTTAAGAAAAATCTGTACAGTTATCTCAGACGTCAGCAAGGATGTAGCCTTTATATATGTGTATACATATGTCCTCTTTTATATTTATCTATCTCGTAAGAATAGGCACCATGCATGAGATTTTCGTGTACAGCCACACTATTGTTGATTTTATAATGATACGATATTAAAATCCCATACATTGAACTAGCAAAGGTTAATGTAAGGGGTCATTATTTTATTTATCATTTTGGCCTGGGTTCGAAATCATTATTAATGTTGTCGTTAAATGGGAATTTGGATAATTCGTGAAAGTTACGTATTTCTATTTAATGAAAAACGATTCCATATATCACCGTAATATCTTCTATAGCGATACAATAACTTATGGTAATTTACGGTGATTAAAATAGATAATTTAATTGGTACATTTGGATACATTTTTTTACATTTAAGTACGAAAAATATACAGTTGGGAGCAACTATTAATTTTGGATTTGTTATTGGGGTCGATACCCCCTTGTAGTGTTGTGATCGCTCGAGCGAAAAACCGCTTGATCACTCGATTATTGAAATAACCGACATCGCTCGATTATTAAAAAAACCGCTCGAGTTATCTATTCAGGCGAAAACCGTCGCTCGTCACTTATTATATTTCACTCGATACCCGAGTTTCGCTTGACGCCGGCGGAAATGTACCGCTGTAGTGTGATCGAGTTAAAAAACTGCTCGTATATTCGAACATTTTTTCGGTCGATAGGAAATACTCTTGTTATAAATCCAGGCGAAAAACCGAAAAATATCGCCTGTCACTTGATACACGACCTTCGGTCTACGCGCCGCGCCATCCGATTGGCGACGTTCGAGTTTGACGCTGAGCAGGTACACGACATACGTCTTTCTTAAAGGCACATAAAGGAGAAGGTGCATATAAAAAAGTATGCCAAATGCCTTAGCGGAGTCGTCGCGACATGGGTTTTGTAAAGGTTTGTTTTAACTGGCTAGCCAGCGGCGTAGTTTAGGTCTCCGATTGTAAATATTAAAAAATTAAAGGATATGATTTTAAAATTTTTATTTACTATAAACTCGAGAAAACTTCTCAAAAATAACATAATAATAGAAATTGTAAATAAAAATAACAAAACGAACAAAATATATAGAAAAATTCGTTGGTAACCTTATAGTAAACATTTTTAAATCTAAACAGGAACTTTTTATTATTAAACTCGAGAAGACTTCTTACAAATAACATACATTATAGAAAATGTTAATGGTAAATAAGAAAACGAGCTAAATAGTTAACAAAACATAGGTTTCTACAAATTTTTTGGTAACCAAAAGTAAACATTCTAAAATTTAAACAGGAACTTTTAGGTAACTATAAACATGAATTTAAAAAAAATAATCACCTATTTTCTTATTTTGCCAGTCGCGTAACTAAGCCTACATTTTGAAGGGCACACAGTGGGCACCTGATAATTTAAAGTGGAAGAATTTGACAAGCTATTTTAAATATCTACTTATTTTATGCTCGTAGATTGAGAAAGATGTGAAGAAAAATTAAGGATTAAACGACTTACTAAGGAAGTTCAATCCTAATTATACGAGATGGGACACTCCTCCTAGATTGTCCATGTCTAAATACAGGGTGATCTAGGAGGACGTGTCCCATTGAAGTATAATAACTCTTGTTAATACTTTTTGTTTTAAAAAAGCACAATAATAAACCCGAACAATAAATACATATTTGGGTGACTTTTTGCAGTTTTTTTGTTTGGTATCGAGACACGTGGTAAAAATTCATTATTCACAAATAAATAAATTTCTGGAATTTTTTTGGTGGCTACAATTTTTTAGCTAAACCTGTGCCCGCCCTTAGTTACGTGCCTGCTAAATACCCTACCTGATCACATGTAAACGACTAGGCTGCCGGTCGAGCAGTCGGTGACGTCATCGCTTGGTGAATTGGAATTTCAAGCGATTCACTCGATTATTAAAATCGCTCGAGTATCAAGTACTCGATTATTAAAATCATCGGTTTTTCCCAACACTAACCCCTTGTATGACTGAGGATCGTTGTTCGGAGCCCACGTTAAGCTGTAGGATCTCTTGGAAATTGCCCTTGGCGAACAAACCCGAACAAAAAAAATTTAACTACAGCAGCTATGGAAATGTCATAAAGTAGTCCAGCCAAAAATTGGACGGTAAAAAAGATAAGGTATGCAGCAGAAGACCTATTGGTTCAGTGTTTACTTAGATGGCCGACTATAATCTCTTCGGATACAAACTGTTACGTAACAGATTGCCGTACTTTTGTCCGAGAGTGTACGTAAAAGTAGTAAAACATAAACCAGACGGTTCAGTTAGTTTGTTGGCCTCTTTAATAGCCTGAGCACCGACTGAAACTTTTAACAGTCGACATAAGTCCACAGTACTCACGACAGGTGCACTAGCGTTGATTTCTAATGTTTATCTAAGTATCAAAAAAACATAAAATAATTCAGTTAGAAGCTAGGAAGGAATTTAAATTTTTTTTTTCTTTTTTTATTTTCTTATAGAAAAATAGCTTATCGTTAACTTAGAGTTACACTATTGTATGTTGCATTACTTTCCCTTAAGACATACAGTAGCTTAACTGTAATTGCCCATGATATTGCACTTTTGTTCGGGTCTGTTGCGGCTTAGCCCCCCTCCGGTTACGCCCCTGCTTTACACAGTTTTTTTATGGGTTTCCAACCCCTTTTATAGCGCCAGTTCTTCTTCACACTTGGTTGAATAATAAGTACCATTTGTCCATTAAATAATCATAAAATAGAATAACTAGTCTTAAGATATTTTATTTTCTTCTTTTTTGCTTTAATTATACCATCGAGTTAACATTAATTCATACATTTTATACCTTAACATATTTTTTGATAAATGCACTGATAAAATTTTAAAGCGATTTTACTCGAGAGCAAAACTTGTTTGATGCGTTTAAAAGATCTGATATAAATATAGCAAGTTTCGTTTTTCACCGTCTTACTTTTCAGTCGTTTTGTATTATCAAGCAGGATTACCTTTCCTTAATGTGCTATAAGAGCACATGAATATTAATAAAAATTTTATAAACGCTGATATCTGTATATTCATAACTTCAGAATATCAATTAACCGATAAATCCATGCACTGCCTATTATTAAGTTATTCTTAAGACAGGTGTCAATAATATAGATTCAACTGAATGTTGGTTACAAGCAATGGCGTAGCCATACGGGGGCGGTCCCCCCTTGACCTGGCGCCTTTTCTCTACGAAAAAAATCAAATCGCAAATCCTGTAAATCCCGGTTTGAAAATAAAAAAGTTAAATACTTAAATCAGTGGCGACTCGTGACCAATGACAGAGGGAGTTCACAAGTATGGTGAAATTATTTTTAAAATTTTATTTTTGTGTAACCACCAAACAATTACTTTCTAGGCGTTTTAAATGTAGAAAGAAAAAAAGTAATAAGAAAATGCGTTAGGTAAAACATATTTTTATTTATTTTTTAATTTTACACAAAGAAATACAACTTTTGGAAAATAAGAAAGGTTTTCTTAGTGTGTATAGCTGTCGGATCATAACGTCGTCGCATGCAACCCTCGTAACAATATTTATACAGTCCACTACTAATACTACTAAATGCATCTACGAGCTATCAAGAAACCCGAATGATGTCCAATACTACTACCGCCATCTACGAGTTATCAAGAAAACCGAATGATGTCTAATACCACAACGCCATCTACAGCTATGTCATTAGGCGCAACCAAGACGAGAACAATAGTTAACTGTTTTATGACGAGAACGAATCAAGCCACGAGACTGACAAGTTGGCATTCTTCATATTTTCAGTGCTTTTTATGTTTAAATCCTTAAATAAAATGGCTTAAAATCATATCGAGTATCATTTATCGAAATACACAACATCTATCGACCCTACACAATAGTGCTTAAACGTAAAGTCCATTATTCGGTTCTTAATTGTAGAAAAATGATCAATAACAGCCTCATTAAGTTTGGAATACCCTGTATACATTTTTTTTCATATATTTCATTTTTAAACTTTCTAATGAAGCCCCTAGATTTACCCTTTGTGGTCTCCGTTAAATTAATTTCAAGTTTAGGTGTTCCCGCATTCTTCACTTCAATTTTTTGCTCCAAACTCAAAGAGCTAAAGTTATTCTTAAATAGTCCACCGTCAACTATTCATTTTAACTTAATAAATATATAATATTAAAATATTAAAACATACACGCTCGAATTTCTAACTAGATGCACGAACAGACAACCGCCGCGCGGTGCTCAGAAAAACTGTGCGCCTTTTGCATGTTAAATCGCCATAGTCCCGCTATCCCCCGCTGCCACCCGCCATCTGTTACTACTGAGAAACTGCACTACTTAACCGCACGTGCGAGCAAGTCTCGTCATAATCGTCATTTACCTCGACCAAGGCACGGTTGCCGGATCTATACACTTTTGGTTTGACGGGATGATAAAATATTAAGGAGGGTCGGACTTTTTTAGTTTGACGGTACGATAAAATATTAGGGATGGTCGGACTTTATACGATAAATAATATTCAATGAATATAAATTAATATTTTTTATTCGTTTTGTTTTGGGGGTGCACGTGCGCATGTGCTCCTGTGGAAGAACCGCCACTGACTTAAATGATACCTGAATATGACAAAATGAGCATTTAAAAATATAGGCGCCCTCTGACCCCAAATCCTGCCTACGCCACTGGTTACAAGAACATCTACTTTAGTAGTACTGGTACAATTAGGACGTTTACGACAATAGTACATAGTACCCATATGAAGTCAGTATAGCACAAAAATGTACCGCTTTTATGTTCTGAAGGTGTGATTTGTGAAAGTTCAGCACAGCCATAAAGTATTTAAATTTAGAGTGTGGGACACTGGCGGCGAAAAGAGGCAGAATCTGGCGGGGAACCCCCGAATCGATATCGCCGCTACTGGTGTACAAATAGGTTTTAAACAAATCCAAAACTAAAACTTAATAAAAATAATACTTTTAAGTGTTGTTAGAAACGTATTTTTGAATTATGCTGTGTTTTTGTTTTCTCCGTCATCGTCTTCCTTAAAAGTAATCAAAAAGGTGATGAAAATCTAACACAAACTTGAATTATGGCATGTAATGAAACAAAAAAATAAAGACAATAATTATTCCGGTTTCATTATCATTCCATGTGTGTGTTCTGTACAACAACTGGAGTAAAACGAGATATAATTGGAGTCATGAAGTCAGAAATAATATGAAAAAACACGCTCGCGTCTTAAAGGTGCAAAAATAGACGCTTCAGACGGGTCTAGCTTGGCGGGATTCTTAATTAATTTTGTTAATGTTTTGAAAAGTCTAAAAAGACCACAGGTCCGGGAGCGAGACAATATATTATAAGCAGTTTTAATTGCTGGTCTCACACTTTGAAACATAAATCCATTCGCCGAATACTTTGTATTGATGACATCGGTATTTGTAATTAGAAGAATTAGAATAAGAGAAAGAAATTTAAACGACCTCCCTTCCCATTTAAGATTTTAATGGTAACATCTACCCCTTCCAGGTTGTTAAGCCACAAAGACTACAAGTATGCTTTAAAAGCGTCCCCCATATTAATAAAATTGACGGGTACAACCCTCGTATTTCTAAGGCCTGTTTGGTTTAAATTTACCACGGTTTTACCAGAACCTTAAGATTATCATTAAAGAGCGCATTTATACGCATCGATTACCCAGGCTTATTACAAATTTAAATTAGGGTACAAAATAATCGATCTAAGAAAAGTCAAGGGCACAAAATTAGACCCTTGCGGCAAACCATATCTCCTACATGAAGGATAGGAAATTGGCCAACCCAAGCCCTGCCCATAAGCAATTTTATTGTGCGTTGTTGGGTAGGTCAAAGAACTACAGTTTTTCTTTATAAATTATGTTTTATTTAAATTTAACTAAATCGCGCAAGAGAAATTTATTGTTTTTACGTCTTGTCGCTCCTGCCAAAAGAGATACGATGACAACTGACCAGCATGTGACTATAAACCCGGTATTTATCTTTTTATCGTGGCTCATATGACGATCAGACCTTGGAAAAGGTTTCAGAATTGTTGCACGAATTCACTTAATGGATCAGGTTTTAATAGCTACTTAGTGACAGACGAATCATTAAACTTAACTAATTACTTATAGGAAAATACCGTTAGAAGAGTTTCTGACAGATGGACAGCGTAGGAAATGATTAAAAATGCACTTTTACAGAGAATATTGTAAATTAAGTGCTTTAAAACAGTATTAGGGATTTAAAAATCCATTTCTCCTCGATATTACGATTAACTGCGATTAAATTCTATACAGATTTTTAGGTAACATTATTCAAACGGCGTTTAGTATAGCGGTATAAACATAATTCTGAATAAAAAGTACTTTTTGACCACCCAATCAATGACTAATATTCGACTTTTAATGATATAGGTTTTGTTGTAAGCTTCAGTGAACTCAACTATAATAGGTTGAAACCGTCTATTCTTCGAAATACGAAAAGAATCGATGTTACAGTTAGATCAATTTCTATATTATGAGGAATTGGACAGTTTTTGCAGGCGATTCTTTAAAAGTAAATAAGAGGGAACCGTTAGGTTCTAAAACACAAAATTTCCATGAAAGGAGGAGTCTTCACACTTAAATAAGAAGTATGTGTGGACACAACTGAGCTAATTCGTAGATTGTCGCGTTGGAAAAACTATTTGCATTACCTTTTAAGACTAACTTCGTATATTTATGTGGTTCTGTTGTAAACCTGGCTTTTTCAAATTAATGAGGATTTTACGTTAGATTATTTTTTAAATAATTTAACTAATAAATAGGATCCAAGGAACATAATCTTTCCACATGCAAAATTACACCGACTTGATATCGTAAGATGTTTCGTCAGCAAAAAATTATTACAACGGTTTTTTTTTCGCGGCAGGAGGCAGCGGATAAGTTAGTCGATTTCGGGGTTTTCAAGTACGCGGTATACCGTCGATTGGGCATTCCCAGAGTCGTACTCAAACACGATTTGATTTTTATATTAATTTTTACATAAGAGGGGGTCCGTATTTTCGGCTACAGGTTTTAGAGTGTTTATCACCGAAAATTCCGAGAAAAGTCAAACCGCGGATCTTTCCCTCAGCGAATTTTATTTTTAAACACTCGTGTTTCCGGCGAGTATAAACAACACTGGAATATCTTCAAACACTCGTATGTTTCAGTGCGAGCACTACCGCGAATTATAATTTTTCTTTTGGAAATTATTAGCGTAGTTGAGATCCCTTTAGTTGGGAATATAATGCCACCTTAGGTTTATTTTATATTGTAAATAACAAAATAAAACTAAATTTAAAAATGAGAGTTGATAGCAGGAAAGAACAGAATGTTAGCATAGGTTAATTCTTCATTGTAAATAATTAACTTTTGAATACTTCGGTTCGCGTTACTCGACTGACGTAAGACTGACCCCTTAAATTCACCCTCATTGACAACAGACAGTAAAATTAAATAAGTAAAAGCCCTCCGTGTTCAATATAATAACTTGCATTGTTATTGTATTCATTGGACATGCCCGAGCCAATATCAAAATACAAAGTATAGTTTGAACAAAAGTTAGGCCTCGTCCTACGTTCACAACAACTATACTTCAAATTAAAATCAGTCATTTACTTCTTAGACAAAATTCTTGCCTTCATTTCTTCATGCGCTCTGGTGGACTGCTGACAGCTTCCAGTTGGCGGGGAAAGGATGGTGGGCCCACCCAAGACCGACTGACATGTGCGTGTCAAGTCAGCAATGGCATTATGCCTGGCATCCCTGACATAGCATCGAAAAATCGAAAAAAACTTATTGAAGCAAAGAAAAATCGCGTCCGAAAATACTTAATTAGGAATGGTTTATATTGCTATGGTTTTTTCATTACTTGCTA
Organism: Barypeithes pellucidus; assembly: GCA_963991005.1. Classification (NCBI taxonomy): domain Eukaryota; kingdom Metazoa; phylum Arthropoda; class Insecta; order Coleoptera; family Curculionidae; genus Barypeithes; species Barypeithes pellucidus. Next base: position 18,856,424 of record OZ022566.1, read on the forward strand.
AGACTGGCCACTTTACTCATAGTGTCGACCAGTTCTTATATTTTCAAAATTTAAATTAAAAAGATTAAGAAAGTAGATTGGCTCTAAATAAATAATTCCTGGGTGGGGAATTCACCTCTGGATAGAATTCAAAAATGGGCACAAAATTAAATTTCCAAAAAATAGCCGTCTACTAATAATCTGATTAAATTAAATTCAAATAAAACCATAAGGGGTAAATTGGTTATACGGGGGTTATCAAAAAAGTCTTACGTGAAACGCACAGATAAGGAGAACGTTTAGAGTTACCTATCATTTATTAAGAGCAGAACGGACGGACGTTTCGGGCTATGTACTCCACTCATATCATGGTATAATGTACGTACGTTCCGCTTGAAAAAAAAATCCTTCGTGTCTTTTTCTCCATTCGGCGACAGTTCTTCCACAACTCCTCATAAACTTAGTAGTAGTAAACAGTATAGAATAAAATAAGGTACCTTTTAGGAATGTTACCTAATTAACTACAGCCAAAGCATCGTATAACGGCTAAATTTGAAGCAGCCAAACCAAAACCAAAAGTTTTAAAATAACAATTATCCACGATGGTATTTCACTCAAAAATAAGCTATATACATATATATACACCTGCCCGTTCCGTATTTCATCGCATCTATAAAGCAAAAGTTAATAAATTCCAAAAATAAACCAGCTCTCTCATTCTCTTCACACTTTGTACATTATGGGTACCTACCTACCTACATCTCCACCAATTCATATAGTAATTTACTTATTTTTATCGTGGCTTTTAAAAATAGTTTTTCCCACTTGAAGCAAAAAGTTTTAAACGCTAGAAAGTACTAATAGTAGGCCTCAAGAAATGCGTCACAGCCGGTTCTTGGTAAAATCGAAAATAACACTTGGGAAATTTTTATGAGTTACTCTATCGAATCTGGCGCCTTACAAAATATTTTTTTATTAACTTTCTGACAGTTTTATATGTATTTGGATAAAAAAATGTATAAATTTAATTTAAAATTTCAGACACAGGAAACCTATTAATCTATAGTATAAGCTCAAGGAACATCACCACGAAAAATAATATTACCTTTATACATTTAAACAAAACACAAAACATTTAAGGAAAATTATTTCCTAATCACCTGAGCATGCCTTATACATAGCTGTAGTATACAGGGTGTCCCAGAATACGTGGGCAATCTCCCGGGATCAGATAGAGCACTTAAAAATAACAGGAGAAGTTTCTCTTCCTACGGCCTCCCCTACGGGAGATACGGGCCCATAACGGACGTCCCTGGAAATCCCTTTAAATAATTTATTAAGTACTACGAGTAATTTAATAATTTTTTAGTATAATGGTTAGTAGATGAGTCTCATTAAAATTCGCCCTTTTAAACACATTTGGCTTATTTAGTATGACAGGGACGGACTAGACGTAACATAAAAAAAAATGTACACCTTGTATGATGAAAGAACGACAATAATATTTTTGGATACTCTAAACCTTAAGCTGAAAAAAAGTACTCTTGATCAATGTCGATAAAGTGAACTGTTTTCGAAAAAAATATATATTTGTTCAATATGGTTTTTAGCATTGGTTGTTGTTTTATGTTCATAAAATTCCATCATTGTTGTTATGGTTTTTTTCACATGTACCGATTTAAATAAGAATATTTATGCCAGTGTCAGTTTATAGTGGTAGTGTCTTGAAATTTGCGGGTTTTCTCCTTTGTCTTATTAGTTACTAACTTAGTAATGGAATTTCCGTATACTGAATATAAATCATGTTGAACAAAAAAATCTTTTTTTTCGAAAACAGTTCATTTTATCGACATTGATCAAGAGTACCTTTTTTTCAGCTTAAAGTTTAGGGTATCCAAAAATATTACTGTCGTTCCTTCATCATACAAGGTGTACAAAAAAAAGCATATTTGCCAAGCAAATAAGCCAAATGTGTTTAAAAGGGAGAATTTTAAGGAGACTCATCTGGTAACCATTATACTAAAAAATTATTAAATTACGCCTAGTACTTAAAAAATTATTTAAAAACAACGATTTCCAGAGGCGTTATGGCCTCGTATCTCCGTATGGGATTCCGCAGGGAAAAAAAATTATATGAACTTCTCCTGTTATTCTTAAGTGTTCTATCTGAACCCTGGAGATTGTCCACATATTCTAGGACACCCTGTATATGATAGTTTGAGGTTTAAAATTTTTTCTGATGGTAAGGTATGAACACCTAACCTGTACTACTGAGAACGAAAGAGTTCGAAACCGACATTCAGATGGTAAGATCCTACCTACAGACAATTAGATAGAATATTTATATATCATTACCACCGGGCAAATAAGCAAGCTTCCTGTAATCTTACAATTTAAACAGAAGATAGCTACAGCAAGTGAACAAATTGTAGATACATTTACTTCAATAAAGCTATAATTTTCTTTTAAAAAACCAACCGTATAAAATCTAATAGGTAATTAAAAGTTCCTTAAATCCTCCAGGTAGTACTAATTTACTAATATATTTCACTAATCTGACACCTTGGCATAGCAAGAACCCAAGAAAAATCATTTTTATAGCTCCAAAGAATTCACTATAATAAACCTGTCAAGACGAGGGATCTAAAAATATTGTCAACCGCCATAGGAGCAAACGATACGTGATTTTAACGTTAAACCACTCCTTATATATAATCAGAATTTCGTAGGTAAAATCATGGTTTAAGGGTGTCCTCTTTTTGTTTGCCTACCTAGGGGTGCATACCTTGACCACGAACGTGTCATGCAATAAAGAAAGACAGAAAGTTACCGATAACTTTTGATACGTGTTTTTGTTTCATGTCAAAACAAAGAACGAGGGTCGGATATGGGAAATAGTCTAGGTAGTGACAGTGGCAAAAAAGAGTGCATTTTTCATGTAATAATGAAATTTGTTAAAGTCGGTACGGTGTATGAAGTCCGCTAAACAATAAAACCTCTCGAGCCGGGTAGTCGGTGGCTCTCAAACAATAAATTAGATTTTAGGTATTTTCTAAATAAAATAATTTAAAGTAAATAAAAAATTAGTTTAGGCAAAAAAAATAATAATTTTTTAGCTTTTATAGTATTTAGGCAAATTAGTTTTACGAATTATTTTTTTTATAAAGTTTTGGTTTAAAAAGAACCGATGTCGCCATCTTTTTGAAACATTATTGGATAGCTCGCAAAGCACTTTTCTGTTGTTCGTTTTTTTTGTATTTGAAGGCCAGATCTTTTAAAATGATGGACACACTGGTAGTTCCAATATCGCAAAGTTCCTTCTTCTTTATCTTTTCAAGAATAGCTTTGAGGGTAACATATTCCTTGGCTTTATACATATCATAAACAATATTCCTAATCGATAGTTTTATCCCTTGGGATAAATCAAAGGTTTTAGAATGGAGTCGAACCCTTTTATAAGGTCTGTCCAATTCCTCTTCACTCTTTGATCGAAGTCTTCTTAAGGGCTTATCTGAAATGCCGCAAGCATCAGACGTTCGTTTTGCACTGCCAAAACAGGCACTAACGGGCCCGAGTTATCTTTTTCTAAAGTAAAATAACGTTCCACTTGTAATACCAAACGGCGTTCACCTGGAGATAAACACTTTCTAGGCGTTGGGTCATCTTGCTGAACATTTTCCATAACTTTGCTTTATAACTGCTTTTAATTCACACACAATAATGAGAAACAAACTAAAAGCAAAAAGCATAACTACTTATTTAAAATAGAACATACCATCCCGCAATTGAGCAAATTTTAATTATTTCTTGGAAAATAGTGATTATTATTATATAGATTTAACTATAATGATCCCAAAATAACTAAATTCTAGGAAAAAGTACCTGAGAAGATATTTAACTTATTGACGCAAGATCTTTTTCATTTGATAAATAAAAAACTATGAGTGAAAAGTAAACTAGATAAAAATATTTATCTCGGTACATAATTCTAAGATAATTTTGTTTTGGAACCGCTGATTTTGCTCAGCCGACTACAGTGAACCAGTGGAATGTTCGGTACGATCAAGTATAGCGAAGGTATTGTTATTGTTAACTTAACCGTCTTACTGTTTAACAACCTTTAATGATTTAATCAGATACCGGACTTCATAAAACGAACATACTTTAGAAGCAAAATTCTTTCACGAAAATGTGATATTATACAGGGCATCTGAAAAAATCCATCCGGCTCTCCGACATGAACTGTATGATTGTGCAACTAGTAAATAATTAAAGAGGAGATATTAGTAGTAGTTAATAGTTATATAACCTTATTATTGTAATTTTATTGCCACTATAATGTGACTATCGATGGCAGTGGAAAGTTGTTATTGAAAACATCAGCAGAAAGCGATACTCTTCTTACTCATAAACATAGTTACTTTTAAAGCTTCTTGATGAGCGGTCTGTTTGGCTGTAACACAATATACCGGTCTTATTTTACTAAAGAACATTATATACACGCTTAAACACACGACATTCTATAGGCCGAACTAGTTGCAGCGCCGCCAGGGTGTAAATAATCAGCAGCAATATTTAAGTACTAAGAATAATATGGGAACAGGTATCACGTGTAAACAGTCAAGGGTGGAGAGACTGGGGTGGGGTCATACGTTACGGTTTTGTCAATGAACTTTATTTTTAATTAAAGAAAAAATAAACGGAGGGTTTATTTTTAATTAAAGAAAAAATAAACGGAGGATCCTTATTGATTGTTTTATGCTTTAAGAGGGTAAGGGAAAAGAAGGGATGTTTATCCTTTCGTTTGAAATCAAATTTCGATAAAAAAAAAACCGTTGTTTCTTTCTAATAATTAATTTATGGATGTAAAATTGGTAAAAAAAAATTGACTGCGGCTCTGTATTTCCCTCCCCCTCCTCCTATGAGATTACAATTTTGTTGAAATTATGTTTACTTTGTTAAATAATTGTAAACTAAAAATTTAAGCAATTTACTAAGCCAGTTACAATATGTAATGAGGGGTTATTGTTTGTTACAGAGAAGGTTTATTGCGAACTCAAAGCTAGAATATTCAGTTAAACTAAACATTATATACATAAATGTTTTATTTATAAAATAAATTCCTACACGCAACAACAATTTTTCAGATGATTACCAGAACAGAATAGTTAATGAAAAATATTACAATAATTGACCATATAGGTACCTTTACTTCTTGATTGATATAGTGGTTGTGTCAAAAATACTCGGGGTTCGGAGCCCACGTTCAACTGGCCCCATCGGGAATGGCACTATCATGCAAACGAAGGGGGAAAGACATATTTTAGGTAATGTCCAAATTATTTATGTATTAAGAGCTGCGTTTAATCACAGGTTGCCAAACAGGCACTATTTTATGCGAACGTTTAGCCAAATATACTTAGTTTTTTTCTAATCTAACACTGGATTCGTAAAGTTAAAGGATTGGAAAACGGTATGAAAAAATTGCGTTAAAAAATATAATGTTACAAGAATAATAATAACAATTTCAAATATGAACAATTTTCAAATTTTTGTCACAGATCTTCCTGAAACTTGTGGGTATCAACAACAATCGACATGTCAGACAATCTAAATATCAACAAATTAACTAAAAAACTTTATTATTAACGGCTAAAACTTCACGAAAAGAAATATTGATCAGCTGATGACTCTCGTCTCTTTCTAACCTGCCAAAAAGCGGCATATTTTTTAATTAAATTGATGCAACATAGGGATCCTCATCTTAAATAATATTCTTAATCAGTACTTCATAGGAGACAAAAAACTTAATAATATGTAATAGTATGTATGTGTATAAATAACATACCTACGAGTTACTTACACAAGAGATAGTATTTTAATCCGTTTGGCCGTAAGCAAAATTAATCTTGACATACATTAATTTGAATGTTTTTTAATTATTTTTTGATTAAAAAAAGAAAGCTCGCGCCTAAAATCAAGCTACACCCTTAAAAATGTTTTCTCCTTTTTTTTGTGTTATATAACATAGATCTGTTTCTTAAGGCAAAGGTAGGTATTAATTAGGAATAAAAAAAATCATCAAGCGTAATGATTTCGTCATTGTCTTATCAATTAACGATAAAATTAGTCCATAAATCTTGTAAGCCGATAAATATTACACCGAACTGTCGATTTTAATTACGTATTTTTCGTAAAATGTGTTATTTTTTGAATATTAGATATCATTATGTTCCTTCCACTAAACTATACAGGGTGTCCCAGAATATGTGGGCAATCTCCCGGGTTCAGATAGACCACTTAAAAATAACAGGAGAAGTTCATATAAAGTTTTCTTCCTACGGCCCCCCCTACGGAGATACGGGCCCATAACGGACGTCTCTGGAAATCGTTGTTTTTTAAATAATTTTTTAAGTACTAGGCGTAACTTAATAATTTTTTAGTATAATGTTACTAGATGAGTCTCCTTGAAATTCGCCCTTTTAAACATATTTAGCTTATTTACTTTGACAGGAACGGACTAGACGTAACACAAAAATGCTTCTTTTTACACCCTGTATGATGAAGGAACGACAATAATTTTTTTTTTGGATACCATAAACCTTAAGCTGAAAAAAAGGTACTCTTGATCAATGTCGAAAATGAACTGTTTTCGAAAAAAAAATATTTTTGTTCATACATTAAATGCATGTCGGCATATTCAGTATACGTAAATTCCATAACTAAGTTAGTAACTAATAAGACAAAGGAGAAAAACCGCAAATTTCAAGACGCTACCATAAACTGACACTGGCATAAATATTCTTATTTAAATCGGTACATGTGAAAAATACCATAGCAACAATGAGGGAATTTTATGAACATAAAACAACAAACAATGCAAAAAACCATATGAACAAACATTTTTTTTTCGAAAAAAGTTCATTTTATCGACATTGATCAAGAGTACCTTTTTTTCAGCTTAAGATTTAGAGTATCCAAAAAAAAATATTATTATCGTTCCTTCATCATACAGGGTGTCAAAAAAAGCATTTTTGTGTTACGTCGAGTCCGTCCCTGTCAAACTAAATAAGCCAAATGTGTTTAAAAGGGCGAATTTCAAGGAGACTCATCTAATAAACATTATACTAGAAAATTATTAAATTACATCTAGTACTTAAAAAATTATTTAATAATCAACGATTTCCAGAGACGTCCGTTATGGGCCCGTATCTCCGTAGATCCGAAGAAAAATGTATATGAACTTCTTCTGTTATTGTTAAGTGTTCTATTTGAACCCGGGAGATTGCCTACATATTCAGAGACACCCTGTATATTTTAAACCTTCTTCAAGTACACAATTAGTAAAAAATTGAAAGTCAGTAGTTAAAAAAAACGCACCGAGATCGACACCGGATTGATTTCTGCGATGGGATTAATTTCAAACCACCGCCTCGGATTTTACCAAATTCGATTATAATTATGTATAACAAAAACCTATGTAAGGTAATTATTAATTACAAATTACTAATAATCTCTCGAAAAATTAATTAAAAAATTCAATAAAAGCAAAAAAAGCCGTCTTGACAGAGACTGTAAACACGTGGTGAAAAAGCTGTAATCAAAGTAATCACAGTAATCGTACAAGACCTCACGCAAAGGTATGAAAATGGATGTTTTTAACCCCAAAAACCATTAGCATGCAGCAAACCCTGAAGTAAATCTGTCTCATTTTTCTTTTTTTTACTAATTACTGAAAAAGTATAGTCATGGTCGTCTGACATGACTGAAAAAAGGGAATGGAGTCGGCCATGGTTGATTTTTGCAATATTCATGGTGCTACTCACCAGCTATGCTCCCTTAAACGTTTGTTATCACGACATGTGACTAACAAAAGGGTGAATAACTAAATAGGGTTGTGTTTGCACCCTCATTAGCTATTTACAAGAAAGTATGATGTGTTTTATACGCAGAAGTTTATTAATCATATAAATTTTAAAATTGAATAATAAATTTATATTTACGTACGTGCATACAACTATTCCCAGTGTTCGTTTTATTTGTTCACGGAGAAAAATTTTCTAGTCAATTAACGAACGCGAAAAAAAAATGAAAATTTAAAAACACTTATTTTCTTATTTCATTATTTTCTGATTTTGTCGATTGCACTTTGCTTATAAAACACTATTCCGACATTTCTGTGCAGCAGACTAAAACATTTTTATTAAAACACGTACACGGAAAAATCATTAAAAAAAAATTGAATAAACCCACAGTATTGAGATGCAGTACCCAATAATTATTTCAGCAGAAATGTCAACTGGACCGACTTCCTTCCTGCGGATGATTTATAAATAACATTTTTTTTCGTCGTGGTGGAAATAATTACATAATAATTTGCAATAACTAACTGCATTTTTACGATGACGAGCAACTAGTAGAAAGATATGCCGGAAGTGTCTTCTAGATAAGAAAGAAAATTTATATCCACGGCAGTTCCGGAGATACCGAATGGACAAGTGCGGTTAAAATTATTGCTAGCGTAAATCTCACTTGATATATTTTGCCATTGTGCAGTAAGAACTAATTGGAGTAAAAATATTTTTATTCCATTTTAAAAATAATTGATTGCCCCAACTACCGACAGAACAGTAACAATAAACAAATGTTATTCTCTGTTGATCGAATTGAAAAAAGATAACGTTATATTGGCCAGTGTCGTCACTTGCTGATGATACGTCTCGTATAGTTAGTGAAAATAGCAATGAAATACTGATCCATAGGGTAAATACTACAATGGAGGCCCTTGATGAATATTTCAAAGCCAACGATCTGATGTTGAATGTGTCAAAAACTCAGACTCTCATTTTTAGAAATAAATTGAATAATAAATGTTCACTCTTTTACAATGGTGAGGACTTAAAAGCAGCTGAGAGTGTGCGTTGGAGGGAGCACATTGAGGGTTTGGCTCACAGTGTATCTAGATACTGCTATGTCTTACGTGTGGTGTCTGATCAAGTGAGTACTGAGGCTGCCATTAGCGCATTTCATGCATATATCCAGTCCAGGTTGAGATATGGTGTAATATTCTGGGGTGGTTCATCTGACATGCACAGAATTATGGTCATGCAGAAAAGGTGCTTTCGAAGTATTTTTAAAATGAAACCTATTTTTATTGAAAATAATATTTTAACTGTGATAGGGATGTATATTTTGGATTCTGTGATGTTTGTCGGTGATAATAGGGATGTTTTTATTGACTGTGATGTAAAACATAATTATGATACTCGTAATAAAAGTAATTTAGTAAATAATATTTACGTACCTGCAAAAAAATGTTAAATACTGTATAATGAAGATATTTAATTGCTTTCCAGATAGAATACGAACTTTAACAAATAATAAACTTCAATATATTTTAAAAAGATATCTAGTTGGTAAGGCATTTTATAGTATCAGTGAATTGTTGATAAACAAACAATTCAGTGCTGAATTTTGAATTTTAAATGTGTCAAGTAAGTATACTTTTATGTCCGTCTTCTTCAAGGATTATTGTTATTATTATGTCTATTGTGTTGTTTGAATTTTGAGTAAGTTAAATTATTTTATATGTGTATGCCACACAATGTTTCTTTCAATTATGAGTTTTGTTGTAGAATGTGTTTCATTTCAAAGATGTTAAATTTGTCTGTGGAAATTGATGACCATTTGACACTGTTCAACACCCTTATGGGTTTATATTGTTTACTGTAAAGCATTTTGAACAAATAAATATTATCTATCTATCTATCTTGGATTCTGTGATCAAGGCAACGGATCCGTGATTTGACTGTTCCAGATACTATCGCAAATTTTCTTTGCTGCTGGATTTTTAAAACTCGAGTCGGTCCGAAGAACGAAAGTGTTGAGCGTATTTTTTGTTATTCCACCGAATATTTCGACTAGGCCCCTGGCGGGGGGCACTGGTGAGAGGACGTTACCTTCAAACACAACTACGCTACTGGCTATTATTCAAACCTAACAACCGATAGCGGTCTATAACTTTTCAGTTCTGTAAAACAATAATTAAATAACTGTATCCGTTTTTCTTCGGTACCTTTACAATTTTTACTCTATAACTCTATAGATAATCATAAAATCGATTATGAGATAAATGGACTAGCTTTGATTTGAATTAAGTAACCGAAAAAACGTCTGTAATAGGTTTTTAAGTAATTGTTTTCAAAATTTGAAGCTGTCGATGATAAGAAAATAGAGGCACTATTTTTCTCTGAGCAAATAAGATGTTGAAACGAACAGATAAATTTTATGCTTAGCTACTGGTAAATTAACTCTGTCCGACAGTTAAGTAACAATACGCTCGAGTTATTAAATAATTTAACACCTTGCTATTTCGGTTTATACCATCATATTATTAACAAAAGCGTTTTGTTGCCAATTTTATCATTTGTCTGACGCCGACACAGCAAAAAGGAACTGTAGATCTTTGTTACACAATATATGGGCGGCTCAAAATATTATTTTTCTTCATAGAAGTGCGTACCTATTCAGAAGTCACCCTGTATATCATAATCTCTTACTCTATTATAACATTTTTGCTAATTAAAGTTTAAAAGAGTATTACCTAATCTTTTTGTAACGGTTAACAATAGCATGTAAAAAATGCCAAGTCTTTGGCAAAAAGAGTGATTAAAGAAAATATGTGATGATTAAGACCTATTACTCACAATTATTATCTTGGCCTTTGATACTAGATGTCATCCATTTAAGATTTTATTTCACAACAATGAAGAGCTTAATGAATGAATGAATGACACTAACGCGTAATTATGTCAAAATTTATTAAATTATTTAATTATTCAAATCAGAAAAAATCCGTAGGAGTTCAGTATTTAAATATTCTATCCAATGTACCTGAATCCGATTTAAAATAGGAACTATAAACTGAAAAGCGGTTTCAAAAATGGAAATTAAAAATATATTCAACGTCTTATAATTTAATCAATTACATAAAGTAGGTGCTACAAGAAGTATCACCACATCAGCTAAATGAAAACAATTTAATTTACATAATTATTCACCTGTTTTATTAAATTCACAATTAATTATTATTAAAGAAAGGAACAAGCTTGCAAAAAATTGCTAAGGTGACATTTAACAAACTCTTTAGATGTAGGTAATAAACTAATATCTAATTATGAAAAATAATGGTTAATGAAAGTTTTAAACCTTCGTAACATTGACGATGATCAAGTTTGTTATGAAAATTATTTAACTGGCCACCTTCACTTAATGGGTATGCACTAATTAATTGCAATTTGAATTTATAGTAATTGTCTTACTCAAGAAAAATCGCAAGAAATTATTTCCATGTAGAATTGATCAGGTTAATCAGAAAACTATCCAAATGGAAAATTACAGCCGTTGCTGACATAATAATATGTTCATAAAATCACACTATGTAGTATTGGCACGTCATTACAACACTCTGTATCCCTGTATAGACAAATACACCGAATGAAATTATGAAACAGATCAAATCCACAGTCAGTACTGATAACTTTCTATAAATACCTTAATAGGTAATTATGTATTTATACAAATACAACATATATAAGAATCAGAATAAAACCATAACAAAGGTATTAAATTATTCAAACCAATCAATAAATCAATGCGAGACATGTGCAGTTTAAAAACAACAATAATTATTATTTATTTGCATTGCAGCATTGAAATAACCTAATTAAAAAATTGTGCGGCTTAACAATATTATAATAAGTTGATCGTCATAAAAAAAATATACAAATACCGAAATATTTATTAAAATTATGCACTTAAATAATATTATATTAAAATGTGTAGGAGAGCTCCATTAGCCATATGAGAAATTTAGAGAAAGTTCATAAGTTTAAAAAAAAACCAAAAGTAAATTAACTTTAATTTATACGAAATATATTTCTTATTACTTAATAATTAATGCGTGGGACAATGTTTGTAATGTTTTTTATAAATTACTCAATAATAAAAGTACATAATATATTAAAAAAGTTTTCTGTGTTATTATTTGTCTTTGAAAATCCATGAGCGAATTATTAGACTAAGCCTTGGGTCAAAATAATGAAAAATGAGTAAAACTTACCTTAAAGTAATGATTGAGTACCAGCATATGTGGGGACGCACAACAAACATTTCCAATCACTCGAGTTTATTTTGATTTGATCTCATTGGCGGTAAACCGTTTAAAAGTCACAACGTTCATATAAAACCCAACAAAAGTCACTTAAGTCAACTTTATTTAACGTCCAAATGTTACTATAGCGTCCTTTTAATTCATATTTTGATAAAAACGCTTAAAATACGCAAAGAGCAAAGTTTATTTACTACTACCACGCTTACATTGAACAAAACTGTGCGTGTTCAGTTAACTTCAGTTCAGTATTACTGTTAGGTGTTTCTTTTACGAGGTGATCGGGTACCTTCGTGTATCGTGCAGTTCCGGTACTTTCAAATAATGGTGGCTCGCTGAAGAGGTAAAATAAAGCTGGAGACGTAATAAGAACACATGACATAGGATGGATTTCTTTGCTTTGTTGTCCCTACCTGGTTTTATACCTGACGCGTCACAAATTCAAACATAAAAGAACAATTATCCGTCCACGAAAAAAATTAATTATTCCTTGTACTGCGCGCCATCGACGTCGTAATCCGTTGAACACGCGAAGGGACTAAACCAGACTGACTTGGAAATTATTAAATAATACTTAGGCCCTTATCTATACCCGATTATTAGTATTTCGCTTCCACGGCAATCATTGAGAAAATTCACGCCAGGAAGAGAGCGGATATCTGGCGGGATACGGTACACACTCCCCAATCGGTAGGTCATGCCATGATGCGTGAAACCAGGGATTGATGTGGCTCTTGAGGGATGCATCATATGACAGGGTCGTAAATCAGTTTCTTACCCAACAAACCCGAACAAACCCTACCTATTTCCGTAAGCCCCCCCCCCTCGAAAAAATTTAGCCCTAAATAGAATTCGAAATTCGAACTAGGTGTATGCCCTTGCGCTTTCCGCGTCTAAGCCTTTGCACATATTATCCAGGGATTTCCCCTGCAGCATTTCTTATATTGAACTTATGCAACCTCAAATATCCTCTTCTCGCACGGCCATATATCAGAATCCATCGCATTCACCAGATATTTATTTCGTAAAGGAATACATATTATATCCTTTGAATATCGTATGGTAAAAAAAACAGATCAATGTAAAAAGCTAACGACCTGTCATGTCGATTTGGGAGTCGATCGCATTATGAATTTGTCATTCTTATAGTTTGAAATTCAAAGATATAACCAAATAATTAATATTATCGATTTCAACGGCGGGATACGTGGCTTTATACGTCACTGCCACTGGAACTTCAGAACGGACACAACACAGGTATACAGTATGTCCACGGATGCGGTTTACAAGAGGACAAATGGACTAAAAATTGAAAGATACGAAAAAAAGTCACTCTTAATAAACGTTTTTGCTTGTCTTCAAAATACGATTCATCATAAGAAACTTCAATTTTTTTTATACAGGGTGGGTAAAAACTGCAAAAATGTTAGCTTAAGAGTAAACATACTTTATTTTGAAAGATACGAAAGTCACTCTTAATAAACGTTTTTACTTGAATAATGAATAGGTTGTTATCAATGTTGTTGTCAATGTCTTAATTTAATGAAGTAATTATAATAATAATACGAACATTTTTATTAACATGAAAAGAATACGATAACGATTTCATAATTCAAAAACTCCACCCCCATACTCGACACATTTTTCTAATTGCTTTCTCAAATAAGTGAAAGAATTTCTGATATCTTCCTGAGATATCGATTGGACAGGCCTGGATAATTCTGCCCTTCAGCACTTCAATATCATTTGGTATTGCGGTTGCAAAAACAATTTGTTTTAAACGGTCCCATAAAAACATATCGGCCAAGGTTAAGTCGGGACTTCTTGGGGGCCACAAAACTGGGCCATTCCTGCCAATCCACCTTGGACCAAATCTGCGGTCAAGCCATTCTCTAACCTCACGAGCGAAATGGGCTGGACAACCATCTTGCTGAAAATACATATTTTGTCGAAAATTTAATGGTAGATTTTCGAGTTCATCATTGAAAAATGTATCCAGCATTTCTAAATATGATAATCTATTGCACGTGTTATCAAAAAAATATGGCCCTATAATGCAATGGATGGATATCGCACACCACACGTTCACTTTTGTGAAATATTGTCTTCTCGTCATAATTCTGAATTCGGGATGAGTTGCAACGGTTCCATTTGTTGAAAATGTACTTTCATCAGAAAACATGATACATTTATAAAAATCAACATTTCCACTTAAAATTTTGTCTCCTATCCACAGGCAAAAATCAAGTCGTTTCGCGTCGTCTCCCTCTTCCAATCTTTGATTAAAGTGTGGTTTATACGGTTTATTTGCTTTAAGGATCTTCTGAATTTGACTTTTTTTCACATCTTCCAAGGGACGTCATAGGATTTTCTTCAACAGAATGAAGAACTAAGACTTGTAGCAGCATCATCATGGTCGTATTTCTTCTTTTTTTTTTTAGGTCCAAAACCGAACCAGTTCTCTTGAACTTTTTTATTAACTTGCAGATTGCCATCCTAGTTATTGGGATTCCCACAAATTTCTCGGTAAATTGTTCCATGACGTAGCGTAGCGGTATGAAACTTGACCATCCCCATAACATTGTATTATAAAAACTCTTTGTTCAGTAGATAGCATTTCTACTTAAATAATAACTTCATTAAATAAAGACATTGACAAGTACCTATCACCTTAAGTGTCATTATTATTTTAACTAGGTTCACCAATCAGAGGTGTGCCAGAGAATACTTTTTGGGAAATAATTTTTACATAGGTAAACCTTTTAATGAATTGTTCTACTTCGGTTTGTTGTGGTAGAAAACACATTCATTAAGAGTGACTTTTTTTCGTATCTTTCAAAATAAAGTATGTTTACTCTTAAGCCAAATAATATTTTTGCAGTTTTTATTATGAATCGTATTTTCTAGACAAGCAAAAACGTTTATTAAGAGTGACTTTTTTTCGTATCTTTCAATTTTTAGTCAATTTGTATATGTATATGAAAGCATAAATCATTCAAATAATATAAAGTAATAAAAAACCCTCAAAGATCGTAACATTTTATTAAACTTAAAATAAAATTTACAGGAATGCTTTTTCTAAAGAATACAATACCGAAAAAAAAATAAATATAAAGTATACCAGTGGATTATATAGGTAAAGGGTGTGTACTTGATTACAATAACATAACTAACACACCAATGATAAACAAAGTGAATTTACGAATGACACACACAATTTTATTATTAGTAAGAATTAGAATAATTTATTTTACAGGAATCAAAAATGCTCTACCTAGTTACATCGATTTTGTTGGACCTATAAATGCTTGATTGAATGCAACATACTTAACAGGACCTGCTTTATTTTGCACGAGTCCCAAATGTTCAGCAATACTAGAGATTTTTGGTTGCTGCAAAATACTAATATAGAAAAAACTTCCCACAATATTTCGGATAAATAATATAAAAATAAGGGTAAACCAGGGATAATTTTTTTTACAAAAACCCACTATGGTAACCCTAGAAGTAAAAAGTAGAATAAAATGTCAATATTAACCGAACCACCGATTACCAAAACCATTTTTTCACGACTTGCAAATTTACCAGGAATATGAAGAGTTAAAAAGTAAAATTAATCGAAACTAGAACCGACGCCCGATTATTTTACAAATCGTGAAAAGAATGATAATCGTATCTGCGGCTTTCTTTTACCTTTCAGCTTTTGAGACTAAGCAATAATTAATGACAACTAAAAACCACCATTTATGTCCCTCTTTCAAAAACTGGGGACTATTCTATTTTTGTATATTTCATTTTGAGAAGTAGGTATCGACAGAAAGGCTCTTAGCGTGTATGAGATTGACATGAGATGGGATGACAATTAAAAACGATCTTACTGCAAAATTTTAAGCGGACATTTTTTAATTTAGGATCAATTATATTCTCTATTTTGCTATTATATTACGTTTACCGACTCGACCCAATAACATTTAATCACCGTTTTCCACAAAAGAGGGAGCTTGTTCATATTAATTTTGGATTCCAGTGTAACAAACCTGCACATTGTTTTTAACTTGAAAGCTCGCAAAATGTATCAATTGAGGCAATGCATAGTAGTGTAGATGGTCAATTGTAGTTGGAGGGGGCGAGATGATTTTAAACCTCTATGATAGAGCACAACGAATGTCGAAAGCTATTACACTTGATCTTCTCCATCATTCTATTTCCAAAATTTTAAAACGTGTCGTGGGCTTGTCGTGAATGGTGAACGCGTGTAAGCCTCACAACCACAACCCGTCCGCATTTTTACTGGGTTGGCTTCTTGCAGATAGCCTCGCCTAACTGCGACCTATAAAATTCAGCCTTATGTTTTCAAACTTTAAATTAAAAACATGATATATAATATGTTGTAAAAATCATAAATCGTAAAAAGTTTAAAATATATTTATATAGAATATAAAGTGCTTTTAAAATTCAATTGATTTTTGTAAACTACACCGCCTTACGGCTTAAAAAATATACTTTCACATACCTTACAAAATAGGTAATTTCTATATTTAATTACTAATAACCATAATACAGATGTTAATAGTAAAAATAGAACCCCTTCCCCAACAACTGAAATCTACAGGGTAACCTTTTAGTGCGGCAAAATTTAGTATCTCCACGACAAATACACAAAACTGTTTCATATGCTAAAACGGCGAAACCCTTGAACTCCTACAACATTTTTGTAACGACATTTTCTATGTTATAATTATCAATAGAGTTAATAATTTTTGCCACATTACACGACCATCCTGTATATAATATTTTAGTAACATTAAAGATAATGTTTGATTTTACATAGAAGCAGATGAATACCAGATTAAACGTGAAACATCAGAAACACCTCAAAGATGAATTACAAAAGAAGCTCAACATCTCTAAAACATTAAAACGTTGCGAAGTAAAAAGGTTAGCTCATGGACAATTGTCCCAAAGCTAACAATTTTTCTACTGCTGCATTTATATCTCCGAACGTAGATATTAAGGCCTGCAAGTTAGCTTCACGGTTAAGAAACCCCATAGACGTCAACTGTTCTAACTGTTGCTGATAACGTTGTTCAGGTGGTAACGCCTGGTCATTACCAGTTGTCATTCCAGCAACCATACGTGCCATAAACTAAGAAAAAATTGCCAGTTTTACATCGTATTAAAGATTGTATCAAAAATATTAATACTACAGCATTTGCAGAATGATACCGTTGATCTTCTGACTGCAATAAAACCTCATTATCCCTTCGACCATAAAATAAATAAGGAAATCTAAAATTTTAAAACCTTTTCGAGCAGAGCCGGACCAGGTATACAAATTCAATTTATACCTATGCCTGATGCATATATACTTAAATACAAAGTGATTTTTAATAATTTTAATCTTTAGTGGTTTTCCGGCGAGAATTTTTAAAGAATCGCAATATTACATGCTGGTTCAGAGAACGGGGTTGTTCCAAATTGTCTGTTGCTTTCAGCTAAAAACATAGCAGATTCTTCTTTAGATTACCCTCAAGATACCGACGCACAAATTTTTAAAGATTGGTTTAAACATAAACTCCTTAAAAATATAAGCGTCATTGTAATGGACAATGCAGTTATCATAGTCGGCAAGCAAAAATCATTCCCAATTCTAATAATACAAAAGCAGAAATTCAAAATTTTATGATTGAAAATGATTTATATTTTGAAGAAACTTACAAAAAACGAGAACTGCTAGAAGTATTAAAAGCTTTTAAAATAAATAAGGAATACGAGTGTGACAAACTTGCAGCATAAAATGGACATACAGTGTTGCGTTTTTCTCCCTACTATTGTATATTCAATCCTATTGGGCTAATATGGCACCAATTAAAATCCAATATTAGGAGAAATAATATTTCTCCTACATTAAATGCATCTGTAGTAGAATTAATTAAAAACGAAGTAAGAAAAATTTCTGCAGACAGCTGGAAAAACTGTGTACAGCATGTACTTAAGGGGGAAAATTCTTACAATTGTATGATTACAAATGTTCAACCCTTAATTATAAGTTTAGGCTTAGATGAAGATAGTGATAGTGATACAGAGTTAAATTTTGAATAAATTATCAATAGTTCTTAGAATTTAATTAATTTTTATTGTACTTGTTATCCTAATAGTTATACTTTTAAATTATATTATTTTCAATTATCATTAATTGTTATCATTATTTTACATTTATTATAGGTACCTAAAACTAAAAATACCTATCTATTTATTTCAAATTATAAAAATAAATCATGTGGTGTGGTATACATTTTCGAGCCGGCCCTGATCCCATTTATTGAGCTTTGAAGAGGTTCAGGCGTATACAATAGGGTTTAATCAGGTAGTTTATTTATGGCAGTAAGAGTCAACGGTATAATTCTGCAACAACTATACCTACCTATTTAACATTTTAATTGTCATTGCCATGCAATTCTAGGGGTATTTTAGGGATTTTGATACTACCAACTGCTGTTCTGACTTTTGAACATAGCAAACCAACGGAACCGTTAAAACAAACAAAAGAATAATATCGCTATACCAAAGGTTATAGTTATTAAGATGGAAGTTTTAAAATTTAGTCTTATTAACAAAGAACACTTCGAATTTAGATCACTGATCAGTTCAAGCGGCATAGAAACAGGAAATATTAAAAATTTGACATTAAATATACAGTATGTCCACGGATGGGGTTTACAAGAGGACAAATGGACTAAAAATTGATAGATACGAAAAAAAGTCACTCTTAATACACGCTTTTGCTTGTCTAGAAAATACGATTCATCATAAGAAACTTCAATTTTTTTATACAGGGTGGGTAAAAACTGCAAAAATGTTATTTTGCTTAAGAGTAAACATACTTTATTTTGAAAGATACGAAAAAACGTCACTCTTAATAAACGTTTTTACTTGAGTAATAAATAGGTGATACTTGTTGTCAATGTCTTTATTTAATGAAGTAATTATTATAATAATAATAATACGAACATTTTAATTAACATGAAAAGAATACGATAACGATTTCATAATTCAAAAACTCCACCCCCATACTCGACACATTTTTCTAATTGCTTTCTCAAATAAGTGAAAGAATTTCTGATTTCTTCCTGAGATATCGATTGGACAGAATGGATAATTCTGCCCTTCAGCACTTCAATATCATTTGGTATTGCGGTTGCAAAAACAATTTGTTTTAAACGGCCCCATAAAAACATATCGGCCAAGGTTAAGTCGGGACTTCTTGGGGGCCACAAAACTGGGCCATTCCTGCCAATCCACCTTGGACCAAATCTGCGGTCAAGCCATTCTCTAACCTCACGAGCGAAATGGGCTGGACAACCATCTTGCTGAATATGATAATCTATTGCACGTGTTATCAAAAAAATATGGCCCTATAATGCCATGGATGGATATAGCACACCACACGTTCACTTTTGTGAAATATTGTCTTCTTGTCATAATTCTGAATTCGGGATTTTCTAAAGACCAGTACCTAACGTGCTGGGTTGCAACGGTTCCATTTGTTGAAAATGTACATTCATCAGAAAACATGATACATTTATAAAAATCAACATTTCCACTTAAAATTTTGTCTCCTATCCACAGGCAAAAATCAAGTCGTTTCGCGTCGTCTCCCTCTTCCAATCTTTGATTAAAGTGCGGTTTATACGGATACAATTTATTTGCTTTAAAGATCTTCTGAATTTGACTTTTTTTCACGACTTCCAACTGAGTAACACGATTTCTAAGGGACGTCATAGGATTGTCTTCAACAGAATGAAGAACTAAGACTGTAGCGGCATCATCATGGTCGTATTTCTTCTTTTTTTTTTTTGAGGTCCAAAACCGAACCAATTCTCTTGAACTTTTTTATTAACTTGCCATTCTAGGTGTTGGGATTCCTACAAATTTCTCGGTAAATTGTTCCATGACGTAGCGGTATGAAACTTGACGATCCCCATAACATTGTATTATAAAAACTCTTTGTTCAGTAGATAGCATTTGTACTTAAATAATAACTTCATTAAATAAAGACATTGACAACAAGTACCTATCACCTTAAGTGTCATTATTATTTTAACTAGGTTCACCAGTCAGAGAATACTTTTTGGGAAATAAACCTTTTAATGAAATTTGTCGAGTATGGGGGTGGAGTTTTTGAATTATGAAATCGTTATCGTATTCTTTTCATGTTAATAAAAATGTTCGTATTATTATTATAATTACTTCATTAAATTAAGACATTAACAACAAGTATCACCTATTCATTATTCAAGTAAATTTCATTCAATAAAATTTATTAAGAGTGACTTTTTCGTATCTTTCAAAATAAAGTATGTTTACTCTTAAGCAAAATAACATTCTTGCAGTTTTTACCCACCCTGTATAAAAAAATTTAAGTTTCTTATGATGAATCGTATTTTCTAGACAAGCAAAAACGTTTATTAAGAGTGACTTTTTTTCTTATCTTTCAATTCTTAGTCCATTTGTCCTCTTGTAAACCCCGTCCGTGAACAAACTTTCCTCCATGTCAAATGATTTCTGATAAAATTGGCTGTGACAAACGGACAGCGATGCGATTCTATTTTTCAATTGCAGCAAAATACTAGGAAAATTGCTATAAAAATTACTAATTACTCATTGAACTTTAGTCATATTTTATGTTGTATTGATAACTATTAATTATAATACGATATGTACCTTATACATAATTATTGTTTCACCGTAAGTTTAGATAACTCAATAGATAACCAATAATAAGGTAATTTACCAAGAATAATTTCAATTTCAATTTGAAGAAGAATAATAAGGCTTATCACGTTTAAGGGGAATAATAATATTTTGCTGTCGTTTTTATTAATAGTCAAAGTACAAAGGAATGCCAAATTCCTACTGAACAAACTTCTAAAGATTTAGTCTTACCTCAGAGAATGGATCTCCCCCGCTAGTGGTCGGACCTGCACCAGTTGCAGGGGTCGCAGTAGCAGGGGTTGGTGTAGAAGCAGTCGCTTCTGCAGTGGTGGTACCTGGAGTAGGTGTGGTCCCAGTAGGTGCCCCAGGGGGGACAAAAGTATTTACTAAAGATGGAGCAGTTTGCCGTAAAGTTTCCATGCCTAAAAGTTTGGAATATTAAATATATAAATTGAGAATGATTACATTGTGTATGACAATGTGACCAAATTCATTTAAATTAAAAATGTCTCAATATTAGAACGGACCTTGCTGAATTTGCATTATAGCATTTAAGGCCTGTGGATTCGTCATCAAATTTTGCATTTCTGGATTTTGAAGTTGCTGCAGGAATTGTGGCATCATGGTCCTCATCTGTTCCTGCAAGTGAGGATGTCTAGCCAGCAATGGATTTTCTGCCAATAGCGAATTAGCCATGTTAGGATCAGCTGACAGAGCTTCTAGCACTGATCTTGTATATGGTGCTGATAGCATATTCTGTATCATAGATGGATTTTCAGACATTTGCTGCATGAGACTTGCCATTGGTGGATTACTCATGACATTTCTTCCTGGAGTAGTAGCAGAAGGAGGATTTGCAGAGCCTCTACTCCAAGGATTTGGTAAAGGGTCTCTGTTTTCTGTCCCTGTAAAAAAAATAAAAAATTAATTATAATTGTGGTAGTTTTTAAAATATCAAATTTACCTTGTTGGGGATTGTTAATTTGAGTATTGTCCATTAATCCAGAGAAAGGATTCTGAGAAAACTGCTCAGATGCAGCTGACAGCATGGGTTCTTGGATGTCTCTATACATTCTGTGTAGAGCATTATATCCCCCTGGAATACTCTCCAAGTTGCTCATAGCTCTATCATGACTCCTCATTAATTCTTGTAACATAGAAGGGTTTCTTGCAAGCTCCATTGTTTGACGCAACAACTCTGGATTGTTAAGCATGTGGCTGATTTCTGGATTCCTTTCCATCAGATCCTGCATTTGTGGGTTACGTGTTATTAAGGCCCTCATGTTTTCTGGATCATTCATTAATCTTTGAACCAAGGGATTATCCAATAATGACCGAAGCATGTCTGGGTTTGACAACAATTCACTTTGCATTCTGTTTTGGATTTCCATAAAGTTTGTTGATCCTAAACCTAACGTATCCAGTCCAGCCAAGCCCCCTAAACTTCCTAGGTTAAATGGTGTAGCACCTATGTCAGCTACAATTAAAAAAAAAATTAAAAAGAGCATCTCAACCATGCATAGAACGAGTCCTAGCTGAAGTGTTTGTGAAATATTTTAAATAAAAAAATAATTTATCATTGCTACTCAGTTATTTGAAATAACTTTTTTCAAATTAGTCTTTGAATTGATCTAATAATAAAATATTTGAACAAACCTGGCGGTCTTTGTGGGATATCATTGTTACGAGGTGCTGCTCGTATAACCAAATGTATAGTTAATCCATCTTTGATATTATGTGTATGTAAGTTATCTGCATCTTTCATAATTTTACCCGCAAATATAAGACAGAGTTGTTCAGGTTCCGAACCGAATTTGGCAGCTATTTTGTCTTTAAACTGGAATTAAAAATAAGTAATTAAATAAGGTAATGTGTGAGTTGCCAAAAAGCTTTTACATTTTTGTTTAATACAGTTTCAAGGTATTTCCTCTAATTAAGGCAATATAAGGATAATTCTCCTGAACGTCCCTAATAATGTTGTAGCTGGTGATTGTTTAAATTTGGGTAAAAACATGTATGTTATGCACTTACTTCTTTTACGTTTTGGTCTTCATCTACTTCAAACGATTCTCTGTCTTTAGGAGTTTTCACGTGAATGGTGATTTTCTTCTTTGGAGACGGAGGTGGGGTACCCACAGACGAAGTAGCAGGCTGTTCATCCTGTGGAGATTGGGGCTGAGGTTCAGCAGCTGCAGGTTCATCCTGTTTTTGGGGTTGAGGTTCCTCCTCCGCTACTTTTTCGGGTCCTGAATCTACCGGAACATCGTCGGCCATATTTGTCTACAATGACTTGTTAATTTATTTTCGGTACACTACACCGTTGACAATAAACACTAAATATTTATGAGAAATATCCTACTAGTACTAGAATGTTCTCTACGCGTAAATTACATTGCCGGAATATTCTAAAATCTACGAAACTTACAAGAACACGTAATTTCTGGATCGAGTCACAGATACGTCAGTCCTCCCTAAATGACATCTGTCAAACTCACAAATTACCGAAACAAAATTTAGATACGACTAAACTCATGGTATAAGTAACAATTATACCATGGACTAAACTCTTCTAACTGTCAAAAGCTATTTGTCGCTGAAGCTGCAGGGTTTGCGATCGGAAACTAATTCTGAAACTATAGAAACTGACGAGGAAAATCTAAAAAAATAGAAAACGAAACAGTATTTACACGTAAATACAATCGCCCCGAGATTCGATGATTGCGATGATGATCACCGACTTCAAAGTCTCTTTAATTTGTTATGCACAGATGCAGTCATCGTTATTGGAGCATTGAAGTGCCATCTATCAAATGCGACATTATTAACAATTTAGGACGAGAAGGCTAGCTTTAGTATCTAAACTTTGCTTCGATAATTTGTCGTCCAACTAATGGAAATAGCACGTTGCCAGGTTTAGCAAGTTTCGAGACGGTGACTATATTTTGTATCTACGCGCGAGTCATGTCGCCCATTATCCAGTAAACTAGATTTAATTTCGATGCCAATGGGTGGATTTGAATCGGCTTAAAAGGAAAAACTAGTAAAGTATAACGGGAGTTACAGTTATAGTGTTAATTCGAATTTGTTAAATAAGAAGAAACCAGCAATTTATGACCACAATGGATTATTCCTGAAAAAATATATTTTGTAGGAAGTGTGGTAACACTGTATAAATATGATAAGGCGAGTTAAAATTGCTACGTCATATTATAAAGCCTTATCACTGCATTCACATTTAAATTAATACTTATATTGTTACTCATTGAATACAAATTTTTTTAAAAATTTATTCGAATCGATAATCAGCAAAAGGAAGCGTGCGGGTTGAGTTTTATTTTCTGGAGGGGCGTTTGTTCCTTGGGGGGGGGGTGTGTTTACTGTGCCCCAGTACTCCCTCATCTACGGCGGTGTTATGGATGTAAAGGTTCTCACTAGCATAATTTCACAACGGTCGCCGATCTGGCACAACATATTTTTTTAATAAAATAAAATTCTGCACCGTATAGTACGTGTACGATAAGAAAAAATAGAGATAATTCGCATAATCATGACCAAATGGCGAGGATTTAAATTAATAAAATATTTGAGTATCCACTTACTAAACCAGAAAATAAATAGGTAGAGAAAATTAATCATATATTTTTGAAACGCTGATGAAAAATTATAATTATTAATTATATGCCAATTCTGGATATTCTATGCAGAGCACACTCAATGCAAAATTTTCACCCGGGCGATTGGGTCATTTGGCTCGGTCCCTCTTGTTTTTTATGTTTGAATATAGCAGTAAAAGGTAAATCTCAAGGTTTATATTCTCAAGGAACTGAACGTCCTCGTCAAAATGTCAGGATTATTGAAAAAATCAACGGGAAATTGGTGCCTACAGCCGTCCCCGTACCCCAAGGGCGGATCCAGAACGTTGGGTTTTGAGGGTCGTCAAATTTCGTTTTTTTGTTGGGGTGGGGTGGGATGGGAAAGTTACGAAAAGTAATACACCCTGCTGCGTTAGTCAAACCGGTATATATGGTATTTTCCGTGTTAAATTGATGGTTGGGGGGGGGGTCATGATCCACATGACCCCCCCGATCCGCCTTTGCCCGTACCCCCCACGAGAATCCGATCTCATCTACGGATCTCATCACCATCAGACCTGATTTATCGGCGTTAATGAGGGATTGGCATTGGCGTAACTAGAATGATTTTTGAAGTCTAGTAGGATTTTAATGGCAAGAACTTCGGAAATACTGGGGTGGGCATAGCCCCCCCCCCCCCCTACTTTCGCCTATGGGGATTGGTAGGAGAGGGGGAGGGATGATGATACAATTTTCTCTCTTTTCTATTTTTCTATTTCTTTCATGGCGCCGGACTGCAACACCATGACTTATACCACTAAGATCCACCAGGTCGAATATCGGTTTGCTGGCCGTGGTATACGAACCCAGACACTCCCATCTTAGAATGCCAGCAAGTGCCACCTTAACCACGGAGCCACCGGAGACGGCACTACAGTAAATTATTAAGGATTTTATAAATCGATTTTTTTTTTTAAATCATTTATTTCGAAAAAACAAATTACAATACACTGTTACAATTTGTTTAATTCCCTAAACAGTACATGGAGCACTGGTGTCGGGAATATCTACGACATAATAGCAACAGCTTAAACAATACTATCTTATAATAAGTAAATATCAATCAATGATCATAAGATCCATCACAAAAAAATAAAAAATAGAAAAAAGTACTCAACAAACTCCTAAAGAAAAAACAAAACAATTCTCTCACATATGATTAGTTTTAATATTTTTTACGTGAGCCGGTATAGCTGATTGAATACATCGGAATTGTTTTTCAACTCAAAAACTTCGGAAACTACCTAAATGCATTTAAATTTTCAGTTCAAATTCCCTGAAAAATAGATTTTTCTGTGAGAAATCACCGCCGTAGATAAGAGAAGGGGGTACTAGGGGACAGTACCATATACCAATACACCAACCCCCAACCAAATGGATTATTAGTTCCACTATCCTGCGAAAAATGTATTTTTAATTACCGATCAAGGTCTCTAGTAAAAATATAAGCGTTTAAAGGTCGTGGCCGTTGAAAAACACGGCAATTTGATGCAGACCCCTTTAAAAAGAACGAAAAAGAAGCAATAGCTGCGTATCTAACGTCTGGCTATTCTTCAAGTCGACCATCGAGGATCCTTGCTCGGTGGCGAAGATTTATAAAGTCCGGCATCACTGCGCACAACGCGCAAGGAGCGGTAAACTGCCGTTACAAAAATGTGGATGTGAATTCATTTTCAGTTAAGTAAGAGTAGGTGTACATACTTACAGTTTATCTGTGGACTTCTATATGCCTCGTTACCGTCTACCGTTTGCCCTCAAGAATTGTTAACGACATTTACAATTATCTAAAAATCAGCGACGTAAAGTTTATCAGTGGTCCAGTGTCACAGTTTTATGGTTAGTGAAAATAACTTTTAGTTGGTGCTTCAGCCACGTATCAAATCACCCGAAGACAGATTCTTCTTAGGAAACTGAAGGATATTACAGATTATTTTCAAGTTTTTTTTTAATGCCTTAAAAAGGTTTGTTGTTATATGAAATATTACAGGAAACATTATAAGGCGCACTATATTGTTTTTACGCCTATTTAAATTTTAGCGCCTTGATAGCTTGTTGGTCAACTAGCTATGTATTTCGGTTTTGTTGTTTTTTTAACGGACATTATTGGCTTTCCATATAAATTTAATATAAAAGTACCTAAGTATATAAATTTAAAGTTCTTTGTCCCATTGTGGGTATTGTATATACATACCTATATCTATATTTTTAATACGTACACCCACCCAGAGGGGGTTTTATTCCAGAATTTTTTTCGAGGGGGGGGGGGGGGGATTTGTAAAGTACGTAAATGGGGCGGGTTTTTTCAGAAATGTGAAATATTTGAATTGCAACAAGAGATGAAGGTAGTTTATTGACAAAAAATATTACTTTATAATTTTTTTAAATTTATAAATAAAGGATAGATATCGGGTGTTGCTTAATACTTATTGGTGTGCAGTCCCTTAAGTCATTTTATGAAGAAAAGTTCATGTCAACATATTATATCAATTTTTTGCTACAAGGGCTTGTTTTAAATCGTGCGTTATTTTTTTTAATATCGCCGAAAGTACTTTAGATATTGTTTCAATTTCGATATGTGTTAACAGGATATAAAAGCACATAGTTTAATTAGAAAAGTTATCCTATCGGTCCATCAGTGGCGGTCCTTCAGACATATCCACTGATATATTTTAAAAGAAAAGTGGTACACCACTGACATTTTTCCATGTTGATATTTTTTCTGGCCTGGTCAGTTCTACATAACGAACGGTTTTACTCACAACCCGACTCAACAATACATGACAATTAGTGTTGCCCGTTGTTGAACCTTGTTTCCATCAAATTCGTCCGTTAACGCCCGTTTTGATATCAGGAACCACAGATATGTATTATGCCATCTTTAATATATTAAACAAATGCTGAATTGGTCTACTTAAAAGTCCTTTTTAGAGGCGGTACCGAACCTTTCTGAATAATTTGGGTGTAAATGTTTTAAGAGAAGATACGTGGTGCATATGTAGGAATTCTACCTGTGTCTGGTACTATATATTATTTCCTGCCTACCCTGATAATACATATTTATTGCTTTCAGGTCTTAAATCTTTTTTATTTCAAAAACTTCGTCGACCCAATAAAGTTTCTGTGTTTCGACCAATGTTATATAACAAATTAGCTACCTGCTTGAACAACCCATTTTTTGAATAGACAAGCTAAATTAATTTGGAATTCTCATGTCGTTAGCTTCCATTTGACACACATAGGGGTGTGAAATAAAAAGTTTTTTGGGTAACTTGTTCCAAAAATACCCCTAAAATTACGAATGGATTTTTGAAAAACTAATAAGCTTATTGTGTGGCACTTTGGTCAACATGGGGAGGGGTTGGCCCCCTCCCTCCCATAGTGCCGCCCCTATAGCTGATTCATATTATCAATAATGGCTATAGTGAATTTAAACGCAAATAATTTGTAATCCATCTGTGGCCGTAATGGCGTCAGGTGTTTTTACCTACCCCAATTAACCAAAAAGGGGCAGGTGCCTATAAAATATTACCGGAAGTAAAGGATCGTTAAAACTGGGCATTTATTGGGTTTCTCTTTACTTTTTAAAACCTGTTCTTGGTCGTAAGTCCTCTTCATATTATTATTTGTTCAGGTTTAGAGAAAAGTTTCTTTTCTTATCCTTCAAATGTGTATCATTCTTTAAAACATATCCCATCATGACCCTAAATGTCTCCCACCTTCTGCCATGAACCGTCATAAAAATCCCACAGACGACTTTTATTCAAAAGCAAACATATATGGCCTTCCATCTTTACTCAAGAGAAAAATAATTGCTCGAAAAACAAAAGTCGAGGCTTTTATGTTCCCTCAAGTAATAAATAACTAATAATGACGCGTTAGTGAAAAGGTTATGCCTCATTTGAAAAGCCTACACACAAAATATGTTGTGGAGCAATGCACTCGTCGATACAAAAGCATATATTTTAGGTATGGCCTATTTATTTACCACATCAATTATTTTTATTTTCAATAACGACCAACTTCCTGTTGCCTTTTCGAGAAAAAGTTAAGGTCATAGTGGAGGAGAATTATTTAAAACATAACCTTCAGTTTTCTTTTAGGTTTGTAAGGCATCTTTTAGTGATTTTTTATTGCGTATCCATGTCTTTAGTGATTTTTTGCTGCGTATCTATGTCTTTTAAATAGCCCTATTTTTTTAAATATTTTTTCTGACTCTGATAATTTTAAAGCATTTTTAGGTATCAGTTCAGTAGTTTTTAAATTACTAAGTAATTAAAAAATTTCTGGATCCATTTGATGTTTACTGGGTATCCAAATAAAAGGCCTGCGTACCCAAATGGATACTCAAAAGTACGTTAAAAGATGCCTTGGTAGAGTACGAAGAAATACCATACTGTCTATAAACCATCATATTGTTCTAAATTAGTTTTTATCTGGAGCTTACTCCAGTGATTGCCATTTTATGGTTCTTATCATTAATATACATCTTCGCCCTTAAATAGTAAGTTTTTTGTGAAGCAAATACGAGTAAAAAATCTTTTTCTTGCGCCCCCTAGACTGACTCTTGAGGTGCAATATATACAGGGTCCTGCAATAGTGCGTCACGCTCCTATATATGAAAGTATAGGAATGAATATTATTATATATGCAATAAAATACAGGGATTTAAAAAATACAACTTTATGTTATCATACTTTTGGGCCACCCTGTATATGGAAAAATATTGCTCTGAAATACACCCCCTGATTAGTCAGCATATGAATGAAATCTAACATAATTCGTATAGGAGCTATGGAAGCCTGACGCACTATTGCATGACCCTGTACAAGGCATCTTTTAACGTACTTTTGAGTATACATTTGGACACGCAGGCCTTTTATTTGGATACCCAGTAAACATCAAATAGATCCAGAAATTTTTTAATTACTTAGTAATTTAAAACTGACTACTGAACTGAAACCAGTGATGACTGATACCTAAAAATGCTTTAAAATGATCAGTCAGAAAACATATTAAAAAAATAGGGCTCTTTAAAAGACATGGATACGCAGCAAAAATTCACAAGAGACATGGATACGCAGTAAGAAATCACTAAAAGATGCCTTGCTGTCAATGGCGGAACTTCAAAATTAGGCGCCCCCCCCCCCCCCCCCCCAAAATCATTTTTTTGGCCCTATAAAATGATTTATTTAGTTAAGCTAGAATGACGTCTAGAATAACGTAAATTGGTAAATTATAGATACAGATGTTACTCCATAAGAATTTAAAATAAAAAACTGATGATTCCTATGAGAGAAATTTGTTTAATGCTCTTTAGAAACTAAGGTTATACTAAAAATCATACTATTATTATAACAATATTATTCCAAAACCAATCAAAAGTGATAACACTATTCTTTTCTGAATAACTTTATTGTTTAAAATCACTTTTAAACCAAATTTCCAAGAAATATTTACAGAAGTTCTCGTAAAATTAATTTAAAAATACATAATAAGATCGAATAATTAGAATATCATACAGGGCGTGTTAAAATTAGAAGTTACTTTAAACAAGTCGCAAAAAAAGTTTTTTCTTTCCTCCAATAATTTAGACTTGTTAGATGTTAAATATTCTTATATTCTGAACAAAAAATATTTTAAGAGATTTTTTCATATTTCACTCTTTTTTTCTAAGCAGTTAATAACTGATGAATATCACAATGTTTAGTCATCAGTTAGCCATGGAAACAATTATTGTATAAAATGAAACATAAATGATATTTGAATGAAAGAAATGTATTTCGCCTTACTAATAATAATAATCTACAAAAAAAATTATTTAAAAAATTGTTCAATATGACCTCTGGTTTGTTCAATGCATTTCTGTAACCGTATATTTTCCGTAAATTGAACCATTGAACAACATTTCAATTAATTTTGTTTGCAGATTAGTATGTTACTAGTAAGTTATTCTTTTGATGTTAATAATGGGTTTCACATATTATTTAACAAATTAAAGATGAAATACATTTATTTCATAAAAATATCAATTCTGTTCTATTTTATAAAATTGTTTCCATTGCCAACTGACTAAAAGAAGGATATTTAGTTTTTAACTGCTTAGAAACAGTTGGTCAGAAAATTAGTCACAAATGCTTAACCAACTGAAATATCAAAAAATCTCCGAACGTGTTTTTGGTTGAGAATATAAGAGGCTTTAACACATAAATCCCAATTATTTGAAAAAAAATAACTTATTTTTGCGACTTGTTTACAGTAACTTCTTATTTTAACCTGCCCTGTATTATATTCTAATTCGATCTTATTATGTACCTTTTCCTTTAAATTCATTTTACGAAAACCTTTGTAAAGATTTCCTGCAAATTTGGTTTAGCCCGGGGCCCCACTTTCAGAGAAGCTCAGCACTTGGCTTGCGCGACACTATACTTATTCAACACAAACAAGACAAAAACTTACCTTATTTGCAAAACGAATAGGTATGCTTTTTTGTTGCAAAAAAAAATTGTAAAAGTTCTTAAAATCTAAGGCAATCGACAGATGTGTAGGAACTCCTTTTCTTGATGATAGTATTAAATCATAATAAATTAGTGTTGCGTAAGAAAAAAACACTTTTTGAAGTGGCGAGGGGCCTCGCATTGCGCAACGGGAGGCCACATTGTGCCCCCCCCCCCCCGCGTTGCATGGTCTTGCAGCATAGTAGTTCCGCGCCTGCTTGCTGTATAATAACAGTATCAGATATCAAAGCTGTAAAATAAATTCAATTAAAAAACGGGAAAGAATGCGTTATCCTCTAGTAGTATTTTAAAATGCCTAATACAGTTTTATGCTATTCTTTAACAAAAATAAAACATAGCGGTAGTGGTCAGCCACACGACTTGCATCTCTTTCGCATTGGGAATCGTGTAACTAATATTATACATAAATCCAAATTAAAAATGACGGAACAACAGCAAAAAGAATTTTATTATCAAATTTTTCAATTTATGGTTAGGTAAAAAGAACGTAGTGAATAACCATGCGTCCAAAATTAAATAGTTGATTGAACATTGGAAGGCCCGCGCGTATTTTTAATTTTTTAAACCGTTACCCATATAAAGCTGACTTCTTGTTTAATGTTAAACTTGTCGATGGAATAGTCAAGCATATTAATTATTACCTAATAATTGTCTACATTCTTTCTCTCGTCGAAAAAGTTACAACGAAACAATGTAAACATATTATATTGCCTTGTCTTATGTACAATATTTTTAAATGATTTACGTAATCACTTATTTCACAATAAACAAAGTTCATCTTTAATATTAGCATAAATTATTTTTAATTAGCTAAAACAATACGACTTTGCAATTTTCACCCTTTGGATTTGGTGGCTAGAGTACGTCGATTATAATACTTTAATTATTATAAATTGGAAAGTGGCCCGACTGGATAATTTATTTATAATTAATATTACAATTCGTATTTTTCCTTGAGGTTGTCCTCCTTCATTGTTTGTTTTTTTCTTTCGTTATTGTCATTATTTTAAATTATCGGTCGAGTGTCAATCAACTCGACAGCTATAAAGGTACATACCGAAGCCAACAAAAAGATACAACCGTATCTTATAATTTATTTAAAAAAACTAGTCCTTGGAAAATACTTCAGCAAAAAAGTTTTTATTTCAATATTTGTCAATTTTATACCTAATGTGTGAAATTTTAATATTTAAAACCATATGGGAGATGGGGCAATGAAACCGGAATATTTAAAGCCGTTAAATGCATGATCAATAATCGTGTTTTAATGTTTACGAAGTCTTTTTGAAGCATATTCTATTGTTTCTCTTTGGTGCGGATTTTCTGCCTGTCCTATCACTGAATAAAATAAGTAGGTCCAATTGGAACAAATAATTGAGAAGTAATATACATTAGAAGAAGTAACAGTAAAAGTTTCAGGGCAGTAGATGAAAAAATGCACGTAAAACCGAGAGAAATCATTTCAGATGATCCGATTCACTCTATTAATCCACTGTATGTAATAAGGCAGCAAATTTATGTCACATTTAATGAATACTTGTAAAGCAAACAACATGCATGGTTGTTGTGCTGACAACATTACTTAGCTTAGCGTTCTTTAAAATTTAAACCCAGGTAACCTGGGTGCGATATTCAAGATTTTCTTATAGCATAATTAGGCATTGAATGATCGATTTTCTCTTCAATGCTGGAGCGAAATCAATTTCAGAGATCGAAAAAATCACCCCAGTTTCTTTTTATTTCAACTCTATAGGCAGGACCGGATTTAAGCATAGACTGCAGCCTATATTGGCCCTCACCACAAACAGGGGCGCGCACCACAAATGTTCCATTACAATCTCCGCCTTACTGTTACTATTAAATTGTGTTGACTTTTTTGGGGAGGGGGGAGGGGGGTTGTTCGGGGGTAAATTTGAGCCCCACATAAAGTGTATTAATATTGACTTCTGTTGGCCTTTTTTTGACAAATCAGAACCAAACAACACGTCCACCTAATCGTGTAATTTTCACAGTAGGACCCGCGCCACAAGTCCACCCTAGGGGCCCATAGATAGTAAATCCGGCCCTGTCTACAGGGTGTCCCAGAATGTGTGGGCAATCTCCCTGGTTCAGATAGAACACTTCAAAATAATAGGAAAAGTTCATATACATTTTTTTCCTACGGCCTCCCCTACGGAGATACGGGCCCATAACGGACGTCCCTGGAAATCGTTGTTATTTAAATAATTTTTTAAGTACTAGGCGTAATTTAATAATTTTTTAGTATAATGGTTACTAGATGAGTCTCCTTAAAATTCTCCCTTTTAAACTCATTTAGCTTATTTAGTTTGCCAGGGACGGACTAGACGTAACACAAAAATGTTTTTTTTACACCCTGTATGATGTAGGAACGATAATAATATTTTTGGATACTCTACACCTTAAGCTGAAGAATGGTACTCTTGATCAATGTCGATAAAACTAACTGTCTTCGAAAAAAATATATTTTTGTTCAATATTGGTTGTTGTTTTATAAAATTCCCTCATTGTTGCTATGGTTTTTTTCACATGTACCGATTTAAATAAGAATATTTATGCCAGTGTCAGTTTATGGTAGTGTCTTGAAATTTGCGGTTTTTCTCCTTTGTCTTATTAGTTAGTAACTTAGTAATGGAATTTACGTATACTGAATATGCCGACATGCATTTAATGTATGGACAAAAATATTTCTTTCTCGAAAACAGTTCATTTTATCGACATTGATCAAGAGTGCCCCTTTTCTTCAACTTAAGGTTTAGAGTATCCAAAAATATTATTGTCGTTCCTTCGTCATACAGGGTATAAAAAAAACATTTTTGTGTTACGTCTAGTCCGTCCCTGGCAAACTAAATAAGCCAAATGTGCTTAAAAGGGCGAATTTTAAGGAGACTCCAGTAACCATTATACTAAAAAATTATTAAATTACTCCTAGTACTTAAAAAATTATTTTAAAAACAACGATTTCAAGGGACGTCCGTTATGGGCCCGTATCTCCGTAGGGGTAGGAAGGTAGGCCGTAGGAAGACAAATTTATAGGAACTTCTCCTATTATTTTTAAGTGTTCTGTATGAATCCGGGAGATTGCCCACATATTCTGCGACACCCTGTATAGGAAAAGAGGAATATTTTAACTATTTTTTACAAGGCATTGAACCAGGCTAATTTTTACGGGTTTTCAATGATTTTTTCTTCTTTCTTTTTCAGAATTGACCGCTGCAGTTTAGAAGGAAACAATGATCATACATGCAACCTCGACCTTATTCAAAATCAAATTTAAGTAATTGGTAAAAATGCCAAAACAAAAAGCCGCTACAGATAAAAGAATCGTTGACCAATGGATGTCGGTTGACATAGGGACTAAGAGGACTCAAAATAAAAATGCAAATAGAACATGTGGAATATACACATGAGTGATTCCAGTCACTGCCTAAAATCGACTTCGAGGTACGGACAAATGAAAGACCAACGCAGAAGACAAAATGTTGAAGCATATTACAAACGGAGGTAATAATTTATACGTTTTACAAGGAAATAAGTTTACTTAGAAACGACTGATTATACAGGGTAAATCGAGAGGAACGCACCAAACTCCGGGAGCGTTTTGTATACGTGAAGATGATGTAGAAAAACTTACGGCGACTGACTTGTAACACAACGGCGTAATGTAACATAAACATTCGTAGCGAGCTTCGTTAAAGCCGGCGACTGACTTGTAAAGTACGTTTCACGAAATTTGGATACGACTTAATGATTTCCTGGGTCGGTACCATTGTCACGAAATTTGGATACGACTTAATGATTTCCTGGGTCGGTCCCATTGTGTCGACAAGAGCTTGGCAATAAACAAGTGAAGTATGAAGGGACGAACAAAGGAAAACAAGTAATGATATGATTATATTAATGTAATCAAATGAAATAACATTTTTTAAAAATATTACTAGTCATATTTATTTACATTTATAATGTCATTCTATAGATAGTGTTGAGTAAAGAAGTATATACTCTTTTTACAATTTCCCTAGCATCGAGAGATAAATGCATTTTCTTCACTGCTACACTAGAAGAAGCACCATCAATGTTTTTCCATGGACGCCACATACTGTTTTTTAATACGTTTGGTAAAATAATATCGGTAATACAACTTAACTCTTCCAGCAGGAAATAAAAACTAACAAATTTTACCACAAAAAGATATTTAAATATAAATTAAGCAACCTAACCTACCTGATGTGCCTACATCTAATTATAATTATAACAATCCGGTCCTTTCCACATAATAATAACAAACGGTCATAAATAATGGGATCGCCACAGATACTTTTACTGCAGTCATTAAGTTATATCCATGTTTCGTGAAACAATCTTTAACAAAACGGCAAGCCGAGCTATTCGGGGCTCGGGGAATCCCTTTGATGTGTTCGGCTCTAATCAGTCGCTGGAATAATTTGTTATGTTATGTTTTGGTATGAATCGGGATGCAGTGGGATCGTGAGCAAACCCTGCTTCTTATTAAGAAGTATAGACAAAAAGCAAATCTTTGGGATCCTCGTCACTGTTACGAAGAATGGTGGATCACTCGCGAACCGAGCATTCAAACACGAGCATTCGCTACGATATAAAAATGACCTGAACGGGTTGCTGTAATGTAACATTCGTAGCGAGCCTTGTAACATGTTACATTACACCGTTTTGTTACAAGTCAGTCGCCGGCTTAAAATATGTCCTTATAAGATTTTACATTTAAATTTATATACCATGGAAGTGTAGTCACTTGATAATGGAATTTCACAGATACGAAATTTTAAAAGTCTGAATGATTATTTGCTTGCTAAATTATTTGGTCATTTTTTCTATAAACATTAGATTGGAATGGAGTTGGCCTTCGATACGATTTAAAAATATCTTCTAATTTTATTCTTTAAAAATAAGTTATTAATATACAATTTCCGTGTTTGGATATACATTATACACACTGGTTAAATTTATTCAAACTTCTTAGTCTGGCAGACAGATGGTAAATATTAAGTTTTCAGAAAAGACAATCGATTAAGTAACGGCCAATCGAATAAAATTAACACTTTTAGTTATATTTGTTTCAAATAGTTCTAATTTCAGGTGTCGCAAACCGAAGCTCCCGTCCAGATAGTTCCATAATAATGGAACCAAGGGACCCACAGCCTCACAGGTTCCGCTCCCCCAATGCGAACAGCTCGAGAATATCGATCCAGCAATATCCGCTCAACGCGTCGCAACTTCACAATTGCACTCCCAATTTGGATAACTCCAAGCACTCGATTTACAGCAACGCTGCAGTGCTTCCTCCGGGAAGCAAGGTTCTTAATGGAGGCCTGAATATCTCCAGAATACGAAACCAAAGTACCGTGAATAAATTTATAGCCAAATCGAAGCAAGTTGGTGTCAAAGAAATGTTAGTCAGTTTGGGACTGCTGTGTCTAGTTAGCCTCCTGTTGGCTTTATTGTCGCTGATTTTTTTACTAAAAATTTCCCCGGTTACGGCGAACGATATAAGAGAATTGTTACGTGCAGAACAATTGACAGTGATAACGGCGGAGGAATACGTGGTGGTATATGAAGTGACTCTAGCGCTGTGTGCTTTAACGTTGTCTCTTAATTTATGTTGCCTTTTAGTGTGCGCGATTCAGTTCTTATTTGCTGTCAAACTTGTCAAAAGTCCGCATGGAGGTAGCGACAGGTAAGTTAAAAAAAGATTCACGAACAGTAGAAATTAATTAAGTCACCTACTACGGATTTAGCATGCTTCTTCTTCTTCTAAACTTTTAATGGTCATACATTTAGATCACTGGTTTCAGCTTTCATTACTAATTATTATTTATAAGATTCACGAGAAAAATGTTGGCTAAGGCAAACATTGAAATTTACCGCCTTCGTGTTATCTTCGACGTTATAGAAACTGAAGCTGTAATTAATGTATTTCATTAATTAACTGATTTTTGCAAGATGATGATAAGAATCAACGAATTGTAATGCGTACTTTTTTTTTGTTTACCAGACCCTACCGAAAAACATACATTTTAGTTTAAAATATGTGGTTTTTATATCCTAATAATACATAATAAAATAATATCTAAACTAGGTACTTTCGGAAATATTAAACAATAACTATTTAAAAAAAATTAAATACGGAGAATTTTTTTGATTCATATTCGGCGACTGGCTTGTAACATTTCGGGGTAATGTAACATGTTACACCGCGAGCATTCGCGCAGTGAATACAGCGAGCCGTACCATTCGCGGCGAGCGGCTCGCGCTCACCGGTGCTCCATCGGGCTGTAGGTTTTTTCGCGAATCCCTTTGATGTGTTCGGCTCTAGTCAGTCGCTGGATTAATTTGCTCGTTGCGAGCGTATGGGAAAGTGGCGTTTTTTCTCATTTTGTTATGTAAATAAAATTCATTTTCTGAGGTTTTGTATTTTTTGTGTGAATCGGGGCGCAGTGGGATCGTGAGCAAACCCTGCTTCTTATTGAGAAGTATAGACAAAAAGCAAATCTTTGGGATCCTCGTCACTGTTACGACGAATGGTGGATCACCCGCGAACCGAGCATTCGGGTGATGAAGAGAACGGGTTGCTGTAATGTAACATTCGTAGCGATCCTCGTAACATGTTACATTACACCGAAATGTTACAAGTCAGTCGCCGGCTTTATGGTTAATTTATTTTCGATTTCGACACAAGACTGCATTTTCCCGTAATGTTATATTTTAAATGAAGTCAACTCTAATCATTTCCATAAGAACAGGAAATTAGTAGAAAAGAGCAAGAAAGAACAGGAGAGAATCCCGTAATTATAGATTTATCATGGAATGAGGAATATCTCTCTGTATATTTAGTTAAATTTTGATTCTTTGATCAAATTTAAAAAGCAATAAAAACTTTCTTAAAATAATTATTTTTATAAATACTTTTAATGAGAAACTATAAAGAATCCGTCGACGGCGAGCCTTTAGCTGAACAGTGAACATCTCTAATATGGTTGTCCGATACCGCCCGGGCGGCATCTTCTTTATTTATCGCAAAAAAAATAAAAAATTTTTAATTTCCATTAAATTCGATCAAAAAATAAAATCGAACTTTAAAAGTCAAGTGTGAACGAGTCACCCCTGTTTAAAACGTAGTAAATAAAATATCGCAGTAACACGTTTTCAACTAAAAATTAAATGAAGCTCTAATAAAACTGCCGCAAGCGAGATACATATACATATTGAAGAATGTGGGAAACCAAAATCGATTACTTATCTTTGAATATCTACCTAATAAAAATAAAAAAGAGCATATCTTTAATAATATCTATAAGAAAAATGGGTTTTATTTTGAATTAGGTATAGCTTTCTGCTGCGTATAAATGGTAAAAAGTTCATGTAGAGAAATAATTGATTTTCGACCTTTCAATCAACAGGCCTGAACATTTTTCACTTCTCCGAGGCCAGATTATTCTTCCACGGGAAATTCTACAGTTATTCAAATATTTTCAGAGCGTTTTAAGTAGCGTTGTGATCGCTCGAGCGAAAAATCGCTTGATCACTCGATTATTGAAATAGCCGACATCGCTCGATTATTAAAAAAACCGCTCGTCGCTTATTATCTTTCACTCGATACCCGAGCTTCGCTTGACGCCGGCGGAAATGTACCGCTGTAGTGTGATCGAGTTAAAAAACTGCTCGTATATTCGAACAGTTTTTCGCTCGATAGGAAATACTCTAGTTATAAATTCAGGCGAAGAACCGAAAAATATCGCCTGTCAGTTGTTACACGACCTTCGGTCTTCGCGCCGCGCCATCCGATTGGCGACGTTCGAGTTTGACGCTGAGCAGGTAACACGCCATACGTCTTTCTTAAAGGCCCATAAACGAGAAGGTACATGTAAAAAAGTATGCCAAATCCCTTAGCGGATACATCGCGACATGGCTTTTGTAAAGTTTTGTTGTAACTGGCTAGCCAGCGGCGTAGTTTAGGTCTCCGATTGTAAATATTAAAAAATTAAAGGATATAATTTTTAAATTTTTATTTACTATAAACTTCTCAAAAATAACATAGTAATAGAAATTGTTAATGAAAAATAACAAAACGAACAACATGGTTAACAAAATATATAGAAAAATTCGTTGGTAATCTTATAGTAAACATTTTAAAATCTAAACAGGAACTTTTTATTATTAAACTCAAGAAGACTTCTTAAAAATAACATACATTATAGAAAATGTTAATGGTAAATAAGAAAACGAGCAAAATAGTTAACAAAACATAGGTATCGACAAATTTTTTGGTAACCAAAGGTAAACATTCTTAAATTTAAACAGGGACTTTTAGGTAACTATAAACATGAATTTAAAAAAATAATCACCTATTTTCTTATTTTGCCAGCCTATAATTTTGAAGGGCACACAGTGGGCACCTGATAATTTAAAGTCGAAGAATTTGACAAGCCATTTTAAATATCTACTTATTTTATGCTCGTAGATTGAGAAAGATGAAGAAGAAAAATAACTCTTGCCGAACAATAAATACATATTTGGGTGATTTTTTGCAGTTTTTTTGTTTGGGATCGAGACACGTGTTAAAAATTCATTATTCCGAAATAAATAAATTTCTGGAATTTTTTTGGTGGCTACTACAATTCTTCAGCTAAACCTGTGCCCACCCGTAGCTACGTGCCTGCTAAATACCCTACCTGATCACATGTAAACGGCTAGGCTGCCGGTCGAGCAGTCGGTGACGTCATCGCTTGGTGAATTGGAATTTAAAGCGATTCACTCGATTATTAGAGTCGCTCGAGTATCAAGTACTCGATTATTAAAATCATCGGGTTTGTTCCCAACACTAGTTTTAAGCACTTTTACTATTTTGTCCAAAGACCCAAAACTTCTCCTTTTAAATTGTAGGTAATGGGATCCATTTTATATGTACTTAAAAAAATGGAAATATTATTGGACAAATTAAATAGCAAATTCTATGTAGCCCCTAGCGTATAATAATTATACTGTGTATAGAGGAAATCAGGTACCCACTACCGGCTGCTATTAGTATAGAAAGATAGATATAGAAAATGATATAGGTAAATCTTTCAAACTGATGCACGAGATGAGGTAATAAACCGCAGTAGGTACTTAAGAATTTCTATAGGTTCACTATTTTATAGCTTCGTGTAACATACACCTGCTTCTTTATCGAGTTTCGGGTGCATTCTATAATAAAAATATACAGTATGTCCACGGATGGGGTTTACAAGAGGACAAATGGACTAAAAATTGAAAGATACGAAAAAAGTCACTCTTAATAAACGTTTTTGCTTGTCTAGAAAATGCGATTAATCATACGAAACTCCAATTTTTTTATACAAGGTGGGTAAAAACTGCAAAAATGTTATTTTGCTTAAGTGTAAACATACTTTATTTTGAAAGATACGAAAAAAAGTCACTCTTAATGAATGTGTTTTCTACACAACAAACCGAAGTAGAACAATTCATTAAAAAGTTTACCTATGTAAAAATTATTTCCCAAAAAGTATTCTCTGGCACACCTCTGCCTGGTGAACCTAGTTAAAATAATAATGACACTTAAGGTGACACTTGTTGTCAATGTCTTTATTTAATGAAGTTATTATTTAAGTAGAAATGCTATCTACTGAACAAAGAGTTTTTATAATACAATGTTATGGGGATGGTCAAGTTTCATACCGCTACGTTATGGAACAATTTACCGAGAAATTTGTAGGAATCCCAATAACTAGGATGGCAATCTGCAAGTTAATAAAAAAGTTCAAGAGAACTGGTTCAAAAAAGAAAAGAAGAAATACGACCATGATGATGCTGCTACAGTCTTAGTTCTTCATTCTGTTGAAGAAAATCCTATGACGTCCCTTAGAAATCATGTTACTCAGTTGGAACTTCTGAAAAAAAGTCAAATTCAGAAGATCCTTAACCAAAATTGTATCCGTATAAACAGCACTTTAATCAAAGATTGGAAGAGGGAGACGACGCGAAACGACTTATTTTTGCCTGTGGGTAGGAGACAAAATTTTAAGTGGAAATGTTGATTTTTATAAATGTATCATGTTTTCTGATGAAAGTACATTTTCAACAAATGGAACCGTTGCAACCCAGCACGTTAGGTACTGGTCTTTAGAAAATCCCGAATTCAGAATTATGACGAAAAGACAATATTTCACAAAAGTGAACGTGTGGTGTGTGATATCCATCCATGGCATTATAGGGCCATATTTTTTTGATAACACATGTAATAGATTATCATATTTAGAAATGCTGGATAGATTTTTCAATGATGTACTCGAAAATCTACCATTAAATTTTCGACAAAATATGTATTTTCAGCAAGATGGTTGTCCAGCCCATTTCGCTCGTGAGGTTAGAGAATGGCTTGACCGCAGATTTGGTCCAAGGTGGATTGGCAGGAATGGTCCAGTTTTGTGGCCCCCAAGAAGTCCCGACTTAACCTTGGCCGATATGTTTTTATGGGACAGTTTAAAACAAATTATTTTTGCAACCGCAATACCAAATGATATTGAAGTGCTGAAGGGCAGAATTATCCAGGCTGTCCAATCGATATCTCAGGAAGAAATCAGAAATTCTTTCACTTATTTGAGAAAGCAATTAGAAAAATGTGTCGAGTATGGGGGTGGAGTTTTTGAATTATGAAATCGTTATCGTATTCTTTTCATGGTAATAAAAATGTTCGTATTATTATTATAATTACTTCATTAAATTAAGACATTGACAACAAGTATCACCTATTCATTATTCAAGTAAAAACGTTTATTAAGAGTGACTTTTTTCGTATCTTTCAAAATAAAGTATGTTTACTCTTAAGCAAAATAACATTCTTGCAGTTTTTACCCACCCTGTATAAAAAGATTGAAGTTTCTTATGATGAATCGTATTTTCTAGACAAGCAAAAACGTTTATTAAGACTGACTTTTTTTCGTATCTTTCAATTTTTAGTCCATTTATCCTCTTGTAAACCCCATCCGTGGACATACTGTATATATGGTACATTACAGGGAGAGTCAGTAGGAACGGGCTAAACTCTAGGAATCTATCGTGAGTATACAAGTAAAAATAATGTAAAAAAATTCATACGTCCCTATCCAATGTTAATTTGTTTTCAAGTTTCGTACGTCAATAATAGCGTTATTTTAATAAATGTTAAAAAAATATCGTCCGTTTCGTCTACGAAGGGTGCCTGTTGTTCTCCTGATTGCTTCATACCTTTCTTTAATATCGGCTGCAGTATTTCTAATACGACGAATTAGTACATCCCGAGTGTCGACTTTTACTGCATAAATTTCAGTAACCTCAGAAATTACGTTCTGGAAGTCAATCTTTGATACTTATAGATATGGATGGCATTCGTCTCTCAAGATATAGTTTGAATTTTTTTAAATGTGTAAGATTCCACCTATTTATTAATAATAATGATTGAACATGTGCCTTAAGCCAGGCTCAGACGGCGGCGTGGTCTACTTGGCCAAATATTTGTAACGGCATATACACTACAGTGAAACCTCTCTTAGGCGGACACCTTACGGGACCGTCTAAATGTGTCCGCCCATGGAAAATTTTGTTATTAGGTAATATGTAAATGCAAAATTATTACTATGTATATGTATGTACAAGTAAACATAACATAACAAAAATACACTAATCTTAGTTAGGATATAGTATTAAAAAAATCTAATAACGTCGTTGGACGTGTTTGCGTTTTATACTTGCAATCTAGAAAATGTAATTCCAAGTCTGATAACAATTCCATTGCTGTAGGGTCACCTCTATTCTTTGCATACTCTTATAATTCCTTTACCATACTAATGGCTTGTTGATAATTGGTGACATTTGTTTGAATATTGCATTCAACTTCTTCATCAGAGTCGACAGATAGTGATGTGGTTTCAGTTTGGACTACATAATCGGTAGGAATGGGGTCACTATCATCTTCTAATGGCACATTGCTATCAATGTAAATGAACTCGCCCAAATCATTGTTATCAAATGATAAACTTCCACTACATCAATATTCTCTTTCAGACTCAAAACGAGACATTTTTGTGCCATTGTTTACGATTTTAACCTTACAACTCACAAATAAACGGCGGACTGCTGTCGCTTTCATTCGGCGAAGTCCTTTCGCGCTGCCACGCATACGCGATTGGTTGCCGGTCTGTTTTCCGAGAGTTTTTGCATCGTACTTAGTCGTCTCCCAAATAATTTAAAAAAATTTTTTTGTCAGTTTAAAGGAGGGTTTTCGCACTCTTTGTATGAAAGGAGAGTCCGCCCAAGAGAGGTTGATTTTCATGGAATTTCATATACCTAGTTCAGGACTATGAAAAAATATCCGCTTAATAGAGATGTCCGCTTATTAGAGGTGTCCGTTATGAGAGGATTCACTGTACTTGCGAAGTGTCGTGTGAATTGTACAATTTGTCAATTATTGTACAAATAAACCATGCGACGCGCCGCAGGCGAATTTTGACGGAATCGTGGCCAAAAAGATTATCTTGGTAACACGAGACAAAAAATGTTTTTAATTGTAAGAAACCGTTATAAATATGGTAACATTGCATTTTGTTTTGAATATCTTACATCTTTGCCCCCTCCACACCCCTTTTTATGGTTATTAAATTATAGAAATTGGAATAAACAAAGGTGGTGGTTTATTTTTACGATATTATCATTGGAGAAACATTTATTTTATGTTTTTTTTAATCTTTTAAATTTTGACAAAAACTTAGCGGAATAACAGAACTAAATACACTGATTTTTTCAACCACTCTAATTTAATTGACACGTCACACTAGAAAAACAAACTTTGAACTGAAATAATTTTAAGATTGGCAATAATATAAATATAACAGGGATGATTTATGACACCCTGGTTGTTTCTTAATTAAGTGCTAATAATTTTACGACATAATTATAACTTTGGTTTTATATATTTTGACCAGCTTTTATCTGAAATTCGCTTGTGTGCGACGTGGTAAGTATACGCCAGTAACAAATAGTGGCCAAAGTCGTGTAAGCCCGCCTTTATACATGTAAAGCTTGTACCCATTCATGATAACTATGAACCCAAATTAATTTGGGCAGTCACAGTCAGCGCTTCTAAAAATCATTACCTTATATATATATATATAATTATTTCCATAAACAACTTGTCATCACCAAATAAACCTAATAGATCGTGGGAATATTTAAATAAGGAACACAAAAGTAAACAAAAGTACAAAACGGAGCTGAGCAGAGAATAATGTGCTAAAACAAATATTGAACGAATACGAGAACTTGAGCTTTCCATTTGATCTTTTTGGGTATTTGTTGGTAGACCGAAATAACCTTCTGGTAAATTAAGTTGTATTCGTTTCCT
This sequence comes from Barypeithes pellucidus, assembly GCA_963991005.1. Classification (NCBI taxonomy): domain Eukaryota; kingdom Metazoa; phylum Arthropoda; class Insecta; order Coleoptera; family Curculionidae; genus Barypeithes; species Barypeithes pellucidus. Next base: position 18,900,866 of record OZ022566.1, read on the forward strand.
ATAAACATTTACATTACATTTGTGCCTATTTTTAAACAATTTTAGCAAATCAAAATAAACGATTCATATTTAATTTGCTCCATGGATATTATTGGCCTTATTTATGATTATAGGTACAGTTCGTTTCACGATATTTGGATACGACTTAATGATTTCCTGGGTCGGTCCCATTGTGTAAAGTCCGTTTTGTTGCAGTTGATAGCTCATATCGAGGGTTGAAGCCATAAAACAACCGTAAACCATAGGCGTTGCCAATAGTAATTACCTTATTTAATAAGAAAATTGGCCTCTGTCCATTGTTAAGTAGGATTAGGGTTAAAGTAGGTACAACAGGGGTAATTAATTTACCTATTTTTGCCTGCTTTAGGATGTTATTACGCCATTTGATGTGCGTTTGTCAAACTATGTATTTAGTTGTATTTAGATACTGCATTATCTCAAAGTTGAATTATTTCCTATACTTGTAACAATGGCTTCAAGTTTTTCGCCAACGTGTCTTCGTCAAATTAGCAAGAGTGCATATTCTCTCCGAGAAAAGACATTAATATTAAACGTGCATGATGCTCTAGTGTACCAGAAACCTGCAAGTGATGTTCGTAGCATCATTGCAGAGTGTGCCAATATGGTAGGAGTTGGAGAGGCTACTATATATAGGTTCTTGCGTGAAAGAAAATCTAAGAACCTCAGTGAGCCAAAACCACTCCCAGGAAAGAAACCGTTAGAAATTGACAATTTCATTAAAAATGGTATTAGAAGAAAAGTACTTAGTTTTTATTTTGCCAAGGAAATACCAACTATAGACAAAATTTTACAAGCCATTAACTACGACGAGGACTTACCACAGCTATCACGAACGAAACTATGGAAAATACTTCATGATATGAACTTTCGATGGGAGAAGCAAAACAGAAAATCTTTTCTTATTGATAGAGCAGATATTATTTGCTGGAGACGTCAATACTTAAGGTCCATCCGAAAATACCGCAGCGAAGGCAAAAATATTTTCTATTTGGATGAAACTTGGCTGAACGAAGGGCACACCGTATCTAAAGTTTGGCAAGATAAAAATGTCCTAAGTTCTCGACTAGCTGTCATGGAAGGCTGGTCAACAGGACTTAGACCACCATCTGGAAAGGGACGCAGACTTATTATAACTCATATAGGAAGTTCAAATGGCTTTTTGGATCAAGGATTATTACAATTCCAGTCGAATTCTACTAAAGACTATCATGAAGAAATGACTGCTGATGTTTTCGAGGAATATTTTAAGCAAATGATAGAATACATTCCCGCTAATTCTGTAATAGTGATGGATAATGCCAGCTATCACTCTAGGCTAAAAGAGAATCTTCCCACAACTTCATGGAAAAAGGCGGAAATCGTAAACTGGTTACAACGAAAGGAATTGAGTTACGATAATACCATGGTAAAAAAAGAACTTTTGGATATTGTTAGGCTACATAAATCACAGTATAAAAAGTATGTTATTGACGAGATGGCAAGAGATCGAGGTATTATAGTGCTCCGTTTACCACCTTACCATTGTGAGCTAAATCCTATCGAATTAATATGGGCTCAAGTAAAAGGATATGTTGCTAGAAATAACAAAACTTTTAAAATGCAAGAAGTGCGACACCTCTTGCTTCATTCTTTAGCAAATGTGTCATCAGAAAATTGGCAAAACGCCATAAAACATGCTATAGTAGAGGAACAAAAAATGTGGGAACTTGACAACGTAATTGACACAACTATGGAAATTGAGCCTTTAGTAATAAGCGTAGGACATGATGACTCTTCAGATTCTTCTGAGGATCATTTTATCGAGTTATAATTATTGAAATTGTCAATATTTTTTGATCTGTAAATAAATTAGTTTTCTTGTAAATAAATTCATAAAATCATAAAATCTATTACATTTAAATAAAATAATAAGCGGTTACATTAAAAACCCAACTCTCCGACCATGATGGGCCGTTTTAATCATTATCCTTTCATTTCATTTTATGGCTCTATTGTTACTTTATCTGTTACCCGGTGGAATAGGTCAAAATTTCTTCATCTTTATGCTAGATGTACGTAAAAAGACCATTTTATAGGTAAAATATTTTAGGCCACCGGGCCCTTGTTTTGAATCTTTAATGAGGGTATCGAGCTATCAACGGCAACGAAACAGACTTTAGACAAGAGCTTGGCAATAAATAAGTGAAGTATGAAGGGACGGACTAAGGAAAACAAGTAATGATATTATTATATTAATGTAATCAAATGAAATAACATTTTTTTTAAATATTACAAGTCATATTTATTTACATTTATAATGTCATTCTATAGATAGTTCTGTTTCGCCATTGCTATCCTCGTCAAAATTAATTATAATTGGATTAATTATACGATTCAGACTAATATACGAATTTTCTACAGTTATTACGTGACGGACTGAATTTTTCCAACTACCTGGGGGAATATCATTAAAGCATTTTCGTATTAGTTCTACAACACTAGAACTTAAAGTCGGAGAAATATTGTCAGACCTAACCAGTGATTTTAACTAGTGCCACATATGCTCTATGGGGTTAAAAATGCAATAATAGGGTGGGAGCCGTAGCACTGTATGTCCAAATTCTTCTGCCAATGTGTCACAAACATATACTTTTTTTATACAAAATGTCTTTAAAACTTCTAAAAGATCACTTTTTTATAACTTCAAAATATATATCATTCACCGCCATGTAGTTCTGAATCTCTAATTTTGTATTATTTGAGCTTGGAGCTTTATGTAATTGGCGACTGTGATAGCTCGCATTGTCCATTACTATCACGCTATTCTGAGGAATGTTTGGTAAAAGACCATTCTGGAACCATTCCTCAAAAACTAACAAATTTGACCACAAAAAGATATTTAAATATAAATTAAGCAACCTAACCTACCTGATGTGCCTATATTTAATTATAATTATTACAATCCGGTCCTTTCCACATAATAATAACAAACGGTCATAAATAATGGGATGGCCACAGGTACTTTTACTGCAGTCATTAAGTTATATCCATTTTTCGTGAGACAATCTTTACCATACCAATGACCACGGCCGAAGGTGAACGATGTTTTCAACATTAAAACGAATAAAAACATTTGTGCGAAGTTCTATGAATGAAGAAAGGCTTATATGTTTTACCTAACGCATTGTCTTATTGCTTTTTTTCTTCCTACGTTTAAAACGCCAAAGAATATAATTATTTGGTCGTCTACAGAAAAATAAAATTTTAAAAATAATTTCATGATACTTGTGAACCCCTCTATCATAGGTCACGAGCCGCCACTGCTCTGCCATCATCAAAATGCCAACCGAACGGTTATATTACGCGCACGCGTATTGGCGTATCCGGACGGCCCGTTTAATTACCATCTATGAACCGACGGCAGGTTGCAAAGACAAGTGCAACCTTATTTCGTATTTAAAAATAAATCACGTTGTTCGCTCACGTTTGCTTGATATTTGGAGGAGCTTCGACAAGAATAGGATTAACCCTTGAATATCGAAGGTTAAAGAAAAGCAGATCATTGTAAAAATCTTACAACTTACGCTCGCTGTAGTCATGTCGATTCTGGAGTTCAAAGCATTGTGAATTGGTCATTCATATCTTATAGTTCGAAATTAAAAGGATTGACTAATTTATTTTAAAAAATTCCAGTTTTTCACACAACTGTACGAAACTAACTATTTAAAGAAGATAAATATCAATATAAATCCTTAAAAAAAACAGATTGCCTTTTAACATCGTAAAAATCCAAGGCTAAATTTAATGACGAATATTTTAATAATTTCAAGATGTTAATTTATCAACTCGACGCGAATCAAACAGAAGACTGTGCCCCATTCACATGGTAGAATATTAATCCCGATAAAGAATAATTAAGTATATTATTATTTAATTGCACTAATGAAGAGCCATTTATTTAATTAATATTAAGTATAGCCATTTGGGACAGTAATATTCTAGATAAGGCGAAGTGCATTTTGAACGAAGTACTCCCACGAAAGAACTGTAGAAACGGCCTATTATGTATCTGAGAAAACATTATTTTAATAGTTTAAAGTACCATTAGCGCTGGAAGGTACATTCTTAACTTGAAACGTTTTCGTATTAAAATGCAGTTTATTGTACAAACTCGTACGAATAATTTGATTTTTGAAATGCATTCATTATTGTTTACGAATTTTAATAGCGCCAAGTGAAAATGCGTATGAGTGTTCAGATCCAACCAACCCAGACCAAAAATTCTAAAAATACAATTAGGAAATTTAGGGCTTTTCGCTGCGACTGTAAAATAACAATTTGAAAAAATCTGGATATGTTTCATTAAACATTTCAGCGACAGCCTTTTTAATATCTATTTCTTTACAGAACAAACAAGTACCTTCAGAAATCTTCAGTCAGCAGGGTATGCGCGGTTGGAGGATTTTTTATTTCTATTCCAGTATTTCTCACAGGTAAGTTTATCTGTCTGCATGTCGGTATGTAGCTACACATCTATACTTAGTAAGGGAACAAAACCACGCGTAGTGTTGTGAATTAGCAGCATAAAATTTCAATCCACCACTTTTACTTCGTTACTATAAATTTTGTTGGCCTTTTTTGCATATCAGAGACCAATTTTCACAGTAGGGTTCCCGCGCCACACGTTCAGCCTATGGGCCCGCATATCCTAAATCCTGCCCTGTCAGATAGATAGATAAATCTAAAAACCTGCACCAATATTTTACGTAAAAATGTGGTGTCCTTACTAAATCTAAGAGTTAGTAAATTTAGATGAAAAATAGAAGAGCTATTAACCCTAATCCTAGGTGGATTTTAGTGGTATAAGCCATTGCGTTACTGTCCGAGGTCATGAAAAAATAGGGGTGAAAAATGTATCGTCCCCCGTCCCTAACTCATTCACGCCGCTATCCAGACGGAATGAGATCGGATATCTGATGGGGTACGGTGGACGGTATAGTTGTTGCAGAATTATACCGTAATAAATAAACTACCTGATTAAACCCTATTGTATACGCCTGAACCTCTTCAAAGCTCAATAAATGGGATCAGGGCCGGCTTGAAAATGTATACCACACCACATGATTTATTTTTATAATTTAAAATAAATAGATAGGTATTTTTAGTTTTAGGTACCTATAATAAATGTAAAATAATGATTACAATTAATAATTGAAAATAATATAATTTAAAAGTATAACTATTAGGATAACAAGTACAATAAAAATTAATTAAATTCTAAGAAACTATTGATAATTTATTCAAAATTTAACTCTGTATCACTATCTTCATCTAAGCCTACACTTATAATTAAGGGTTGAACATTTGTAATCATACAAATGTAAGAATTTTCCACCTTAAGTGCAAGCTGTACACAGTTTTTCCAGCTGTCTGCAGAAATTTTTCTTCGTTTTTAATTAATTCTACTACAGATGCATTTAATGAGAAATATTATTTCTCCTAATATTGGATTTTAATTGGTGCCATATTATTAGCTCAATAGGATTGAATATACAATAGTACAAAAGACGCAACACTGTATGTCCATTTTCTGCTGCAAGTTTGTCACACTCGTATTCCTTATTTATTTTAAAAGCTTTTAATACTTCTAGCAGTTCTCGTTTTTTGTAAGTTTCTTCAAAATATAAATCATTTTCAATCATAAAATTTTGAATTTCTGCTTTTGTATTATTAGAATTGGGAATGATTTTTGCTTGCCGACTATGATAACTAGCATTGTCCATTACAATGACGCTATGTTCAGGTATCTTTTTAAGGAGTTTATGTTTAAACCAATCTTCAAAAAGGTGTGCGTCGGTATCTTGATGGTAATCTAAAGAAGAATCTGCTATGTTTTTAGCTGATAGCAACAGACAATTTGGAACAAACCCCTTCTCTGAACCAGCATGTAATATTGTGATTCTTTCGCCTTTATTTGATGGTGCCTTGGTTTGACATTTTTTGGAAGAATCATCCCAACCCTTTCTTGGAGTGTCATAGGTATCAAACCATGTTTCGTCAAGGTAAATAATTGGACGATTTTCTTCTCTAAATTGTTTAATAGCTGTTAAATATTTAAGTCTCCATTTCCGTAAACGTTGAGATTCAATTAATGTTTGTCTTTTATCAATGCTTCGGTATTTAAAACCCATTTTACGCAACATTTTCCTAAGGCTTGAAAGGCTACAAGAGATATTTGTATCGCCTTTAATCAGCCGCTCTTTGAGGGAAATCAAAGTGGGTACAGTTTGTGCCTCATACATTTTGTAAATCTTTCTTCTTAATAAATCCATGTCATTTTCGTCAATGCTTCTAAATGTGCCAGAATCACTCCGATTTTTTCTAGGATTAACAGGTTTAAGTACTATGTCTCTTACCGAAGATAAAGGAGTTTTTGTCAAAGTAGACGTCTCTGCTAAAGCATCCATCGAATTAAAATTTCTACTCAACAACGATTGATACACATTTTTAATTATTAGTTTGGCATCGGTAGATAAGTGCTTCCTTTTAAAAATGACACATGAAGATGCCCCCCTATCAGCACAAGACGCCACATTCTACCACTAATAAGCCTAACTAAAAATTACTCGCCGGAAAACCACTAAAGATTAAAATTATTAAAAATCACTTTGTACTTATATATGCATCAGGCATAGGTATAAATTGAATTTGTATACATGGTCCGGCTCTGCTCGAAAAAGTTTTAAAATTTGGGATTTCCTTATTTATTTTATGGTCCAAGGGATAATGAGGTTTTATTGCAGTCAAAAGATCAACGGTATAATTCTGCAAATACTATACGCACACCCCAAATGGTAGGTTATGCAGCAATGCGAAAAACCAAGGGTTTATAGCCCGAGGATCGTGGTTCTGAGCCCACATTGAGCTATCCTGAATAGGAATTGGAAGAAAATAACGTTCTGGAAATACCAAAATATTATTAAAAAATAAAACTCTTCATTTTAGGTATAATACTGTATACATTCATCCAATTCCACTCCACCCCAGCCATAGTCACCAGTGTCTTCATTGGACTGGGCATAATATTCTGCGGATGTGCAATGGTTCACAACGTTTTCATATGGCAAAAAGAGAAAACCAACGCCGTCAAAGAGTTAGCGCTGCAACAAGAAACTACGCAGCAACACCACAACTCCTTTCACAGCATCGCCTCGCAACCGTTGCAATCGAATCTCAACCAATCGCATATCAGTAACTTCAATCACAGTTTTGGTCATCCTCTGGCTAGTATACATAGTAACGGGCCTTATATTATTAGGCCTTCGACAACTACGCCCCCTTCAGGAGAAAATTTGAACTTCAGTAAGCACCTCAGGGAGGCTAGTGGAAGTGTCAGTCCCGGGATGCCAGCGAACACTATAGATATAAGTAGTGTCGCCACCACGAACAGTCCTCACGAGCTGTCTACCTTGGTTTAAAAAATACATGCATAGTTTTTGCCAGTGGTGCGACAAAAACATTCCTCGTTTATAGTTTGTAGGGACCAATTAGAGGGTACAAAGGTGCAAATAATAAAATATTACTACCAAAAATTAAAATGATCGCCAAAGGCATCCTCAATCAGCAAAAATTTAACACTGCCTATTTTTTTTTTAATTCCTTGTATCTATCTTGGTCCCGCCAAAAAACGAACAAACGCTAATTATAGACAGACGACTATATCTTGCCACACATTCAGACCAATTACTGTTAATATTTTATATAAGAATCTTGACAAAATCTGAAATAATGTCGTATTTTTTCGAGGAATGAAGAAACCGTTCCTCATCCCGCCCGGATGTTTAAATCCTGATTAAAACCTCTTTAATGAATAAGGTGGTAAGTTTCGGAATTATTAGAGACGCATAGGTTTTTTTTATTTATTTTTTAATGTGAAAATAATGAAAGAATGTTTGTCAATTTTCTTATACTATGTATATAATATGTAAAAAATAAAAAAATATTTATTGTATTGTAGAATGGATACTTTAATTTATTTAAAAATATGAAATGTACATAAAGTTTTCCCGTTTATTTTTCAGAAATTTTTCAAATTTTTTTTTTAGCAAACCTGATGTGTTGAATTTTTCCGCCATGATTTACATTGATTTTCAAAAAAAAAATCAAAGAGACTAGTACAAATTATATATCGCTACCGTCCGGGTACTGATATTTTATTACATAAGGGACGTTGTTGTAGGATATAAAACATATTTTTACCTTTTAATATTTTTATATTCTCCTCTGCGTTTTACATAAAGGTATATTTTTAATAAATGATTTGTAAAATCCCCGTTTATTTTTAATTTATTCTCTACGCTGGAACAATACCGGCCCCAACCCGAATAAACAAGTTCTTTTTAGAAAGTATGTTCGCCTGTGGCGCTATTTCAAAAATACTTTAGGGGTTAATTTTTTAAAAAATAATTGTCAGTGGCTTTTTAAAATTGTGTACACTTTTATAGGGTATCTCCGTTATTGTTAGTGCTATCAAAAAAGTAATGTAGATATCACGTGCTCTTTTTGGGTGGTAAAATCAAAATTCGAAAATTTTCGCTCGCTTAAGAGATACGGGGGAAAATCAACAAATTGACAATTTCTAAATTACCCTATATTTTCTTAGTTAAAAGAGATACACAAAAATGTTTAATACAGAAGTTTATTTATAATGGCAAGCAAGTGGCGATTGACGGATTTCTCTCAGACACCTTCACCAACAATGCCGGTGTTCCTCAAGGGTCCATATTGTCTCCCACTCTCTTCTTACTCTATATTAACGACCTTCTAGTGAGAACTAAAAATCCGATATTTAGTTTTGCTGACGATAGCACACTTATCTCATTTTTCTCTTTGAATGCGCAAACATCGGCTGCCGACGCACATCTTCGTAGACAGCATGAAGTATCACGCCTCGACAAAGACCTGGAAGAAATTTTGGCTTGGGGTGACAGTAACCAAGTCGAATTTAACGCTAAAAACCCCAGGCAGCAGTTTTCTCTAAAAATGTTAACATTACAGAACCGGAAATAGTCATGGCCGGACACGCAATCCCACTGGCTTCATCTATTAATTTGCTGGGCGTCAATCTGGAAGGAAATATGTCTTGGCCTAACCACGTTGTGGCAATCGCCAAGATAGCTTCTCAGAAGCTTGGGGTACTATTCCGAACCAGAAAGTTGTACACACCTTAACAACTTTTGACACTATACAAAGCCCAGATTCGACCATCACTAGAGTACTGCTCTCATGTCTGGAGCTCTGCACCCAAACATACTCTTGGGCTACTGGATTCCATCGAAAGGAGGGCTATTCGTCTGATCGGAGACCGCGAGCTGACGAAGAACCTCGACAGCCTAGAACATCGAAGACAGGTTGGGGATTTCGCTCTCTTTTACAGATATTTTCATGGAAGGTGCTCGGCTGACCCTCTTAATTCCGCCAAGAGCGACGAATAGCAGAAATACATGACGAACCACTGCCGCCCATCCATATGTGGTTAAGCTTAGTACTCCTCGAACTTCATTATTTAAGAATTCTTTCATCTGGAGGACTTCATCCTTGTGGAACGACCTTCACGAGGTCGTTTTTCCCAACGAATATAACCTCCAACGATTCAAAACCAACGTGAATCGCTTTTTGCGCATACGCACCACTCCCAGAGTGCCCTAAAGGATTTTTCCTATAGTGCTTGCTTGATCATAAAAAAAATAATAATGATTGTTGAATAATCTGCCGTTTTCAGAATAACTATACGGGGCCAGGTAAGAAAGTTATCGGACCTAACCTCATTTTTTTAAATGGAACACCCTGTATATTTTAATCTAAAAAGATAGCATTTTAAACTCTCTTTTCAAATTTATAACACACCGTGGATGATAGATATCATCAAATTTTTCAAAATGTTGATAAATATTTTTCACAAATGAATATGTAAAAATGAAATTGACGTTAAATGTTAATAACAACTAGAATGTCAACATTGTTTCATGGCCTATTTTGGTTTAAAGTAATAAAGTTTAATAAATCGCCTAGGAAACCAATATCAGCCATGTTGTGTTGTATATTTGAAAGGAGAATTTAAAATAGTATATTTTTAGATTAAAATATACAAGGTGTTCCATTTAAAAAAAATGAGGATAGGTCCGATAACTTTTTTACCTGACCCCGTGTACTTATTCTGAAAACGGCAGATTATTCAACAATCAATATAAAGAAACTTCTGTATAAAACATTTTTCCATATCTCTTTTAACTAAGAAAATATTGAAAATTTTGAAATCGTCAATTATTTGATTTTCCACCGTATCTCTTAAACGAGCGAAAATTTTCTAATTTTGATTTTATCATCATTTTAAGTTTGGCCCAAAAAGAGTACATGACACCTACATTACCTTTTTGATAGCACTAACAGTTACGCAGATACCCTATAAAAGTATTGAAAATGGGACACCCTGTAATAGTAAGTTTTTAATATTTATTTAACTGTTATAATTGTTAATAATAATCAATGATTTTTTGAAAAATGAAACTATATAACAAGAGCTTACTGTGTATAAAATTTTAGAACAATAAATTGAATATTAAAGAAGTTGTGCAATTTTTAAGTGGAATGTCTTAAAATTTATTTTTACGACTTACTAGGTTCTTGTATTGCACGGCAGATATGTCAGAGACGCTATCAGCCAAGTAAGTAAACCGGCTACCACGTATTTTCTTACTGGAAGTGCCAATGCGCTCAAGATTTAGCGCTCGTGCGGAACTCTGCCGTGCAATACAAGAACCTAGTAAGTCATAAAAGTAAATTTTAAGACATTCCATTTAAAAATTGCACAACTTCTTTAATATTTAATTTATTGTTCTAAAATTTTATAGACAGTAAGCTCTTGTTCATAGTTTCATTTTCCAAAAAATCATTGATTATTATTAACAATTATAACAGTTAAATAAATATTAAAAACTTACTATTCTATTTTATAGTAAGTCGACTTACTAGGTTCTTGTATTGTTCTTGCTTGTGACGTATAATTCTTTTTTCCTTAAAAGCATTCATCAAAATACTCATTGAAAGTCAAACAATTAACGAAACTAAGTTTTATTAATTAGGTGAAATGAACATGACAAAATTTTCATTAATAATAACTATAATTAACTAAATGGTACGAGTATCAACATATAAACATAGTAAGTGGTAATCAGTATTAAAGTTATAAGAACAAAACAAAAATTCGATTTTTTTTCCTTATGGGGGGGTTTCAGGCAAAGGAATATGACAACATTTTTACCTTCCGCCGGGATCACGTGCTCCTTATAGACGAAAACTTTTGGTTCCCAGTGGGTCATTTATAAAGCGAAAAGACGGAATATAGCACTGATTATTGCGCGATCGATTCAAAATACAAGAGGGGTAAACAAACTCTCTTTCAATCAAGGAGGAAAAGATGGGCGGCCATGTTGGAGGTAGAGCGAAAGGCAACAGTGCCCGAGACATTCCCAGCTGAGAAAGCCATCGTCATACGTTAGAAATAAGATTAAAAGTAATGGTTACTAAAATTAGGGCCAAATGGGATAAAGTTCGGCTTGAAACCGAACAGTAACGGGCCTTAAAAAAATTTCCACCAGGGTGTAGGTGGGGAAAAACAAGGCAGCATAATCAAATACAAACATAGGAGCAAAATTACAAAGCCCAAAAAATAATACGCTTTCATCTTCAACGCGTCTTCTTCGGGATTGGGTCGACCTTCCTCCTCTGTTTCTCGACATAAATCCTCTAAAAGTTTTTCCTTGACTAGAAAAAAATACACTAAATCAGAACTTTTTTCACTTCACACTAAATATTTCCACAACGCTCTGAAATAGTCTTTATACGACCCGGAAAATGAGACTAGAATGGGACTATGAGGATATTTACGGTAGTCAACTGCCTAAAGAATAAGTACAACATACAGTGTCACCATTAAAGTCCGCACCATATGGAACTTTTTTTTATTAATGAGGTTAGTTAAAATTAAATTTCGGCAATCGTTTTTGCTTCAAATTAGACTAAAAATTATATAATCAAATGTCACCATCTGTCATTCGGTATCTGTCAAAAATTACATTCTAATCAAAAAATGCTGAAAAATGGCATTGTTTTACCGAATTTCAAAAAATTTTATTAGAAAAAGTTGTTTCTAGTACAATTCTTGGCCTAAATACAAAGTTTCAGTTTTCTAGCTCAAAGTTGATTTTTTTGCCATTTTTTCTAATTAACTTTTTTTTTATTTAATTTAAGTTCGCTTAATGGATATTAAACTATTTGCTTATACCATACTCAATATTTTATTTAGTTTGTATGAGCTTTTTTTTACTACAATGCCATTTTTTTTCGAAATTTAAAATTAGAGGCAAAAAAATTTGACACAGGTGGTGCAAAGTTATCCTAATTTTAACAGATAGACGTCAGATGTTTCGTTTTTCAAATGACAAATACATCTAAATATTTGATAAAAATTTTATTTTATACTTAAAACTATCATTATTATTAAAAGGAACAAAAAGGAACTTTAATCATTTTAAATAGGTAACACATACACCTAAGAAGTTTAAAAAACTTATAATAAAATTCCCAGATATCAGATTAGTTCAAAATTTAGACACATTTTCTTTTTATCCACAATAAAATATCAAGGCAATTTTGAATTTTATAAGTAGGCTATGGAAAAAAACGAATTAGAGTGCCGAATAAATAAAAGAAATGTCATAAATGTGAATATTTTCGCAAGTTATAGTTTTCAGTGTTATCACCAATGTTGTCCATTCAAGAAAAAATAGAAATTGTCTTAATTTGTGGAGAGAATATGCCTCACCGGCAAGTATCTGCCATTTTTAATGAGAGGCATCCAGAAAAAAATTTGCAGCATAGCACTGTTTCAAGAATAATGTCAAAATTTAGAGAAACTGGATCTGTTCGAAATAATTTTAAGAAACCTCACGCGGCAAGTAAATACGATGAAGCAGCACAACTTGATGTTTGTTTAACTGTTATTGACCACGGTCAAACTAGTGTAACCAAGATAAGTGATGCAACAGGGTGCAAGAGGGAAAGCGTTAGAAAAATTCTTCAGAAAAATCGATTTCGGGCATATAAACCCAAGTTTATAAACACATTAAAAGAACGCGATTTTGATATCCGACTTGATTTTTCGTTTTGGTATCAGGGACAATATGAGGAGAATATTCTTTTTCCATACAAGATATTATGGACAGATGAAGCCACTTTCTCTTCGAATGGTATCGTGAGCTCACAAAATTGCCGATGGTGGTCCCAAGAAAATCCTAACTTCACAATTGAATGTCGCGACCAGTATCATTTTAAAACCAATGTTTGGTGTGGAATTTTGAAAGATGAGCTTATTGGACCATACTTCTTTAGAGCAAACTTAACTGGTGAAAGGTACCTGAATTTTCTTGATAACGAGATTACCGAAGTTTTGCATAACATGCCCTTACACCATAGACATAACTTATGGTATCAGCTTGATGGTGCACCCATACATCAAACTGTAGCAGTGAAAGAACGCATAAACCAATTATTTCAAAACAGAGTTATAGGGCGTGATAGAGAATGTCACTGGCCACCCAGGTCGCCTGACATAACCCCACTAGACTTTTTTCTGTGGGGTTATCTTAAGCAGAAAGTTTATAAGAATCGACCGTTTAGAAATATCGAGCATTTGGAACAAACGATAGGACAGTGTTGTGCCGATATAAGACCAAGCTTTTTACAAAATGCTGTCAAAGACGTTTATAGACGGACGGGTGTTTGTATAGAGCGAGAAGGACGTCACACTGAAATGTGAAATTTATATTGCTTTTGTGTTACCTATTTAAAATGATTAAAGTTCCTTTTTGTTCCTTTTAATAATAATGATAGTTTTAAGTATAAAATAAAATTTTTATCAAATATTTAGATGTATTTGTCATTTGAAAAACGAAACATCTGACGTCTATCTGTTAAAATTAGGATAACTTTGCACCACCTGTGTCAAATTTTTTTGCCTCTAATTTTAAATTTCGAAAGAAAATGGCATTCTAGTAAAAAAAAGCTCATACAAACTAAATAAAATATTGAGTATGGTATAAGCAAATAGTTTAATATCCATTAAGCGAACTTACATTAAATAAAAAAAAAGTTAATTAGAAAAAATGGCAAAAAAATCAACTTTGAGCTAGAAAACTGAAACTTTGTATTTAGGCCAAGAATTGTACTAGAAACAACTTTTTCTAATAAAATTTTTTGAAATTCGGTAAAACAATGCCATTTTTCAGCATTTTTTGATTAGAATGTAATTTTTGACAGATACCGAATGACAGATGGTGACATTTGATTATATAATTTTTAGTCTAATTTGAAGCAAAAACGATTGCCGAAATTTAATTTTAACTAACCTCATTAATAAAAAAAAGTTCCATATGGTGCGGACTTTAATGGTGACACTGTATTTTTAGTACTAATAAAATTTCCTTCGTGGTGTTTTGCGCGATCACGTGACGAACTTAATCGACAGAAACGATGAATAGTAGAAAAAAAGGAATTAAATTGCATTCGCCGACATTAAATTCGAATCATTCAAACTTTTGTTCAATTTTAATGTGCTGTTTGTTCGGGTTTGGATATCAATAGGAAATCGCTGTATCAATCTTTTGGCAGATGACTTCCAGTACAATTGAACTAAAACACTCTTAAGTAACATATTAACACGTTTAACAAAATACTGCTAGGACTAGAAATTGTTTGCGCTTAAAATTTGAAAATCATCACCAAAACCGGACATTATCGGGTAGGTTTTGGTACCGCAGAGTATGTTTTTAACAGAGATCGCTTACTTGAGACCTTTTTCTTCTCCGGATACTTGTGGTACGTTGGTTTCATGTCGAATTGGACAGTCGGCGACTCGCTACTGGTCGTCTGACTTTTTCGCATGTTGTTCCCCGAATAGGCCACTCCCCGCAACTGGAATTCCTGGGTATCCTGGCTGAAGTCGCAATATCGCCTAACAACGTCCTAAAAAAAATATGATATGTGTTATACTAACGATAAACAAATTTATATGCTTTTTCAAACAAAAAAATTAAGTATAATTGAAAAAAAAAAATTATATAATATAAAACAACCCATTGGTAGTGCCGATCGTTATAAACATCCGCAACTGAATCGTACTCCGATTCGTAATCGGCATGGCTAACAAAAACCTCTTCGAACTGATCATCTAATTCGGGATGCTCGTCCCTAAAAAGCACCCGCCTTAAGGCAGCCAGACTTTCAATTTCTTCCCTCTTGTTCTAAAAATAAATAGATATTTGTAATGTCCGTGTAAAATACCTTGTATTCGGGAGGAATATAGTAATCAATCATAAGACTTGACAACTGCATTTCTCTAACTAATAGGCGATTGTTGTCATTCAGAGCCTCCATCTCGCGCTGATATTCGTGCTCTTTATCGGCATATTCTTCCTTTGAATCTTTAATTCGTTGCTGTACCATTCTAATTTTTTTACTCAATGCAAGATCCTCCTCTTGCATTGACGTGTATTTCTCTTCAAGGTCGATTTTATCCTCCCACATACGCGACCACTGCTCGGCCAGCTGTTGTCGCGTTCGGTCCAGGCTTTCCAATTCCTTGACGGAGGTCAGGAGCAGCACCTCCTGTTGCTGCGCCTTCTCCAATAAATTTTCGCCGCCGCAAATTATTTTCTTTTGCAGGGTGGATATCCTGTCATTAAGCGTGCGCTTTTCATCCCTGAAAACAAACAAAATATTTAATACAATATCACTGGAAAGACCAGTACGTGTTAACTTACTCTACTTTTTCAATCTCCAGTTCAGCCCTACGGATTTTCTCCACGTCCGCTTCAGATCTAATCTTCCGTTTCTAAAATATAATATGTTTATTTGGCATATGAAAAATATCTCCACAGTACAAAACACGATCTGTTGATGATCTTACCTCGGACTTCTCCTGAATAGTTTGTTCAGAAACAACGGAGAGAAGCAATAATTTTCGCTGCAATTCAGCAATCTCCTGCTCAAAGTGCTCGATAAGGCCGCTCTCTTCAATATTCACCTTAGCAAAGTTCTTAATATACTTCGCTTTATAAGCATACCTTAAGGTACTATAAGTTTCCTCATAATCCTTTTCGGACGGGCCAACCATGGCAATCTAAAAATGATATTACATAAAGGCTAGAATGTTTGAATAAATACATTGATAAAATTTATGTTAAATATAAAATTTTATGTTATATTTCCACCTACCATTGTAGTTTTGGAGTTGCCACCGAGAGAGTCTTGCAGCAAGCGTGTCAGCTTGGAGTTACGATAAGGGATAAAATTCTTGTGTTCAACTAGCGCTTGGATTACATTGCTTAGGGTCAATAGGGATTGGTTAATATTTCCAGCTTCCCGTAGGCCTAATCCCGTAACTCCGGTTTTGGTGATTCGCTCTGAACCCTGTAAGAAAGCACTTACTTTAATTAATAATAATAAATAATAACAGTAAGACTTACAGCAAGATCCACGAGATTAAGTTTTCCAACCGTAGTTTTATTCTTCTCCCTATGTTTGGATTCGATCACTATGGTAAATACAGCATGAGACCTGGAACTCAAGTCATTCATCATAGTGGATCTGGTTATTCTGTTCTTATTGCCACGATCCATAAGTTGAGTTATGGAATCAACCGAGTCTACAGTAAAGCCGGATAAATCTTTAACGTAGATGCCAATGTCATGTCGTTCTTTAATCTGCAACTTCTTGTTTGGATCATCACCCAAAAGATCCCGTACCTCTTCGTTATAAATTTCCAAATACATAACTTTAACTATAAAAGACCTGTCCTCTGTAGAATTAGCTATCTGGGAAAATATATGAGTAAAAGTATTGGGTATAATGCCTCGTCGCTCCTTGACATCATACGATCCAGTCATAGTGTATGTTTTGCCAGTTCCAGTCTGGCCGTAAGCGAATATAGTCGCATTATATCCATCAAAGACTTGCTCGACTAATGGGGCTGCAGCTAAACGATAAATATCGACCTAAAAATATTACGTATTCTATGCTTTTTTCTTCTATAAACAAGTTGGTTTTATACATTACATAATATCCCTTATCACTTACCTGAGCAGAGGTGGGGGAAAATATATGGTCCAGTTTGAAGTATTTATTATCAGTATCTTTTCCTGTACATTTTTCAGTAGGTTTCTTCAGAAGGACAATATTTTCGTGGTAGTCACAGACGAGGATTTCCTGAACGCCTTGTTTCTCTTCTCGTTCGTTAAAGGGTCGCACCCTCAAATAAACTCGGACGTTGTTAGCGTTTCGTTTAAGGGATGGATCCATGTTTGATGACTAATAAAAAAAAATTCGTAAAATTGTCAAATGTATAGTTATGTAGTCAAAATACTCACTTCCTTCAATCTGTATTACAAATATGGGTTACAGTACAATTATTGTTATTAAATATTTTGGATAAGTACCTTAAACGAGATTTAAGAGGGTTTTTCACCGAAAAAATATGAATTTTGGAGCAAAAAAACAAAGTTGTCAGAGAGGCGTTACTTAACCTAACCCTAAAAATCAAACTCAAGGACAAACTGATATTTTTTAAAAGTTGTTGCCAAGGGAACTTAAGGTTAAGATGGGCGTCTCAAAAGACTCAGAAATTCCTGTCAAGGTTTTCTGAGAATTTTAATCATTACATTACCAATAAGAAACTGGTCTGCTAACAAATCTCCTAGTATTTTTTAGACTGTTAATATATTTACAGTGGTATTTAGCTCAGCTGGACAGACTAGGGCGCGATGCCTATTACCAACAACTTCTATTACCTATATGGGATTGCAGAAATCAATGTTTGGGGCCTTTATAATTATTCGCATATAGTAGTCTCATATTTCAGATAAAAGAGAGTCTGTATGTGTATCAGTCTGTACACATGCCCACTTCCGGCGATAAAGGGCCCGCAAGGCGGGGAGGGCCCAGCTATGCAGGGGCCCCCACTTGAATTGTGAGATGTCTTTCTTTGGAATAAATATCACCTCCTATAAAATTTATCGATTATGCCCCACGCTAAATCGGGCGGGGGGCCCCGAATCCTTAAAATTAGTTCTGTAGCATGATAATGAGTCCTCAATGCGAACGAGTAGCTTTGATAGTGCTCGTCTTGGTTTATGAAATAAGTCTTCAGGTATCATGCTACAGAACTGAATCGTACAAAAAATATATAGGACGTGATGTCTTGTGATTCAAGCAATTAAAGTAAAAGCATCTGCTAGTAAGGAACTCAGAAGTGCAATAAATTAAGGAATAGTTTTCAGAAAAATGATTTTTCCAAGCTTAGTGATGTATTACAAAGATACTTACGTCCTTCAAACTGTATCACAATAAGAGTTTTTGAGAATAGGGGATAAATAATTAAATATTTTTATTAAGTTTTGAATAAATTATTTAGAATATTTCCATACAACTTCCTAACCAAAAAATTGAAAGATAAGAACACAAAGAAGACATAAGGACGTTGATAGTTGATACGGACGATGACACAGACGAATTATAGGCATAAGCTGTCGCTTCGCTTTACAATTGCTTCTTTCTTGTCTTCAGAGACTACCACTGATACCTTAAGTTAAGAAACATTTATAATGAATGTTCGTGCCTTGGCATTCGTTTAGTATTCGTTGGTTCGTGGTAAAAACTAACGATGAACTCACTGGAAAACCCTTGCCGGCTTAAACCATTTACACAATAATATCTTAACAAATTCTGACAAAATTCAAAACGATTTTTGAATCAATAGAGGAGCCAATTCCTGGTGCGGTCCAAATCCAACCCAGGACGTAAATTACCCATACTTTGTATCTTCCGTAAGGTCTATTTTTCTTGTGTGGTAGGTATTAGGCAACCTGTTACTTTTAAGTTGTTTGGTTGGTTGACCACAAGCTGACTTTTATTTTTGTTCTTGTTCCTACAACAAAAACAGGAATAGTTTTTGTTTGATGTTGTAAAAGGAGTATAGGACAAAACAACAGTAAGTTCCTTTATAAATATATAGATAAATTGTAGACGACAAATAGTATAAAGAGAAATGGTAAATATCACTTGAAGAAACTGTTAATTTTTACAGTTATCTGTAATTTGAAGTCTTGTCCAAAAAATATTCCTCTTTTTATGTAATTCAACTTTAATTTATTATAACCTGTAAGTAATCTTAAGAAAACATGTAAATGTTCTAACTTTAGCTTAAGTTTATGTTAATTTGTGTCTTTACAATCGAGGATTTTCGTTTTTAGGATAGGTCGCTTTACTAGCAACAAAGCGATCTTTCCGCCAGTTTTTGACATTCATCAAAAATTTTAATTGAAAACAAAAACGTGAACATTTGTGTAAGGCTAGCTGATGTTAGTAGTTTAAACTACAAATACGCAAGAATCATTTAAATATTAAAAGGCTCTAAAGAGAATGATCCGAAAAAAATGTAAGTATTATATGACAAAACATAAGCTCAATAATAGAACACAAAAATTGCAGGTCATAACAGAAAGAAAGTATTACCTAAATATTGAGTAATGGATTTGGGCCCATGTGTGGATGAAAATGACACACCTTTCTTAATTGATAGTGGCACAGAAAGTATTAGTGAGAGCCCGTTAGATACTGAACATTCCGAGGATTCTACTGTTTGTGACTTAAAAATCGGTAAGGAAATGTTATCTTAACAATAGGACTTGTGACGGGCAGTTTTGTTAGTATTAACATTGTTAGGTATTGGTCTACATTAAGTGTCTTTAATTTCAGATACATCCAAATCTAAACCAAAGGTAAAATTATCTTCTCTATTGGACAAATCATTTTCTATTGATGAAGATGATCTCTGCACCCCTCTGGAACCAACTCCAATTGGCATTTTCCACCTAACCCCATCTGTTTCCCCAAATAGTGTAACTTCTGAAGAAACAACATCTGAAGAAGATGATGGAATTGAAGATATTATTCACATTGATGTGGATAACCTACATCCAGAAGAAATCATTGAAAATAATGTGAAACGTTTTGAAGGATTCAAGAATGTTGAAGAATCCACTAAGCTTGTTACAATTGTTGGTGAGTTCATTATATTTAACTATAATTTTAAATTTAATTTGAAAATTCTTATACAACTGCCATCTTGTTTCTTTTTAAATCACAGTCCCTTCTTGTGATATAAATTGCACTTATTGATTTGATCTACAGATTCAATTTATTGGCAAGATTGTCATTTAAAATAATATTCATACATACATACATACATACAGTTCATGTGTTTTTTATATTGGTTTGGGTTCCTTATGAAAGTTAGTAACATCTCCATCGACTGAGATACTTTAAATAAACCTGTACAGCTTGCCAACAGCAATAATGAATAATTTCTTTCTCATTATAGTTATTTGCATTGTTCTATCGACCCAACTAATTAAATATTCTTAATTGTCGAACTAACCTTGTATTCTACAAACTGTTTTACTTAATAATGTATGAGATAAAATAACTTAAAACGCTGCTGTTGAAAATTAAATTTTTAAAGTGTTGATTGGCAAATACACTAGGTTGTAAGGCCAACCTCACCAAAAAGTGTTGATATTGTAAGGGATTGTTTATAAAAGGGATGCAACATATAAAAACTAATATTTTGGCAGTAGAAATAGAAGTTTGATAACCTTAACTACTAAAAAGACCACCCATAAGATAAATATATTCACTTTATGTAAGTGTAGTTTCAGAGTGAATAATTTTTACTCTATATGTAATACTCAATTTATTTCATAAGTATTTACACATGTCAACAATATAGTAGTACTAATAGTAAGAGTAAAATCAATGTACCGAACTTATCAACAACAGTAAAGTTGTATATGTTAGCCTAAATATTTTGATGAATAAGTAGATGAAAATATCAGAATTTAGAACTACAACAATATAGTAATACAGCATGTAAGACGGTTGCATGCTGCAAGTTAATCTGCAATACTCTTGCGTCAAGACCCTGTTCTTGCAATTTGGTGTTGCACTTGCAGAAACATCAAACACAAAGCTGCAAGTGCAAGCGACTTGCAAGAATAGATCAGCTGGGTTGCAACTGTGCAGCATGTAAAATGGGATTCAGTTCACTATTGTCATAATATGGGCACTTGAAAAATGATGCTTGTGCCAATACTGCCAATTTAAAATAACTTTTTATAGAAAAACGGTTTCCACACCAACCTGTTGTATGTTTGGAATGGCGAGTAAAATTAATATCCATAACTTTAAACTATTGCTAATTTTTATTTCCTGTAATATATCAAATCTTTAATTATCTAAAAAAGATTAGTTCCTGGGCGATTAGTATTATGGTTATGACTATAATTTTATAATCAAAATACTGATTATTTCGAATTTTCAATCTTTGTTCCTAATGATGATTTATTGCCATTCATAGTTATAATATCGGAAATAGGTTTGCAAGACAATGCAATTGTCTACATTGAGCGGTATCATACTTTTAGTTTAAAGGTGATGTGGTTAAAAAAAAGTGACTGAACACAATAGTTCTTATGATAAGTACAGGTTTCTTCACAGTTTTGAAATAATAGTTTGTGCTTCTTTAAAATATTAATACCAGTATTGTATTTTCTTACAGGAATATGTATATGGAAACATTTTTATAAGTCAAAGTTAATTTTTAAAAAAAGGCTACGATTTTTTGCGTTCTTTCCTAATCATAATCGAATAATAATACTATAGACACCCAGTATATGCCTTCTGGAAGCGTTTTCTTTTTTCTTAGTCTGTAAATACAGGGTGCACCAAGTAAAGTGGCCTATTAGAAGTATCTCGAGAACTGAATGAGATTTTATTTTGAAAATTTGGTTGTAGCTATAAGAGATGGTTTTCTACGTTTCTAAAATATTTTGGATGGTGCGGTATCGCCGGATCATACCGAAAGTGGTAGCAACTTCGGAATTTTAAATGAATTACCCTATATATTATATATTTTTGGAATCTAGGTAAAAATCTAGAACAGTTTTCTATATAATATTATATACATATCTTTAAGAGTTTTTGAATTATAAATAATCTTGTGATTTTTTAACGTCGTATCGGGACCTGAAAAGAAAATCATATCTTTTTAGCGGTTACAGCTAGAAAGCTAAAATTTTGACAACAGTTTCACAAGACCATCAAAATTTTATTATTTCGAACAGTAATTAATTAGTTTTATACAGGGCGTCTCCATAACAATATTTCTGAGGGAGATGAATTATTGCAGAAATCTTCTTTTTTTTTAAATGGGACTTGATATGTTTTGCTAGTGGGGTAAGATCCGGAGACCTTAGGGCCATTTCCACGGACCTCCTCGGCCAATCAACTTTTTCTGAGTCATAGGAGCTGCATCAGGATGAAGTTCATTAAATTTTCTGCAAGTTCTAGATAAAACTCTACCACACTCCCCATTAATATAAAATAAACTCTAATCTCGAATAATGTGAATTAGTTAATTTTTATTACAATAACACAGACATAACGTCAAATGGATTTTTCATTATTTTGTTTCTATGAATCCATTCCACAGCCTACTACTAAAAAATATATTTTTTTAAGATAACTTTTAAATTTCGCTCGAATTTCGTCCGAAAATATTGAAGATAGGTATAGGAACACTTAATATCATTAGATAGAAAATTGGATCCTCCACTAGCAAAACATATCAAGTCCCATTTAAAAAAAAGAAGATTTTTGCAATAATTCATCTCCCTCAAAAATATTGTTATGGAGACGCCCTGTATAAAACTAATTAAATACCGTTTAAAATTATAAAATTTCGATGGTCTTGTGAAACTATTGTCAAAATTTCAGATTTCTAGCTGTAACTGCTAAAAAGATATGATTTTCTTTTCAGGTCCCGATACGGCGTTAAAAAATCACAAGATTATTTATAATTCAAAAATTTTTAAAGATAGGTATATGATATTATATAGAA
The DNA here is from genome assembly GCA_963991005.1 of Barypeithes pellucidus. NCBI lineage: Eukaryota > Metazoa > Arthropoda > Insecta > Coleoptera > Curculionidae > Barypeithes > Barypeithes pellucidus. The sequence goes on from OZ022566.1 coordinate 18,923,937, forward strand.
AACTGTTCTACATTTTTACCTAGATCCCAAAAAAATATAATATATAGGGTAATTCATTTAAAATTCCGAACTTGCTACCACTTTCGGTATGATCCGGCAATACCGCACCATCCAAAATATTTTAGAAACGTAGAAAACCATCTCTTATAGCTACAACCAAATTTTCAAAATAAAATCTCATTCAGTTCTCGAGATACTTCTAATAGGCCACTTTACTTGGTGCACCCTGTATACATATCTTTTAAAAATAGTATGCCTGTAACCTCGATATTTGCAGGCAAGTAAAAATTGCTGCTTAAAGAAAACCTAACCCCCTCAATTAATACATTAGTCATTTTATTTTACCCACACCTTTAGACTATTTAACCACATCAGAATAATTTATAAAGAAATGTTTGAGCTCTAATGTCATACAATTTAAAAATCCAGGGTTTTGAAGTTTTTCGTAATGTTCCTGATAAAACTTCCCATTAAAAATCTAGAAACCAATGAAATCGAAAGTGATAACGACACTGCTTCAGATCAAGATGAACCGTATAGTTTGCAAGATGCACGCCGCAATTCCATACTACGAAAATCCTCTTGCTTTGCCTCGTCTACACCCTCCAAGAGACGCGTATTTTTTCCAACTGAGGAATCCAGTTTAGTCAGTTTTAAGGAACCAGAAAATGAGTACCCATGGGTTATATGTAAGTTTTTTTCCTCACAATGTGGGCTGACTAGTGACTTAATTACTAGACCCTTAAATAACTTGACTTTATGCAATCTTCTTTTTGCCTCAGAAGTGCATTAACCACTTTACTCGTAGGTGACTTAATTTCTGCAGACGAAATTTTACAAGTTTATCAAAATTCGTGCAAGAAACATAAAACCATCGAATTAGATGCAATCAAGTCCCAAATTCAAGAAATCAAAAATAATATGAATCATTCGGCCCCTCTAAAGCTTAGTTCGATAAAAATCACATCTGAAGTTAATGAAACAATGGAGGATATACTTAAAGTAACCAACTTTCATACGTTGATCCTACAGGAATGTCAGTTTACTCCAGAAACTATGACAGAATTTTTAAATATCTTGGAGTATTATAAATCGGTTTGCCATTTCGAAATTGCTATGCATTTTGACGATGACGATACATGGAAATGCTTTTGCAGCGCTTGTAGCAATATCACGGTCTTGGAATCCTTGAATTTTAAAGGAATGATTATAAGCGAGCCGTATATGCGACACTTAATTAATGCTGTTAGAAATAATCCGAATATAACTACGCTTAAATTTGATGGATGTATGCTAGTCAAGCTCCCAACATTTTACTTAGGTAAGTACTGTATTATGGGTTTGTTTTGTTTGATGTTATCTAGTGGGATTATTTTTTTTTAAAAGTAGTTTTTTGTAGCTTAATCATAGAGCTTAACTTTGCAAGCAAAAAATGGTTTTTGTAATTTATAATGATGCGACTAAAAAAATGTTAACGTATTACTAATATTTAATTGATAGTGTAGATTGTAGATAATAATACATCAGTTTAACAATGAATCTGACGATTCTTTGGATAATTTTGATTTTTCAACATAATTTCTTTTAAAATCAACCTTTAAATTTTTTTATGACTACAGAATAAATTTTATTGCTAACTCTGTTATTATTAGAGCTACGATGTTGGTTAGATTAGTAAGCAGCATTTTTCCGTTGATTAAAATGGCAAATACGGAAAAACAATTGAACATCGCGTTTCTGCATTATCGTTTCCAAAAATGAACTTTTTTAAATGGCACGCTCTATATAACTCTCTCGGTCGCAAATAAATAGGCGAACAAAAAAGTTTCCATTCACTATACTGCCGTGTTAAGTCAAAGGGGCGTAACTACAAATGTCGTCAAAAGTTACTTATACCGTTCAAGCAACTTGCCATGAATAAGCGCATCTAAATGTCTGTTAAATTCGGAAGCAGTATATGCAATTAATACCTATTAATACGTTTGTAACTACAAATATGGGCGTAATTGAAATTTGAATGCTAAATAATCTATACAGGGTGTTCCTTAATGACGTGCTAATATTTCAGGGTAATTTTAGGTAATTTTATAAAGAACAGTTCATATGAACATATGTCCGCAACGGCTTAAATTTTTTGCTTTTTATTTTTTAAATGGTTATTTTTTAATATCTCCGAAAGTACTTTAGATATTATTTTCAATTTTGGTATGTGTTAATAGGATATAGAACCACAAATTTTAGTTAGAAAAGTTATTCAATTGTTTGACCAGTGGCGTCCCTGCAAACATGTCCTCTGATATTTTTTACAAAAAAGATGGTACGCCACTGACATTTTTCCATGTGGATATTATTCCTGATTAGCCTGCTCAATTCTACATGAAAACGGTATCTTAAGTTTTTCCCGTCAGACGCATCGTTCTTGATTAAAACAATTAATTTCATATTGGAACTCATTATTATTAACATCGATAAAATAATTAAGTAATGATAAATTTTGTTTTATAATAATTGTTGGAAATGGCAACCTTCACTTAAAGGGGATGCTTCGGCCCGTCTTCGCATCGAATTGCCTACTCCAACAATTTTTATGAAACAAAATTTGTCATTAATTATTTTATCAATGTTAATAATAATGAGTTTCAATATGAATTTAGTGGTTTTAATCAAGAACGGTGCGCCTGACGAGAAAAACTGAGGACACCGTTTTCATGTAGAATTGACCAGTCTAATCAGAAAAAATATCCACATGGAAAAATATCAGTGGCGTACCATCTTTTTTGTAAAAAATATCAGAGGACATGTTTGCAAGGTCGCCACTGGTAGAACAATTGAATAACTTTTCTAACTAAAATTTGTGGTTCTATATCCTATTACCACATACCAAAATTGAAAATAATATCTAAAATATTTTCGGAGATATTAAAAAATAACCATTTAAAAAATAAAAATTCAACACCGTGTAGCAAAAAATTTCAGCCGTTGCGGACATATGTTCATATGAACTTTTCTTTATAAAATTACCTAAGGAATCACACCCTGAAATATTAGCACGTCGTTAAGGAACACCCTGTATAGGTCACAATTACATTGTCAGTAGATACGCCCCTTTGAATTAATACGACAGTATAGGCCTAATGTTAAAAATAACGAATACGACCATTTTTTGCAGATGTAATAATTGCGAAGGTAAATGTTAAAAGAAGGCCAGGAGTATATCCTCATCTAAAAGCGCGGCTTAGTTGGCTATGTCAACCCAATACAGTGTCCTACTACTTGTCTACCTGCACTTAAGTAGCTCTAATAAAACAAGTTAAATTATAGTTTTTGCAGAATTATATCGTTGATCTTTTGACTGCGCAATAAAACCGCATTATCCCTTCGACCATAAAATAAATAAGGAAATCCCAAATTTTAAAACCTTTTCGAGCCGAGCCGGACCGGGTATACAAATTCAATTTATACCTATGCCTGATGCATATATAAATACAAAGTGATTTTTAATAATCTTTAGTGGTTTTCCGGCGAGTAATTTTTAGTTAGGCTTATTAGTGGTAGAATGTGGCGTCCTTAGAATTGTGCTGATAGGGGGGCATCTTCAAGTGTGGGAAATGGAGACTTAAATATTTAACAGCTGTTAAACAATTTAGAGAAGAAAATCGTCCAATTTATTTACCTTGACGAAACATGGTTCGATACCCATGACACTCCAAGAAAAGGTTGGGATGATTCTTCCAAAAAATGTCAATCCAAGGCACCATCAAATAAAGGCAAAAGAATCACACTATTACATGCTGGTTCAGAGAACGGGTTTGTTCCAAATTGTCTGTTGCTTTCAGCTAAAAACATAGCAGATTCTTCTGTAGATTACCATCAAGATACCGACGCACAACTTTTTGAAGATTGGTTTAAACATAAACTCCTTAAAAATATACCTGAAAATAGCGTCATTGTAATGGACAATGCTAGTTATCATAGTCGGCAAGCAAAAATCATTCCCAATTCTAATAATACAAAAGCAGAAATTCAAAATTTCATGATTGAAAATGATTTATATTTTGAAGAAACTTACAAGAAACGAGAACTGCTAGAAGTATTAAAAGCTTTTAAAATAAATAAGGAATACGAGTGTGACAACCTTGCAGCAGAAAATGGACATACAGTGTTGCGTCTTCCTCCGTACTATTGTATATTCAATCCTATTGAGCTAATATGGCACCAATTAAAATCCAATATTAGGAGAAATAATATTTCTCCTACATTAAATGCATCTGTAGTAGAATTAATTAAAAACGAAGTAAGAAAAATTCCTGCAGACAGCTGAAAAAACTGTGTACAGCATGTACTTAAGGTGGAAAATTCTTACAATTGTATGATTACAAATGTTCAACCCTTAATTATAAGTTTAGGCTTAGATGAAGATTGTGATAGTGATACAGAGTTAAATTTTGAATAAATTATCAATAGTTTCTTAGAATTTAATTAATTTTTATTGTACTTGTTATCCTAATAGTTTTGTTTAAAATAGCTACTTTTAAATTATATTATTTTCAATTAGCATTAATTGTTATCATTATTTTACATTTATTATAGGTACCTAAAACTAAAAATACCTATCTATTTATTTTAAATTATAAAAATAAATCATGTGGTGTGGTATACATTTTCAAGCCGGCCCTGATCCCATTTATTGAGCTTTGAAGAGGTTCAGGCGTATACAATAGGGTTTAATCAGGTAGTCAATCAAGGGTATAATTCTGCAACAACTATACTATAAAATGTGAAATCCCTTATGGTATTATTTGATGTCGCATTAGAAAAAGTGCATTTTTTAAAATAATGCAAAAACGATGGTTTGCTTCAGTACCGTATAGTAGAATTTTGTTTTTTGTTGTATTTTATGAGGGTTGTGCAAACCTAACCTCGATAGGGTGTTGCTAATAACAAACTTGTATTTTTAGTTGAATCCCTTATGACAAACAGATCAATAAGAGAACTCTACCTACCGTCTACGGGTTTATATACTAAAGAGGCAGACGCCTTACAAAGGTTTCTTGTAAATAATACACACCTGAAAGTACTAGATATTAGTAATAACAATTTAGGAGACAGAGGTCTCGAAGTGTTGGCCAAGGGGTTATGTAATCAAACGAGTTTTGGGGTTGGATTGTCGGTACTAGTAATATTTAATAATCAACTTACAGAAAAGAGCGGTGTTGTTATTAAAAATATTATTGTAAGTATAGAGCTTAGTTTATGTAATTTTTCTTAACAACAAATACATTAAATTAAGATATAACAAAAGTATATTGGTAAGAAAAAGTTTTCATTTATTATAATTTCTAGGTGGAGTGTAAAAATCTTCATACGCTAAACATAGGCTACAATAATTTGACAGATGACGTTTTATATCATATAAGCGACGGATTGCCCTATACCCAGTCGTTGGAGGGGCTTGGTCTTCAATGTACCCTGTTAACGTGCAAAGGAATTCTCGCCTTATCAAAAGCAATTCCCAGCAATTCATCGTTGCAAGTAAGCTGAAATGGGATTATTTTTTAAGGTTTTTTATTTAAATAATTTTTTTTAGAAAATCAACCTCAAAGGAAACAAGGCCATTCAAATACTGGGCGTGGAGACGCTGTGTAATGCCTTGACAAATTCGAAAATTAGTAAAATTGAAATCGATGAGCATAATCGCTCGTGCAATGTAAGTAGAGGGATAATAAAAATTTAAAAATATTACTTCCTTGGCCAACCGCCACGCAAGGTGTCGGGTCGTTGTTGCTGATCTACGTGTCTGTTTCAGAATCCGGAAGCCTATTCGCAACTAGTCAAGAAACTAAATGGTATTTGTACCGTGAATAAAACTTATGCGGAAGAAAGCAGCGAAGATGAGGAAGTATTAAATATTTCTCAGAAAATATCGCGGAAGGTATCGTTGAGTTGTGAGCCGAAATTTGCCGCGCCCGATCCCACCAGGACATTCCAGGTAGGTGAAACGATATGTTGAGAATTTTTATTACTTTCCAGGATAGTAATGGAATCGAGGATATTTTACTATTACGATCTATTGTGTGTATGTGTGAGAGAAAATTTGAAAACGTGCGCCTACAGCAGCTTATGATACGAACAATTGCTAATTTCAGATTGGTTCACCTTTACCATCTCCAGCGTCGAGTCCAGCACCGCGAAGCCGTTTCCAGATCGTAAAATTACCGGAAAATGGTAAATTGGAGCCACCCACGCCGATCCGCCCAGCTAAATCTAGATTCAGGGTGACCAGGGTTCCTCCCAGTCCCGACGAAGACCTGAATTTGGGACGCTTCGCCAACATTCGTAGCAGCGTCTCTTCAAATGACAGCGTCGACTCTTTGACAACGATTCATTTGGAAAGTGATAGTGAGTGAATAATCTGATTAATCTAATTTTATTTTATTTATTTTGTGTTGGTAGCCCTTTTGTTGCCTATTTTCGTTTTATAACAGTATGCAGGTTTCGGATATGCGCAGAGGTGATTCTACATGTCAGTCGTATAACAAACCGTCGAAAACTAAATACCGTTTTTCTTGCTTCCATGTGAAAGACTGCTAACAAAAACTAAACTTTAATTCCAGTTTTACCCCTAAACGGTGAGGCTTATCGACTCGAATAAAGGGTACCTTTATTGTTAGGTATTCTTTTGTCTTTAAAGTGACATGTCTTATTTTCCAATAACTGTCAAAACAACAAAGATATGCCAAAAATTAAATTTGTATTTCAGGTAAAGTGGCATCTGGTTGCACAGCAGAGAAACATTTTTACAATACAACTATAGAAGTCGTTAAGCGTAGTACCTAGTGTTGTGATCGCTCGAGCGAAAAACCGCTTGATCACTCGATTATTGAAATAACTGACATCGCTCGATTATTAAAAGAACCGCTCGAGTTATCTATTCAGGCGAAAACCGTCGCTCGTCACTTATTATCTTTCACTCGATACCCGCGCTTTGCTTGACGCCGACAGAAATGTACCGCTGTAGTGTGATCGAGTTAAAAAACTGCTCGTATATTCGAACAGTTTTTCGCTCGATATGAAATACTCTAGTTATAAATTCAGGCGAAAAACCGAAAAATATCGCCTGTTGATAACCGACATTCGTCTTACGCTCCGCGCCATCCGAATGGCGACGTTCGAGTTTGACGTTGAGCAGGTAATACGACATACATCCTTCTTAAAGGCACAAACCAGAAGGTGCATATAAAAAAGTATGCCAAATCCCTTAGCGGAGTCATCGGAACATGAGTTTGGTAAAGTTTTGTTTTAACTGGCTAGTCAGCGGAGTAGTTTAGTTCTCCGATTGTAAATATTAAAAAATTAAAGGATATAATTTTAAAATTTTTATTTACTATAAACTCGAGAAAACTTCTCAAAAATAACATAATAATAGAAATTGTTAAAAAATAGCAAAACGAACAAAATGGTTAACAAAATATATAGAAAAATTCGTTGGTAATCTTATAGTAAACATTTTAAAATCTAAACAGGAACTTTTTATTATTAAACTCAAGAAGACTTCTTAAAAATAACATACATTATAGAAAATGTTAATGGAAAATAAGAAAACGAGCAAAATAGTTAACAAAACATAATTATCGACAAATTTTTTAGTAACCAAAAGTAAACATTCTTAAATTTAAACAGGAACTTCTAGGTAACTATAAACATGAATTTAAAAAAATAATCACCTATTTTCTTATTTTGCCAGTCGCGTAACTAAGCCTATAATTTTAAAGGGCACACAGTGGGCACCTGATAATTTAAAGTGGAAGAATTTGACAAGCTATTTTAAATATCTACTTATTTTATGCTCGTAGATTGAGAAAGATGTGAAGAAAAATAACTCTTGATAATACTTTTTGTTCGGGTTAAAAGAGCACAATAATAAACCCGAACAATAAATACATATTTGGGTGATTTTTTGCAGTTTTTTTGTTTGGTATCGAGATACGTGGTAAAAATTCATTATTCACAAATAAATAAATTTCTGGAATTTTTTTGGTGGCTGCTACAATTTTTTAGCTAAACCTGTGCCCACCCGTAGTTACGTGCCTGCTAAATACTCTACCTGATCACATGTAAACGGCTAAGCTACCGGTGGAGCGGTCGGGCGATTCACTCGATTATTAAAATCGCTCGAGTATCAAGTACTCGATTATTAAAATCATCGGTTTTTCCCAACACTAGTAGTACCTGCGCCAAATATCAACTTGATAGTTTAAAAACTAACCGCAAGATGTTAAAAATAATAAAAAACAAATTTGAACTTTGACAATGTGTAACTTCGACTTTTTGTTATACGACTTACTACCTGTATTTTAACATGTAGAACCTTTCCAACTATCCTGATGCATTATGCGATCACCCTGTATGTATTGAATGATTTGCCAATGTTTATAGAGAAGTATCGATCGGAAAAATCGTAGGTACACTTTTGGGTGCTTTTTCCTCACTGTTATATCCGTCGTTTGTAACTTATCAATCAGCTACGGTGGCTCCGTGGTTAAAGCGGCTGTAACTGGCAACTCCAGGACGACAGTTCGTGGGTTCGCATTAGGTGGACTTTGTGGGAACGTCCCTGGCAACAAAGACGAAAAAATTAAGTAAAATTATATCGATTATTATTGATTCAACAACCGAAACAAAAGTGGCGAAGGTTCTATTAGTGGAAGAAGCATCCATTGGCAAAACTAGATCGGGAGCGTGATTTCTTTTCCCAGTGAAGTTGTGTCTATGATTGGTCTGCTTACATCGTTCGAGTATTATTATAATTATTATTAAGCTACAAAACACTGCGATAACTGAGTACAGTGAAACCTCTCATAACGGACACCTCTAATAAACGGACTTCTCTATTAAGCGGACATTTTTTCATAGTCCGGAAGTAGGTATATGAAATTCCATGAAAATCAACCTCTCTTGGGCGGACTCTCCTTTGGGCGGACGCGGACAGGCTGTTTTCATACAAAGAGTGCGATAACCCTCCTTTAAACGGACACAAAAGTGTTTGGGAGACGAATAAGTACGATGCAAAACCCTCTGAAGACAGACCGGCAACCAATCGCGTATGCGTGGCAGAGCGAAAGGATTGTGATTCCCCGACAGCAGTCCGCCTTTTATTTGTGAGTTGTAAGTTTAAAATCGTGAACGATGGCACAAGAATGTCGCGTTTTGAGTCTGAAAGAGAATATTGATGTTGTGGAAGTTAGTAATTTGATAACAATGATTTGGGCGAGTTCATTAACATTGATAGCAATGTGCTATTAGAAGATGATAGTGGGTGGCCCCATTCCTACCGATTATGTAGTCCAAACTGAAACCACATCACTATCTGACGACTCTGATGAAGAAGTTGAATGCAGTAATCAAACAAATGTCACCAATTATCAACAAGCCATTAGTATTGTAAAGGAATTATAGAGTATGCAAGGAATAGAGGTGACTGTACAGCAATGGAATTGTTATCAGACTTGGAATTACATTTTCTAGATTGCAAGTATAAAACGCAAACACGTCAAACTACGTTATTTTTTTAGTACTACATCCTTAAAACTAGTGTATTTTTGTTATGTTATGTTTATTTGTACAGACATATACATAGTAATAATTTTGTATTTACATATTACCTAATAACAAATTTCCCGTGGGCGGACTCATTTAGACGGTCCCGTAGGTGTCCGTCTAAGAGAGGTTTCACTGTAATTAATTTTCGCGTCGCCCCCGATGCTGCGCGCTTTACTTTCACCGATCATGTGCTTGGTATTTTCGGCAACATCACAAGAGTCACAAGTCTACTGAGATTAGAAATCGCCCGGATCGCCGCGAGAATGTTGCTCCGAAATGGTGTAATTTTTTTTTTCATTGCTTGTTTCAAAACTAACTTTGAAAGAGGGCTAACTCTACAAATTGAGGTTTTTATGAACTACTATAATAAAGGAACCTACCCAGTGAAACTGGATCCGAAAAAGCAACAATGTGTAGATAATTGTATGGAATACCTAATTGCATTATTAAAAACTTAATTTTACTTTTAGAATTGTTATCACATATACGGTCGTTTAGTGTGACAACGTGCAATCACTCCGTTTGATAATTATATTGAAAACTTAACCGCGTGTGCGCAATTTAAAATAAAATTATTGTCGAATATCCAGGAAAAAATACATTACCGACAAATTACGAGTATAATATTAAAAAATGTATACAGGGTCCGCAAACGAAGCGGGGACGGAAGATTAAATCGTTATCGAAGAACTTATCAACAATACGAAAACAGCTCGAGGTCTTGGATTAAAAGCGGCATGTTTTAAAAATATATTTTTTTTTCAAATGGAACATCCTGGATATTATTTGGCTATTTGATGTAGAATTCATAGACAATTTTTTTTTGTAATACAAGCATATAAGTTATATCCAGTCGTTTTCGAAATAATTGTAAATATCATAAATTATGTTGTTTAAATAGAGTTTTTGTTGGGAAAATTTCTTATAGGCGACTAGACTAATAATTGTAAACTAAAGCAAATGTTCAAAATAGCTTCCTTTTACTCTTAGAGTTTACCGTAATTTAGTTATTTCGATATAAATTTTAAAAGCCTACATTCTTGCTACTTTTTTTTATTTAATTTTATTTTTTATTCTTAATCGAGTTGCCATGATTTTTTTTGTTTAGATTGTCACTATGACAGCCAAATAAAATTATTTGCATTTGTTCAGTCGTCGAAATTAAGTACTAACTTACACAATATGTCGAATTTTACAACTTTGGAAATGGTAAATATGATTTTTATACTGGGTGAATGTGCAAGTGGCTGTCATAGTGACAATATAAACAAAAAAAATCATGGTAACTCGATTAAGAATAAAAAATAATATTAAATAAATAAAAGTACAAAAATGTAGGCTTTCAAAATTTATATCGAGATAACTAAAATACGGTAAACTCTAAGAGTAAAAGGAAGCTATTTTGAACATTTGTTTTAGTTTACAATTATTAGTCTAGTCGCCTATAACAAATTTTCCCAATAAAAACTCTATTTAAACAACATAATTAATGATATTTACAATTATTTCGAAAACGGCTGGATATAACTTATATGCTTATATTACAAAAAAAAATTGTCTATGAATTCTACGTCAAATAGCCACATAATATACAGGGTGTTCCATTTGAAAATCTTGAGAAAAATTATTTTAAAATGTGGCGTTTTTGAAAGCTTATTTTGAACACCCTGTATAAAATAGATAAACGCAATTAGATTCATAGTATCTTTAGACCTCTTGTCATAAATTTCACCCAATGCCGAGGTTAAAAAAATAGTTCTGGATTGTCTTTTTCGATTTTTTTATTGAGCTTTTTTTTTTAGTTTTTAATTTATTTCTCCGAAACTACAAAACCAAATTAAATAAAATTTAAGGCACTTATAAAGGATGCTAATACGAACCTAAATATGCAATAAAATACTGTGTGTGTTCCATTTAAAGAAATATAACTTTATGCTGTCACACTTTTTTGGGCCACCCTGTATAATGTAAAATATTTTTAAAACATGCCGCTTTTAATCCAATATCTCAAGCTGTTTTAGTATTGTTGATAAGTTCTTCGATAACGATTTAATCTTCCGTCCCCGCTTCGTTTGCGGACCCTGTATAAATAAAATTAGGAAGTTCTATTTTAGGAAGTACGATGTTCCCGGCGATAGTTCGTTGATTTAAACACCATGGCCAGTAAGACGATCGGCACACGGACGCATGGCGTCTCGCTCCCCAATCCTTAGGTCACACCGCCACGCGATAAACTAACGGGATTGATAGCCCGTGGTTCGGAGCCCACGTTAAGCTGTAGTTTCTTTAGGAACTGGCCCTTGCAGCGCGCGACTATTAATAAAATATACTGGTAAATGTTTTTTGTCCGGGTTTGTTTGTTTTTCCACACTACATGACGCTGGATTTAATCCGAATGTTATTTAGTTTTTGGCATAAATGCACAAGAAATTAAGATTTTAGATTTTAAGAAATGCATTTAATATGACGAGTAGGATTTAGCAAGATGCAATATGTAGATATTAGAGGCACATGTGTATATATATGTATATTGGTATGGATAACAATAATTGCTGCGAGATCTTTAAGATTCCAATCGGTTTGGAGAACTAAAACTTGAAGACAACTTATGAAATAGCGTTTTTCGAATCGATCGGGGAGCCCATCGATTTTAGAATTAAAAAATCTTATTAGTCCCCTAGTTCATAAAAACCTCTTTTTATGTTTAAATAAAGGCGACACAAGGTTGTTCTTAAAACTGGTATTTTGTTAGTTCTGTGATACATCGTATTGATGATTTTTCCTTAGGATTTATTTTTCCAAGTACAACAATTTTTGTGATGTTCCAGAAGACAGTTGCTTACTGTAATTTTATTCGTTGCTATACCGCCCTTGTTAAAGCTTACCATTGGTGATGCGTTCGCCATTTTCTTGGTCTGCTTCGTTAGTTTTTTGCGTTTTATCCAAAATAAGCGTCCATGTAGCGATATTCTGGATCCAATTACCTATAGTTTAAGAGTAGAATGTAGAATGCGCCACCGATAGTAAGTAAGCCTTAAATATGATAAATTTAATAATTAGTGTTCCGAGCCCCCTCGCTCACTTGTAGCGTCTCGTTGTGCAACTATTTTGTCTCACAATTGAATCATATAATGAAGCTGGCGGCAAAAAAAATTGTTTCCCGATTAACTTGTGACATATGTATATTCGGACATCTGATTAATAGTGTTTTTAGATTTACTAAAAAGCATAATAGTTAATTTAAAGTTAACTCACTCTGCGTGTTTGCGGTCAGCTCCACATACTACAGTTGAAGCGGGGAAAGAAGGAAGTGCGTCATCACCTGTAACGGTATGATGTTGACAGTGGCGGATTTAGTGAGACTTGGGCCCCGGGGCAAAATATGTTCATGATAAAAAATTATTGAAAAAATATACTTTAAAATATTCTTTAATAAGATCAAACAATTAACAACAACAACAATAATGAAATAAAATAGGAAACTATTTATATAATAAGTATATAAGGAATAAGGATATAGGTACGGACTTAAGCCTCTAGTTTTGACGCAACTTTATATTCTATGGTCAATATAGCTAAATTACGCAATCTTTCCTCGCCAGTTGTAGATCTCAAACAATTCTTTAATAATTTTTATTAACTAAAAGAGCGCTCTAAAGACGCAACCTTTACAGGCAGACTAAAATATAATAAGAATGCTGTGTAAACTTCAAAAAAATCACCTTTGAGATAAGCATATTTTTTATTATAATTTCAAAAAACTGCCTGACTGTTATATCTAACTTAAGTTCTTGTTTAACTAAATCATACGTCATAGGGAGTTGATTTACAAAACTAGCAGATAAAAGGTGGGGGTACTTAGTTGATAAATTTTTGCATTTTTCTCGAATCGCTTCCTTCTGTTCAACTTTTCAGAAAATTTTGTGGTTCAAAGCATGCCTGAAAATCTGTCTTTGATTTGATTGCAAATTATGTAACTAGTAAAATAATAAATTTTAACTTTAAAATATTGTTTCCTGTTTTCAAATTGGTAATCTAAGGAAGGTTCGTCAAAGTGCCTTTCTACTCTTCGACTTTTTTTTTAAATTAACTATACGATATTTACTTTTAAAATTCTTTTGGCTGTCCCCGCTGCGTGAGTGTATAGCCACAACGGAGCACCGCACAGCGCCCTCGCCCATTGCCTGGTACCATAGCACCACACAGTAATGTCCGCAACGACGCACCGAGCCTAGCTCATTGCCTTCCCTATAAACATGGACTGTGCGTTGCCATCTTCTTCCGATGAAGAAGATATTATTTTAGACGCTAATATAACAAAGTGGTATATGTTCAGAATTTGACGTGAAATTGGAAAATCACTTAATATACAGGATGTCACATTAAAAAATATGTTTAAACAGGGTCGTAATTAATTAATTAGAAAAAAATAAGGTACACTGGAATAATTTTTAACATTTTAATTGTTATTTTAAATATACAGGGTATAACTAAATAAGTGTAAAACATTTAAGGGGGTGATTCCTCATCGAAAAAAAGATAGGATCTTTCATATAAAGAAAGTTCATTGGAGCATCCCTTGTTAAGATACAGCCCCTTAAAGCGGGTACATAAAATTTGTTTAACAATTTTTTTCACAAGCACTAAAAAAGTTACAATATTGAAATTAACCTGACATGTTCTACTACCAAAAAGACACTTAGCCAGTAATTTATTTGGTTTACCCCATGGTTGTAAGGGGTGGAAAACGCAACCCCTAAAATTTATTTCCCATGTAAATTTTTGTCTTATTATTTGTTTACCATCTAAAAATTTATTTCCGATAGCCTGTTTCATTCTAAACAAAAAATGTCTTTTAATTTTTTTGCCCAAAATAAACCAGTTCGCAGCAAAAAAATATTTTACGGACAAGATACATATCACCATAAAACGAAAATACGAAACTAATTTATCCAGTAGGCCGCTATTAGCGATAGTGACAATTAAATTGGTATCAAGCTGTCAGTTTGTAAATTTTTGAATGTTGTATGTTTTGTTATTAATAAATTAGTTTTGTTTATTTATAAATTTTATGTACCCCCTTTAAGGGGCTGTATCTTAACAAGGGATGCTCCAATGAAGTTTCTTTATATGAAAGATCCTATCTTTTTTTCGATGAGGAATCACCCCCTTAAATGTTTTACACTTATTTAGTTACACCCTGTATATTTAAAATCCAAGTAATGATATAATCAAAAATATCTACAGTATGTCCATGGTTGGAGTTTACAAGAGGACAAATGGACTAAAAATTGAAAGATACGAAAGAAAGTCACTCTTAATAAACGTTTTTGCTTATCTAGAAAATACGATTCATCATAAGAAACTTCAATTTATTTATACAGGGTGGGTAAAAACTGCAAAAATGTTATTTTGCTTAAGAGTAAACATACTTTATTTTGAAAGATACGAAAAAGAAGTCCCTCTTAATAAACGTTTTTACTTGAATAATGAATAGGTGATACTTGTAGTCAATGTCTTTATTTAATGCAGTAATTATAATAATAATACGAACATTTTTATTAACATGAAAAGAATACGATAACGATTTCATAATTCAAAAACTCCACCCCCATACTCGACACATTTTTCTAATTGCTTTCTCAAATAAGTGAAAGTATTTCTGATTTCTTCCTGAGATATCGATTAGACAGCCTGGATAATTCTGCCCTTCAGCACTTCAACATCATTTGGTATTGCGGTTGCAAAAATAATTTGTTTTAAACGGCCCCATAAAAACATATCGGCCAAGGTCAAGTCGGGACTTCTTGGGGGCCACAAAACTGGGCCATTACTGCCAATCCACCTTGGACCGAATCTGCGGTCAAGTCATTCTCTAACCTCACGAGCGAAATGGGCTGGACAACCATCTTGCTGAAAATACATATTTTGTCGAAAATTTAATGGTAGATTTTCGAGTTCATCATTGAAAAATGTATCCTGCATTTCTAAATATGATAATCTATTGCACGTGTTATCAAAAAAATATGGCCCTATAATGCCATGTATGGATATCGCACACCACACGTTCACTTTTGTGAAATATAACTCTTTGTTCAGTAGATAGCATTTCTACTTAAATAATAACTTCATTAAATAAAGACATTGACAACAAGTACCTATCACCTTAAGTGTCATTATTATTTTAACTAGGTTCACCAGTCAGAGGTGTGCCAGAGAATACTTTTTGGGAAATAATTTTTACATAGGTAAACCTTTTAATGAATTGTTCTACTTCGGTTTGTTGTGTAGAAAACACATTCATTAACAGTGACTTTTTTTCGTATCTTTCAAAATAGAGTATGTTTACTCTTAAGCAAAATAACATTTTTGCAGTTTTTACCCACCCTGTATAAATAAATTGAAGTTTCTTTCAATTTTTAGTCCATTTGTCCTCTTGTAAACCCCATCCGTGGACATACTGTATATGCATTCTCATATACGCACAGTCCATGTTTATATCTCGATGTCGAGGGACTACTGTGCAAAGCTCAGGCGAGGCTGTGCGGTGCTATGGTGCCAGGCTAAGGACGAGGGGCGGTGCGCCGTTGTGGACACAGACTGAAATGCCTTATAATTTTACATGCGAGACAAAATAGTTGCGCAAGTTCCTTAGTGCGTGAAGGGGTCATAGTTGAATTATCATCGGTTCCGGTAACCTGTTTTTTAAAGGCCAGCAGTTGAATTGCCACAACGTAAAGTAATAAGTTTTAATGAATAGTACAAAATACTTAAATTATAATGATAATATTACATTCCTATTAGAAAAGTTGACTACAAAAATAGAATAATAAAAATTTTAATTTGTTGCGAACTTTTCCGATTACCCTCTATACGAAATTCTGATAAAACCAAGGATTTCAATTGCTGACCCATTTATTAAGCCTTGATTGAACACAATAAGGTTATATCAAGATTGTAGTTGTTTAAATTCGAATAAATTGAACCTGCCAGAGGTCGTGCTGTTAGGCTGTACACAATGTAAAAATAACATTAGATTCATTTTTATATTTATATTTTTTAAATATCGATTTCATGTTGGAATTACATATGACAAAACGGTGGTTCATTAGTGGTATTTTTAAATAGTAGAAAATTTTCTAAAGTCCCAAAAAGTTGAACTATCTGATAAATTATAATGGCGTGTTTCCATCTCATTCATTGTGAATAAAATAAACTACAGTTGATCCGGGGGAGAATGCACTGACCACGTCATCACCTGTGATATTATGATTCAAATTGTGAAGGTCGTAGATATAAAAAATTCTTTATTTTACTAAAATTGACCATTAATCCCAAAATATAAATGTCAGTAATTTAATTTTGTCATTTCCGTCTAATGCACTGGAATTGAATTTCGTTTCTAAAGAAAAAATTATGTTATGGCGCACTTTCATTCTTTCCCCGTCCCAACTGTATATTTCAGGCAGCAGGTAGTTTATTCGACAGACAAATAATTTATAACTTCACTGATCCCAAAAATAGGATGCTTTCTCGTATATTTCAATTTTTGAACTTAATTTAATCTTAATGGATATTTACTTAAGCTACAAGTAGAAAGAACAATAAGTCTGAATGAATACCTTATTATGCCCTTATGTTAATAAATTTGAAAATGTATATATATATACGTGAAAAGGGTACGCCGACCGAGAACGTCGACTATTTTTAAGTTATAGGTAGGCTTGTTTTTAACTTAATTTTATGAATATTGTATTTTGACGGTACTATAAGATCATATAAGAGTGTAAGTAATTAATTAATATGTGATCTAAGGGTTTTTGGTAGGGCAGTCAAAAGTACTAATTTTTTGTAACTTAAATTTCACTAAACCGGTGAAAAGAAAGTCGCTTAAGTTAAGTGATAGCAGACAGTCCCAAAACTTAAATTTCAGTGATATTTTGTGGTGTTTGAAAAAAATTGAGTTACTCAGGTTAAACTGTACATAACATTTTTTATTAATTATTATCGTTCAATATTATTAAAGAGACCTGTTAAGGAGGTACGTATTTCCCAAACAACAAATTTAACGGCACAATCGGTGCCATGTAAAGTGTATAATGGTAAATAGGTACATAATACAGACTAGCGTTAAAAATAATAATTAAATCTATTTTTATATTAATGTTAATAGGTAATACTGGGGTTAATGTTAGAATAGATAACATAGTGATTTTTGGTACAAAACTTAATTGTATTTTTTCATACCTAACCAAAATGTTTCGTTGAATTTTTTCGCATGCACTTATTTTGCCTATTTTGTTACTTAGTTTTTTATTTTCTTGTGTATGTGATAAAATGGATGTGATACTGTATGATACCGTTTAAGAGTATTTTAAAAATAACCATTTATTGTAGATTTCTGTGTTTATAATAAAATGTATGTTTCTTCTAGATGCTGTTTTTATATCAATATTTATTTTGAGAATACAATTTGGACAAGGTTTGTGTACTGCCTTTTACATTAAAGTAGGCGGAACAAGCCAGTGGCTGCGATAGGAATTCGGGGAACCCCCGTCAGATTTTCCTCCGGCTATTCAGAGGAGGTAAGGGAATTGCCACATCCTTGCCTTTGGCGTGAATTATACAGGGTCCGCAAACGAAGCGTGGACGGAAGATTAAATCGTTATCGAAGAACTTATCAACAATACTAAAACAGCTTGAGATATTGGATTAAAAGCGGCATGTTTTAAAAATATTTTACATTATACAGGGTGGCCCAAAAAAGTGTGACAGCATAAAGTTATATTTTTTAAAATGGGACACCCAGTGTTTGATTGCATATTTAGGTTCGTATTACTATCGTTTATAAGTGCCTCAAATTTTATTTAATTTGGTTTTGTAGTTTCGGAGAAATAAATTAAAAACAAAAAAAAAGTTTTGCAGTCCTGAATAAAAAAATCAAAAAAAAACAATCCAGAACTAGTTTTTTAACCTCGGCATTGAGTGAAATTTATGACGAGAGGTCTAGAGATACTATGGATGTAATTGCGTTTATTTATTTTATACAGGGTGTTCATAATAAGATTTCAAAAACGCCACATTTTAAAATGATTTTTCTCAAGTTTTTCAAATAGAACACCCTGCATATTATTTGGCTATTTGACGTAGAATTCATAGACAATTTTTTTTTGTAATACAAGCATATAAGTTATATCCAGCCGTTTTCAAAATAATTATAAATATCATAAATTATGTTGTTTAAATAGAGTTTTTATTGGGAAATTTTGTTATAGGCGACTAGACTAATAATTGTAACTAAAGTAAATGTTGAAAATAGCTTCCTTTTACTCTTAGAGTTTACCGTATTTTAGTTATTTCGATATAAATTTTAATTTGTTTTTTTAAACTTTTATTGTGTTTCATTATTTTGTTAAGTTTAATCCATTACAAATGTCACGTCACGTAATAAATGAATTAAATTATATTTAGTTTATAGTAAAATAAAAAATAAGGAATATCATTGAATGCTAGGTTATTATATTAATAGTATTAAGAAAATGAACTTATAACAAATGTAAACCATTAAAAAGTTACCGCTAGATTTTAAGAAAAATGTAAAATAAATAAACGCAATTACATTCACAGTATCTCCAGACCTCTTGTCATAAATTTCACTCAATGCCGAGGTTAAAAAAATAGTTCTGGATTGTTTTTTTTTTGATTTTTTTATTCAGGACTGCAAAACTTTTTTTTTTAGTTTTTAATTTATTTCTCCGAAACTACAAAACCAAATTAAATAAAATTTGAGGCACTTATAAACGATAGTAATACGAACCTAAATATGCAATAAAATACTGGGTGTCCCATTTTAAAAAATATAACTTAATGCTGTCACACTTTTTTGGGCCACCCTGCATAATGTAAAATATTTTTAAAACATGCCGCTTTTAATCCAATATCTCAAGCTGTTTTAGTATTGTTGCTAAGTTCTTCGATCACGATTTAATCTTCCGTCCACGCTTCGTTTGCCGACCATGTATTGACGCGTAACGATAGTCTGTGTGTTTAAAAGAATACTTTTGCAAGATCGTCGACGAGTCGCCACTGCCAACTGCGGTTTTATCGGAAAGTTACAAAGCAAACTAGCGTGGGGGCCCTTCTTGAAGCTGGTTCCAAAAATTCAGCAAGCCGGGATGCAAAAGACAATACACATTCGAAAAGTGATCGCAAGTAACGATAAGTAATTTGTGTGGTTTGGAAATTAAACTGTTAGTATATGGATAATGAATAGTTTTATGCGTTTAATTTATAACCGAATATTTGAACAAAGAACTTGAAGCCCTTGCCGAAGCTTGTAAGGACGTTAAATTCTACGAAGCGGTGACCGACGCCTCCGGCTGAATAACTAGGGTACGCCTGGATTTCTGGATCTTCGTCATATATATTAACGCAAGTTATATAGACAGGACCATCGACGTTCACCTAAAATTATTAATATAATTGGAGAGTAAAGTTACACTTAAATGAGTTTGACGACTCTATTAAGAAATCGTAATCTCTATACTTGATAATAATAATAAAACATACAGCAAGAAAAAAATCGCACTCAAAGTCGAATCATTTAATTTCAGCACACCATGCTGGTTGCGATTCGAATGCAAACCATCAGTCCGACTTACCCTAATATTTCCAGATATCTGGCTTTGGCCATCGTTATTTACAATAACATTTTCCTGATGTAGCACTGGATATTTTTTCGTACATCGACCGATAAACAAATTATGCGGCTTTCTAACTTCTTTAACAATAACTAAAAAAAAGTTATGGTTTAAGTTTTAAATATATTTTTTTTATTATTATTTATTATTACTTCGTCCTGAAAAAGTTACATTTCGCGTTTTGATGACTGTAGAGTTTTCTGAATACGTAACCTCTTCACTATATACACTGGAAAGACTTCTGAATATGCACACGATCAGAAAAAGCACCTGTATGTTGGTAAACATTGTAATAATAATAATGAAAAGAATACAAATATGTATAACAATGTTTCTGTTTTAACGTTGCATATTATTTAGAATGTTATAAACGATAGAGTGCAAGGGTTATCCTTATCATTGTTAATATGAGAATCCAATATTTTATGGATAATAATTTGAAGGCAGTGTAAAGAATAAATCAAATAATTTATCAAACAAAACTTCATTCATTTAAATGATTTCTAGGAAGGCAAGAGGTCATTAAATATATTTTTTATGGGAAAACATGTTTTTTAACGGGGAAAGTTAGAAACTGATGCGGATTGTTAGTCTTGGGCTACCATGGTTACGATTTGTACTTACTCTATATCGGCTAATCCTGGATGAGCACTGGGTACCGACGGGTTTCGAAGAAATCGCAAGTGA
This sequence comes from Barypeithes pellucidus, assembly GCA_963991005.1. Lineage (NCBI taxonomy): Eukaryota > Metazoa > Arthropoda > Insecta > Coleoptera > Curculionidae > Barypeithes > Barypeithes pellucidus. The sequence continues at coordinate 18,944,924 of OZ022566.1, forward strand.
ATTTTCCAGGGTGTCATATAACTGTAAAGGGGGCAACACACGCGCCTACATGCGTTAATATAAATGAATGTACCAACGTCTCACTTAAAGGTGAACATAATTTGGGCACAGACGGTAATAGGTACATGTCCGAAGACATAATAACAATTTCAATGCCTCGCCTCACTGTGCCATAAAACATCATCACACAATCATGTACGAACATGTGTGCGAGACGAACAAATATCCACACACGGTCATTCTTGTTTACGCATACATAGTTGTACATGTATGTACACTCGTGTATTGGAAATTCAAAACCCTTCTGGGCCCTTTGTTAAAATAACGGAAATGCATTTTGATGCATCGCTTCGCTGGGCACTCATAACTTAAAGTAACGATCACTATCATATTTTGATGAATTTCATTCATAATTGTCCTTGCCTTCATCACTGAATGAAGAAACGTCGTGCCATTACCTTCTGCCAGGGCCGTTTCTAGCCTGTTGGCCGCCCTTGTGCTACATATGAACTGGCTGCCCTTTAAATCAAAACAGTCAAACTACAGGCGGCTTTCGCCGCCCTATAATTTTCGCCGCCCTTGTGCAGGGGCACTCCCAGCACACCACTCAGAAACGGCCCTGCCTTCTGCACTAGTGTAGCAAGCATTCGACATGCCCATGCCTTTACTCTACGAAGGGACACCTAGCGCAGGCTATCGGAGTTGGCAGTCTGTCTAATGTAGTAAAAGATCTTAATACTTTGAGGGAAGAAGAGAGTGTAAACTCGCTAACTTCATTATTGAAATAACGCACGCTTCCTTTTCTGTGGCTTCTGTGACGTTTGGTTGTTTATAACGACTTGCTTGCTGTTCGGCGAATCGTAATTCACAACGGCGAATATTAAAAACGAAAGGGGCAGGCTATGTGCTGTTCTATTTCCATTTCCAGACGCGCGTATTAATTTTTTAAGATAAGTTGTGTGTGGTTTTTGTAGGTTCTTGAAAATTGCAAACGGCTAACCATGAGGCGATAACTTTTTTAGTGTTAATAACCGACCAAACAGACCGAATGGTGCCTATTATATTGCCTTTGAATGTGAAAGGAAAGTGTCTGCTATTTTTATAACAAACCGCTGAGATCTGATAGATTTATAGATTTCAATTGGATAGGTACAACGGTATTCTTTCGAAAATGAGCATGGACGAGAACGAAGATACCAAATCGCCAATTCGAAGACTTGGGTCTACAAGGAAACTGCTCCTTTTTAACAGTAAGTTTGCCAATATATACATTACATTTTTATTATAAAAGAATCGCTATACATGTAAAACATAGCTTTGTGGTAGCATTTGGCTTCCATGCAACAAAATACACAATAACCTGAAGCATATATAAACTGAAAACATGTAAAATTCTATGGAATGAATTGTTCATATTCTTACCAACCTATAGGTGTTTGTCAAATAATTTATTCAGGTCAACTTAAAATCTAGAGGTAGGAATTTAAAATTGAGAGTGTATCGGCTATCTACTAGCATTCTCTAATTGAGACCATATTTTAGCTAATCTGATTCCTACTGCATGCTATTTTCTTATAATAAATATTATTCTCTTGTAAGAGATTTATGGTCTAGAATGGAGAACCTGCTAGTTGCAAGAAAGGGGTAAATTAATTAATCCAATTGTCTTATCCATTTTTTCCACCAAGGTCTTGAATTGTTACTATTGGTTCCAGCGGTATGAAGTTTATAGACCGTTAAAACAGGAACACCAAAACCATGTTTTATTTTTACATAAAATAGAGTTTACTTTCCCGTTTATTTATTTTTCTACATTCTAATAATGATTGCCATAAAATAGATTACTTACAGGGGTCAACAAAACACATTTTTGTGCCCAGTATGCGAACTATATTTTCTTGTTTATGACTAAAAGGAAAAACCGAAAAGTTGTTTATCTAGTACAGGTACAATACATAAAATATTTGTTTAGTTTTAGCCCATTAATTACTTTTGTATCTGGACTATCCTTAGATGTTTTTAATTTTATAAATTTACAACCCAGACATAAAAAATATCTATTATAGGTATACTAATCTGTTAGGTATGCCAGACAGGCCATATAATGCTTTACAATAAGTAGGTACCAGAATACGAAACTCGGCTTTTGACTGGGCTTAACTAACAATGACAGCATAAAATCATTGTGGCTCTTTGCTGACAATAGTTAATCATTGTTTTATTATGTTTCTAAATATAAGAATCTGGTGACTTGCCTAGGTTTGGGGCAGGTGCAGGAATAAGAGTTTCTTTGTGTAATATATGTACAATAACAACAATAAAATGTGAGATATTTATGATTGGTAGGGACATGTGTGGCTATAAGAAACCTCCAGCTAGCTAACAGTCTAGCGACTTTTTTATGGTCATGTAGCTTAGACTGCCATATGGCTGGAGTATTTTTGACCAACCAGTTGTTAGTAAATTTTGGTCCACGCCGCCCCAAAACCAACTCGCGTACAGTACGTTTCACGAAATTTGGATACGACTTAATGTAATCAAATGAAATAAAAATTTTTTTTAAAATATTACTAGTCATATTTATTTACATTTATAATGTCATTCTATAGATAGTTCTGTTTCGCTATCGCTATCCTCATCAAAATTAATTATAATTGTTTTCTACAGTTATTACGTGACGGACTGAATTTTTCCAACTACCTGGGGGAATTTTCGTATTAATTCTACAACACTAGAACTTAAAGTCGGAGAAATATTTTCAGACCTAACCAGTGGTTTTAACTGGTGCCACATATGCTCTATGGGGTTAAAAATGCAATAATAGGGTGGGAGCCGTAGCACTGTATGTCCAATTTCTTCTGCCAATGTGTCACAAACATATACTTTTTTATACAAAATGTCTTTAAAACTTCTAAAAGATCACTTTTTTTATAACTTTCTTCAAAATATATATCATTCGCCGCGATGTAGTTCTGAATCTCCAATTTTGTATTATTTGAGCTTGGAGCTTTATGTAATTGGCGACTGTGATAGCTCGCATTGTCCATTACTAACGCTATTCTGAGGAATGTTTGGTAAAAGACAATTCTTAAACCATTCCTCAAAAACTAACAAATTTTACCATAAAAAGATATTTAAATATAAATTAAGCAACCTAACCTACCTGATGTGCCTATATTTAATTATAATTATTATAATCCGGTCCTTTCCACATAATAATAACAAACGGTCATAAATAATGGGATGGCCCAGGTACTTTTACTGCAGTTTTTCGTGAAACAATCTTTACGTAATATTTGGCAAAATTATCCATACAAATGTTTGTTTTATCAGGATTTGCGGTGGTAATTTTAAAACAATGGGAAAATTGTGGTCACTGGAAACTACTTAGCTTTTAATTGTTAGAATAAGCTGTTGTAAGAACAAATAGTCACACAGCCTTGAAAATAATTGCTAAGAATAAAAGCTATTTTCCTAATTAATATGATTTAAATCCGGCAATTTATCTAAATTGAGCATAATTTCTATATATAACTTAGGTGATAGAGCTGAAAAAGTGGCAATAAAATAAATGTCTGCTACTCTGCCTTTAAAAAGGTGTTATCAGAATAACAAACCCAACCAATATACTATAGTATATAATTATATGCACTTTATATAATACTCCTCCATTTCTTAAGTAAGTACTGCTATTTCCCACACTTTTTTAGTTGCAAATGAATTTGTGTGGGTGATAGTTGTTTGGCAGTTTCTTACTATATTACTACTAATAGTAAAGTAGTATAATTATTCATCTTAGCTTTCGTTAAAAATTATAATATGCCCTGAAAAATAAATCCTATCCGCATTCTCTACAGGGTAGACCATGGTAACACTCCATATCACTAGCATATCAGAAATACTGAATAACATTTTTCCTATGTAGTAAGCTGACTTTTCGATTTTTGAAACACTGTAATTTTTGAATTTTGTAATAATTCCTGCTGTTATATTACTCTTTGATTCTCTTTGACTAATATCATCATGTGATGTGTTTCCCAGCAAAATGTGCAATGAAATGTATGAAAGTCCTTCTCCATTTAGTGAAAAATATTCGCTCTGTAAGGCACTGCTGAAAATAACTTTTATAAACATTTTACAGCAATTACAAGGTAGAACATTATTATTTTCCTATGCTGGATGTACGTTTTTAATAAAAACGTATCTAATGAATAAGCACATAGGGAGGTGTGTCTTTTATTAATTTGCATAAATGAGCCAACAAACAATTGGCTTAGAAATTAATAAATATTACTTGACATAGCTGGAATGCAACTTTAACATATTACATTATAGAGACATGCAAGTACAGGTTTAATTACTTGCACTTCATTGGATTGAATTCACAAATCAAGGCTAAAACGACATAAAATATATAAACTTAATTCATAAAAAAGAGCGCAAGACTATTAACTAACTTAAAATAATCAAGAATTTCCCTTAAAAATCAAATAAATTGAAACAAATAAAATTGTCAACTATTCTGTCCAATATTGAACAAGACTTAAAAGCTAACAGTCAAAAAGAAAATTGATCGAAATCTGTTTAGCAAAACTAGGTTAATTAGTCTATTATTTACCATAAATCTTTTAAAACCGTTGTTGTTACTCTTTTGTTTTCAGAACTTGATAGCTGAAATAAAAAGTTATTTATTGATTAATATAGATTTCCAAGGCCGCTATTAGACAATTTAATATCATAGTGGATCTTTTTTTAAATTTTATTGATCTGTTTCATAGATTTGTACATATGGATATATAATAATATGTACTTGCCTTTTATTGATCACAGAAATTACATGTCACATGAAAACAATATTTGGTTAAATTGGAATTAGTCCAATTTTTAGGTTTCTGATTATTTCGCTTTGTTTTAAAATCACATTTAATTCATGTTACCTACTTACATATGTTTAAAACATTGAGGCGGTATAAGTATGCTGCTGCATATGCCTAATATAAGTTTGGTTAACCGTCTGAAAACGCCCAAAAATATCCGTTCTATGGTTGTTGAATGTATCATTCTCATTTGAATACAATAATTGATGTTTTAAGTAAAGTATTATACAGTTTTAGAGTCTAAAATATATTAATTATGTTTATTTGAAAGAGAATAATAATTTCTTAGTTGACAGACAAATTATCTTTTTGTAAGATTTATATGGTCAAGAGCCTAACTAAGTAGACCATGGTAAATTTTATTATTTAAAAATAAAATAAAGATTGTTTCAAGAAAAATGGATATAACTTAATGACTGCCGTAAAAGTACCTGGGCCATCCCATTATTTATGACCGTTTGTTATTATTATGTGGAAAGGACCGGATTATAATAATTATAATTAAATATAGGCACATCAGGTAGGTTAAATTGCTTAATTTATATTTAAATATCTTTTTGTGGTAAAATTTGTTAGTTTTTGAGGAATGGTTCAAGAATTGTCTTTTACCAAACATTCCTCAGAATAACGTGATAGTAATGGACAATGCGAGCTATCGCAGTCGCCAATTACATAAAGCTCCAAGCTCAAATAATACAAAATTGGAGATTCAGAACTACATCGCGACGAATGATATGTATTTTGAAGAAAGTTATAAAAAAAGTGATCTTTTAGAAGTTTTAAAGACATTTTGTATAAAAAAAGTATATGTTTGTGACACATTGGCAGAAGAAATTGGAAGATATTGGACTACGGCTCCCACCCTACTATTGCATTTTTAACCCCATAGACTGCCATAGAGCATATGTGGCACCAGTTAAAATCACTGGTTAGGTCTGAAAATATTTCTCCGACTTTAAGTTCTAGTGTTGTAGAATTAATACGCAAATGCTTTAATGATATTCCCCCAGGTAGTTGGAAAAATTCAGTCCGTCACGTAATAACTGTAGAAAACAATTATAATTAATTTTGATGAGGATAGCGATAGCGAAACAGAACTATCTATAGAATGACATTATAAATGTAAATAAATATGACTAGTAATATTTAAAAAAAATGTTATTTCATTTGATTACATTAATATAATCATATCATTACTTGTTTTCCTTAGTCCGTCCCTTCATACTTCACTTGTTTATTGCCAAGCTCTTGTCGATACAATGGGACCTACCCAGGAAATCATTAAGTCGTATCCAATTTTCGTGAAACGTACTGTACCCAGATTTACTATTGAATGTTTCATTTTGAGACTTTCCACAAAGAAAATTAGCTGACGATATATTGTAGACATCTGGCGCTTCTTTATATAAATTTATTCTGTGAGAAGCCTGATAGGATAGGTAACATACTGACTAAGAACTTTCCATAACTCTCTGCACAGTTTTCCCGAAAATGATTCTAAAAATATTTTTGTTCTTCTTTCATGTATGTAGATATAAAACTCCCATGAGTCATCGTCATTAGTTACAAAGGAACAAGCCATGGATTGAGAGAACTACTGAAATTAGATGTTTCATTTTAAGATTATAATTTTTGTAGAAACGAGAGGAGTATCCACTATAAGTAACGGTTTAGAAAGAGTAGTGAAGAGCACTTAATAATAACTTTAATTAGGTTATTACACGTGCTAAAGTCCGTTTTGTTGCAGTTGATAGCTCATATCGAGGGTGGAAGCCATAAAACAACCGTAAACCATAGGCGTTGCCAATAGTAATTACCTTATTTAATAAGAAAATTGGCCTCTGTCCATTGTTAAGTAGGATTAGGGTTAAAGTAGGTACAACAGGGGTAATTAATTTACCTATTTTTGCCTGCTTTAGGATGTTATTACGCCATTTGATGTGCGTTTGTCAAACTATGTATTTAGTTGTATTTAGATACTGCATTATCTCAAAGTTGAATTATTTCCTATACTTGTAACAATGGCTTCAAGTTTTTCGCCAACGTGTCTTCGTCAAATTAGCAAGAGTGCATATTCTCTCCGAGAAAAGACATTAATATTAAACGTGCATGATGCTCTAGTGTACCAGAAACCTGCAAGTGATGTTCGTAGCATCATTGCAGAGTGTGCCAATATGGTAGGAGTTGGAGAGGCTACTATATATAGGTTCTTGCGTGAAAGAAAATCTAAGAACCTCAGTGAGCCAAAACCACTCCCAGGAAAGAAACCGTTAGAAATTGACAATTTCATTAAAAATGGTATTAGAAGAAAAGTACATAGTTTTTATTTTGCCAAGGAAATACCAACTATAGACAAAATTTTACAAGCCATTAACTACGACGAGGACTTACCACAGCTATCACGAACGAAACTATGGAAAATACTTCATGATATGAACTTTCGATGGGAGAAGCAAAACAGAAAATCTTTTCTTATTGATAGAGCAGATATTATTTGCTGGAGACGTCAATACTTAAGGTCCATCCGAAAATACCGCAGCGAAGGCAAAAACATTTTCTATTTGGATGAAACTTGGCTGAACGAAGGGCACACCGTATCTAAAGTTTGGCAAGATAAAAATGTCCTAAGTTCTCGACAAGCTGTCATGGAAGGCTGGTCAACAGGACTTAGACCACCATCTGGAAAGGGACGCAGACTTATTATAACTCATATAGGAAGTTCAAATGGCTTTTTGGATCAAGGATTATTACAATTCCAGTCGAATTCTACTAAAGACTATCATGAAGAAATGGCTGCTGATGTTTTCGAGGAATATTTTAAGCAAATGATAGAATACATTCCCGCTAATTCTGTAATAGTGATGGATAATGCCAGCTATCACTCTAGGCTAAAAGAGAATCTTCCCACAACTTCATGGAAAAAGGCGGAAATCGTAAACTGGTTACAACGAATTGAGTTACGATAATACCATGGTAAAAAAAGAACTTTTGGATATTGTTAGGCTACATAAATCACAGTATAAAAAGTATGTTATTGACGAGATGGCAAGAGATCGAGGTATTATAGTGCTCCGTTTACCACCTTACCATTGTGAGCTAAATCCTATCGAATTAATATGGGCTCAAGTAAAAGGATATGTTGCTAGAAATAACAAAACTTTTAAAATGCAAGAAGTGCGACACCTCTTGCTTCATTCTTTAGCAAATGTGTCATCAGAAAATTGGCAAAACGCCATAAAACATGCTATAGTAGAGGAACAAAAAATGTGGGAACTTGACAACGTAATTGACACAACTATGGAAATTGAGCCTTTAGTAATAAGCGTAGGACATGATGACTCTTCAGATCTTCTGAGGACCATTTTATCGAGTTATAATTATTGAAATTGTCAATATTTTTTGATCTGTAAATAAATTAGTTTTCTTGTAAATAAATTCCTAAAATCATAAAATCTATTACATTTAAATAAAATAATAAGCGGTTACATTAAAAACCCAACTCTCCGACCATGATGGGCCGTTTTAATCATTATCCTTTCATTTCATTTTATGGCTCTATTGTTACTTTATCTGTTACCCGGTGGAATAGGTCAAAATTTCTTCATCTTTATGCTAGATGTACGTAAAAAGACCATTTTATAGGTAAAATATTTTAGGCCACCGGGCCCTTGTTTTGAATCTTTAATGAGGGTATCGAGCTATCAACGGCAACGAAACAGACTTTAAATTTTAATCGAACGTACAAAAATGTAATTACTTTATTATCAGTTACATAGAGAATATTTTAAGCGAAAATACAAAACCACCCTAACGTTGAAAGGGAGTATTGCGTGTTTTCCATGAGGGGGATGACTCATCGCTTTTTAGTATTGATATAAAATACAAACGAACCTTTCAAGAGCCGATGAACGTGTTTGTCAACAGAATTAATATTTTTCGAATTTTTTCAAAGGTATATTTGAAACCGTAAAATTTATGATCAATTGCATTCAAATATATTAATTTTAATCCTATTGTTTTAAGCAAAATACTGTCTGCGAATTTTTAAATTGTTGTCGGCTCATGTACTATAGCAATTCTACCAAGAAAAACCCAAAAAAAGCTTGTTTTCTTGTAAGCATGCCCGAGTGCGAAATGTGTGGAAATAAAATAAGTTTCAAGCTCGGTTTCAAGTTAATTAACAAGTAAATATTTTTTAACAGTTTACTCGTGTAAGACGTTTCAAAACAGTTTTTGAGATTACGCCAAATGTCTTGGGCAACACACATATTTTTAATAGACAAAAAACATGAAAAGTATATTTCGTTTATACGTATCTACTTAAAAAATAAACTTCACTATGATAACATTGTACAGCATCGTTACAGCATACAATATGTCTTAGAAGTTTCAGACTAGCATAAATAATAATTGTTTATCTTTAAAGATTTAACATTTTTTCGTGACTGTGTGAGTTTATACATAACGTTTTATAATTTGACAGATTATTTTATAAAAAAATGTCTTAAACGTTACAAGAAGTTGATAAATTAAATTGAAGAGAGAACCTAGATAAAAATATGTATTATGTATGTACAAGGGCAGTAACAAGTTGTGCCCTAGAAAATAAAGAATATAATTTTTTTTAAATAAACTATTTTGTCCAGGAAACTCTACGCCAAATAACGAGCAGGCGAAACAAAACTTTGTATATATATATATAGCAGTGGCGGCTCGTGACCTATGATAGAGGGGGTTCACAAGTATGGTGAAATCATTTTTAAAATTTTATTTTTGTGTACCGACCAAACAATTACTTTCTAGGCGTTTTAAATGTAGAAAGAAAAGAAGTAATAAGAAAATGCGTTAGGTTAAACATATTTTTATTTATTTTTTAATTTTGCACAAGGAAATACAACTTTTGGAAAATAAGAAAGGTTTTCTTAGTGTGTATAGTGCTTAAACGTAAAGTCCGTTCTTCGGTTCTTAACTGTAGAAAATTGATCAATAACAGCCTCATTAAAGTTTGAAATACCCTCTATAATTTTTTTCATATATTTTATTTTTAAACTTTCTAATAAAGTCCCTAGATTTATTACCCTTTGTGGTCTGCGTTAAATTAATTTCGGGTTTAGGTCTTCCCGCATTCTTCACTTCAATTTTTTGCTCTAAACTCAAAGAGCTAAAGTTATTTTTTAAATAGTCCACCGTCAACTATTCATTTTAACTTAATAAATATATAATATTAAAACATACACGCTCGAATTTCTAACTAGATGCATGAACAGACAACAGCTTATTGCACACAAAAACTGTGCGCCTTTTCCATGTTAAATCGCCATAGCCCCGGTGCCACCCGCCACCTGTTACTACAGAGAAACTGCACTACTTAATCGCACGTGCGACCAAGTCTCGTCATAATCGTCATTTACCTCGACCGAGGCACGGTTGCCGGATCTATACAGTTTGGTTTGACGGGATGATAAAATATTAGGGAGGGTCGGACTTTTTTCACTTGACGGTACGATAAAATATTAGGGAGGGTCGGACTTTATACGATAAATAATATTCAATGAATATAAATTAATATTTTTAATTCGTTTTGTTTTGGGGGTGCACGTGCGCATGTGCTCCTGTGGAAGAACTGCCACTGATATACAGGATGCTTCCGGCATCGTTGCTAATTCCGTTATTATGCCACTAGTTACTAGTACTAATTTATCCAACATCGTAGCTCTAATAATAACGAGTTAGGTTTCGACCCTCAAAACCGCCCACCTTGGCTGCGCCACTGTGAGACACTCTGTAGATACCTTACGGCATTCGTGCTTGAAATAATTATTAAGCCATTTTAATTTTTAAACTGTGGTAACGCATCCTATACTCTTCTATTTTTTTACTCGTTATTAGTGATAATTTACCTCTCAGGTAATTATATTATAATACATAAGACGAATGAGATAATAGAAGAGAAAAAATTAGGATGCATTGTCATTCATTGTATACAGACGATGCCGTCATTTTTGATGGAGAACAGAGCCGGATTTAAACAAATAAATAGACATTGTTTCATAGAACGGATTGTTGAGCTTTGCCAGAACCGTAACAATTTGCTTGAAATAATAAAAGGTCTTAGTAAAAAGTATATGATAAGTATGCATATAAGTGCAGTGGACTTCCCACGAATCAAATTCCGAAAATAATGTCAACCATTGAAATAAAGCATGGAGCTTGAGCTGCTTTTAATCTGAATGGGACTGGACGACCTTGCGGTACATGGTTTCGTCCAGTTCAATTCTCCTGTGAATTTTAGGATTTCCTCAAACCGACCCTGGTTCACTTCGTGTTTGTACATCAAAATGTGATTACAAAAGACCATCTGCTTAAATAGTAATTAAAATAAAGTACTGGGAAATAACATAACCCAAAAACTATGTAAAAAAACAAAAACATGTGGTTTTGGAATCTTTCGTCTCAAGTTTTAATCATCGAGTGTCTGAGATCTTTTGGTTTTTCTCTCGTTTGTAAAACGATGCGAGTTAAACGAATCAATGTGTTGTCTCAGTATCGTGTTACAGCATTAGTGAGAACGAGAACTAATTTAATTTCATTTTATTTTCTATGTGGGACGCCAGAAAAGTTGACTACATTTTTTGATAATTATTTTTTAAATGTTGATTAATTAACATTAGCGATCGGCCGATACCGATATAATATCGATATATCGGTACAGTACGTTTCACGAAATTTGGATACGACTTAATGATTTCCTGGGTCGGTCCCATTGTGTCGACAAGAGCTTGGCAATAAACAAGTGAAGTATGAAGGGACGGACTAAGGAAAACAAGTAATGATATGATTATATTAATGTAATCAAATGAAATAACATTTAAAAAAAATATTACTAGTATATTTATTTACATTTATAATGTCATTCTATAGATAGTTCTGTTTCGCTATCGCTATCCTCATGAAAATTAATTATAATTGGATTAATTATACGATCCAGACTAATATACGAATTTTCTACAGTTATTACGTGACGGACTGAATTTTTCTAACTACCTGGGGGAATATCATTAAAGCATTTTCGTATTAATTCTACAACACTAGAACTTAAAGTCGGAGAAATATTTTCAGACCTAACCAGTGATTTTAACTGGTGCCACATATGCTCTATGGGGTTAAAAATGCAATAATAGGGTGGGAGCCGTAGCACTGTATGTCCAATTTCTTCTGCCAATTTTTTTTATACAAAATGCCTTTAAAACTTCTAAAAGATCACTTTTTTTATAACTTTCTTCAAAATATATATCATTCGCCGCCATGTAGTTCTGAATCTCCAATTTTGTATTATTTGAGCTTGGAGCTTTATGTATTTGGCGACTGTGATAGCTCGCATTGTTCATTACTATCACGCTATTCTGAGGAATGTTTGGTAAAAGACAATTCTTGAACCATTCCTCAAAAACTAACAAATTTTACCACAAAAAGATATTTAAATATAAATTAAGCAACCTAACCTACCTGATGTGTCTATATTTAATTATAATTATTACAATCCGGTCCTTTCCACATAATAATAACAAACGATCATAAATAATGGGATGGCCCCAGGTACTTTTACTGCATTCATTAAGTTATATCCATTTTTCGTGAAACAATCTTTACAACTGAACTTATAATCCGCAGCAAAATCGCAATATAAAAATATTAAATTGGCAATATTTCGAAAACTACAAATTTTCGTATTCTGGACTTTGCCTTTATTTATTTATAACACAACGTTTCAACTGGTAAAGTAAACATATCCGGTCGGCTTCAGGTGAATACTGGTATTCACACAATGGAAATCCTCAGTTTCATTTTTAATATTATTGTTTGAGCACCCTATATTAATAGTTTAAAAATACAGCTGATTGAGTAAATGCACAGAATCCAAACGCGGATTATTCTGACGATTGCAAATCAGTTGGCAATCGCTACATTTTACTCTGCGAACATCGGATTGTTGGTAAGCAGTCACATCTTTTGCGTCTGTGAACACTTTAATCCAACCGCGCATGTCTCGGGCAAATTAGATGCTCTTGATTGTAGTTTTAAATTCAGTCATTGTTATTTTTATGAAATTATGCATAATTGCTACAATTTATTAGACTGTGTGCATTTTAATTAGCCACACTGCTTTTCCGTTTGTTAATTAGTAATTATGCCACAAAACAACATTCAGAGAATAGTAGATTCTTTATACGGCCACAGATTAAAGAAATAACAATTAGTCATGTTTTTAAGGTCTCGTTAGTAACATTAAACATGTTAATAACGTCAATAAAATATTTAATACGAGTAGTAGGTATACATTTTCTTCCATGTTCGCAGTAAAATTGATAATTTCTCGAAATATTTCCTAGTTTTGGTCTCACCCTACAGTGAAACCTCTCTTAGGCGGACACCTACGGGACCGTCTAAATGTGTCCGCCTAATAGAGGTGTCCGCCCCTGGGAAATTTGTTATTAGGTAATATGTAAATGCAAAATTATTACTATGTATAGATATGTACAAATAAACATAACAAAAATACACTAGTTTTAGTTAGGATGTAGTACTAAAATAGTCTAATAACGTAGTTTGACGTGTTTGCGTTTTATACTTGCAATCTAGAAAATGTAATTCCAAGTCTGATAACAATAATTCCATTGCTATAGAGTCACCTCTATTATTTGCATACTCTTATAATTCCTTTACCATACTAATGGCTTGTTGATAATTGGTGACATTTGTTTGATTACTGCATTCAACTTCTTCATCAGAGTCGTCAGATAGTGATGTGGTTTCAGTTTGGACTACATAATCGATAGGAATGGGGTCACTATCATCTTCTAATTGCACATTGCTATCAATGTTAATGAACTCGCCCAAATCATTGTTATCAAATTACAAACTTCCACAACATCAATATACTCTTTCAGACTCAAAACGCGACATTTTTGTGCCATTGTTTACGATTTTAACCTTACTGTTGCTGTCGGGGAATCACACATACTTTCATTCGGTGAAGTCCTTTCGCGCTGCCACGCATACGCGGTTCGTTGCCGGTCTGTCTTCAGAGAGTTTAAAGGAGGGTTTTCGCACTCTTTGTATGAGAACAGTCTGTCAGCGTCCGCCCAAAGGAGAGTCCGCCCAAGAGAGGTTGATTTTCATGGAATTTCAAACTGTTCGCTTAATAGAGATGTCCGCTTATTAGAGGTGTCCGTTATAAGAGGTTTCACTGTATTTACGTATCATGATACATTTCTAAACAAAATACTAAAATGGCAAAGAGTTTTCTTCCATGGGAAGATTCCTTTGAATAAAAAAATTAACTTTACAAGTGAACATTTCGAATATTTCCAAACTTCGTTTGATTATTAAAGTTTTCATTCATAAGTTTTATTTGCAAGAACGTAAAATTGAGCGCATCATTCATAATATGCATTAATTTTACAAGGAATATCCGGAAAACTAATATTTCAATTACAAAATTATTAACGTAGGCGTCGATAATTTTACAAACTTTTAGCATTCCTATGTGTATATTTCTACACGTATATCGTCGTCATAACACATGTTTTTAAAAATATTTATTGTAAAATTTTGAAGTATATTTTTTTCGCACCAAGTTCGAAATAAATTATTTTAAGTTTAAGCGGCTAATGGCAAGGCTTAGGTCCATTTTTCTCTGGATAAATACACAATATCTTTTTTAAAACAAAGCATTTTTGTGCAACTGTTTAATATTGGCCGGGTAAACATTAATGATATTAAAATAATCAAACCGTTCAAAATTACATTAGTTATACACAAACTGAGAGACAGTATAAATAAACGTAAACTTGTAATGCTATTATTATAGACAGTACAGTATACAAGGCGTCTCGAAATAATATACATGACGAATAAATCGATTTTTGCCCATGTTGTATTGTTGCAATTACTAATTAGTGCGGTATTTTACCAATTCTTAAAAAAGGAAAATGACCCGTAAGGGTGGATATTCCATGTTTGTTCGGCACGGGATAAATAGCTCACGGTGGCAACACTGCAATCCAGACCTGAAAATAAATGTTTTCATTGTTGGCGCCGCCATCGTCGTTTATAGAGGCTTATTCTCCAATTCGGGGTCCAAGAATGACTTATATCCACCCCTATTATGATCGAAAAGGGTTCAATTAAAAAACCATGTTGTTGTCCTTGTAAAAGACGCGATTATAATATTTTCTATTTAGAATTTAAATACAGTCTTAAGGAAAAGGTGTATGTCGGTCACAGCCAATTTTCTCATAGACATAAACATCTAAAATAGTTACTATAATTACTTATGAACAAGACTCGAAATAAACAAAATTAAATTGGGAGTACTACGTTGAATAAACCCAAACAAAAAATTGATTGAGTAAAATGCTTTACTATTTTTTATTCTTCTAGCGATATAAAAGTTAGTTTTAGATAATAATAATAATAATAAAATTAAGCCAACACCGAAGACAACTGGATAAATCATTGTCAAGACATAAATGTATCAAGATAAATAAATATTGTCATTAAACAACTCTTTAATCGCTCATTAAACTTTATGTTGTTGATAGTTATGAATATAAAGATTATAAGAATATATATTCTTTGGTTGATGTAGATGTGATTTGTTTTTGGGGACCGTTTGCTTATTGAAAGAAATCTTGTGTTTAAAAAACTAAATGACATGGATGACACAATGGAAGATTTGTGTGCGTGATTGTTACTGGGATCAATTATTTTATACTGTTTAAATAACCCAACAGAGTCCTTTCGTGGTAGAAAAATTGTTTACTCTGTAACATGCCGTTTTCTTTTTGACTAATACATTCACATCGTCGATACATCCGACTGGTATAAAAATACATACTGTAACTTGACACTGTAGCCAGGGAACATGTGTCAAAAGATTAAAAATGTTTTAGTAAAAGGAAGTAGTCACTTATAGGTTGACCATTAGCCTTATTGCATTGGGGGGCGTTCATTACATGCATATATACAAGGAGCATAGAAAAGCGAATTGAAAAAATAAATAAACCTGTTTATTGTTTATTTGGATTAAGAAAAGCGAAACGAATTAACCTATTACCGAAAGGTTATAGGACAAGTTTAGTTATTTTTATAATTTGTACGCTGTTTATTTGGGTAAAACTTTTATGTTAACGTCCCAGTTCATTTTTAATGGAATTCAATCAATTCGGTTGTCTATCGGTCTGTCACAGTCTCTGTCTGATCAACAAATGGAGGCTAATAACAATAAACGTAGAATTATGAAATGAATATAGCCTTAAGCCGGGCTTAGACGACCTGTGTACTTTGCCAATATTTATGGCGTATACTTGTCAACTGTTATGTGAAACGTAGAATTGTCAATTATTGTACAAGTACACCACATAGAGTGGTGGCGTGGGTGAAAATATAGAGGAAGAGCGAAGCAAAAATATGTTTAAGGAAATGGCACTTTCCCTACTTCCTCTGGATGTCACTGACGTCGTGGCAAGTGCAATAAAAAATATTGGCCAAGTACACCAATCATCTGAGCCCGGAAGGGGCCTTAGGTTTTAGTATATTACCAAGTGAGAGTGAAAATAGTCAGAAACGACGTTATAAGAGTATTGTTTTTAATTAATATAAAAAAGGTTAATGGGAAACGTTTGAAAACGGATGGTGGGCAAAAAATACTTCGTTTTACACTTCAAAGACCATCAAACTTTCACCGACGAACGTACCGTAAACACAGATGAATTTTATTCATCTAGTTCGGCTTTTATTGACTTAAAAATTTATTTTCTTAACCAAAAACAGAAGTTTTATGAGTTTATTTTGTTGGCGCTTGTGGCTTTTGGTGCATCGGCACGCACGTTACCGTGTCTTTAGGGAAAATGCGTCCATAAATATGGCAACAGGGCATTTAGGCAAGCCGCTACGGACTACACATCCATTGCACCGTACAGCTTCCAACCTTGGCCGCTGTATTTCAAATTATAATGCCTGCTTGTAGACTATTTTGGTTGTATTTTTAGAAACTGGCGTGTGACGGCTTTTTGGTGATTGGTTTTATTTATATTGTGACTTCCGTTTTTCGAACAAGGCCCGTTTATAAAAGAATCGCGCCGCGAAGGAACCAAATGTGATACTATAAGGTTTATACGGTTTTCTTGGCCTGTGTTAAAAAACTTAAGCATGTTTCAGTGTATAATTCAACAAAGAAACGGTTGGATCCATCCCTACAACACGGAAAACAAGGACGTCTTCCCAGGTGCGTTATTTTGCTTATAGGCGAGGTGCTTATTATATGGCAACCTCAAAACAACATACAATTCACTTCATATCATTACCCATTTAGATTAATGAAAATGTTACCAATTACTAATAAACTACAGTGTTGTGCTAAATAATTGACAATCCCAAGCAGAATTCTTAACCATATAAAGCTCTAAATAAAAATCAAGTTACAGTAATAAATCGTATTGCAGTCTAGTTTTTTGTGGTGATAGTTTCTGAGATAATTGCAAATTGCTAAAATCTACTGACCAGTTTTTAATTCGATGGCCCTAAGAATATCACGCAATCCGTTTTCCATCAAGACAATGGCGACAACATTAAAATGTAAATTACCAATTTCTGGAAGCGCAATCAGTGACGAATTCCTTTTTTTAATATAAAATATTCATAGTTATTATTACATTTGGAAAATAAGGTCAATGATACGACATCATTATATAGAATACCGCAAACTTCCTGGGATTTGCCTCAAAATAGAGTTTATTATAACAAAATTTGAATATCGCTTTGTTCTTAGTTATTAAGTGATGATTGTAGTATGGTTCAAAAAGTATATGTATTTCGTGATGTTGTACTTTTTCCAATTGAATAACCTGCCACTTTATGAAGCTAAAATTTAATTTTTTTATGTTTTCAGCAAATAGGGTTCGAATTTTAGGCTTACTTCGATTTCGTTGAAATTAGTTTTCTAGGCATTATGGATTCGACAAAAAATTTTTATAGAAAACTTTAAAATACTAACCTTTAACCTTGCAAATAGATCATTTTTACTAGACATTTATCTGTAATACCTATACTTGGAAATATATAATATGCTGACGGGGTCCGTCAACTAATTTCTAGTCACAACTATAAACCTAAAAATAATAGAAAGATCTTCCAGTTTATGCTTTATTTCTGAAGTTTTATTCAATAAAGTACTATTTTTATTTTTAATTCAATATAGTATTATACATATTACTTTATATATACACATTTATAGTTACTGTATACATTTCCTGGGCATTAATTGTTATTCCTGTCAGATTCTGTGTCGACACAATATTTTGTTCAATATTTTGAACTTTGTTCTGCTCGCACCTTAACTTTAAGTTAACTATAAGGTTGCATATTCTTTTTCTAGATTATTTTCTGCAATTTCTCGTAGTTCTGACAGAGTACAACGTTCTTCCTGACTCGTTTTTATTAACTTTAATAATATATTTATTTTTAATTATGACGGATGGGAAGAAGCATGGAAGAATCTTTGTTGTGTTGAATTGTTTCTATCATGGCATATTTCATACTTGTAACATTTTATTAAATTGTAAAAGTATTGCCAACCCAAAAAGAAAATATTAATTCAAATGGAAAAAATCCATTATATTTTTAAAAGTTTTTCAGACTTTAAAGACCCAAATAGAAAAAGTATTATAAAATACACGGTTCATAAGACAATTAGAGCACTTGCACTTTAGAAAACTCCCCGCTTCGCGGGTCGTTTTCTAAAACGCGTGTTCTAAATTAATGTCTTATGAACGTATCTTAATATATTATTAAAAAGTACCATAAACTTAAAAAATCTGAAAGTAGGGGGGATTTGTTTGTTTATGGGGTTGGGGAGGCATAAAAGTTTACCCTCTCCCAACTCTGAATTGAATATAATGTCTTTATTATAATTAAAATACACAATAGAAGTTTACACTTAAAACCATTAGTCTAAGTGTGCGATTGGAATAATTTTTCTCACATCTCGTTTTCTCTGAAAGCATTGCAATGTTTCAAAACGCTCGACAGTGGATTGTTTTTATTCAGGTTTAGTTTACCTATTAGCATTTAATTTATTTGGTTATTAATTCCTTTATTATTAAACAATGCTCAATTTTATGATGACACATATTTTTTAAGTATATCCACCCGACTTATAGTTTTTAAGAAATTGATTTTAATAAATTAGGTATTTCAACAATTGGGTTTGCCGCATATTTAGCAAAATTATTTTTAGTACGTTTTTAATAAGTCATTGCGGTCTATTTCCTCACTAAATGTAACGGCAACGAACGATATTTTGTCATGTTTGTCCAAATTGCGTTTGCTGGTTTTATTCAAAAAATGTTTAACGGTAGCTTAATAAAAAGATTCATAAAAGCTATATGCCCTGAAGAAATTATAATAGTATTCCTTAATAAAAAAGTAAATATATTCTAAGAACAGTCGCAGTGACTTCCGTCGAATTAGAAATTCAAACCTCCCATCGTATATTTGATAAGTTACGATCCTTCCTTTTTATCGAACATCGGATCTTATAAGTAATACAAAATAGAGGAGTAAATAAAAACACAATGAAAGTACTGAATAAATATTTGCTATTAAAATACATACATACACGTTTAACTAATAAATAAATATTATTTATTATCAATGCAAACATTTACTATTGTTTACATAGTAGTAAAAATGTGTTTAGGTAATTCACACATATAATTTCATTCATTACTGTTACTTAATAACTATATTATTTCCTTATATTATCGGATTTTCACAATTTTAAATCGCAAATTATCTCTAATTGATGTAGGTCACAAGAAACAAACTTATAACATAAAGTTTTGTATATCAAGTCATCCTCAGAACTATCAATGATGATATCTAAACTTTAAACTATAAAAATACACAATGTACAATTTATAAAATAAGAAAATAACGAAATATGTAAGTAACAAAAACACTGATTTATCTTAATTTCTCCAAAACTTTTCTTGTTCTCTGTATTTCAAAACAAAACAAAAGGAATTGTGTAATTATTTAAGTATCTTATTACACCTCGAGTAATTGTAATCAGATCAACGTATAATTTTACTTCAAATGGCCATATAAAATCTTTTACCTTGAAACCAATAAAATACCGATTTAGATAAAAGTGTCAGTATTTAGCGCAATCCGTGGAAGAGAAAAAATAAGGAAAGTTTCTATTAAATCAGTCATACAATATTTTCTTGATACTTTATTAGTTATTTTTTCTATTACCAAAGAGATACTTGATATTTCCAAGTATTTATCCCTATTTCCAATATTTCATAAGTACATACTATTTATTACCAGGTAATAATTATTTTTAGGTCATTTTATACTAGGTAATGCCTAGTATTACTCGGTTTTATCCGAGGATCAGTAGGTATGACCGAGAATTAATACGTATTACCGAGTAATACTAGAAATTACTTAGGTAAAATTATAATTGTAGGCTTGTTACTATTCGGTCTTACCGAGTAGTGATAGGTATCACCTAGTATCACTAGGTATTACTTCGTTTAACTAAGTAATACTCAGTGTTGCTGGATAATGCTAAGTATTACTGCCAATTTCGAAGTAGGTACTACAATATTATTGTAATCATCACAGACAGGTTGGGGATTTGACTCTCTTTTACCGATATTTTCATGGAAAGTGCTCGGCTGACCTTGCCCTCTTAATTCCGCCCAGAGCGGCGAATAGCAGAAATACACGACGAACCACTGCCGCCCATCCATATGTGGTTAAGCTTAGTACTCCTCGAACTTCATTATTTAAGAATTCTTTCATCTGGAGGACTTCATCCTTACGGAACGACCTTCCCGAGGTCGTTTTTCCCAACGAATGTAACCTCCAACGATTCAAAACCAACGTGAATCGCTTTTTGCGCACACGCACCGCTCCCTGGGTGCCTTAAAGGATTTTTCCGATAGTGCTTATGGTTGATCATAAAAAAAAATTGTAATAGTAATTTGCTAATTGGTTTACTTTCTAAATATTTTTTTGTGTTATTGGGCATTTCCTGCGTATCACCAGGTATTAAGAAGTATTTCTACATATCGCCAGGTACTACTAGGTATTTCTAAGGATTTTCTAGGCGGTTTTGTTCGGGTTTGCCCCTTGTATTTCATCACGAGAGTCCAGTTCGCACTCGATTATTTTTAACTTTAGGCGATTATTGACTATGCGAAGTCACCTAGTGGCTTTGGAAAAGTATTTTACAATACAAGAAACATTTTTCAATTGTACCTACCATTCACGTTGACGTCGACTTTCAAAAGTGTATTTTTAGAACATTTTTATTAAGATATGGTAATATCGTTTCGATATGCTAATTACCAACTGGCGGAACTTGCTATTATCGAAGTAGCGATTTTTAATGGTCATTGTATCAAGGATCGTTGACCTCGCAAGCAACGTTAACTCAAACTTTTGTTACCGAAGCAGAAATAGTGCTAGACACCTTCTTATACCTTCTTCGCATCGACCATTACAACTTTACAACGCCAACTCATGCAAAATGGTCATTATTGGGCGCCTTAATTTTTATGCAATATTTGATCTTTAAACGCTTTGATGCCGCATGTAATATTGTAATAAATTATAAAAAAACTTATTAAAACGCAAGCAAAGAGAAAGGATTTTTCGTCTTAACTTTGCAACGGCTAGAATTGCGAGTGCAAATCTTAATTTTTGATTGTTGAACTTTCTTAATCGTTTGACGCAATCAATAAATACGCATAGTAATTATTTTTAAGTAGCTTCTATTTCATTTCTTATAAATAATTGTCTTTTAACAAAGGATTTTGAAAATGTTACCCTTTGCGTTAATACATCAACTTACATGCGTGTACGTGTATGCCCCCCTCCAAACTACACGGCGTGCATGTCACACATGCGATCGCGCATAAAAGCATACGCTCATGCATGTAGATGTAAATACGTTGCTTAGATGAGGGTACGTTGATGTTTTTAGGAGATACCTCATTAGGGGGGCATACACGAGCGTACATGCGTTAATACATGAATGTACAACCATCAATGCGCAAACTAGCACAACTGTGCGTGTGTTTATTTGTCCAATTACGGGAAAAATATTTGTACCCGCCGATTCGCTCGCGGTGATGCCATTTGATCCGTATCAAAATTAAAATCCATCAAAATGTGAAATAAAAGATGTTTTGTAGATCTCTCCCTAGTATAATTCCTAAAATACTTAACCGATTTGGCTCAAATTTGCCACGCCTATGTAAAATGAGTGTCCAATTACTGGAAAAATATTTGTACCCGCCGATTCGCTCGCGGTGATGCCATTTGTTCTGTATGAAAATTAAAATCCATCAAAACGTGAAATAAAAGATGTTTTATAGGTCTCTCCCTAGTATAATTCCTAAAATACTTAACCGATTTGACTCAAATTTGCCACGCCTATGTAAACTGAGTGTCCAATTACTGGAAAAATATTTGTACCCACCGATTCGCTCGCGGTGATGCCATTTGTTCCGCATCAAAATTAAAATCCATCAAAACGTGAAATAAAAGATGTTTTGTAGGTCTCTCCCTAGTATAATTCCTAAAATACTTAACCGATTTGGCTAAAATTTGACACGCCTATGTAAAATGAGTGTCCAATCACGGGGAAAATATTTGTACCCACCGATTCGCTCGCGGTGATGCCATTTGTTCTGTATGAAAATTAAAATCCATCAAAACTTGAAATAAAAGATGTTTTGTAGGTCTCTCCTTAGTATAATTGCTAAAGTACTTAACCAATTTGGCTCAAAGTTGCCACGCCTATGTAAAATGAGTGTCCAATTACGAGAAAAATATTTGTACCCGCCGATTCGCTCGCGGTGATTCCATTTGTTCCGTATGAAAATTAAAATCCATCAAAACGTGAAATAAAAGATGGTTTGTAGGTCTCTCCCTAGTATAATTCCTAAAATACTTAACCGATTTGGCTCAAATTTGCCACGCCTATGTAAAATGAGTGTCCAATTACTGGAAAAATATTTGTACCCGCCGATTCGCTCCCGGTGATGCCATTTGTTCCGTATCAAAATTAAAATCCATCAAAACGTGAAATAGAAGATGTTTTGTAGGTCTCTCCCTAGTATAATTCCTAAAATACTTAACCGACACACACACACAGTCGATTTTGTTTGCGCGTTGATATGCCCGTGTATGTCCCCCTAAAGGTCGCTTTTGTACTGCAGTGTTGGGTGGCTGGTGTTTTTTTAATATTAAAACTTATCTCCGTACAACTGAGACGACATTATTCTGACAGCCTAAGCCCTAAAACAAATTTTAGATACTTAGTACAAAGGTTTAAATATCATATATTTGTGAGACAGAAACAAAAGCGGATAAATCAAATATTTTTCAAAAAAATTTAATTTCAGTCATGTCTAATTTAATTAGTTGTCAACATAGAGCATTAGGCGAGCTTGCGCCCACCTTAATGCGACCTTTAAATGGCGCCAAACAATGTGAATTTAAATTAGGATTGATTTGCATAAAATGCCAAATAGTACTATGGCGGAATTATAGTAGTTTTTCACATATACAACTAGGTTTAACGGAACTGTAGCCACATAGAACATGTTTTATTGATATATCGATACATACATCGTGACATGTGTATACAAATAGACGAAATTGTTAAAATTAACCATTAGTTTGATCTTTCATCCATAACAAACATCTGTAAAGGTTTTAGGTATAGTTCGTCGAATTGAATATTTGGCGCTAAACTGTATACCTTAAGAGACAGCCGCTACTGATAGACTGCAGACGACAACTCAAAGCCACCACGAAGGATTTTAAATTCGCTGTTTAAATCATTCCCATTAAATAATCAACGATGTTAATGAAATTTCTGCTTTGGAAAACAATAAATGCGTTTTCGCATAGTAAAATATAATTCTGTTCGTTGCCAATAACATTCTAATGCCACAATAAAAACGAAAGTGCTATAACACCTAATAGAAATAAACGAATTGCGTGGGAAAGACATTCGTCGTGTTTCAAGATATAATGAAAACAATACTTTATGCAAATATCCAGCAGGTGTTTATAAATAAAGCAATAAATATTTACAATCTGCTTTTTTAATATATATTATATTGATAAACAGGACTTGATTAATAATTATAGTAAAAGGCCGTAGGCGAAAACAGGCGATGAAAAAGGACCTACATACAGCGCGTGGTTCATTTATTGGTGCAGTCTTGAACAGGTTCTTTACTATATCAGGACTGGCGCTCGACTTGAGACATTTATACAGGGTGTTACCGGTAGATTAAATCGGTCAGGATGACGCAATGTAACGTTAGAAACAGACGGATAAAGAAATTCTGCAGGAGGCAGTAATTTTAGTCGGTTTTCTGGTGTCCGCAGAAGCCGCACTCGCCCGCGATGCAATTTTGCCATACGGGGGTCCGCAAAAGTTGGGTACAGGTTTCAGAGTGTCTTTATGCCAAGTATACCAAGAGAATACCAGCTGTGGATTTCCCCTGAGAAATTTTGATCTTCGAAGACTCGTTTCTGGCGCGAGTATAAATAAGTTTTTACAGGAAAGTTATGTGACATTCTGAGTCCGGAATCAGTAGTAAGCGTGAAATAATATATCTTAAGTTAGTATTAGTATTCACTACCGCGTTTTCTAAATATTTTGAAAATTACAGGATAGTGGAGATCCCTTTAGTTGGGGAAATACTAGCTTAAATAAATACCAAAATTTAAGTTGCAAGTTCGTGATAGGATGAACGTTAGGATGGTTGGATTCTCTATGAGAGAAAATATGTTAGTATAGGTTAAATTATTCTTGTACATAAAAATAATTAACCCCGAGGTTTCCGGTTCGCGAGACTCGACTAACGAAAGGACTAACCCCTTCATTACCCCCAATGACAACAGACATAAAAATTAAATAAAGAAAAGCCCTCCGTGTTCAATATAATAACTTGCATTGTTATTGTATCCATTGGACATGCCCGAGCCAATACCAAAATACAAAGTATAGTTTGAACAAAAAGTTAGGGTTTGTTCGGGTTTGTTTATTTTTACGTGGACTGCTGACAGCTTCCAGTTAGCGGGGAAAGGTGGTGGGCCGTTGCGACACGTGCGTGTCAAGTCGACAATGGCATTATGCCTGGCATCCCTGACCAATAAACAACGAGAAATCGTAATCGACCAAGATAAGCGTCCGTAAAACTAATTAAGTAGGGACGTCTTCGGTTCCGATGACTTTTTCATTAATTATCAAGACTGGCGACATAACTGATAGTGTCGACCAACAATCATACATTTTCAAAATTTAAAAAGATTAAGAAAGTAGATTGGCTCTAAATACATAATTCCTGGGTGGGGAATTCACCTCTGGATAGAATTCAAAAATGGGGACAAAATTAAATTTCCAGAAAATAGCCGTCTACTTAATAATCTGATTAAATTAAATTCAAATAAAACTTAAGGGGAAACTTGGTTATACGGGGGTTATCAAAAAACGTCTTACGTGAAACGTAATATCATGGTATAATGTACGTACGTTCCGCTTGAAAAAAATTCTTTTACGACATTTACGATTTTTGCCGAGAATCATGACATTCTCAAGATTCTTTGTTTATTAGATGATAGGACGCTGTGGGGCTCTCGAAATCGTCTACTGGTTCAATATCAAGTAGCAGCATGTCATGTTTTATTATTCGAACGAATCAGACAAGAAAAAGATGGATATACAAATAGCCAGATATTTATATGCGACGAACACACCATTTCGTGCAGTAGAATATCGTGAGTTTAAACTGTTGATTAATTTGCTATGTCTTGGATATTCACCACGAAACAGAAGTGTTGTTTCCAACAATTTGCTCGATACGGTTTATAACTCAGTACAAACAACAATGAAAGATAGTTTGTGTCAGAAGAAAGTTTGTCTAGCCCTGACAGTTGGAGTAACGTCCATAATGAACCTATAATAGACATGTGTCACAGGTGTAGAAAGTGAACGGGTGCATCTAATAGAGTCCGTAGCCACACATCAGAGTAACAACAAACCCACAAAGCTATACAAAAATGCGACGAAAAGTATGAATGTCAAGTTACCAGTGTAGCAACAGACAACTCTTCGAATATGACTAAAATGAGGAAAACCCTTTTTCTTGAATTAGACCGAAAGGATATAATAACTTATGGTTGTTCAGCTCATATATTCAACTTACTTGTTCATGATTTAGAAGTGCTGGGAGTCAAGAGTAACTTAAAGAAAGTTTGTAAATACTTTAGAAATGTGCATTTCGCTAGCGCAAAATTTAAAGGAGCTGGTGGCTCCGCTCTCGCATTACCTCAGGATATTCGCTAGAACACTTTATCAGACTGCTTGGAGAGTTATTTGAAAAACTGGCCAATATTATTTGTTGTGTGTGCTAACAGAGTACTTATTGAGAACGACATCATAAAATTAGTTACTGACGTTAATTTAAAAGTTAATGCACAGGAGTATCACAAAAAATTAAAATGCATTGCTGTGGCTCTAGATAAAGTTCAAAAAAACACTTGCACGATAGGAGAAGCGGCAGAAATATGGCTCGAACTATTGGAGACGTTTGAAAACAAAAAATCAAATGGGGAATTTTTAATGAGTGACGTAAATGAGGTCATAGAACGTTTGGAGATGGCCCTAACTTAAGTTAATTTTTTAGCAAACGTGCTTGATCATCGTTTTAGGGGAGATAGACTAACTAAAGGCAATTAGAAATTGCCATGGAGTATGTAGAAACCTACCATTCAGAGGCAATGCCAACGATTGTTAATTTTCAGGCTAGGTGTGCACCATTGATGCCATATATGTTTCCTCAACAGATACTTGAAAATGTAAAACCATTAGCACGGTGGCGGTCTATTAAACATTTAAATACAAGAGCAATGGAACTTGTCCAACAGCTACATACAGCTATTGCTTCGTCCGCCAACATAGAAAGACTTTTTTCGTCTTATGGTTTAGTTCATTCCAAACTCCTCAATAAGCTACGCAATGTCAGAGCAGCTAAGTTGGTTACAATTTTTAAAGAACTAAATTCTAATGTACCCACTTACGGTGCTAACTGATGTCACTTCCGATCAGTGATTATTATACATTTTTACCTTATTTTTTCTTTCTTACGAGTTATACAGGGTGTCCGGGAACATGTGGGAAATCTCCCGGATATGAAGAAAACACGTGAAAAGAATACTATAGGTTCATATAAACTTCTTTCGTATCGGCCTCCTCTTCGGAGATATGGGCTCCCAAAGACCACCAATCAACTTTTTTAAACATAATTATTGAACCACCTGGTATATTTCAATTATTTTTTAATATGATGTATACCAGGTAAGACCCGTCAAATTATTACCCAAGAAACTGTTGTGAAGTACTCACAGCTGCAGGGACGGACTAGCTCTGACACTCATGGGCCCATTTTTTTTACGCCCTGTATGATAAGAACTTTGGACAATGTTTTTTACATACCTTTAATTATTGACTAAAAATTAAGTACTCTTCATTCATCCTAACCGTTTTCGAGAAAACGTCATTTTATTTGCACTGATCCCTCTATCTTCTCACGGGTTAAATATGAAAGAAAAAGCGGAATTTTGACGTTCATCATGTCATAGGAACAAAGATGGATCTCTTACCGAGATACGCCAAATACATGATGTAATTAAAATGACGTTTTCTCGAAAACGGTTAATATTAGCGACATGAATGAAGAGTACTTAATTTTTATTCAATAGTTAAAGGTATGTAAAAAACATTGTCCAAAGTTCTCATCATACAGGGCGTAAAAAAAATGGGCCCATGAGTGTTACAGCTAGTCCGTCCCTGCAGCTGTGAGTAATTCACAACAGTTTCTTGGGTAGTAATTTGACGGGTCTTACCTGGTATACATCATATTAAAAAATAATTGAAATATACCAGGTGGTTCAATAATTATGTGTAAAAAACTTGATTCCATTGGTGCTCTTTGGGAGCCCATATCTCCGAAGAGGAGGCCGATACGAAAGAAGTTTATATGAACCTACAGTATTCTTTTCACGTGTTTTCTTCATATCCGGGAGATTTCCCACATGTTCCCGGACACCCTGTATACTTATTTGTAGTTTTTTTAACATACCAAAATTCTGTGCATGATGTTCATTAGGTACCTAACATTTATTAATTTGAATGGAAATTACTGTTTTAGTAAGTAGTTTTATTACTATTTATCAATAACTATTTTTCACACCAAGTTGTTGCACAAATTAAATATACTCCTGTTAACTAATCAATTTACCAAAACAAAAACAACGTGTGTTTAATTTACCTGTTTTAAACATGTTTTAAACATTTTTAACAAAACATTGTTTTAAACTTAAACGGTTGTTTAAAACAATTGTTTTAGACAAAATCTTTAAAACGAAACAACCCTGCTAAAAACCATAAAGTTGCCTCCCGAAACTATTAAAATCAGGAACACAAACGGGACAGAGTGTGAACTGACGATGTCACTCGTAAGGTTTTTATTTTTGATTTTAGGGGGATATTTTTAGACGGACAGGTAACTTCTTAAAACTTATCCGTTAGTTTATTTTTAAACGTGCCTTGCTTTAAAAACTATTTTAGGTCGTTCAAAAGATTTTGAATACTGAGTAACCTCGTACATCTCTTTTGGTTAAACTGAAATAATAATTTTTACGTCACTTCCTTATTGTTCTTTCAAGAAAGAAGCCCGAAGAAATTACACCCTAAAGTGGACTGTAGTAGGAAACACTCTGTATACGTGTGTGTCTTATTGGGAAGAAGAAACAACTCATGACTCACACTACTATATGATTATATCTGATATCTGATGGAAAATAAAAAATATAATTTGCGTTTATTTTGCAAAATGACCCGTATCTGTTAAATGAACTAAAAATAAAAAAATGTAGTTCACGAGACGGAGTCACCTTGGATATTTGCAATGTTGAACTCCATAAGTGAGTTTACAAAATTCAAATTGGCAAATTATTAGCTCGTTATTTCATAAAGACAATGACATCGCTTAAGGACAGGGCCCATTGCATAAATTCTATTGGCATTGTTTGGTGTATTCAAAATATAACTATTTGTGACTGGTACACTGATAAAAATGCATTTATCAATGTTGTGGGTTACAAAATTGTAGCTACCTCAACCCACCTCTCTATGTTGTTCTAACTGAGCCTACGAATTATCACAAATTATTTAAAAACGCTACAGTAATTCAGGTTCTTTTGGTTCTTCTCAACCCAGAAAGAGATTTTTTATCAACATTTTAAACATATTTGGGATCACCACAATTCCTCATTTTGTAACTATTTTATGAGTTACCTGACCTCAGTTTTTTGGTTGGGAAAACTTATTAATTGGTTATAAAATGTCGTTTTAACCCGGATGTGCATTATTTTAACTCATTACCATGTGTAAATTATCTAAGGAAACGTGCTCCAAAACCCCATATCGAGGGTAAATTACAAGATCGTAAGCTCACGGAAAGTTCCGAATTCGTGCTCGTGCAGGTTTGACGCGGTTCATTCCATTGTTATTCGTCAATTCTCCTTCGATCGCGCGTATAGACACCTGTTGGCCGTTGCGCCGTTTGTGGGATTTTTCATCTTTGTTCTCTGTGCGTGACAATTTGTATTTTGCATAATCTTGGTCAGTTGGCGTAAAATGGAGGGAGATGCATACAATTTTTTTTTTTAAATATACAACAAAAATGTCATATCTTGAAAAAACAAAAGGCAATTGAAGTCCACAATATGCAGGCGTTAAATCAAAGAAATATTTTGAGTTCCGATAGTCCACAATTTAGATACTGGTAGTCCAAAATTTGGAGTCTGGTAGCCCAAAGAGTGAGTTATTCCAGCCACCATCGTAAGCTAGAACAACTTAAATGTCAAGTTTTGATGGCTCGAATCATGAATTAATCTAGCCCGACTAGTAACGCCTCACAATTCACATACTGGTAGCTACGGTAGCCTATCAATAATTTAAGACGGTGGGGTGTGAGCTATTCCAACGCATAAAATCTTCTGTGCTATCATAACTTATGAATAGTGAGTTGATGCAATTTCTTCGATTTGGTTGCCGTAATTCAGAGGTCTGGGCTGTCCCCTATTAGCAACACGCTTCGGTCTAGGACAACTCATATTTGAGTTATATCAACTCGAAATTTCGCTCAGTGTATACTTGGCAAATATTTTTAATGGCGGATACTTGCCACGTCGTGTGAATGATTTACTTTTACTTGTACATACAATAATTGACAATTCTACCATTCACACGACACTTGGCAAGTATACGCCAAATATTTAAAGAGAGGTGGGATCTGCAACATCTCACCTCTCTGAGCATGGATATATTTTGGTTACCTACCTGCGCTGTAGATATTGGTCAACCAAGCAATCACCGATCTATTTAAATTTTAGATATAAGGCTTCAACTAAATGAACAACTGAGATGTCTAGATGTACGTATGGAAGCCCAAGTAGCTCTGTTGACGGAGCTACAAGATTTCTTTCGTCGAAGAGGCGAACTAGAATTAGATTATTCGAAGAACCTGGATAAATTAGCGAAAAGTTTACAGCTTAGGCATAAGGAACAAAAACAAAAGTAAGTTTATTTTTTTTTATCGGAGAGTTGGTGCTTTGTTTCTCTGCACCTTCAAGCGTCGAATAATGTTTCTGCACTTTTATAGGCGAGAACAGTGGCCTTTATTTTCAAGTTATGCGTGTTGGCAACAGTTAGTTACTCAGACGAAAAACCTGAGCCGGGACCATGTAGCCTTGTCAGAAGTATACTCTACGCATTTAGTATCTAGGTTAGCACAAGTTATGGAAGACGTTCAACGAATATATAAGAGGGTAAGAATTTTTTAACCTGGATACGATTCAAGTTAGAACTTTGTTAAATTTGTTTTCACCGTAAACATTTCTGGAATAATTTTACAAAAAAAATTAATTTCAGTGTCGTGAAATCGGCTATGAAACTCACGAAGAGATTTTAAGAGTGCTACACGAACTTCACACAACAATGAAAACATATCACAGCTATCAAGCTGAACTGAGACAAACGGAGGCGAAATTGAGAACTGCCGAAATACAAAGAAGCAAACTGGAAGCAACGATGTCTCAAGACAAGCTTGAACGATCCAAGAAATATAAACTTATGGAGAAAGAGGTTTCCAAAGTAAGATAAGATTCAAATTGCTAACTTAAATAATTCCTAATTAATTTTAATGTTATTATATGTAAATGTTTTATTTTAGAGAAGGAATAAATTTACTGACGCAAAACTAAAAGCCTTAAAGGCCAGGAATGAGTATATATTATGCCTAGAGGCATCCAATACCACTATACACAAGTATTTTGTTGACGATTTATCTGATCTCATTGATGTAAGTAATAATGTTCTCCGCTTACAAGATGATAGTCAAGGGCCTGTCAAAAATAAGATATGGGTAAAACATTGGCTATTGCATTTAATTTTAAACGGGATTGTAAGGAAATTGGAATATTCTATGATGCTAAAAATGAAAAATAATTTAGAATGAACGAACGAAAATAATTGTACTTTTTTAGTGTATGGATTTTGGTTTTCACAATTGCATTTCTCGAGCACTGTTAATGCATGTCACAGCAGAGGAGGGGAGACAGAAGTCAGTGCAAAACGGCCTAGACACGTTGTCGGCATGTATAAATTCTTTGGATTCGCGACTAGATAAACAACGATTCCTCGAGTACAATCACACTGCATTTATGATTCCTAAGAAATTGGAATTCCAAGGACAGAAAACAGATGAAGTAAGTCCATCTGTAAGTCACAATTAATTTTTTGTTAGTTCATTAATACAGGAACGTCACACCTCGACATGTTACACTTTGCCTTATCTTATTTCCCCTGAAATTTTAATGTTACATCTGGTAGTTGAGACGTTCCGTGACGTGTTTTAGTCAGGTAACGGATTTGAGATATAATTTTTAGCCTGCAGAGCCGGAGATACAAAACCTATTACATAGAGAAATGGAAAGTCGATTAACTCAACTTCAGCAAAGAGTAACATCGCTCCGAGCTGAATCTGAGGAAGTATGGAAAACGCTAGAAACCGCCGAAACGACGCTACTTGAAATGTTAAGCGCGAAAGACTATGACTGTAGCGGTTATTTCGGAGATAATGCCCAGTCTTTACTGAAACCTCCTGAAACGGTATCAATTAAAGCCCGAGCAGACCGGCAGGAAACCGAGGAATTTTATTTGACAGTAAGGTTCTTTATATGTAGAAATATTGACAATACGAAATGCCTTTAATATGAGTAAAACACCTAAGAGTAATATATTTTTCAGAAGTTCCGCGAGTACCTTTTGGGTTCCTCGAAAATAGCCCGGTTGGATGCCAAACAGGAGTATCTCCGACAGTCTTTGGTGGCGGAAGCTCCAGAGTTATGTCAGATAATGAAGCCAGTGGCGAAGACGCCCAAACGAAAGCGGATAGGCAGATTACAGCTGAGCGGGCAACCGAAACTTTTTGGTGGTTCTTTGGAGGAATATCAGGAGGCTACTAATCAAGATATTCCGTTAATTCTGAGGTCCTGTATTAGGGTTATTAATCTTTATGGTAAGTTGATAGCAAATAGAGGCAGGAAGGGCTTCTGCCCGCCTCGCATCTTTGTGCGGTGCCTCATTTGACATTTTGGTTTAAGGTCTTCATCATCAAGGAATATTTAGAGTATCGGGTTCTCAAGTTGAGATCAACAACTTCAGAGAGTGGTTTGAGAGAGGCGAAGATCCTTTGGCAGACATGACAGATGCTTCGGACATCAACAGCGTTGCAGGAGTTCTTAAATTATACCTGCGTGAGCTAAGAGAGCCCTTGTTCCCGATTATATATTTCGAGCAGTTTATGGAATTAGCACGTAAGTAATCGAACTAGTAAGTAAAGTATATTGAGGTTTATCAATATTGTATTTTATTTTAGAGCTGGAAAATAAAAGGGAATTTATCTCCAAGATGCGAGAAGTGATAAAAAGTCTACCTCGTCCGGTGATGATAGTTTTAAGGTACCTGTTTGCATTT
Source organism: Barypeithes pellucidus (assembly GCA_963991005.1). Taxonomy (NCBI): domain Eukaryota; kingdom Metazoa; phylum Arthropoda; class Insecta; order Coleoptera; family Curculionidae; genus Barypeithes; species Barypeithes pellucidus. The sequence goes on from OZ022566.1 coordinate 18,978,005, forward strand.
TTGAACCACCTATCTGAATTCGCTGATGAGAATATGATGGACCCGTATAATCTGGCCATTTGTTTTGGGCCTACGTTAGTGCCAGTTCCAGACGATAAAGATCAAGTCCAGTATCAGAACCAAGTGAACGAACTTATCAAAAACGTCATTATATTCCATGATGAAATATTTCCCAATGATCCCGGACCTGTGTATGAGAAGTACATTTCGCCCAACACCGACGATCAGTAAGAATTTTAGTGATTTTTCCTCCAAAACCAACTCTTATATTAGGTTATATTTTAGGGACGTGGGCGATTCTCCATCGGACCAAACTCAGGATGATATTGATTCGGAAGTTTGTCCATCAGAAGATGGTGAGTTATTTTACCAAGAAAAACGTGTGATTTTAATAATAATAATAATAATAATAATGGGGAATTTTGCAAGCCAATATTTTATTTTTAGACTCGGAAAATATAGAAGCCACAGCCCAATTCGATTTTATAGCCAGATCGAATCGAGAATTGTCGCTGAAAAGGGGCGATACCGTAACGTTATATTCGCAAGTGTCAAATGACTGGTGGCGAGGTGCTGTCAACGGTCTAGAGGGCCTTGTTCCTGATAAATACATCTCTTTAAAAATGAAGTAAGTGTTCTCTTTAAACGATTATTACAGTTTTCACTGTAGAAGAGCGGGAAGGTAAAATGTCGTTGTCTTTTACAGAGATGACGAGCGTGACAGGGACAAGGCGAACATGAAAGCAAGCTCGTCTGATGAATCAATGCGACGACGAACATCGAGCTCAAACGACTCGGAAATAACTTGTGAAACGACAAATAATGTTATAACTTCTAGTGGAGGCCCCATTTGGCCTAGCTCAGAGGTACTAGAGACAACTGTATAGTATTTATTTGTGACAGTATTTAAAACGAAATTTGTGACGTTGTGACTTTTGGCTGTGTTGTAACGCGCACAGGGGCGCACTCAGTGTCGCTAGTTTGTCTCATGGGATTCCTATAGTGACACTGTTCCTCGAGACTGGTTGCCTAATTTTGCATGCCTTTTTATATATATATATTTGTGGATCTGTTTATGTTAGAATATGCATGTGCATGTACCTATTTGTTATTGTTTTTACTTATGTATGTTTCGTTTATACAATATGGTGAACAAATGGAATATTGTTACTAAATTTATAACGTTTCCATCATATTGTATAATATACCGGGCGAATTTCTTAAAGTGTTACAAGACGTCATACATCTCGAAGACGGTTTGAAATATATCCATGACATTTTGGTGAGGTAGGGAGGGGGGGTTGTTCGGGGTAGTCACATTTAAACAAATTTTTGATATTTACAACTTTCTCACTCTATAAATGCATTTCATACTCGTAAAGTTCACAATCACTTCGTCCTAAATTACAAAAAAGTTGATGGCGATCAAATCCGGAAACCTTGCAGGCCATTTGAGCCAGCTCTGCATATTAATAACATATCAACTTGCCCATTAAAAGTCCCTTCCATGTTTAATAATTGTCAAGTAAACAGAAAAATAATTCTTGAATCGTCAGAATTCTCAAAAGATTCCGATTTTATGAACAAAAGTACATCTTTATAATCTCCAAAGTTACCCCCTCCCCCCACCGCTCGAAATAGAGAGGACGAAACTGTGTCTCCCCATTACCTCTCCGAAATTCCATGAAAATAATAAAGCAGACTTTTGAGTTATGGCCTTTTAACACTTTCGAAAAGCGACCCCTAGTTGTCCCATAGTTAATTTTTATTGGACCCCCAGATTAAATAGGTTTATATCGTTTACCAGTTATTAAACATACTATATACATTTCCGTATTAGTATTTATTTTAAAGCCTTTTAATAAATTTTTTATATTTGATATACAACAAATAAAAAAAAATAATTTATTTTCACGATTTTTATTTTTGACTACGCTGAAAGAAATGCTAACTAGTTTTACCTAAAAATACGATTCGTTAGTGAAATGTTTCTTTGTTGAGAGATGGCTTTATATTTCACGACGCTTTTTTTCAGTGTAGTTATTTTAGTGCGCAAAATGCATGTGCTGGTGCTTACGAAAAAACGAAACTAGTGCCCATAGTGTTGCTTCTGTTTTTATTTTTAGTGTACGAGTGTAGAAGTATTTTTACATTTTAATTTTTTGTTGATTTCATAGAAATAATTAAACCGCCTCGGGTCATCATTACATTTAAGGTGAGCATATAAGTACAAATTATTTTAATTTTGCATGTTGTACATGAGAAATTTTCTGCTGTTATTTGTCTTATCGTTCAATGTATGAGTAATTCATTGTCTTGATCTCGCAACCTTTGTAATATCGCTAGTGATTTAACCATATTTTATCACTTTAGCAGTACAAATCGATTAGTGTGGTTCTCCTTTTGAAAACTAACAAAATCGTTTATTGATGCAGATACATATTTTGAAAAAGGGAATAATATTTTCTAAAGATTGAATTATTAATGAATTAGGATACATATAATTTAGTTGTTATATTGTATTAGTCGTATTACCTGGGGTAGGGATGGGGGGAAATACATTTTTCACTATTCCCTATTGTTTGCACGACGCCGGAAAGCAACGCCATGACATACGACTAAAATCCACCTAGTGCGAATCTGTCTACCGGCCGTGGGGTTTGAACTGACGAGCTCTCATCCTGAAGTTCCCAGTGAATGTCACTTTAAACATGGAGCCACCAGAGCCCTAAAAAACCAATACTGGGTAAAGTTTCGAGATAATCGAGTTCCAAAGGTTGTTGTTGAAACAATGATCTAAAAAAGAAATCGGCGAATGCGTCACTTAACATTTCTATATATCATCATTAATTTATCTAAAAAGTAAGGGCACGCATGCTTGTTTTGTACTAATTCACCTTATCAATGTCTTCATTATGTCTATGCACTCATTGGCATTATTTTTTTAAAAAATCTAATGAAAATATATGTCCTTAAAACGATATTATTTTGTTTTCAGCACGATCAGGTACAAGATATTATTACGCCAAGCGACGATACGAATATAATAATTAAGAAAGCGATAAAGGAGTCCAGCTTAAAAAATTTAAATGCGAACCTATCGGAGCCCGAAGAAGAGCAACTAAACGAAGAATCTCAAGTGATAAGAAGAGAGAAATCTGAAATTGACGAGTCGAATGTAAACTTCTCACTAAACAGGGATTTGTGGCAACGTCGGGCGAACACAGAAGCCGCCGTTTCGCCGCTTCTCAAGGCCCAGAGGCTTTCCGAACCGTTTGCCCATAGACAAAGTCACACTCCCGATCTCGTAATGGATCTGCCTCTCGCCAGTTCCGTGTCGGTTTTCTCGAATCTGTGTCTGAGTAATTCTCCTGAGGATGGCGCTAAGAACATAGAAAATAAGTCCTCTCAGGATGTCGAAAGTCCGGAAATGACGACAGCTGCTGAGACTTTTGCCAAACAAAATCAATGCACGCTGAAGAAGAACAAGAAGATTCAGCTGGATGATGGTGAATTTATGACTATTACAAGCCCTGTACCGAACAGAAAGTATGCGACACTCGGCGGTACTCCATCGACGTCTACTTTTAAACCTCCGACAAAAGCAAAACCAATGGTACTGAAGAAACCAGTTTTTACGGTACCTCTACGATCAGTTTCAATAGAAATGGTTTGTAATAAAGAATCCGAGCTTCCACCATAAAATTCGTGCTCATATTTCTTACTGACTAATGATATTAATATTTTTGTATTACGATTTACTCGAAAAGTCACACACCCCATGTAGTTTTAGTGATTTTAAGAAATTTAAACTATTCGCATCTTCATAGATTTACAGAGTAAGTCTACGTAATTTTACGCTGGTACCGTTGCGACCAAAAAAATACTTGTTAGGAGACTATTATGAGAAAAAATTTTCAACTCTTATCAAATAATATATAATATTTAAACTATTTGGGGAAAATAAATGAAAAGAGAACTAATAACTAATAATATATTTTTTCTATTGAATATTTGCAGCTTTAACCCCCTGGGTGTTGATATTACCCTTAAAATCTTAAATGGGAGGGGGGTCAAGTGTCGCATCATTTAAAAGGTAGCTTAAATCTATTTCCAATAATACCGTAATTTTCCAATACCAATATAGACTTAGAAAGGTGTGATTACCTATATACAGGGTGTTCCTTAATGACGTGCTAATATTTCAGGGTGTGATTCCTTAGGTCATTTTATAAAGAAAAGTTCATATGAATTTTGTCCGCAACGGCTTAATTCTTTTGCTCCAGGGTGTTGAATTTTTATTTTTTAAATGGTTATTTTTTAATATCTCCGAAAGTACTTTAGATAATATTTTCAATTTCGATATGTGTTAATAGGATATAGAACCACACATTTTAGTTAGAAAAGTTATTCAATTGTTCCACCAGTGGCGTCCCTGCTAACATGTCCTCTGATATTTTTTACAAAAATAATGGTATGCCACTACATTTTTCCATGTGGATATTTTTCTGATTAGCCTAGTCAATTCTACATGAAAACGGTCTCTTGAGTTTTTCTCGTCAGGCGCACCGTTTTTGATTAAAACCACTAAATCCATATTGAAACTAATTATTTTTAACATTGATAAAATAATGAATAATAAATTTTGTTTTATAAAAATTGTTGGGGTGGGCAATTCGATGCGAATACGGGCGGAAGCATGCGTTTTAAGTGAAGGTGGCCATTGCCAACAATTTTTATACAACAAAATTTATCATTAATTATTTTATCAATGTTAACAATAATGAGTTTCAATTTGAATTTAGTGGTTTTAATCAAGACGTCTGACGAGAAAAACTCAAGCGACCGTTTTCATGTAGAATTGACCAGGCTAATCAGAAAAATGGAAAAATGTCAGTGGCCTATCATCTTTTTTGTAAAAAATATCAGAGGACATGTTGGCAGGGACGCCACTGGTGGAAAAATTGAATAACTTCTAACTGAAATGTGGGGTTCTATATTCTATTGACACATGCCAAAATTGAAAATAATATCTAAAGTACTTTCGGAGATATTAAAAAATAACCATATAAAAATTAAAAATTCAACACCCTGTAGCAACAAATTTAAGATTTATGCGGACATAAGTTCATATGAACTTTTCTTTATAAAATGACCTAAGGAATCACACCTTGAAATATTAGCGGACCCTAACATTCAACTAAAATAGTCGACACAATAATGTTTTTTTTAAATTATTATCTAAAAATCAAATCTCAAAGTGCAGGTAAGTTCAAATTACTTCCGACAACAAATCAAGACATATGTCACCTATATTGGTCCAGGAGATTAACAAATTTCTTTGTACCGGTATTTTTTGGCCGCATAGGTAGCTTATTCTGGAACGTTTAAAACCTGAATTGGTATTAATATTAAATTGGTTCGGTACTTTTCCTTAACTTTTATAGTTACTTTGATAAGGTACGCGGGTTTGTGCACGGGTTATACCCTGCACTCAATTTAAACACATTTATCTTTCGACACAACAATACAAAAATGTTGATCATATATTAAAACTATAACGAGAAACGACCTATAACGAGAAACGACATCATATCTTTCTCCGTACATAGATAAACTTTAGCCCGTTATACGTTCTATAGCATATCTAAAAACATTCAACTTTTTGCAAATTACATTTTTTATGATCAATATGTTGTTAACTGACTAGTCATATTTGAAGTGATATAATATGTCTAAAATGGATAATAAATTATATTATTTGTGAGCGAGACACTTCTAAAATATGACCGAGTCTAACTAAATTAAGTATTTTAAGGTCTCTGTTTTTTATTATGAAAAATAGACCTTCCAGGATGTATATTTTATTTTTTACTTATTATTGGTGAACGCGCGCGGTATTATTTTTGATTTAACGGCGAGTATGTTCCTTTTTTTTGTATAATGGTCTACGGTGGCTTCCACTTAAGATGAAAAATTTATTTTATATATAATGTTATGGGAATCTCATTTTAACATTCATGCATTATCTCAAAAGGCATGACAATTGATTTATAATATTATTTTTGCTTTATAATCAGTGACATAACTTCAAATATTTGGCCCGAGGGGAACAGATTGTGCAAGGTCCCTTTATAGACACGGGAAAGGAAGACTACTAAAAAAATTCATATATGGGTGCCCCCACTGGGCCCTAAATTGAATGCATCTATAAAAAAAAGATCGCCAATGGTGTCTAATTTCTTGGGGTCCCTAAGTGGTTACACCACTGCTTATAATGCCGATTACATTACAAGTGATTGTTGTTATAGATGGTGTTGAAAAAAGGTCGGTACCCCGGAATAACTCCGGTGCAACACATTGCAGCGGAAAATGTCTGGGGAAAAAGTTGTTTGGTTTTGAAAGAGGAATAGATTTAAACCACCCCCCACCCCCTCTACGCCCGGGCGCGGGTGGGTGTTAAGATTTTCAAATGGAACCCCATATTTTTTATTGGCTTATCGTGTTCTCCGACCAAAAATCTTTTGTCCGAAAAATTTTTTTATTCGGGCCCATCCTTCACCAATAATCACCATGAGAGAGACAAAATCAGAACCGTGCGATAATCAAGTTTTATCCCGGAAATACTCTTTTTCTCGGTCTTGTACTAAAAAATGGCCGTGGAAAAAGATTATTGGTGAACCCGAACAAACCCGAATTAAAAAAATTTTCGGACACGAGATGTTTATTTTTGGTCGGTGAACACGATACGACAATAAAAAATATGGGGTTCCATTTGAAAATCTTAACTTACCCCCACCCGCGCCCGGGGGTTGAGAGTGTGGTGGGTGGTTCGCAAGCTATTCCTCCTTCAAAATCAAACAACTTTTTCCCCAGACATTTTCCGCTGCAATGCGTTGCACCGGAGTTATTCCGGGGTATCGACCTCTTTTCAACACCCTATATAATAAAGTACCTACCTCGAATCGGAAGATAAAAAATATATATTTCATCTTAGGTGAATTACACAGTTACGTATTAAAAGCACAATGTCCAATATAAGAAATATGTATGTCAGTTGTTGGTAAAACTGTCAGGAACAAATAAGACTGGAGTAGTTTTTAGTATACGTAGTAAAAAAAACACTCTGTTTAGTCAAAACAGCTCAAAAATTCTACTATTTATGTTGTTTTATGAAAGTTTGTTTTAGTTGCGTTTTTACGATTAACTATCGATTATTGCATTTTAATAAATTGACGTTGACTGTTGAGTGTTTGTGGCCTATGAAGTATTATACGCCACTGTACATATTTTGTGTTGTGTAGTGTATACAAGTATATTTTTTATATTGAGTCCTTTTAATAAAAAAAATAATATATATTGTCTTTAAATTTTATTACGTTTATGGTATTTTATAACTTTATTTTGATATATTGTAATCAAATGGACATAATATTAACAACGTAAGATATAGAGGAACATGACAAATACGGTGTTCGATGTGTCTGACCAAAATTTCTACGGTATGGCCTATGATGTGATCTTTTTTCGCTATAAATACCATATACCATAATCTCAACTGTAATACTCTATATATCTTTGTGTATCATTCAAATAATTGGACTTTCAATAAACCATCTTTTCAGAAAACAAGGCTAGTTTTTATTTAATCGTTTTTCGCTACAAACCTCCCACAAATATACAGTCTCGATCGAGGAAAACGAATTAGTTCCATTGTCGTGAACGTTTGTTTAGGTACGTTCTGGCATGGCGGTTTAAATTTTATGTGAGCTCCAGTGGCGGCTCGTGGAAGAAAATCTAGAGGAAGATCCAAGCAAAAATATTCTTAAACACACATACTATCGTCACGCGTCAATATAATTCACCCCAAGGGTGCCGCTCCGCCACTGATCAGCTCTTTTAATGAAATTATCTTATTCGTAACGCCTATATCTTTTTCGAGATATTGAGTATTTTTGGTTCTGAGTATAGACTGACAAAAAGATAATAGAATGGTTCTGAGTGAGATGATGTTGTGGAAAGTGGAGGCACATTTATATGAGCTCCAGTGGCGGCTCGTGGAAGAAAATATAGAGGACGAGCCAAGCAAAAATATTCTTAAACACGCATACTATCGTGACGCGTCAATATAATTCACGCCAAGGACGAGGAAGTGTCCCTCCGCCACTGATGAGCTCTTTTAATGAAATTTTCCTATTCGTAACGCCTATATCTTTTTCGAGATATTGAGTATTTTTGGTTTGTTCGGGTTTGTTCGAGAGTATAGACTGACAAAAAGATAATATAACGGTTCTGAGTGAGATGATGTTGTGGAGGGTAGAGGCTCAGTTACCTAATAGTTCTGAGTGAGATTGTGTTGTATTTTCGAATGACAATTCAAAACAAATTCGAAATTTTCGATTTTTTCTTCACAGTTTGGAAGAAAAAAATTGAATAATTTGACACCAATAAAAGTTGTACTTAACAGTGACCAAAACCTCAAGACATACTTTATATCAGGTCGGTAAATAAACACCATTTTATATAATCCTCGTGTTTGTACTAAGAAAAAGATAAAAGGTACTATTTATTTAGTATAACAAGAAGCAACGAAAAGCAGTAACTTTATTTATCATGTAAAATTGCTAAAATATACTTGACTTTCTCATGTTACTTTACGCACGTTAACTAATTCCTATAAGGTTTCATTTCTACTTCATTGGCTTCAATCATATCACTTTACCACATAAATACTCTATTTCATTCTTACATTAAATATTGGTTATACATCAACCCCGCATAACGAAAAGTGTTTATTTCAATGGTTTTTTTAGTGATATGTAAATAAATAAATTAAAAAATGTCTCAGCAAGGACCTAGTGAAACTACAAGACTTTTGGAACCGCATGAGAAGCCTGAGCATGTGTTTGGTTCCAGTCTTGCCAGAGAACGGAAGAGAAGGGTGCGGCAGTTTCAGTGTTGTGTGTGTACGATTTTTTTGTAAGTATTTCCATGTGCCTGTGCCCATACAAGTTAGTACAACCTGTGACCATATAAATTAAAATTCGGTTTTCGTGAAAAATGTAATTTTGTAATTATCAATTAAACCGCCCGCTGTGGGACACAGCTAGGTAGTATTATTTTTGCTTCATTATTAAATATTTTAAAATTTCAGGGTGGCTTTTACAGCAGCTATAGTGATAACAGTGGCCTATACAGTTAATCTACCATTAGATCACGAAACTAACGCTACAGAAGTTAATATTACTTTGCCACCAATCAATGAGACCTCGTCGGTACCCTTAGACTCATTTTTAATACTTTTTGACACCTTATCCTGGCCCCTTGATGACGAAATTCACAATAAAACATCGAAGAATTATGAAGATTTGACACATGCCATGTCCGAAGGAAGAAAAATGTTAAGTGAAAAAGATAGGATTGAAAATAATACTCCTTCTTTACACATTGACAGCCCTAGTTATAGGCACCAAAAAGTCATGAGTACAAGTGAAACAGCTAGAAATGTTTCGCGAAAAGGATATGAAATGGAAGGTGCTACAATATTTTTATATGGGTAAATATATTGTTATAGAAAATGCACATCTCGCCAGTCACCTACTTTTGTTCTGTTTCAGAAGCAGCAAGAACATTACAGCAGTGAAGAAAATATGCCTTTTAAACTTTACCGACGTCTTTTTAATTGAAATGTGTAGCAATACATCAATACCCTGCAATCGTTTACATACATACCGGTCGTACAATGGATCCTGTAACAATTTGAATAACCCTAGCACATTTGGAGTAACATATAGACCTTTTAGACGGGCGTTACCACCTGACTACGCTGATGGTATTAAGGGTTCTTAATTCTATACCTGCAATATTTAAAGAATATTATTCTCTTTTAGGAATAAGCAAACCTAGGGAGTCCAAGCGTGGCCAAATGTTACCAACAGCAAGAACGATTAGTTTGGAAGTACATAGACCTTACTATCGCGACGATCCGAAATTTTCAGTAATGCTCGCAGTATGGGGTCAATTTCTGGATCATGACATCACTGCTACGGCTTTAAGTCAAAAAGAAAATGGCAATAGCATCTCCTGCTGTCAAATAGATGGAATTCTATCACCCGAATGTTTTTCAGTCGTTATTGAAAAATCTGATCCTTTTGCTGTGTATAATGTAACCTGTATGGAGTTCGTTAGGTCTGCTCCCGCACCAACTTGTTGTATAGGTAAACTATCTTTATCTTTTCGGCGAGAAAATGTTTTTATTAACATTTATACTTCAGGTCCTCGAGAGCAGATGAATCAAGTTACGGCCTTTATAGATGGTTCAGTTGTCTATGGAAATGATGAAGATAAGGTTATTTCACTAAGAGCATTAGAAAAAGGACTCCTGAAGATGTATGTAACTGAAGATAATAGAACGCTGTTGCCCCTTTCGGAAGATATGAGCGATGGTTGTAATAGAGAGGAAGAAAAAATTAAAGGAAGATACTGTTTTTTATCGGGTTAGTATTTCATGATGGTAACATCTTTTCTCGGTTTGCTTTTAACAATTTATATAAAATATATCCTCTTATAGGTGATGCCCGAGCAAACGAAAATCTTCACCTAACAAGTATACATCTTATTTGGGCAAGGCAGCATAATCTTTTAGCCAGAACTCTGTCAGATTTAAATCCTCACTGGACCGATGAAAGAACATTTCAAGAAGCTAGAAGGATTTTGGCAGCTCAAATGCAGCATATTACTTATAATGAGTTTTTGCCTATACTTTTAGGTGGTTATTTAATAACGTGTAGGATTACTAGTTAATAATGATCATGATCTTTTATTTTTAGGCGAAAAAATAATGAGCAAGTATGATTTGTTCCCAAGGAAATACGGGTATTTTAAAAAGTACAACGATACTATGGACCCCAGTATAGCAAACGAATTTGCTGCTGCCGCTTTTCGATTCGCGCATACTATTATCCCTGGTCTAGTTAAATTATTAGCCAAAGACTCGGCTAATCCCGATTTTATTCAAATGCGCAAAATGCTTTTTGACCCATTCAAGCTCTACCAAGATGGAGAACTAGACAGAGCTCTAAGAGGAGCTCTGAACACCAGCATTGAAGCTTCCGATACGTATTTCTCAAACGAGCTTAAAACACACTTATTTGAAAGAGATTATGGGCCAAGGTGGCAGCCCAAGGTGTGCGGATTAGATTTAGTTTCTCTAAATATCCAGAGGGGGCGTGACCATGGCCTACCTGGCTACATTTACTGGAGAGAACATTGTGGCCTTGGGAAAACCAGAAATTTTAACGATTTAATCGATAGTATGGATCGATCATCTTTGGAAATTATTAAAGTCATATACAGGTAAAATTATTCTGCGTTGAAATTATGAATTATGTAAAATTTTAATTACTTAGCGAAATATGTAATTATTTCAAGAGGTAACGTCAATATACAGGGTCCGCAAACGAAGCGTGGACGGAAGATTAAATCGTTATCGAAGAACTTATCAACAATACTAAAACAGCTTGAGATATTGGATTAAAAGCGGCATGTTTTAAAAATATTTTACATTATACAGGGTGGCCCAAAAAAGTGTGACAGCATAAAGTTATATTTTTTTAAATGGGACACCCAGTATTTTATTGCATATTTAGGTTCGTATTACTATCATTTATAAGTGCCTCAAATTTTATTTAATTTGGTTGTGTACTTTCGGAGAACTAAATTAAAAACTAAAAAAAAAAGTTTTGCAGTCCTGAATAAAAAAATCAAAAAAAAACAATCCAGAACTATTTTTTTAACCTCGGCATTGAGTGAAATTTATGACGAGAGGTCTAGAGATACTATGAATGTAATTGCGTTTATTTATTTTATACAGGGTGTTCATAATAAGCTTTCAAAAACCCCACATTTAAAAATAATTTTTCTCAAGTTTTTCAAATGGAACACCCTGTATATTATTTGGCTATTTGACGTAGAATTCATAGACAATTGTTTTTTGTAATACAAGCATATAATTTATATCCATCCGTTTTCGAAATAATTATAAATATCATAAATTATGTTGTTTAAATATAGTTTTTATTGGGAAATTTTGTTATAGGCGACTAGACTAATAACGGTAAACTAAAGTAAATGTTCAAAATAGCTTCCTTTTACTCTTAGAGTTTACCGTATTTAAGTTATTTCGATATAACTTTTAAAAGCCTACTTTTTGTCTACTTTTATTTATTTAATTTTATTCTGTATTCTTAATCGAGTTGCCATGATTTTTTTTGTTTAGATTGTCACTATGACACCCAAATAAAATTATCTATATTTGTTGAGTCGTCGAAATTAAGTAATAACTTACACAAAATGTCGAATTTTACAACTTTAGAAATGGTAAATATGATTTTTATACTGGGTGAATGTGCAAGAAATTACCTCCTCGCGAGCCGTGTGTATGCTGAAAGATATCCAGATATTGATGGAAAGCCGAGACCAGAAGCCTTCGAGAAGTTGTTGCAAAGATTTGTAGCAACAGGAAGCATTGCGTACACAAAAGGAGATAATCAATAAACCCGTTATTAATGAAGAAAATGAATTAGGAGTTATGTTGGCAGTAGAGGAAAATCATTAAATTAAGTAAATTGAAGCTATTTTGCATATTCACTTTAGTTTACAAATATTAGTCTAGTCGCCTATAACAAAATTTCCCAATAAAAACCATTTAAGCAACATAATTTATGAAATTTACAATTATTTCGAAAACGGCTCGATATAACTTATATGCTTGTATTACATATAAAAACATTGCTGAATGTTTTAATTAATTATTTATCATTTTAGAGATGTAGAGGATATAGACCTGTATACCGGAGCTATTAGTGAAATGCCTATTAGAGGAAGTATATTGGGTCCAACATTAACATGTCTCATTTTGGATCAGTTTATACGAATCAAATATGGAGATCGTTTTTGGTATGAGAATCCACAAAGACCACAAGGATTTAACTTACAACAACTGGATGAAATAAGAAAGACCAGTTTAGCTGGAGTTATTTGCGACAATGCCGATTACTTAGAGTATATTCAACCTTTAGTTATGGAAAGGCCTAGAAGAGGCAATGAGTATTCTCATTGCCTGGTGATTCCCCGGACAAATCTCGCCTTCTGGAAAGAAAATTTGCAATACCTTAATGTACCAACACAAAACTTAGAAGTAGAAATTATAAATTAATCTTAGGCAATAATATTATAAACTCTTATGTAGGGTGGAATATCTAGTATTTTGTATTTTATTATTTTTTGTATGGATTAAATGTACCTACTACTCTCTGTATTTTTCAATCAGCCATCGATAAAGTATGAAAAATTTTCAGTTTCGGCTAAGCCGGATCTGTCACATCTTTATTTTTTTAATGCGGGCCTGTTGTATCATAAGTCCTTGGTATTTCTGGTTGTCTGTATGCTATATAGGGGACATTATTAATTTACTACTTTCTACCCTAGCATGATGATTATAATATAGGTGTAATATGGCATTGTGGCAACTTCAGAAACATTTTTAAAAAGCTTGTGAATGCAATCACTGAATTTCTAGCCGAAGGGATTATTTTGGGGTTAATTTCCCCTAAATTCAAAAAGTTAATGGGAATGGCCATGGAGAAGACGAAGAGTTTATATGAACAAAGAAGTATAGGTATAAATAAACGAAACGTTTACAGCAGTTTACAAAAATTAGAATAATGTTTGTATGTAAATCAACACTGCTATTGCTAAAGATCCGTACGTACGTACGTTTAAAGTTGTTGTCGACTGTCTTCCGTTGATTGGGTTTGTTTACTTAAGCGTCCGCAACATGATAGCTGGAAACATAAAAATACAAGAACCGCATGACAAACCTAGTTATTTCAACAGTTTAGTATAAAATGCTGCTGCAAAGTAAACTAAGACTTGTTTAACGGATATTTAAGATATCTTGTATACTTTAGTTCGAACGGTTTCCTAGTTACGACCAGAACTGTCAGCCAGCGGTTCAGCCATCTTATCAATAAAACTGGTGTTGTGGTTTTAGTTGGGACAATATAAGTGCTTAATTTGTAATAAATAAACAATAATAACGCATAAATTATGGTAGAAAAGCAAACTCTGTCATGTTTAGAACGTAAGTTATGCATTTAAGCTATTACAGGGCTATTTAGTACATTCAAGACCGCAGGAAGCTACTGTTTTGTTTATTTTTATACAACTGAAAAAAATCATTTTGAAAGTGTCGCTAATATTGATGCTAATTACTTATGTATTTAACAGCGTTATGCTCCTGATTATAGTCTGCAAGTTTTTATACTGATGATCAATCAAACGTATCTTTATTATATACGCCTACATTTAAGATCACCTTCCTACTTAAATAAGTGGGATTAGGTTAGGTGTATAATCAACTGAGATTTTTATTGGTATGGTAATAACATTATTGTTGAACGTAATTTTTTAGCTCACCATTAAAAAGAAAAAGGCACGAATTGTTTAATATGGAAGCCTTCGATAATGTTCTGTTAAATGCTTCTGAATTTATCAAAGGTAAGTTTTGTTAATAACTTTTATTGTATTGAACTACATAGTAAACATTTAAAGCAGCATTTTATCATAATGAGGTATACTCATAGTCATTGTGTATGTTATGACCATAAACAGATAAATGGTATGTTACCTAGAGTGTTTTCATTATGAAAACCTTTTCTATAGGCAATTTGAGTCCTGGTTAAAATTAATATTTAATTTTGTCTTCTCTTATAGTATATTAGAATTAAAATACCTAACTAAGTTATTTAGGTAACTTATTAATTATAAACAATAATCAAACAAGATGTTAATTGGTGTAGTAAACTTGCTAAACGCCAAGATAAGTTTTGTCATTGAACAAAATAAATATTATGAATGTAAACTTTACACAATGTTATATTTTAAAAGTTATTAAGTGTATTCTAATTTTTTTGTGGTAAATGGTAACTTTATATAAAATGACAATTGATTATGCTATAAATATGTTCCTTTTTGTCCAATGAGTATATTTTTTTTTAGGTCGATTGTTTTTTGTGTCGCTGAACACCAATATAAAACCAAAGTCCACTCCATCAGTGCACTATTTTACAATCGACAATGAACTTAGCTATGACAGCTTTTACATGGATTTTGGGCCCCTTAATTTGGCCATGCTTTACCATTATTGTGTTAAATTAAGAAGGAAACTTAACAACCCTGCTTTTGCCAATAAAAAAATTGTTCATTGTACTGGCTCGGATGTTCACAAGAGAGTAAATGCTGCCTTTTTAATTGGAGCATATTCGGTAAGTGTTATTTGTTGCCATAATAACTACTAAGAATATTTTAACTGTAATTTTATATGGTAAAATTTCAAAGTATAAACACCTAGGAATTGGCAATTCTAAAATTGAAGGAAGCCATTATGATAGAGTATTTCTGTATGTTTTCTAAGCGACTCCACAATAACAATGTAAATTTTCTTTCTAGATTATTTATCTAGATTTTGATCCCGAGAAGGCTTTTGAAGTTCTTAACCATGATTCCACAAAGGACTACTTAGAGTTTCGTGATGCCTCCATAGGGGAGCCTTACACCCTTTCCTTACTCGAATGTTTAAGAGCTATCAAAAAAGCCCTCACTTATGGCTTTTTCAACTTTGACAACTTTGATTTCCTCGAATATGAACATTATGAGAGAGTGGAGAATGGGGATTTCAATTGGATTATTCCAAATAAATTTATTGCATTCTGTGGCCCACAGAACCGGTCTAGAGTATCAAATTTTGGTTATCCAGTACATTCCCCAGAAACCTACTTTGCTTATTTTAGAAGGCATAAAGTAACCACCATTGTACGGTTGAATAAAAAGGCCTATGATGCAAATAAGTTTGTGCAAGCCGGGTTTGATCACAAGGACTTGTATTTTGTTGATGGAGGTACACCATGTGACAGAATATTGCAGCATTTTATTAATATTTCTGAAAGTGCAAAGGGAGGTGTTGCAGTGCATTGCAAAGGTAAGCCTTAAAGATTTATTTGTTTTTAAGCAGTATGCTAAGTAGGTTATATTTATGTTTTAGCTGGTTTGGGCAGGACAGGATCCTTGATAGCTTGCTACATAATGAAACATTGGAAGTTCACTGCCGAAGAAGCTATTGCTTGGATTCGAATATGCAGGCCAGGATCTATTATCGGGCACCAACAAAGTTGGTTAAAAGAGTAAGTCTCATTTTATCGTTCCTTCTTCTGTACCTTTCCAATATAACATGTATTAGCTTCAGCTAAAACCTAAAATACATTTTTTTTTTAGTAAACAGAAGCAGATGTGGGAAGCAGGCGACTTATATCGCAAAAAACATGGAATCTCATCCCCACAGAAGTTCAGTGTAGGAATCTATAGTTTGTCGGAGCTCAAACGAAAGAAGAGTCAAGATAATATGACAGGAATTATGAGAAAAGTAGACTGTATGGAGATCAATGATCCACAAGAAACACTAGAGTTTGAAGAAACTGCTAAAGAAACCCAAGGAGATAAATTAAATGAAATTAAAGCACAAAGAAGTCGACTAAAGACTGTTGCCCCTGCTCCGTAAGTGTTATTAATAATTGGACATCTTTTAGCTAACTGATTTTTAAGGGAAGCAGAAAAATAATTTTTTTAAAATATTTCAGACCAGAAAGGGAAAAACTTCGAAGAGTCCATGTCACAACTACCACAACAACAACAAATAATCAAACTGTTCTACGGGGAGGAAAAATCATCAACGCAGCCACAAGAGTAACAGGGTCAACCAGTAACCGTGTCATGACCAAAAGGTTGGTTTAAAATGACATTTTTGGCTTGAATCGGGCATGGCTTGTGAAATTTTTTTTTTTTGTATCTTTATTTGCATGACTTTATTATGCTGTTGCAATCTCTTTCTTTTAGCATTTGTCGTTTCAAGTTATTTGTGGTATTCTATTACGTAGATTTTTTTTTAGTAGGATAGGATATACATTATTATCTATATAGCTAGTTGGTATTAGATTTTTGTAAAATTATACTTTATTTAATTGAAAGTAGTGAAAATTTTTGTAGAGTTCACTTTTGGCTCCAAAATTATTCGTTTCTTATTTTATTTTTCAATACAATCCGCCGTGACTTTAAGGCGCCTGCGCCAAGTCAAGATTTTGTTGAAAACTAAAATAATGTAAAAAGTAAGACGTTTGTTGTTATTAACTTTTTTACTTTATAAAAAGGACTATATCATTTTACTAAATGGAAAATTTTCCCCACTCTTCGGAAGTTCTCTTTATTCGGTAGTCTACTCTTTTTAGTGAATTGTTTCTTTTGAATGTAATGTAAAGTTTTTTTTGAAAATTTTTTTTCAATCGTGCAGACATTTTCAATTATATTTTAATGTCGGTGCAATACCATAGACGCTTATGAATTTTTGACCAATTAAAGTATTTTAGGTGTCAATTTGAAAACATCCCGCCCTTAATATCTCGCTTGCAGTAAATAATATTAAAAATCGGAAGAATCGGAAAGAAACAATTGTACAGCCTTTGTGGTTTAAGCCCTTGAGAGGGGTAGACGTTAGCCTTAAAATCTTAAATGGGTAGAGGGTTAAGTGGCATATCATTTTAAAGATCGTTTAAATGTCTTTCCAATAATAGCAAAATTTATTATTTTTTTATTTTTTCCAAGAAGTCGCGTTCCAAAAATGGAAGTAATTAGAACTCACCAGTACTGACATTTATAGTTAACCACGAGGGCTGCAAATATTGTTTAAAAACGTCCGCCTTCACAATAACGTCTACTGGCAGCGACATATTAACGGTGGGAAATTTTCAACTTGACACTGTAGTGCCAGTATCGAGAATAAAACCCTGCAAATAAATATTCATTTCTCGATTACCGCGAGTAGTTTTTGCGCGTCTTTGGCACTGGAACGACGATTCGTATTAAATTTACATTACAATTTGACGAATTGAGCTATTTATCTGCAATCATTTGGATGTCATTAGTAGCAAGTCGCTTAAACTGTTACTAAATATTTTATCGGTCGTTGTTCTTGAACGTCAGTGTTATCTAAATGCTCGCAAATGAATATAGGAAATATATTATATACATCTACAGGGGTGGGAAAAGTATGGACCCGATAAATATCTACGTGCTTATGTGTACCGGTGGGAAGTCGTTTTGAATACACTGGTGATGGCGGTGATGTCATTGTAGTGTATTGCACCTATAATAAATTATCAAAATAATAAAGATTGGAAACTAGGCGCTAGGGTAGACTGATTAAATACTAAATACGTTTAATTCCGATACCAGTACCGAGTTTAGTGTAGATATCGAAATGTTTTAAGAAACCGACGTTACAGTACTTCAGGAGATATTTATTCGGCGGGGTCGATACTTTGGTCCACGTCTGTATACAGTATGTCCACGGATGGGGTTTACAAGAGGACAAATTGCCAAAAAAATTGAAAGTTACGAAAAAAAGTAAGTCACTCTTAATAAACGTTTGTGCGTGTCTAGAAAATACGATTCATCATAAGAAACTTCAATTTTTTTATACAGGGTGGGTAAAAACTGCAAAAATGTTATTTTGCTTAAGAGTAAACATACTTTATTTTGAAAGATACGAAAAAAAGTCACTCTTAATAAACGTTTTTACTTGAATAATGAATAGGTGATACTTGTTGTCAATGTCTTTATTTAATGAAGTAATTATAATAATAATAATAATAATTATGCGAACATTTTTATTAAACATGAAAAGAATACGATAACGATTTCATAATTAAAAAACTCCACCCCCATACTCGACACATTTTTCTAATTGCTTTTTCAAATAAGTGAAAGAATTTCTGATTTCTTCCTGAGATATCGATTGGACAGCCTGGATAATTCTGCCCTTCAACACTTCAATATCATTTGGTATTGCGGTTGCAAAAACAATTTGTTTTAAACGGCCCCATAAAAACATATCGGCCAAGGTTAAGTCGGGACTTCTTGGGGGCCACTCCTGCCAATCCACCTTGGACCAAATCTGCGGACAAGCCATTCTCTAACCTCACGAGCGAAATGGGTTGGACAACCATCTTGCTGAAAATACATATTTTGTCGAACATTTAATGGTAGATTTTCGAGTTCATCATTGAAAAATGTATCCAGCATTTCTAAATATGATAATCTATTGCACGTGTTATCAAAAAAATATGGCCCTATAATGCCATGGATGGATATCCCACACCACACGTTCACTTTTGTGAAATATTGTCTTCTCATCATAATTCTGAATTCAGGATTTTCTAAAGACCAGTACCTAGCGTGCTGGGTTGCAACGGTTCCATTTGTTGAAAATGTTCTTTCATCAGAAAACATGATACATTTATAAAAATCAACATTTCCACTTAAAATTTTGTCTCCTATGAACAGGCAAAAATCAAGTCGTTTCGCGTCGTCTCCCTCTTCCAATCTTTGATTAAAGTGCGGTTTATACGGATACAATTTATTTACTTTAAGGATCTTCTGAATTTGACTTTTTTTCACAACTTCCAACTGAGTAACACGATTTCTAAGGGACGTCATAGGATTTTCTTCAACAGAATGAAGAACTAAGACTGTAGCAGCATCATCATGGACGTATTTCTTCTTTTTTTTTGAGGTCCAAAACCGAACCAGTTCTCTTGAACTTTTTTATTAACTTATTAACTTGCAGATTGCCATCCTAGTTATTGGGATTCCTACAAATTTCTCGGTAAATTATTCCATGACGTAGCGGTATGAAACTTGAACATCCCATAACATTGTATTATAAAAACTCTTTGTTCAGTAGATAGCATTTCTACTTAAATAATAACTTCATTAAATAAATACATTGACAACAAGTACCTATCGCCTTAAGTGTCATTATTATTTTAACTAGGTTCACCAGTCAGAGGTGTGTCAGAGAATACTTTTTGGGAAATAATTTTTACATAGGTAAACCTTTTAATGAATTGTTCTACTTCGGTTTGTTGTGTAGAAAATACATTCATTAAGAGTGACTTCTTTTCGTATCTTTCAAAATAAAGTATGTTTACTCTTAAGCAATATAACATTTTTAGCAGTTTTTACCCACCCTGTATAAAAAAATTGAAGTTTCTTATGATGAATCGTATTTTCTAGACAAGCAAAAACATTTATTAAGAGTGACTTTTTTCGTATCTTTCAATTTTTAGCCCATTTGTCCTCTTGTAAACCCATCCGCCGACATACTGTATATTGTTGTTTGAGTTTAATAAATTTTAAAGAAAAATGAAGGTATTTAACCTACCATCAGCTAGCATTTAAACATTACGCTTGGGGAATTGACACCTTTCTATTGTCGTTAGTTATTTTTTATATATATTTTTTTGTTTATCTAAATCACTGTTTTATTTGCACTTTTTTCTATTTTACCATTTTACACGAGAACTTGCATTGTTTTTCAAACGTTGTAATATAGGAATTACTTGTGGACACCCAATGTATGGAATACTAACCTTCCTTTATAATCAAATAAATATACAACTGGTATAATACCGAACATAGTTTTGATTTTTACTTAATTGTTTGCCATGGTTAGTATTCCATTTATCATTTTAACAAGGATCAGTTAGTAAAATTGTGCTAATCATGATAACAAATCTATCGCTTTATATATACTGCTCAGTATCAACATTGCTTATGGAATCAATGCAGTATTTGTGCTTAGGGAGGGAGGATGTCAGTTACATTTTTTTCAGTATTTGGGATTCATTAATTCAAAATATTATTCCCCTCCCCTTTGAGATATTGATAGCCTTCGGCTAAGTCTTAATCATTGTACCAAAATTCGTAAGTTGCGCTACACAGTCGCGCGTTTTAGTCTGCCAGAGAATAACGGATTATCAAATTTTACTAAATGATCCTATTTTATCATGCCCTGCTGTACTGTTGTAGATTTCAATATAGCATGTTAGCTATTTTAGCTTAATCTAGCAGGTTACTGTAATATTTATTATAAAACTAGTTATATAAACCTAAAGGCTGGTTGCAGTGCACGTGACGCTTTAATAAACTGGCAAAATAACAAGTGACAATTGTTTTGCAATACATTTTTTAACAGAATCGAAGCGAAAGAAATCCCAGCAAGAAAACTGGCCACGACAAGAAAGTTGACAGCTCCAATTGTACCGACCAATGATAAGTTGCAACTCAACGAGAAACGGCCCGTAAAGACGAGCGTGACGCGGCAGAACGGACTGACCATCAAAAATGGTCATGTTAAGGTCGAGGAAAAGCCCAGTATTGTAAAACGTACTAAACGAGCCTTAGTACTGGAGAAAGACAAGTCGGCTAGTCCAAGGTCTATCAAGGTATTGCGTCGCTCGCATGTCTTGGGCTTGAATTATAAAGAAGATGCTTGCGACAAAGCAATTGCCGAAAAGTTATGCCTACCATCGGTTAAACTAAACAAAACTATTTAAAGATAT
Organism: Barypeithes pellucidus; assembly: GCA_963991005.1. NCBI lineage: Eukaryota > Metazoa > Arthropoda > Insecta > Coleoptera > Curculionidae > Barypeithes > Barypeithes pellucidus. The sequence continues at coordinate 18,999,517 of OZ022566.1, forward strand.
CAGCCTTAGATACCTGCATCGTATATGTATTTTGTTGTATACATACTGTACACGGTGTTGCTTGTTATTTGGAATGTTTTCCAGAAATCTCACAAATATTACTATTTATTTATTATGTCTATGGTATTTATACCGCGATCGGCACGTCTAGCTTTTGACTTGACCTATTTTCACCAAGACTTGGATATGCAAATACCTTTTCTGTCCTCGTATATTCACATTTTATTTCTTGTTCGCCCCCCACAGGGATTTTTTGTCAAAAAAATATTATTTTCCACTCTATTTCTCTTAAATTATAGTGAATTAATTTTTTTGATAAATATAGCCCCTGAATAAAACGGTATTAAGATGATTGCTCCTCTCAATCGCAATGTATGGTCAGGTCTGATCGAAACTCGCAAGTCGCGCGATTTAGTCTGCCATAGTCTCGGGGATTTTATGCGTAAAGTAACCATTATATTGTCTATTCAAGTCTTGCATTTAAATGGTAGACTGGTAAGCCACTGGTCGTTGTCGCGGCTAGTAAATTCGTTTTCCTACTCGTCAGTATTTTTGTCCTTAAGAATTTTCATAATTTCGTTAAAAGAAATTCCATTCATTTGAGTTTATCTCTCTTTTTGTTTTTACACTCTTTACAAATTTAAATAACAAAATTTTACAACGTTGCTTTTTTCCATTATGTCTCAAATAAGGAACCGATCGCATACATTTTTATTAAACATTACGAATTTCGCAATATATCAAATAATCTAGAAACCGAACACAATTTGAAAAAGGACTGGACTGGTTCGATATCTTTAAATTCATGCGATTTAGGAGATATTTTTTTTTAACTCTACAAACTGAAATTAGTTCGGAGATATTAATCTTGTACTTAACCATCCATAATACGCCTATGGCCATGCTGCAATCCAATACTAGATCAGTTCCGGTGTTGGGTTCCCTTCCCTAAATAACAACGTAGTTAGAGCAAAATGAGTAGATAGGGATATTTTAGATTTTTAAACCTCCCGACATTTATTTAAGAGGTTTCTCCCAAGTCTTGTGGTTTTTTAAGATATCGAGATATCCCCAACAATTATATTTACCAAATAAGAATTTATTTTTACAGCTTCAATATATACACAAATAAGCCTTTAAGAAGCAAAATCTTTAACATTATAAGGTTTTCTATCCGAGGTCTCGAATATAAAAAATATCGTTATTTTTCCAAAATCCAGTTTTTTTTTAAATATATTTTCTACCATATCGTACTTGTAACGATTATTAATTGTATAATTTTTGGTGCTAACGACATTTTAATAATTATTTGCTATTATTGTCACTAGAGTCAATTTATAAAAATATCAGTGTATTGTTTAGACTTTTAAAAAGGAATCAGTGGTGGTTTTACGCGCACAAATGATAATTTTTTAAATACTTCCTACAACAGTTATTCTACTATACAGCAGTGGCCCCCTCCGATTAAACCGAACAAACCCCCCCCCCCAGCAAGTCTCATGTGCCGTCACTGCTATACAGTCAGTATTCGAGGTAAAGGCCAACCAAAATTCTGCCTATCCGGAAATTTCTAGTAGTAAAGACACGTCAATTCGTAGTTGTGAAATAAAAAATGCGGTGTTTTGTTTCCCTTCATTGTTATTGACGAGAAGCTTCGTGGACAAAAATAGTTTATATAGTATTATACGAATTGGCGTAACTCCCGCGCAGGTCCAAAGCATGAGCCATCACTGAAAGGAATATTATACAGGGTGTTATGGAAATTACGTATTATATTTAAACCGGCAATTCCTGAGATGAAAACAAATTGAAGAAAAATATCCAAAAATGGTGCTTTAATTTAATATGCCCTGTACATGACCTTATGTCAAACCAAAATTTACCACGTGGTGCCCCTGTTCGGAAGGTAAACACAGCAACAAATGGCAGTGAAACTTGACCAGTGTTGTCATATCTTCAGGGTAAACTCTTTAGAAAGTCAATAACCGTTTGACAGATTTCAAGTTGTTTATTTTTCAGGGTACATTATTATAAACTTTTACGTTCAGTTCGCTGGGAAACAATCTCTGATTTATAAACTTGAACTGACTCGAACGAACCGCCGCGAAGTTTATAAATGGTCAGGTATGTTCTCATTTGTTCAATTCGAACGACACTTGTCAGATCTGGACAACTTAAAAGTTTATAAATGTCACTTACCCTTTAGAAAAAAAAAATTTTATTTACCTTTTCGAACTTATTTAAAATCAACTTAATTTATAAAAAACACCAAGTACTCACATCACAAAATCACATTAGTTTTCGCGTCACAACACATCTAAGTACCGTTCAATCTGAATTAGTATTTTAAAGTGCTACTGTGTAGACAAAAAATACACTCTTATTGTCTGGGAAATAATGTATTTAACATCTAAAAATTTTAAAAATAAATAACACGTTGGTTCTCTCGATCGATATCGGCCGACTTCTTTAAACAGCTAATTGTGGATAATCGGGCTAATATTTAAAAAATACAGCGTTGCCACTTTCGATGTTTTATAAGCGACTATCATAAATTGCCGAATTTCCTTCTATAATACTACTTTCCTGTATAATTATAGTCTCGGAAATGGCAACCGCGCTGGCTCTAGTAGCGGAGAGTTCCCGGAAAGAAAGTTCGACGCCTGGTCCGAAGATGGACTAGACCATTATTTCATAGGGTAGTTCCTGTCAATTGTTAACATAATTGTTTCATTTTATCTTTAGTAAAGGGTTAATGGCCCATAGAAATTAACGTTTTTATTATTTCTATTGCGAAATGATTAAGTGCTCTTGTTCTATGTGTGTTATTGTAAAGTGTAATTATGCGTTAGTGTTGGGGTTTAGTGATAAGCTTATTATGTACTCCCACACTATCATCAGGACACGTGATGAGCATAAAGTTTTTCCCATAGAAAAAAGAACTGAAAGTGTCTGTGCCCTGGATTCCTTAATCGCATCCTGGATTTACTTTCTAAGTGTAAGCTAAATATTTATTTTTATATGAAACTAAAGTTTTACACTTTTAAACATTTTGGCAATATTGTGCCCGAACATCTGTTGATTACCCAGCTGGGCAATGTAATATGTTCATATATGAATGTGCCGAGGAGTTGTGTGTGGGTTTAGGGGTGAATTACCCCACTTTTAAAAAAAAAATATATGTAGCGCTTCTCTAGGACACCCTAGGAGTCGCCCATTTAAATATAATACGTCATTTCCATAACACCCTGTAAAACGGACACTAAACAGCCAGGTTTAACCATTTTAGGGTGATGTTTATTGTTAAACTGGTTATTTAGGGTCAAAACTTATTGTACTATATTAGCCATTAACAAAAAGTGTATGTATATATATTATTAGATTTAAGCCGATTACAATTTTTTTTTATTATCTATATCATAATAAAATCGCTATAAAAGCTTTAGTTTATAAAACACCATGAGTAGTACCTTAGGAGCGAATAATAGAATTATTTGGCTCTGAACTCTTAAAACGCCATTTTTCATGACTTGTTAATTTTAATAGTATTTTTTAGTTTTAGTCTAAATTACTCTTAACCAAAGTGTAACGTCGAAAAAGTCGGTAAACTCTCCATCTAAATATAGTGTATGATGAAGTATTTTAAGGACTGATAATGTTGTACGAAGTTTCCTTGCGACTCTTGTGCAAAAAAGGGTGCATGAATATTTTTCAATTTGGATTTTTAAAAAGCGGAAGAGTAAACGGACTTTTTTTTTGTGGTGTACTCAATTATTATTGTATCCCGGTGTATATGTGCTATTAGTTTAGACGTATAAAATCTTTAACGTATAAGTTTTTGTAAAGAAAAACTCAAGAACATAGGAATATGTTGTTACAGATTTATGTTTCAAAAAGTATTTTTATAACGAGTAATCTCATCTCGAAATGTTGTTCATTTTACGGTTGGCTTCACCGAGTATATTTCATTTCTCACGAACGGTGGAAATTGTGAGAAATCGAAAAACGGCACTAGCTAGAACTACATATACCAGAAAAATATCTGTAGTAGCTTCTAAAGTAAATATATGTACTTAGGACCGCTCTAGTTGGATATACAGCAGTGGCAACACATTCGAAACTAGCGCATAGTTTTAAAGTAAAAGGTGCGCAACCGACAACATCGATTTTAATTGGCAGCAAGAAGCTATGAGGGCGGTTTGCTCTCGGCAGAAAATATAGATGTACCCGCTACCGCGAGAACCTTAAGGCTGGAGCTACACGCTTCTTAAACGCTCGCAAAGCTCAAGCCTAATGCATAGTGTGAATATTTAATAGCATTTTCCCTTGGAATTAAACCATTCCCGCTTGCGGGAAAGTCGATGGGCCGGCAACAATTGGGTCTTTTACATTTGAAAATGGCCGACCTTTATCTAGCCAGTAAATAAGACACGTCAATTCTATTGTGAAGGGGGCGCTTTTGAAGAATATTTGTAGTCGTGGTTTAAAGCCCGGGGAGGGGTAGATGTTACCCTTAAAATATTAAATGAGAGGGGGTTGTCAGGTGGAACATCGTTTAAATCTCTTTCCAATATGTAATACTATAATTTATTATTTTTTCAGTAGTAGTCGCGAAGAAATGGACTTATTTCATGTAAATTTTTACGCGGTGACTTTGCCTCTGGTAACGAATTGGAAAGGATGTCGCCCGGAGCGACTACCTACGCACCTCTAACCATTTTAGTAAAAGAGGAGTCAACACAATAATATTTTTTCAATTATAACCTAAAAGCCATAAAATCTCTAATTACGTCCGTTTTTGGAATGCGATTTCTTGGAAACTACTACTCAAAAATTTATAAATGATGGTTATTATTGGAAAGGTATTTAAACGACATTATATTCCAACTAAGTGTTCCTGGGTATATTTTTTTGTGTAAACCAGGTCTTATGTAAATCGCCCTGTGAGCTTGAAATGTCACTAATAAATCTATGTGCTTTTAAATATTAATATAAGATCTATCCATGTTAACAGTTGTTGTTTTCATAATTTATGACTTTTTTTTAATATCGTTAGCTGATATGTTGGCACCTTTTACACCTTCCATTGTGTGGATCATATTTTTAATAAATGTTTTCCATAAATATGCGCTATTTTATTGATTCATTTGGTATTCGGTAATAACTTGCCAAGAGCGACGCAATAAAATACATGAATCGGGGAAAATGCGAGACCCGAATTGATTGATTTCAGCTTAGAGTTTGCGTAAAAGGAATTCATTTGTTCCTTTTGAGGTTCGTCTCAAAAAAATATGGCAGGTACGAGGGGACCTATTCTCGATATCGGAATAAAACGTACTAAAGCCTTAAGGCGGGGGTTCCTGATGAGCGTTTTTAAGATTTGATGTTCAATCTGGTGGAGACGGCCTCCTTATGAAAGTAACGGCCTTTTTTGGGGTACTCTTAAGTAGGGCGCAGTGACAAAATACTAAGCCTCTAAATGCGCCGCGAACTGAAAAAGGTTGGGAACCCCTGCCTTAAGGGAACGCTAACTGCTAAGATTTGGTTTTAACTGAAGAAATTTTAACGGTTTTAATTTCTTTTAGTTTTTACTTGATGCCTTGATGAGCTCAGAAACAAGGATTTTCGGTCTCATTTGATATTTAAGAAATATTTTTTTTGTATACATCTCCATCTCTATTAAAGTTCATTACATCCGTTGTCCAATTAGAAAAATACTCAAATCGGGATTCGATTGCATAACCGTAAAGGTGAACCCTTTAATCACCAGACCAAAAATACGCCGTAGGCGGTAATCTCGGCCAAACCAGACTATAAATTCACAGGTTCCGCTGATAACGATTTCGACTTTCTCAATCTCAAAAATCGACCAATTTAATTTTTGGCAAATATCCGTACCGCAGAATAGAATTTTAAATAAAATTAAGTGCCTTCGACTTACCTTAAGGGCCGGGTCAGTAAATGCTTGTATTCTATTTAGAAAATAGAAGGGAACTCGGTAAATAAAAAAAAACATGATGACTTTAGTAGGTACTTAAATTGCTTGAACGACGGGGTTTGGGGGTTATTAATTCAGAGATGTACTCGATAGAAAAGACGCAAAAATGACATTAAAAGAGATTTATTGTCTATAAAAATTAAGGAATGTAATATAATTATTTGTACTTGATTGTACATGGACTCAATAAATATAAAACCAAAAGTAATAAAATAAAAGCGTAATTCTCAATAAAGAACAATTACTTGCAGCAAGTTTCAACCTTAAACTTTACGAAATGACTAGACTTTGGTATATATTATTTAACAAATATTAGGATTTCTTTTATTACTTACAATTTAGCGGTATTAACGGGATGCATAAAGTACAAAATTCGGGTTTAACTCCTATTTATCCTAGGCTAACTTTAAGAATTAAATCGGACATAATAGTTAGGGATATCGAAAACTTTCTTCTTCTTCAAATGGATGCTCACGAAGCAAGCCTTCTTGATCTTCATCCATATGTCTTTGGGGAAACGTTAAACCATCTCCCGAACTACAGAGAGAAAAAAATATTTACATGTGTATAATATCATCATCAATCTTTTCAATCTACTTAGCCGTTTGTTCCACTATCTAGGTATAATTAAAATGAAAGTTGAGAGAGTTCGTGATTTAAAATAATAGTTAAAAGTCTTAAATTTATATTTATGTTTTTCTTTGGTAATCATGTATCGCCTATCGCTGGATATCTCAAATTTTTGGTTGCACTTAAATTCAAAATATGCTCGCCATACTATTGAGATTTGTACGTTCCTCGAGGATGATGTCAAGACGGAAAAGAAAAATGTCATTATGTCTCGATGTCGCATATTTTCGAAATTTGTTCGTCGTTTTAATTATATGAAACTTTCATTTGTCTGTATTTGCAATGCCTAGCATACACCACAGGGTGTTTTGAATTTTCGTAAAAAACAACAGTTTTATAGCACCCGGTATAATACTAAAGTTCTTTTTTAACCATAACAATAAAGGCAGTGGTATTCTTCAGAAAAATCCTAAAATTAGGAAGAAAATCAAAACGATCAACAAATTTCGAAAATGCATAACATCAAAGATGAAATTTTAATTTTTAGTTTTTGCTCTTATCATAAATAACTCAAAATTGCACTGAATCGGGATCCGTAAACAAACCTTATACTGCGTAAATCACTGATACGTAAGGCGAGATCTTTCCGAACCGCTCATCTGAATATTTTCTGATCATACACCTAAGTTCCAAAACATACTACCATACATATCCAAAAAGCTGCCAAGTACACTTTATTTTCCAAGAAGAATATATGTTTCAGCAGCCAGCGTTTGAACAAACGAAAAACATAAACGTAAATTTTAAGTTAATCCTAAACTAGTTATATAAAAACTATTTTGATGCTTTTATTCGGCAAACGTTCAAAAAATATGTATTATATTCTGTTCTCCCCTATTTCTTTACACGTAAAAACATGGTTATGATTAAGAGTAGCAAAGAAAAGTTAGGGTCAAGCAACTCAAGGTTGTTAATTTAAACACATGGGGGGTGGAAAAATTATAAACGAAAATTAACTTAAGTATAAAACATTTATTAAAAAAAAATAACAATATGTCATTAAGTACTATACGTAATATATTGTTTAAAACTATAAAATAGATATTTCGGTATGGCCTGGATTCAGTTTACTTGTCTCGGATTCTAGGTCACGGCGGCTGCGTGGAAAAAATCCTTGTTTTTATTTCAAGTTTTAACTGCAATGAAGCTGTGTTACATGCACTACTATTTTACCCATTACCTACACTGAACAATTGCATTTAAAAAAAAAATTATATATAAGAAATATCACAGTGATTTAGAACAATTCTTTTTTAAGAAAAAGTTTTAAGTATCGGCTGGCTGTTTCTATATAAAACATACACATTTCAGTTCCTATTCGAAATATTCGCTTTGCTTTAAAGGGAAACGTAATAATACACAGGGTGTTCCGTAATGAAGTGGTAATATTTTTATGAAAAAAATCAATGTTAATAATAATGAGTTTAAATTTGTGTTTAATTGTTTTAACCAAGAACTGAGGATAAAAACCGCAATAATTATTTATTTAATTTTAATTTAGTAAAAGCCAAAGGGATAAAATATCGCAAACGGGTTTTCGACAATATAACGTATTTAAAAGAAATGGTAATTTCTTGTACCTGGAGTGCCATGGCGATACTTTTGGGCCAGTGTCTAATCCAGATAATATATCTCTAATACGATAATTAATTGGTGTAGTCTTTGAATTTCGAATTACATATAAGAAATAGGGATAGATATGCTAGAGATGTAAAGGGTAATATTACCGAGGTAATGTTACCGTAATTTTGGTAATATTACGTAATATTACCGCAAGATCGGTAACATTGGAAATATTGTTTTTTTTTCCGCTCCATACTCTCATTTATCGGGGAATACCCAGGGTTGCCAACAGTACTGTCCTGACCTGACCTGATCAAATTTATCTATTACTATGTTTGAAAACCAGAAAATGTGTTCAATTCTTGAAAAACGAGAAAATAAATGTTTAAAACCCGTTCATCTTGCTGCTTACCTATTAGAACCAAGTCAACGCGGCGAGAAGTTAACTGAAGCTGAAAATTTAATTGCAACGGAGTTCATCTATGAAACTGCAAGGCGTCATCCAAAGTATTCTTCAAAAGTAGATCTTATTATGGAAGCACTCGCACAGTACAGTAAGTAGGTTAGCTGTAGACATTTTAAATTTACCATCGTCAACAGCCGCAACCGAAAGAACCTTTAGTACTTATGGATTTATTCATCGGCAAAAAAGAAACAGACTAACTGTGGAGAGGGCCGGAAAACTAACTTATATTGCCCATAATTATAATTTACTAAATGAAGAAGATCATTCGAGAATAGTAGAAGATACTGAGGAAGAAATAGAAAAAGAAGATATCGGTTTCGAAGTTATAGACTTGACTCAATTAACGAAAGAGAAAGAAGAATCAGATGACGAGGTTGGGGATGATGATGAGGATGATTTACCATTATCCACTCTATTACGTAGTCCATTCTGACTCTGACTAGTTTAAAAAAACGTTCTTATTGATTTTCGCAATGTTTTTACAGTTTTGAAATAAAAAAAACTTGTATTACTTAAAAAGCTGTTTTTTTATAAATTACCAATGTTACCGTAATATTGCGTAATATTACCGGTAATATTACCGATTTTTAAATTACCGGTAATTTTACATCTCTAGATATGACCAATTCATAATGCAATGAACTCCCAAAACGGCATGACTTCAGCGGGTGTTTCGTTCGTGTCGTTTGTCTCCTAATATAAGTACATTGATCCGTTTCATTTAACCTTCGATATTAAAACTTGTACCAGAGGCCATTTTTGCAGGGACGCCACTGGTGAACCGATAGGATAATAACTTATGATATCCATCAATCACGATTTAAAAAAATATATTTGAACTTTTCTTCATAAAATGTCACACACTCAAATATTAGTACGTCATTAAGGAACACCCGACACATCGGCACATTTCGGGTGGCGCGCGAAGATCGGATATCAAGTGAAAGGCAATGATTCGATTTTTCGCTTGAATTTATAACTAGAGTATTTCCTATCGAGCGATAAACTGCTCGAATATACGTCGGCGTCGAGCGATGCTCGAGTGAAAGGTAATAAGTAACAGCGACGATTCTCGCTTGAATTTATAACTCTAGCGTTTTTTTTAATAATCGAGCGATGTCGGTTATTTCAATAATCGAGTACTCAAGCGGGTTTTCGCTCGAGCGATCACAACACTAGTCGAAACATTTATAAGCTTCTTGAACTGGATCACGCGTTGTTTAGATCCGTCTGATTTATTCGTAATAAGACACTTAATCATCTCTATTTTTTTTAAAATAAATGATCACAATTAGGTTTCTGTAAGTACTTATAAAAATAAAGGAGCTTGCTATTGTCTGAATTTGGTTCTAGGAAATATGTACGATTTCAAAAGAAACGTTCAGCCATGTTAAAAATAAAATTTCATAGGATGTAAAGTATAAAGTTCCAATTTTATCAAACTCGACAAAAAAAAGAAACACAAAAAAATCACACCTCCGTAATATATACACTATACAGGATGTATCGGGAACGGACCAAACTCCAGGAGCGTATAGTATACGTGAAAATAATGTAAAAAACTTATATTACGTCCTTATCAGATTTTCATTTGTTGTCAAGTCAGCGTAATTAAAAAAAAAACAAATTTTCGGTAAACGTGTGGTTTATTTTGAAGAATCGCCTCCCGGGACATCACTAATAAATTTTTTTTGAAAATGAATTACAAGGACAATTAGAAGCAGTGGCGGTTCTTCCACAGGAGCACATGCGCACGTGCACCCCCAAAACAAAACGAATAAAAAATATTAATTTATATTCATTGAATATTATTTATCGTATAAAGTCCGACCCTCCCTAATATTGTATCGTACCGCCGAACTAAAAAAGTCCGAATCATCCCGTCAAACCAAACTGTATAGATCCGGCAACTGTGCCTCGGTCGAGGTAAATGACGATTATGACGAGACTTGCTCGCACGTGCGATTAAGTAGTGCAGTTTCTCTGTAGTAACAGGGGGCGGGGGATAGCGGGGCTATGGTGATTTAACATGGAAAAGGCGCACAGTTTTTGTGTGCACCGCGCTATTGTCTGTTCGTGCATCTAGTTAGAAATTCGAGCGTGTACGTTTTAATATTTTAATATTATATATTTATTAAGTTAAAATGAATAGTTGACGGTGGACTATTTAAGAAATAACTTTAGCTCTTTGGAGCAAAAAAATTGAAGTGAAGAATGCGGGAACACCTAAACCCGAAATTAATTTAACGCAGACCACAAAGGGTAAATCTAGGGACTTTATGAAAAAAAATTTATAGAGGGTATTCCAAACTTAATGAGGCTGTTATTGATCAATTTTCTACAATTAAGAACCGAAGAATGGACTTTACGTTTAAGCACTATTATTGTGTAGGGTCGATAAATGTTGTGTATTTCGATAAATGATACTCAATATGATTTTAAACCATTTTATTTAAGGATTTAAACTAAAAAACACTGAAAATATGAAGAATGCCAACTTGCCAGTCTCGTGGCTCGATTCGTTCTCGTCATAAAACAGTTAACTATTGTTCTCGTCTCGGTTGCGCCTAATGACGTAACCGTAGATGGCGGTAGTAGTATTAGTAGCGGACTGTATAAATATTGTTACGAGGGTTGCATGCGACGACGTTAAGATCCGACAGCTATACACACTAAGAAAACCGTTCTTATTTTCCAAAAGTTGTATTTCCTTGTGTAAAATTAAAAAATATATAAAAATATGTTTTACCTAACGCATTTTCTTATTACGTTTTTTCTTTCTACATTTAAAACGCCTAGAAAAATTTCACCATAGTTGTGAACCCCCTCTATCATAGGTCACGAGCCGCCACTGATTAGAAGATGTCCCTGTAAACATCAGAATCGGACTGTATTATCGGCACGATGGAGCTCCTTACTTAGCCTCCAAGATCTCCAGAGCACTAGAATTTTGTTTATGGGGCTGATTCTTTTTGAACCAGTTTACAAAGTATGAAAGTAAAATCGTCACTCGGGATGCACTAATTCGACGTATTAGAACTACTGCAGCCGATATTAAAGAAAGACATGAAGAAAGGCAACGGGCGCCCGTCGTAGACAAAGCAGAAAACGTTTGACGTCAACAGCGATATCAAATATCAATTCAGGTGTTTTACATTATATTCACTTATAATACACTCCAGGAGTTTGGTCCGTTCCTCCCGACTCACCATGTATATTAGCGATCGGACTAGAACGTATCCCATATCCGTAGGTTTGTTCATTGTACCAAAAAAAAGCTCGACATAGCCAAACATCCGACTACTTCTGCGAAAAATTCAAGTGTTTACTTTCCCTTACATTTTAAATTAACTCTTGTAAGCAGCCATGAAGCTCGAGTCCATCGGTGGCAAAAAACGCATTCAACTCACAATCTAAGCGATATTACCATAAAGAAGCTGTTTAATATAAGTTTAGACTGTGAGTTAGTTGGAACTAATTTTTGGCCAGGCCCGTACACCATGACAAACATTTGATAAAGTAAATATGTAATTCGTTTATTGCTAATAGGAGATAAGGATATTGTTCGAGTCCGACCCATATTTATATTTTAATTCCCCTTAATTAATACAACTAGTTAGTACATAAGAAATTCTATAGCGTTTTTTTGCCCGCTACGTGGTCTTTTCGTTATAACAGGTCAAAAAGACACCCGTTTTGTTAATTTGTTAAAATAGTATGCATGTTGGATAGCTAGATAGCAATAGGCAAACTTGAGTTGTCTAACCTGTTTTGCGTGTTGTCCGTAGAGTGGTAAGAACTCTGTAGAAGCCTTGAATGTATAGGGTACTGTATACCGTCACCCAAACTAGAAAAGTGTTTAATTAAAAAAAAATGCTATTCACCGCAATATTATTAAATGTATGTATCTAACTTTACACATGGCTTCGACAAAATTATTTTATTAAGCAATCAAACATCTGTAAAACGGTATTAAAAAAAATGAAATGAAATACATTTTTATACACTAAGGTCAGACCGTGTCTAGTATATTTGGTTTCTTTTTATAAACTTTTCCTCAATACAAATATGTCAAAAATTATTCCTTCCCAACGCTTTAAGAACTAAATCATTTTTTTAAATAATAGTGAAGAAATCGGGGTCATTATAAGTCGTGTTTAAATTAACAGGCTTTTGAATTTGTTGACCCCACTGGCTATATGCTGGACAAAGTCGTGCTACATAAAACAAATTATCAGTATACATTTTTCCAAAGGGTTGCATACGCGAATAAGTTCAAAAATTAGATTTTCACTTTCGACAAAGTTAAAGTAACACAAAATAAATATGAAAACTGTGTTATAATGACAATGGGAATATTTATTTAAACGAGAAGAATGAGATATTTAAAATACACATACATGCTATGCGATACCTATTATTGCCAAAAAACTATTATAACCATCATATTATGCTTCTGATTTTTTTAACCAGCCTAAAATGCTTATTTAGATCATTTCAAAAGGGTAAAACAGAACTTAGGTATCTAAGATTAATCAGATCCATTACCTTGTGCTAACAGGAAGGAACCATTGTTTTGGATCGTCTCCAAAGACCTCTTTAAAATTTCTAAATCTTCCTAAATGGAAGCCGTATTTGTCAGCGCCCATTCCTCTAAAGCTCGGAGGTCTGAAGGCCTCTAAACAGACATTACAAATGGTTATTTAGATAGGAAGAACTCGCATTGATAAAGATAAGACTAACTTGTCAAAACTGAGGAATTTTGAAGATAGTGAAAAACAGTGCACAATGGATTTAATAAATATTAAAAATATTTTATAAATCTCTTATAGAGTAAATTTTTGATTAATGTATTGCTACTGAAAAAGTACTACTCTATCTATACTCCTGTTAAATTCCCTATGATATTGTATGCCCAGCCGTTTCTGAACAATAACAAAAATAAATTCAAGAAAATTTGTTATATAGTATGTCCACGGATGGGGTTTACAAAAGGGCAAATGGACTAAAAATTGAAAGATACGAAAGAAAGTCACTCTTAATAAACATTTTTGCTTGTCTAGAAAATACGATTCATCATAAGAAACTTCAATTTTTTTATACAGGGTGGGTAAAAACTGCAAAAATGTTATTTTGCTTAAGAGTAAACATACTTTATTTTGAAAGACACGAAAAAAGTCACTCTTAATGAATGTGTTTTCTACACAACAAACCGAAGTAGAACAATTCATTAAAAGGTTTATCTATGTAAAAATTATTTCCCAGAAAGTATTCTCCAGCACACCTCTGACTGGTGAACCTAGTTAAAATAATAATGACACTTAAGGTGATAGGTACTTGTTGTCAATGTTTTAATTTAATGAAGCTATTATTTAAGTAGAAATGCTATCTACTGAACAAAGAGTTTTTATAATACAATGTTATGGGGATGGTCAAGTTTCATACCGTTACGTCATGGAACAATTTACCGAGAAATTTTTAGGAATCCCAATAACTAGGATGGCAATCTAGTCAAAGTCAATCAATCAATCAAAGTTCAAGAGAACTGGTTCGGTTTTGGACCTCAAAAAAAAAAGAAGAAATACGACCATGATGATGCTGCTACAGTCTTAGTTCTTCATTCTGTTGAAGAGAATCCTATGACGTCCCTTAGAAATCGTGTTACTCAGTTGGAAGTTGTGAAAAAAAGTTCAGAAGATCCTTAAAGCAAATAAATTGTATCCGTATAAACCGCACTTTAATTAAAGATTGGAAGAGGGAGACGACGCGAAACGACTTGATTTTTGCCTGTGGGTAGGAGACAAAATTTTAAGTGGAAATGTTGATTTTTATAAATGTATCATGTTTTCTGAAAAAGTACATTTTCAACAAATGGAACCGTTGCAACCCAGCACGTTAGGTACCGGTGGATTGGCAGGAAGGGCCCAGTTTTGTGGCCCCCAAGAAGTCCCGACTTAACCTTGGCCGATATGTTTTTATGGGGCCGTTTAAAACAAATTGTTTTGCAACCGCAATACCAAATGATATGGAAGTGCTGAAGGGCAGAATTATCCAGGCTGTCCAATCGATATCTCAGGAAGAAATCAGAAATTCTTTCACTTATTTGAGAAAGCAATTAAAAAAATGTGTCGAATATGGGTGTGGAGTTTTTGAATTATGAAATCGTTATCATATTCTTTTCATGTTAATAAAAATGTCCGTATTATTATTATTATAATTACTTCATTAAATAAAGACATTGACAACAAGTATCACCTATTCATTATTCAAGTAAAAACGTTTATTAAGAGCGACTTTTTTTCGTATCTTTCAAAATAAAGTATGTTTACTCTTAAGCAAAATAACATTTTCGCACAAGTTTCTTATGATGAATCGTATTTTCTAGACAAGCAAAAACGTTTATTAAGAGTGACTTTTTTTCGTATCTTTCAATTTTTAGTCCATTTGTCCTCTTGTAAACCCCATCCGTGGACATACTGTATAGACTCATTACAGGTTTTATGAAATTTATCATTAAATGCGTTTTATCAAATTTGACATCCTACATTAAATATAAACTTCATTACTTCAATTTTATTTCTTACGTAGTTCCGCTCTTCGTAGCACCGGTGAAACCGGGGGAGGAAATTTTGTTTATTATACAGGCGTTGGCGTTTTGCTAATATTTCTTATATCGATAACATGTTGGATCGGACAATAATCAGAAATAAACATTTGAAGAGTCAAGCAAAATAAATTGTGGCAATTTAAAATTTTTATTTATAACCTATGTAAACTGGACTAATAATTAAATAATCAGAAGGACATTTGACAAAAAAAGCCATTTCGAATTTTCAGGAAGAATCCAACTGCACAGTGTATTTATTTATTTGCCACTTAATAAATTATGGTTTGAGCGCGCCTATGGTAAGACGCTTTCTAGCTGGGCTTTTATACATTTTTCTCCCCTCGCTCTTCATACAGAAACGTTCAAATACGACTGGGCAAACAATATTAAAAATTATTCAGTATTTAACATCAACATTAAATCAGTAAGTTTAAATATTACAAAAAGACAAAAAATATTCTCTAAAAATTAAAAATTAAATGGTGCCTAAGTAATAAAATTACTTGTATGCACCATAATACTATCTTTTAGACTAACTACTTGACAATTTAGTGTTTGTTTATTTCTTGGATATGTGCATAATACAGTATCTTATGGGTGAACAAGAATGAATAATTTTATTTAAAGATATGTTTGAGGTTATTAAATTCCCTTGTTATATAGTATATCTGAATCTATCGTACCGTCTTTAAAGACACAGGACTGTTAACAGTATATGCACTGTATATCTATGAATGTTTAGTGTTTTTCTTTAAAAATAGAAATTGTTTTCAAGCCCCAGTTTGTCATCAATATAACATGAGAACTGTAAATGTAAATTACCCCATACATAGGCTAACTCTTACTGAAAAGTCACCCAATTATATGTGCTTGAAATTATATAACAAACTACCCGAGAGTATAAAGACAATTAGCAGCGAAAAACGGTTTAAGATGGAAATCAGAAAGACTTTATTAGAATTAGAGCCATATAATCTGGACGATTTTCTAAGTATGGAACAGAATGATATTGCACCTTTTTGGTGTTCTAAGATGACGTTGTTTCACTTTGTGTTTGTAATTTTTATTTGGAAATTATGTAACATGATTTTGAAATAAATAAATTAAGTAAGTAAGTAAGTATCCTAAAACTAGTTCCCTAGGTGAAAAGGGGAGGTCTATAAACCTTTATTGTTTCTAGAAAGAAATTCTCATTAATAACTATAATAAGCAAACTAACTAGAAGAGAAAATGGGTTAAAATCAATGAAATTAATTCTTACCAAGTGTAGTTCTATTTTCAAGTACCAAATAACAATGATATCCAAACAGGGACATCAAACTAACACCAAACATTACTGCAACGAAAAACAAGAATAGAATGTGAAACCGTCCCATTCCTGGTAAATCACCCTGAAAAAAAAGCTGAATATTACAATTAAAATTAAATAATAGATGTAAAATTTATATTACCTTCCAAAAAGCGATGAAATATGGCAGTGATGTTAAGCATATGTATACGCAATAAATTAAAGCATATCCCAAGAATAGTACAAAAAATTTATAATTTGTGAAGCAAACACAATTGTTGATCCACGGACAGTGGTGGTCCATTTTTAAAACACATTCGCCACAGACAGAACAGTGATGTGTCCTGTCAGGTTTAACAACTTTACACTTCTCACAAAATCTTACGCTTCCTCCTATCGTTACATTGGTTATCGGTAGATTTTTTGCAGAATTTTCTAGTATCCTGTTCTGTGTTTCAAGAGAATCATTGTGATGTACATATGCTTCAAAATCTGCATCTGCTATCCTATACTAAATATAAAACGCAATTATTGGTAATTATCAATTATAGGAACATCAAGACAAGACAAATTGATGATTTTTTCTAGGATATTTAGGGCTATTTGTTAATCAAAATTATAACATTCTGTCCTACTGAAGAAAATAGTTTAAGTAGGCTCAAGCCGCCTTCTAAAATACATTATTTTAAAAAATAAGCAATTTGAAAGTGGTATTCATATGGTCTACCAGTTTATTAAGTACCCATTTAACATGCCATACTTGGTACTTACATTACTAGGCACTCTTCCTATGTCTGTAAAAATTGTCTGCACGTAGGACCAGCAGAACATAAAGAAAAAAAAGTGGTAAAATATGAGGTAAAAAATCTGGCCTATAGTATTCTCAACAGTAACTGAAACAAAAGTGTTCGTTATGAATCCTTGTCATTTAAACATAAGAGTACCAAAGAGTCAATCAGTGCAAGAAAACACTATGAATAAAATATGATGACTCTGATTGGTTCCTGATACATAATTTTTTAATATATTTTACTTAAATACTAGTTCAAGATGCCCATTAAAAAAAATTCTCATTAGAACTGGCAAATGATTAAAACTCATCCTTTATTGACCTTACTGAGCCCTGCACATTAATGTGCACTAATTAATGTTAGTTTAGATTACACCTAATAGGATGACTAACAGCTGATAAAGTTGTTAAAGGGGATTAACTTACTAAGACACAATTGTATAACGTATGCATAATATGACCAAACTACAATTGTAATTATAAACAATACAGGTATCCATTTAACAGCCTTTAAACACCAAAAGCACGGTCCTTTATTTTCAGTCCCAGGGACGGCCATAGTCGACGTGTTTATCCCTGTTTCAGTCTTATAAAGGAATTCATTTCAGAGATCCACAAAAGGATAGTAAAAGGGCGCGGTTTTAAACAAAACATTAACCTAAAAATCAAAGCATAAACTGAAAATAAGAAAGAATTGTTTTTTTTTTAAACTTACAGCATTTCCTAGTAAACTTTAGCATTTTACATTCTATATTCTCTTTACAATAAATCGAATCACAAATAAATTGTGCTCTACACTTCTACACACTTTCTGCGGTGACAAGAATTGTCAATGTCAATTGTCAAAACTCGATTTGATTTGAGTTCAAAAAGTGACAGGCGTATTCCTTGGATCAGCATTCACCGCTTAGACTTCAACGACTTGTAGTTAGCTGCAGCTTGTTCCTTGTTGATTTCTATAACTTGAAACTCATTATTATTACCCAATCAAACGAACTAAAAGTGAAGTTCGATTGTAATTATATGAGGCGCCTCGTCCAAAAGGATCACTATTCTTGATACTATGTAGTACTAGTATCAAGAATAGTGATCTTGAGGCCGAGGCGCCGAAATATAATTAACATTGACGATGATAACTTTTATTCGAAAAAAAATATTGGAAATAGCAACCTTTCGGCCCGAAATTAGAATTTAATTGTTTTAATCCAGAACGATGCGTGTCCATGACACAAAGTGCCGAAGTGAGGGATAGTTTATACATTAATTGCACATACTCATCAACCCAGGCATCTCGGTTCTGATGTGATAAAAAGGGATACAAATAGATTGGTTCTATGACTAATGAAAGAGGAAGAAAAGAGTTTTATACTAATCCATGAGTTTTATATTGGACTCCTTTCGTATCGCGTCTAGTGCCGCACAAGTCTTCAAGTGTTATTTTTCCTTCTTGAGTTCTCGTAGCATTTTCCGTTGGCAATACGATACGATCCGAGCATCAACCGACTAGGTCTTGTCGTGCCGTCTTATTTCTCTGTGGTACACATTACACATTGCGAAGGAGGAAGGAGGCTCGTAAAAAATAAAAATGGATTCAAAACAAAAGAAACATTCTTATTAGATCGGTGTGTGGATTGTGTCTATATTCTATATTTGATGTATGTTTGGAACAACGCATTGAATGGTGAGCTTTTCATCCTTTATTTAATTGTTACTATTTGACTACAGCGGCTGTAGCCCTATGCTTCCATAACTGGTAAGGTATTATAGTATAATATCGTCGTTGAAGTAGTAACCCCTCGTAAGCCACAAATGCTCGAAATTTCGTTTTTGGTGGCATTGGGTAGTGTAAGCCAAATTCTACAACTTCGCTAATTTATTTTATACCACAAAAGATCACTTCACTGAATATTTCTAATGCCTTGTATTGCGAATGCCCATATTATGTGTAAGGCGACATCAATTTTCATTTGTGGCTTACGAGGAGTTAGTACTTCAACGATGATATATTATCTAGGCATTTTACCATTCCAATATCTTCGTACCCTATAAGCTTTTAAAGATTTTACTTGATAGAACTCTACAGGCATCGATATTTGCTATGGCATTGTGTTTTAAACCTGACTAGGTACTCAGAAATGGGAAAAAATATTTTCCGGTTTTAGTTTCATAAGTCGAATCAAAAGTCAATGACCTATGTATACTAAATATTGTAAAATAATCTAGTAGAAGTTTTCAGAATATAAAACCTATCGAAACAGCCTTAACAAACTAATAAAGAAAATGAAGTATGATTACTACATGAAAGAAATAACGGAAAATAACAACAATATAAAAAAAAGTTAACAGGACAACTAAAAATTTCAAAAAATGATTATACAGAGTTCGAGAGTGAAATAGAAATGATAGATTTTTGTAACAATAATTAATTTATAAATGTGGGGACAACTAGAAAAGATGATTACTTTACCAGATGGTTTGGACTGCTCTATATTTGTTAGCCCTGTCTCAGAGGCAGAGATTATTACCCATATATCATCATTAAAAACAAATAGTGCCTGAGGAAAAGATGGAATATCTGCTTAGTTATTAAAAACATTTCACTTAAGTATAGCCCCTCTTCTGACACATATCATTAACTTAATATTTAAAAGTGGAGTAGCCCCCTCTCATTTTAAAACATCGCCCCAGTAGACAAATCAGGACCAACAAATAAGATTCAAAATTACCACCCAGTCATCAGTCTCATAAGTAACCTAGCAAGAATTTTTGAGAAGGCATTAAAGCAGAGACTGGTTAATTTTTTCTGTAACAAAAACGTATTATCAAAAAACCAGTTTTGTTTTACTGAGGGTGTTAGCACCACCAATGCTATATAACTCCTTACGTCTAAAATATCCACAAATATGGATGAAAGTTTCAAGACAATTGTTGTCTTTATAGATCTCGCAAAGGCTTTCCACACTGTGCCTCATAAAACCCGTCTAGATATCTAGGAACGTTATGGGATCAGAGGTACTGCATGGAGAGTATTTGAAAATTATTTGTTGGGCCGATCTCAATAAACCAAAATGAATAGTTTGACCAGTAGTCCAGAAACAATTAAAACCGGCATACCTCAAGGTACAATTCTTGGTCCTATCCTCTTTATTACATACATCAATTCATTGCTTAACATGCAACTTGAGGGTGAAACTATTTCATATGCTGATGATACGGCCGGCCTTAATATTTAAAGGGGCAACGTGGGAGGAAACAAAAGACAGGGTGAGATTAGGGTTCATCAAAGTAAAAGAATGGTTTGACCATTTTAAACTCTCCCTAAATCTCCAAAAAACACAGTATATAGCCTTTTCCCCAAAAATTACAAATTGGCCACCTTTTGATTATATAAATATTAATGATAGAGATGTGATACGATCATGCGTAGTCAAACAAATTATCTTGGAGTAGTTGTAGATCAAAACCTTATCAATAATGTAGCGTCAAAGGTTCGCAAGTTGGTGTATAAATTCTATATCCTGAGGGAAATTTTGAATACCAAATTGGCTATTTTGATCTACAAATCCTTGGTGGAATCTATCCTGCGTTATGGTATCGTTGTGTGGGGAGGACCTATATGGGTATATTTAAAGCCGTTGCAAGTTGTACAGAAAAACGGTAAACTATATACTATAGCGGTCTATTGAATAATGAGCAAATTTTCAATGTACAAAAATTTGTCATATCTTATCAACTTGTATTTATATGTAAAAAGAGAACAAAAAGAAATAGATCATGTTCATTAAACAAGAAAATATGTACCTAAATAGACACTTAATAATACCACTTAGTCATAAAACTTTAAATCTAAAATCTTTTAATCATATTGGCTCCAAGATTTCACCTACAATAATTATAACTCGAGTTAAGACTTTTAGTAATAGATGCAGATATTTGAAAGATCACTTACAGGTAGATAAAACATATAAATTGTAAAGTAAGATTAAGAACTCTAGTATTATTTTGCAAAAAGCGGCATTTACTTGCCCAGGTTCAAATAGAAGTAGAACGATATCAGACAATAGACCCCCATACACCAATATATAAGTTGGACTGATTTGATCCGTTTGGATTTGGCCTGCCAACTGCACTCGGCACGTATCAAAACTCTCGTCAATTTTGGGAAACCGAATTTAGCTCGCCGACTTATCACCCGATTAGATTTGCCTGATTAAATCGTCTTGTTAATGGGACAAAACTCGATGTTTTATGACAGTTTTGGCCTTTGGAATTCCCGAAATATTTAACCACGGTTTTAGACACTTTCCCATGGCGTATGTATTTATTGCCAATAAAAAAAAAAAACGAAGCAATTGGGTAAAAAAATTGATTTCTCGTAGAGATGAACTGAGTCATATGTTACTCTCTTAGAACTTCAACAAGACGAGTCAAATGATTTCCGTAAGTATTTAAGGATGGATAGTGAAACTTTCATAGTTTTGTTAAGTAAGTAAAACTAAGTTGGAAGACTTGTTACGCTGTCCTCCAACACCTACACTGAGCGAAATTTCGAGTTGATGTAACTCAAATATGAGTTGTCCTAGACCAAAGCGTGTTGCTAATAGGGGACAGCCCAGACCTCTGAATTACGGCAGCCAAATCGAAGAAATTGCATCAACTCACTATTCATAAGTTATGATAGCACATCAGAAGATGGGATATTTTATGCGTTGGAATAGCTCACGCCTCACCGTCTTAAATTATTGATAGGCTATACAAGTATGTGAATTGTGATGCGTTACTAGTCGGGCTAGATTAATTCATGATTCGAGCTATCAAAACTTGACATTTAAGTTGTTCTAGCTTACGATGGTGGCTGGAGTAACTCACTCTTTGGGCTACCAGAGTCCAAATTTTGGACTACCAGTACCTAAATTGTGGACTATCGGAACTCAAAATATTTCTTTGATTTAACGCCTGCATATTGTGGACTTCAATTGCCTTTTGTTTTTTCAAGATATGACATTTTGGACTACCAGTGCCTAAATTGTGGACTATCGGAACTCAAACTATTTCTTTGATTTAACGCCTGCATATTGTGGACTTCAATTGCCTTTTGTTTTTTCAAGATATGACATTTTGGACTACCAGTGCCTAAATTGTGGACTATCGGAACTCAAACTATTTCTTTGATTTAACGCCTGCATATTGTGGACTTCAATTGCCTTTTGTTTTTTCAAGATATGACATTTTGGACTACCAGTGCCTAAATTGTGGACTATCGGAACTCAAAATAATTCTTTGATTTAACGCCTGCATATTGTGGACTTCAATTGCCTTTTGTTTTTTCAAGACATGACATTTTGGACTACCAGTGCCTAAATTGTGGACTATCGGAACTCAATATTTCTTTGATTTAACGCCTGCATATTGTGGACTTCAATTGCCTTTTGTTTTTTCAAGATATGACATTTTTGTTGTATATTTAAAAAAAATATATCAAATGAATTATAGACAGGAGAACATACCTACTACGGTTAAGAAACCATGCGGACGAAGTCATGGACGGACACGCAATCCCACTGGCTTCATCTATTAATTTGCTGGGCGTCAATCTGGGAGGAAATATGTCTTGGCATAACCACGTTGTGGCAATCGCCAAGATAGCTTCTCAAAACCTTGGTGTACTCTTCCGAGCCAGAAAGTTGTACACACCTTAACAACTATTGACACTATACAAAGCCCAGATTCGACCATCACTAGAGTACTGATCTCATGTCTGGAGCTCTACACCCAAACATACTCTTCGGCTACTGGATTCCATCGAAAGGAGGGCAATTCGTCTGATTGGAGACCACGAGCTGACGAAGAACCTCGACAGCCTAGAACATCGAAGGCAGGTTGGGGATTTGACTCTCTTTTACAGATATTTTCATGGAAAGTGCTCGGCTGACCTTGCCCTTTTAATTCCGCCCAGAGCGGCGACAGACGAACCACTGCCGCCCATCCATATATGGTTAAGCTTAGTACTCCTCGAACTTCATTATTTAAGAATTCTTTCATCTGGAGGACTTCATCCAACGATTCAAAACCAACGTGAATCGCTTTTTGCGCACACGCACCACTCCCAGAGTGGCCTAAAGGATTTTTCCTATAGTGCTTGTGTTTGATCCTAAAGAAAAAAAGAAACGAACGAAACACGAACAAAGATGAAAAATTCCGCAAACGGCGCAACGGCCAACAGAGGTGTCTATACGTGCGATCGAAGGAGAATTGACGAATAACAATGGAATGAACCGCGCCAAACCTGCACGAGCACGAATTCAGAACTTTCCGTGACCTTACGATCTTTCGATTTACCCTCGATATGGGGTTTTGGAGCACGTTTCCTGAATTAGTCCAACTCAAAATTATTTACACATGGTAATGAGTTAAAATAATGCACGTCCGGGTTAAAACGACACTTTATAATCAATTAGTAAGTTTTCCCAACCCAGAAACTGAGTTCAGATAACTCATAAAATAGTTAAAGATGAGGAATTGTGGTGATCCCAAATATGTTTAAATTGTTGATAAAAATCTCTTTCTGGGTTGAGGCGAATCAAAAGAACCTGAATTACTGTAGCGTTTTTAAATAATTTGTGATAATTCGTAGGCTCAGTTAGAACAACAAAGGTGGGTTGAGGTAGCTCCAATTTTGTAACCCACGACATTGGTAAATGCATTTTTGTCAGTGTAGCGATCTACTGATGAGTTCAAACCTGTTGATTTCATCCGTGGCCGATAAGACTCGGCTCGATGAAGCTCGGCTCGCCACATACACACAAAGTTTTATCCGCATATTTGGCTCGTGCCATATCAAATTTGTTAAGATATCCGTTGGGTTTGTTCGCTATATTTAATTTTTATATTTTTCAACAAAACAAAAGTAGGCAGGGAATGTTTTAAAGTGTTACTTACATGATTTTGATTTTCACTACTTAGTAAACCAAATAAATGGGTTTTGAATGTTTTTTTGCTTAAATGTTGCATTAAAATATTGAGGGTAATAAAAATTTGGAAAGGAGCGATATTCGAATAGCCCGCGCTGTTATGAAACATGTAGCACTTCCGGGTGCGGCGTTTCCACCTGGCAACACTGTCCTGCGCGTCATTAAAGAAATGTATCTCATAACCTCTTTTTTATGTATGTTTGAACTGTGAACAAAATATTTTATAGTGAAATTTAACTAGATATGTGTCGATTTTGCGTATTCGGTGAGCATTTAATCCTTTATTTAATTGTTACTATTTGACTACATAATCTGGCTGTAGAACTACTCTACTTTCATAACTGGTGAGGCATTAATTATCTAGGCATTATACCATTCCAATATCTTCATACCATTCATACCCTATAAGCTTTTAAAGATTTTACTTGGTAGGTAGGTAATAGGCATCGATATTTGCTATGTGTTTTAGTCCTGAGTAGATACTCACAAATGGGAAACAATATTTTACAGTTTTAGTTTCATAGGTCTAATCAAAGGTCGATGACCTATGTGTACTAAATTAAATGTTGTAAAATAGTCTAATAGAAGCTTTAAGAACCACCGAGAAATGATTTAGGATAATGTCCAACATTAGAAAGAAATTAGAATTTTAAATAAATTGAAAATTTTTAAAAAATGATTGGTTGCCGAACATTTACAATCATCATGCGAGGTCGTCGTCAACTTGATCGCTTAAATAAATTTGTACCAAAGTTAAAGCATATAGTTATAAAATACTGCTTTCTTCTTTGATACTTCTATTTTTTGTTATCCTTTTTCTTTTTTACAGAGCTTACTCGTTAAGCAATCAATGGGGCAATACACTTGACTTTGGACCTTTAGCCTTTAAAACGATTGCTGACATCTGTTAGGAGAAAAAGTTAGTGTCTGTGGACTAACTGAGAGGATATGGGGATGAAAAGTGTTGGGGTTTGTTCGGAATTTTTATGGTTAATTCTACCAGAGCATCTGCAACGTAAGTTTTTTCCTCCATTTTGTAATATTCGGAAATTAACCATAAGTTTATTAAATTCAAAGGACGTTAACAGTCGATTTATTAATCAAAAAGCTTGCATGACTTTTCTGTCATTCTTCAGTTTCTTGCATATTTTCTATATACCTACTGCACCTGATGACTCTATGTATAATCTAGGTACCTACTATTTTATTTTTAAATAAGTTAATAAAGCACCAACCATAAAATATGGCTGAACATTTTCTGCTTTAAGTCCAGCAAATTTTAATTTTTATACCTGGTTTTCCTAAGCACCTAGCACGCACTGATATGTTACTTGGTGATACCATTACTAATTCGCCCAATTCGAGCAGCAGCAGCAAATGTGGCTGTGTGCTTTACTCTGCTTACTGTTACTGTGAATCAATATTTGCTACATGGTATTATGTTTTAGTTGTGAGTAGGTACTCAGAAATAGGTTTTAGTTTCATAGGTCAAATCAAAAGTCGAAGAACTGTAATCGCTATACTACCTATCATAGACAGCGGGGGGTGGGCAATCAATTGTCGATTTGTTTGGTAAATATTTTCAGGGTGTATATAGAACGGACTCTAGTGATTTAGATTTAAATTTAACGAATAACCTAACTTTCAATAGATTTGATTTTCAGAATGTTCAAATATCATTGGCTGCAATTTTTGACAGTATTGTTCAGTTAAAGAGTAACAAAGGGCCAGGACCTGATGGGATACCCTCAAATCTTCTTATCAACTGTGTTTATTCTGTTTCTCGGCCCTTGTGGATATTGTTTAATTTGTCTCTAAAAAGCGGCATTTTCTCCGATCTGTGGAAACACAGCTTTATCAGTCCTATTTTTAAGTCAGGAAATCGATCAGATATTCGTAACTACAGACCAATTGCTATTATAAATTCAATTCCTAAATTATTTGAGAAAATCATCTGATCAATTAAAAGTAACATTATCTCCATTAATATCTCCAAAACAGCATGGTTTCTGCAAAGGTAGGTCCACTGCCACTAATTTAATGCTTTATACTCAATATGTGTTGGAAGGTTTGGAGAGTCGCTGTCAGGTTGATTCGATTTATACCGATCTCTCCAAGGCTTTTGATACTGTGAGTCATGCGATTCTGTTGAGGAAGCTTGAGGGGTGGGGTATTAGTAGTAATATTTTGTCATGGTTTACAACGTACTTGATTGGTCGTTTACAATACGTAAGAGTTAAAGGGTTTTCTTCCCAAGATATAAAAGTAAAGTCGGGTGTTCCGCAAGGTAGTCATTTGGGTCCTTACTTGTTCATCTTATTGACTTAGTAACTTACATTAACTCAGAATATCTCCTGTATGCCGATGATTTAAAACTATATAGGGTTATCAGATCGTTTTTTGACTGTGTATTATTGCAAAACGATTTAGGTCGCATTAAAATATGGTTTTCCCTTAATGGCTTAGATCTGAATATTTGGAAATGTAAATATATAAGTTTTCATAGATCTTTAACACATATAGATTTTAACTATTCTATTGACGGTAACATGCTCGAAAGAGTAACTTCAATTTCCGACCTGGGCGTTATTTTGGACAACAAAATGACATTTAATCTTCATTATGACCATGTTGTCAACAGATCTTTTAAACTTCTGGGTTTCTAGAACAGATGTTCGCATGGTTTCACAGAAATAAAATGTCTCAAAATATTAAACTGGCATCTTTTAAAAGAAAATTTCCCCTGACCTTCTATAATTTTGAGGAGGCCAGAAATAGGTTCGGACTGGAAAAATTGGAGTGTAGACGAATGAAAGCGGATTTCCTCTTTCTGTTTAAACTCGTCAATGGCTTGTTCGATTGTCCTGAATTATTATGTCAGGTGGGCCTAAGAGCACCTGTAAGGCAAACTAGGGCAACTAATTTATTTGCGCTGCAATTCCACAGATGCAACTATGGCGCATTCTCACCAGTGGCAAGAATTGCAGCCAGTGGGAATAAATTGGATGTGGATTTTTTTCGCACTCCTTTGATTCCTTCAAGAGGCGCATGGGGAGAATAAACATGTAGCTATTATTGTATATGTTGTAAGCATAACATAAGTTGTATATATTGTTTACTATGTATTATTTCAATCCGTAAATAAATAAATAAATACATACTTAACATAAATGTTGTAAAATAGTAGAAGTTTTAAAATCCACGGAGAAATAATGTATGATAATGTACCTACATATTAGTAAAGCAGTTATAAAATACTCTTTTCTTCTTTAATACGTTTATTTATTATTATTGTTTTACACAGCTTACTCGCTAAGCAATCAATTGGGCAGTACACGTGACTTCGGACCCTTGGCCCATAAAATGGTTTCTGACGGGGTTTATAATTCCGATAGTTGATGAGAGCAGAGTATCCGCAACGATTCTGAGAGGTGACGAGAAGGGTTTCAAAATTCCGATGGTCGATATACTATAAGAGCTGATGGGTATCAGCAATGTAAGCTTTTTTCTATTAGTTTTGTAATATTCATAATTAACAACAAGTTTAGAAAATTTAGAGGACATTAACAGTCATTTTATTAACCAAAAAGCTTGCATAACCTTAACTTTTGTGTCATCCTTAAGTTTTTTGAATATTTTCTATATTATACCATTGACTGCACTCATGATACAATAAACACAAGGTATGATATCTAGCCTTCCAATTTCGTCTGCTGGTATATACAGGGTGGTCCAGCGAAAACTTAACACCTCGATTTTCCTGCTTTAAAATGAAAATGTAGAAAATCGCTCGGACCCGTCGATTTCTGATTCGAGCTTTTTTCATCTCCGTAACTTCAACCCCCTAACGGGGGTGAACACAACCCCGTGATTTTGAATAGGGATGAGGGGTGTTGCGATACCTCATTTTGAAGATCTTATCGAGTACTATCTGACCCTAAAATTTCGCTTCAAAATTTTCATCTTTAACGAAATGACAGCTAAAATAGTGGAAGACTACTTACTTTTGTGATTAGTTTATTAAATGCTAAAAATGGCCACCATTCACTTCCATGCAGTAAAGAACGCTGGTGTATGAGTAGAGAATGTGGAATTTACCTTGAGGATATTACTCTTATCAGACGCAGTTGAATTTATTTATTTATTTGTTAATTTTTTGTCCAAAAAAGTAGACGGACCATGTTTTTGATTTACCTTAGTCTATCGTGAATTTTTAAGAACGTTAAAACTGTGTCAATTCGATTGTACCTTTCTAGTAGAATTAAAATGGTGTATTCCGTAGAAGAAAGGGTGGAAATTATAAAATTATTTTTTAGAAATAACGACTCTGCGCGAGTAACAGCGTCTTTATTTAACGAACGGCATCCTGAAAAAAATATATCCGCTGCTTACGTTGTGCAACTGGTTGCCAAATTTGACGCTACTGGTTCAGTCGGAAACAAAAAGAGGGTGTATGACAGAGACGAAGCGAGGGAAGTGGCTGTCTTAGGTCAAGTAGCAATGGATCTGACCCTTAGTACTAGGAAATTGTCCGATGTATCTGGTGTTTCACGCACAACAATCATGAGAATCCTTAAACAACATAAGTACCATTCTTTTAAGGTATGACTGGTTTAGGAACTGAATGAGGATGATTTCGATCGCTGACTCCAGTTCTGTGAAGTGGTCAGTGGAATTATTAACAATAATCCTAACTACATGTTCAATATCTGTTTCTCGGACGAGTGTTCATTTTACCTTAATGGCATTGTAAACAGGCATAACTGTCTGTATTGGTCAGATGAAAATCCAAGATTATTTTGTGAAGTGCATACATATATGAGCATCCCCAAAAGTTAAATGTTTGGGCGGGTATTTATGGAAATCACATAATCGGCCCTTTTTTTATACCCGGTAATCTTACTGACCAAATGTATTTAGAACTATTAGAGAACGCTATTTATCCAGCCCTCGTTCAAGTATTGGAGAATGAAGATCATGTAACGATCATTTTTCAACAAGATGGCGCACCACCTCATTTCGCTCAACCTGTGCGTCAGTTCTTAGATGAAAATTTTCCTCAGGTCTGGATTGGAAGAAGGGGACATATTGAGTGGCCACCCAGATCACCTTATCTGGCTCCACTGGACTTTTTTCTATGGGGTCACCTGAAATCTAAGATTAACGCTACCCAGCCTGAGTCACTGGAGGATTTGCGAATGTGGATCATTAATGAATGCCGTCAAATTACACCACAAATGTTGAGTAATGTCTGTGAACATTTTGAGCAAAATTTATTTTACTGCATGGAAGTGAATGGTGGCCATTTTCAGCATTTAATAAACTAATCACAAAAGTAAGTAGGCTTCCACTATTTTAGCTGTCATTTCGTTAAAGATGAAAATTTTGAAGCGAAATTTTAGGGTCAGATAGTACTCGATAAGATCTTCAAAATGAGGTATCGCAACACCCCTCATCCCTATTCAAAATCAGGGGGTTGTGTTCACCCCCGTTAGGGGGTTGAAGTTACGGAGATGAAAAAAGTGGAAAAGTTATTCCCCCTCGATTCAGAAATCGACGGGTCCGAGCGATTTTCTACATTTTCATTTTAAAGCAGGAAAATCGAGGTGTTAAGTTTTCGCTGGACCACCCTGTATAGAGTGTACTAAGTGGGATGTATGACGTTATCTAAGATTTTTTTAAAATGGGAATACCGTATACAGGGTGTCCAAAATCCAGTGGGCCACTAATTGCTATACATATATGAAACGACAAGAGGTAACTCTTCTTCTTTTAAAATATTGACAACTTTTGTTTTTTATTGATCATTTATAATGTGCTTACATAGTTTTTCGATTTAGAAAATTATAAGATAGGGAGTGTTAAAATTCCTCAAAATTCAATTACTTTTAATCGGTTTTAAGTCATAATTTTAAATTGTTATACCATAATTGAGATCTGATATGTACAGACTATAAATACTGAAGTGCAGAACCGTATTAAGGGTATTTATAAGAAACGATGTTGATAATGCATTTACGAAAAACATCAGAAAATATATTTGTGCGATGTTCCTTTGAATTGCAAAGTGGCTATTCTTCCAAGATATGCGAAAAGAATGCCAGGTCTGTATTAAGAATAACTGAGCTGGTACAATAACTTAAACGTTAAGAGTCATTTTAAGAAAAGGTTAAGTAGGTTTGGTAGAGAATGAAAAACCATAACCTTTCTGTGTTGGACAGTGTTCTATCAATTCAGTGGTTTACAAGGTAATTGGAGAAAAAATTTTGAGGGATTTTCATTTGCCATTATAAGTGTTCACTAAAGAAGGCAATTTTTATCGAAAAAGTCTTACTACCGTTTTGGATATGCAATATTGGCCCACGATATTTTGGACACCCTGTATACCAAGGTTTCACCTTAAAAAATACTACTTGACGTATGCGAGCATTAAAAAAAAAACAAATCCCTGAATTTTAAATCAATTTGTGCAAGACTTTATGGACGCATTGTATAAGGTTTTTCTTCGGCTTTCCTAGAAATAAAGAAAAATCAATATGAATCGATATATTGATGAGCTTTCATGCTTCACATTGGCTCAAAACCTAAAAATTGCTTTCACTTATTTAGAAACGGCCCCGTATTACACAATATTGGTTTTATCATACCTAAGCCACGTCTTCTTGCGCGATATTTTACCTTGTGTTTATAGTATCATGACCTGCACTGATTCAACATAATCCAAGCTAGAAACAGGTTCGCGGATATTTGTCAATTTTGTGTTTTGATAAATTGTTAAAATTATTTCCCACTTTCTTCGAAATTACCATGAACAACTCTTAAATAATATCTATCCAATGTGCAATACTAATTGAATTCATTTTTAGATTCTTATTAACAAAAGTATTGCCTCAGTCGTCGCCGTGCCGCCCTCCTCCACCGAATATTGCTGTTCAAATTGTAAGTATCTTTATTTTATTACATTATGCTTAGTTATTATAAAATTCTTGGTTAAATATCACCAATTGATAATTGTAATAAGCTCAACTGTATGTGTTTAGTGTTTTTTTATACAGAGTGTGCAAGAAAAGTTGCATATTATTATCCATACTGTTCCAGAATAGTTAAAGTTGTGACCACGTCTTGACAATATATTTACAAGTTATTTTTTGTTTCATAATCCTCTTTGTAGTGTTTATTATTATAACGATTATAACTCATTTTGTGACTGGCAAATTTTAAATTAAACAAATAACATAAACGTTCAATTTAAATATTTCGACAGTGTTTTTAGTAACTTTTTTCATACAGAGTGTTCAAGAATATTATATCGTGTGTAGTTTGGTAAATTGTAAGAAAACTTGCATATTACTATTATGTTACATCCTATTTAGATTGAATATCTTCGTTAGTTTAAATGTTGAAAAGCTAAAACTATAACCACGTCTTAACAGTATGCCTACAAGTTTTTTTTTGAGTTCTTAATAATTCTTGAAGTGTTGATGATCAAATTATAATTTATTTTGTGACTGAAAAATATTTACATTTTTAAAAAATACTTAACGTTAAATTTAAATATTTCGATAGATATAAATAAAGGAAAAATGAACTTTTGACCAATTGTTAATAGTAAAATTTTAATAATATTCCATTTATCATAAAATTCAAAATTAAATTAACTAATTGAATTCATTTTTAGATTCTTATAAATAATTTGTATAGAGTATATTTAAAACATTATAAATAATTTTTAACTTTCAAGTTTTAACACTTTTAATTAAACATCGATATATTTCGAAGTTGTAAATAATGGGGAACTTAAAATTTGTTCAAATGTCAATAGTAGTATTCTAAATATATTTCTCCGGTGACATTTTTATACAGAGTGTAGCATAATTTGATATATAGTGTAATGTTAATATATTTTCACACTATCTTTAAATCTATTGCCCAAATCTCGGTCCGTATAAATAACGGAAAGTTTAAATTTTCGCCAATTTTTAATCAAAATATTTTAAATTGTCAATCGATTCTTTCATACATAATGGATCCAAAAAAAGTATATCATAAATTATATGGTGAAATGTTAGAAATTTCTTACACATTATTAATTTATCTTGCAGAGTAAATTTAAATAACTTTGAAACTGACAAATATAATTGGTACTAAATAATTTCTGTATAGAGTGTATTTAAAAAATTATAAATATTTTGTAACTTATTAAAGTTTTAAAATTTTAATTAAACATTGAAATATTTCTATAGATATAAATAATGGAAAACTTAAAATTTGTTCAAATGATAATAGTACAATTCTAAACATATTTCTCCAGTGACATTTTTATACAGAATATACCAGAAATAAAATGTAGTGTAATGTGCATATATTGTAACATTATAATTAAATCTGTTGCCAAAATCTCTGTCAGTATAAATTACGGAAGGTTTAAACTTTCGCAAATTGTTAATCAAAATATTTGAAATATTTATGGTCATTGATTTTTTCATACAGAGTAGCCCCAAACATAATTTATCATATTATATGGTAAAATGTTAGAAATTTCTTACTCATTTATCATTTTTATTGCTTAGTAAATTTAAATAACGTTGTTAATATAAATAGCGAAACGCTAAAACTTTGGTTACATCTTAACGGTATGTTAAGAAGTATAATTGGTGTTTAAATAATATTTGTGTAGAGGGTTTTAAAAGAATTATAATTTATCTTGTGATTGACAAATTTTAATTAAGATTAAATTGAAATAATTCGACTGGTATAAATAATGGATAATATTCTTAATATTCTAACTATATTTTCCCAGTGATAGTTTTATATAAAGGGTAAACAATACTCAAAGGGTAAAAAATAATACTCATGTTTTTGATAAAATTTTAACATGTTACAAAGTTTTCGTCATTTCTATACAATTAAACTTACGTATTTTTGTTAGTAAAAGTTGCATTATTGTTGTTGCATTGATTACACTAAAATTATCAAAAAAAAAAAGTCCAATTTTACCGTGAAGGGCCGTAGGCCCTTTTTCCAAAATTTTCCCATTTTCTAATAAGTTTAGGTATTCATACCTCGATTTATTATTGTTTTTCTTTTTTACAGAGCTTATATTCTCTAAGTAATCAATCAATGGACCAATATACCTGTCTTTGGACCCTTAAAATGATTGCGGAGAAAAAGTCGGTAGCTGTGGACTTTATTCTGAGAGGATACGGGAACGAGAAGTGTTCTAGATTCTAATGAATTTTCTGTCGCTCTTCAGTTTCTTTAGTATTTTGTATATACCAACTGCACTGGTAATGTAGGTACCTACGGGAAGCCTTGGGTCAAGTAACGCTGATTTCTAATCATTAATGCGACTGGAATGAACATACGATTAGAAATGACAAAGTCCTAGTAAGTAGTAAGCATAGTAAAGCACACACATACAAGTGTGTGTGTGCTTTATTTACTCTGCTTACTGCTTACTAGGACTTTGTCATTTCTAATTGTATGTTCATTCCAGTCTACTGTCATTTTGTAATAACATTTTACCATATTTAAACATCATTTTGACATAAAATGGAATTGGGTACCGTAAGATCGATCTGGAGTAGTGTGTTGAAGCTGTAGCTGTTTGAGGCAGACGCTTTGGCTGAACTTACACCGATCCTTATGGCTTTTATGGATCCCTGTTCTATCTTATTACTGATGTATGAACGAGGCTTGTCCAGTGGGCAATGTTAAAGCGCGGGTATTAAGCGGTCTCAAGGACTTGTTTGTACCTATATTTATTATTGTTATGGTTTTCTTTTTTTACAGAAAGAAATCACCATATTTGCGCACGTGTGGTGGGTTCGTTTTTAAGTTATAATTTAGCTGAAAGGTTTAGAAGAATTATATTTGTTTTACCATATTTAAATATCACTTTGACATAAAATGGAATCGAGTACCGTAAGATCGATCTGGAGTGGTGTGTTGAAGCTGTTGACGCAGCGACGTCCACCTCTGGCCTGAGTGCGAGGGTTGTATTGTTGATTCGAATTGCCGATGCAAGAGCAGATCACAAAGATTTGTGGACGCTTAGGCTGAACACACACCGATCCTTATGGATTTTATGGCTCTCTATTCCAACCATGCTTATCCAGTGGGCAATGTTAAACCGCGGCTTAGACACGTAAAAAACTTATTATGGTTTTTTTTACAGACGTAATAATCAAAACTGAACGAACATCCAGGGGACGCGATCGATTCTAGGGTCAGGTCACTTGCACGTAGGAGTGCTTCGTTGATTAAGGTTGATAATTGGGGTTCGGCCGGGTATGTTCGAGGGGGGTGGCCAGAAAACTACATCTATAGCCCTGCGGCACTTGTAAGGGGGGGTCTATAGTTCCTGCATTCTTTGCATCCAAGTCGATTCCATTGACACAAGAATCAGGCCTGCGGGGTTCAGTGGGACGGCGGTTGGTACAACTTAAGGTGCCGTTGGGCCTCATAGCGCAAGCCCATGTTGATCGGGTCCAGTGGCAGGATGGTGACATGAACCGCGGTGTCCGTGAGGCGCCTCGGGGGATCTTGCAATTTTTAATGTTTAGTTCGGGGGTCAGGGAGTTTACCCATTACGATACCTCGCAATGTAGCTATTTCCTGAGTTCGGAACCTTATTATGGGGAAGAGCCGGTGCCTGTGGACTGATTCCTAGAGGAGATGGGACGAGAAGGGTTCAATCAAAATTCCGCTGGGAGCAGAGTATTCACAACGTAAGTTTATATCGTTTTTAAAATTATTTTGTAAATTTTATATTGTACTAGAAATAATAAATAGTAAAATTAAAGTATTAGAGACCTATTTATAGCAAGTCCGACTTGAACGACGAAAATACATTTAACAGTCGATTTGTTAACCAATTGCACTGGCCCTACGTAATCTGGTTACCTACGGGAAGCATTATGCCAAGTGACACAATTTTTTTAAACAAACATTTCCTAAAAGTTCCGATCAGTTTTAAAATTTTTTTTAGATCGGTATATACAGGGTGCGTCTAAAGTCACTTCCCCCCCTGTTAACTTTTGATTAACAAATGTGAGAATAATGAGATTTTGGCACGTTCAATAATTACTGAAATACTACTTTTTTGGCATAAACTCTTTACTTATTCATAAAAGATGGCTGCTGGGCGCCATTTTGAATAAGATTTTTAAATGGCAGGTGGGGTCGTGTGACACCTCATTCGAAAGGTATTTTCAATCTACAAACAGTACCCAAGTTTGAGAAAATTTTATCGATTCATTTCAAAATGGCGACCACTTTTCTTAATATAATTACATTTTTAGTAGTATGGCTAATTTTAGTACCTACTTTATAATGCTCAAAAGTTGGCAACTACTTCAGATGCTCAAAATGTCCACCATTCACTTCTTGGCAGATGTATAGCCTATGGTGAAATTCTTCGCGAACATTATGAAGCATTTCATGACTAATTGATGCGCACACTTGGATTATTCTTTGGCGAAAATCCTCTAATGACTGCGGTTGAGTTATGAACACTTTAGACTTAACGAATCCCCACAAAAAAAAAGTCCATAGGAGTTAGGTCCGGTGAGCGAGCTGGCCATTCGATAGCACCACGACGACCAATCCAGCGCCCGGGATAGTGTTCATCAAGGTAGTTCCTAACATCTCTACTATAATGCGGCGGAGCTCCGTCTTGCTGAAATGCATATTACCAAATTCGTCAGGATTTTCCTCAATACACTCCAGAATCAAATGTTGTACGGTATTTTCTAGCATATCAAGATACAGCGGTCCAGTTAATTTTCCCTGTATAAAAAGTGGTCCTATAATATGGTTTCCCGAAATACCTGCCCAAACGTTAAGTTTCTGAGG
The DNA here is from genome assembly GCA_963991005.1 of Barypeithes pellucidus. Taxonomy (NCBI): domain Eukaryota; kingdom Metazoa; phylum Arthropoda; class Insecta; order Coleoptera; family Curculionidae; genus Barypeithes; species Barypeithes pellucidus. The sequence goes on from OZ022566.1 coordinate 19,035,686, forward strand.
GAACTGAGTATTGCATTCCCTATAAACATGAGGATTTACAACGCTCCAATACCGAACATTTTGACGGTTAACTTTACCGTTTAGAAAGAAAGTACACTTATCACTAAAACATATCAATTTATGGTAATTTCGGTTCCGGTTCAACCTTACAGCCATTAATTCACAAAATTCTAGTCTACGATCCGGATCATCTTCGGTTAACTCGTGTAACATTTTCAATTTGTAGGGATGAAATTTAGAACGTTTCAAAACTCTCTCAACACTTTTAGGACTTACTTCGCATAAGTACTAAAATTAGCCATACTACTAAAAATGTAATTATATTAAGAAAAGTGGTAGCCATTTTGAAACGAATCGATAAAATTTTCTCAAACTTGGGGACTGTTTGTAGATTGAAAATACCTTTCGAATGAGGTATCACACGACCCTACCTGCCATTTAAAAATCTTATTCAAAATGGCGCCCAGCAGCCATCTTTTAAGAATAAGTAAAGAATTTATGCCAAAAAAGTAGTATTTCAGTAATTATTGAACGTGCCAAAATCTCATTATTCTCACATTTGTTAATCAAAAGTTAACAGGGGGGGAAGTGACTTTAGACGCGCACTGTATAATCGGTAAATGTTCTAAGTGCAAATTTTAATTTTTATAGGACAAGTTCGTCTTAGGTGCCCAATTCGCCCGATTTGAGCAGCAGGCACACACGTGGTTGTGTGCAGTACTCTGCTTACTGCTCGCTAAGCCCATGTAATTTCTTATTTGAGTCTAGTGTATTTTATAATAACTTTTTTTGTTTTAACATATTCGGATTAAGATCCAAATTACAAAAATAAATTATTTGAAAATTACATTTCTTCCTTTACCGCTGAACATTTACCTATCACGCGAAGTCGACTTGCATTTGAATAATTTCGTCACAAGTACAGCAATAATAGTAATAATAATAGAGAGAACTCCTTTTACCATCTTTGGTACCTATTTATTGTTATTATGGTTTTTTTTTTCAGGCATAATCTAAACTGAACCAACATCCAGGGGTGGCGCGATCGATTCTAGGGTCAGGTCACTTGCACGTAGGAGTGCTTCGTTGATTAAGGTTGATAATTGGGGTTCGGCCGGGTATGTTCGAGGGGGGTGGCCAGAAAACTACATCTATAGCCCTGCGGCACTTGTAAGGGGGGGTCTCTAGTTCCTGCATTCTTTGCATCCAAGTCGATTCCATTGACACAAGAATCAGGCCTGCGGGGTTCAGTGGGACGGCGGTTGGTACAACTTAAGGTACCGTTGGGCCTCATAGCGCAAGCCCATGTTGATCGGGTCCAGTGGCAGGATGGTGACATGAACCGCGGTGTCCGTGAGGCGCCTCGGGGGATCTTGCAATTTTTAATGCTTAGTTCGGGGGTCAGGGAGTTTACCCATTACGATACCTCGCAATGTAGCTATTTCCTGAGTTCGGAACCTTATTATGGGGAAGAGCCGGTGCTTGTGGACTGACTCCTAGAGGAGATGGGACTTCGATGGTCGATGCGAACAGAATATTCACAACGTAAGTTTAAATCGTTTTTAAAATTATATTGTAGAGATAATAAATAGTAAAATTTGAAATATTACACAGACCTATAGCAAGTCCGACTTGAATGAGGAAAAGAATAAAAGAGGGTCAGAAGCCAAATAGAAAAGGCAACTTCGATCGTCTTAAAATTAAATTCCACACGTCTTTGTCAGATTTGTAGACCTAGTAGCTAATTCAGTTTCGAGCAATTAAACTTTCAATGAACAGAGGCAATGAATGTAACGTTTCCCCATTTAATAACGGCCTTGTTGGGCCCTTCGAAGAGTGTAAATTACCTTTGTTTATAGCTAGCAATTTTTAGCTAATCGGAGTCGGTAGTCGTTTTTGAGTTGGCCAGCTGACGGGTAAGCAGACAAAATGCAGGCGTTCATACATAGCATTTGCTCTTTACGGTATCCTTAAAACCCATTCCTGATTACCGTACCTTTGCTTACAGTTTTGTAACATATTTTTTTTGTTGTTTCAGGTACTCTGCTCCACCGACTGAATAGGCATGGATATTAAGCGGTCTCAAGGGCTTGTTTGTATATATATTTATTATTGTTATGGTTTTCTTTTTTTACAGAAAGAAACCACCATATTTGCGCACGTTTGGTGGGTTCGTTTTTAAGTTATAATTTAGCTGAAAGGTTTAGAAGAATTATATTTGTTTTACCATATTTAAATATCACTTTGACATAAAATGGAATCGAGTACCGTAAGATCGATCTGGAGTGGCGTGTTGAAGCTGTTGACGCAGCGACGTCCACCTCTGGCCTGAGTGCGAGGGTTGTATTGTTGATTCGAATTGCCGATGCAAGAGCAGATCACAAAGATTTGTGGACGCTTAGGCTGAACACACACCGATCCTTATGGATTTTATGGCTCTCCATTCCATCTTACAAATCACCATATTTGCGCACGTGTGGTGGGTTAGTTTTTAAGTTATAATTTAACTGAAAGGTTTAAGAATTATATTTGTTTTACCATAGTTAAATATCACATTGACATAAAATAGAATCGAGTACCGTAAGATCGATCTGGAGTGGCGTGTTGAAGCTGTTGACGCAGCGACGTCCACCTCTGGCCTGAGTGCGAGGGTTGTATTGTTGATTCGAATTGCCGATGCAAGAGCAGATCACAAAGATTTGTGGACGCTTAGGCTGAACACACACCGATCCTTATGGATATTATGGCTCTCTATTCCAACCATGCTTATCCAGTGGGCAATGTTAAACCGCGGCTTAGACACGTAAAAAACTTATTATGGTTTTTTTTACAGACGTAATAATCAAAACTGAACGAACATCCAGGGGACGCGATCGATTCTAGGGTCAGGTCACTTGCACGTAGGAGTGCTTCGTTGATTAAGGTTGATAATTGGGGTTCGGCCGGGTATGTTCGAGGGGGGTGGCCAGAAAACTACATCTATAGCCCTGCGGCACTTGTAAGGGGGGTCTCTAGTTCCTGCATTCTTTGCATCCAAGTCGATTCCATTGACACAAGAATCAGGCCTGCGGGGTTCAGTGGGACGGCGGTTGGTACAACTTAATGTGCCGTTGGGCCTCATAGCGCAAGCCCATGTTGATCGGGTCCAGTGGCAGGATGGTGACATGAACCGCGGTGTCCGTGAGGCGCCTCGGGGGATCTTGCAATTTTTAATGTTTAGTTCGGGGGTCAGGGAGTTTACCCATTACGATACCTCGCAATGTAGCTATTTCCTGAGTTCGGAACCTTATTATGGGGAAGAGCCGGTGCCTGTGGACTGATTCCTAGAGGAGATGGGACGAGAAGGGTTCAATCAAAATTCCGCTGGGAGCAGAGTATTCACAACGTAAGTTTATATCGTTTTTAAAATTATTTTGTAAATTTTATATTGTACTAGAAATAATAAATAGTAAAATTAAAGTATTAGAGACCTATTTATAGCAAGTCCGACTTGAACGACGAAAATACATTTAACAGTCGATTTGTTAACCAATTGCACTGGCCCTACGTAATCTGGTTACCTACGGGAAGCATTATGCCAAGTGACACAATTTTTTTAAACAAACATTTCCTAAAAGTTCCGATCAGTTTTAAAAATTTTTTTAGATCGGTATATACAGGGTGCCCCAAGTAAAGTGGCCTATTAGAAGTATATCGAGAACTAAATGAGATTTTATTTTGAAAATTTGGCTGTGGCTATAAGAGATGTATTATATTATATTTTTTTTGGAATCTAGGTGAAAATCTAGAACAGTTTTCTGTATAATATCATATACCTATCTTTAAGACTTTTTGTATTATAAATAATTTTGTGATTTTTTAATGCCGTATCGTTACCTGGAAAGAAAATATATCTTTTTAGCGGTAGCGGTTACAGTTAGAAAGCTGAAAATTTTACAATAGTTTCACAAGACCATCGCAATTTTATAATTTTGAACAGTATTGAATTCGTTTTATACAGGGCGTCTCCATAACAATATTTCTGAGGCGGATGAATTATTGCAAAAATCTTATTTTTTTTAAATGGGACACTCTGTACTTGATATGTTTTGCTAATAGAGGATCAAATTTTCTATCTAATGATATTATGTGTTCCTATACCTATCTTCACTATTTTCGGACTTATAGCGAAATTTATAAATTATCTTATAAAAATATATTTTTTGATAGTGTGGTTGGCTGTGGAATGGATTCATAGAAACAAAATAATGAAAAATCCATTTGACGTTATGTCTGAGTTATTGTAATAAAAATGGCTAATTCACATTATTCGAACTTAGATATTTTAAGTTTATTTTATATTCATGGGGAGTGTGGTAGAGTTTTATCTAGAACTTGTAGAAAATTTAATGAACTGCATCCTGATGCAGCTCCTATGACTCCCTAAAAGTTGATTGGCCGAGGCGGTCCATGGAAATGGCCCCAAGGTCTCCGGATCTTACCCCCTAGAATTATATCTATGAGATAGGATTAAAGAAATAGTATACAAGACACCCGTCACAACAAGGGAAGATTTAGAAAATCGAGTACGAACAGCTTTGGGGTCTCTAGAAGAGAAGACAAATGAACATGTTATAACCACAATTTATGAATGTTTAAGAGCGAACGGAGGGCATTTTAAACAATTTAGTTATTAGTTATTTTATTGATGTAATGTTCATTTTGTTTATTTATTTATTAATAAATTCCTTATTGGTTAACTATTTTTTTTTACAACAACACAGACATAACGTCACATGGATTTTTCATTATTTTGTTTCTAACAATCCACAGCCAACTACCAAAAAATATATTTTTATAAGATAATTTATAAATTTCGCGTCCGAAAATAGTGAAGATAGGTATAGGAACACATAATATCATTAGATAGAAAATTTGATCCTCTATTAGCAAAACATATCAAATACCCTGTATTTGATATGTTTTGCTACATATCAAATACCCTGTATTTGATATGTTTTGCTAATAGAGGATCAAATTTTTCTTCCCATTTAAAAAAATAAGATTTTTGCAATAATTCATCTGCCTCAGAAATATTGTTATGGAGACGCCCTGTATAAAACGAATTCAATACTGTTCAAAATTATAAAATTGCGATGGTCTTGTGAAACTATTGTAAAATTTTCAGCTTTCTAGCTGTAACCGCTAAAAAGATACGATTTTCTTTTCAGGTAACGATACGGCGTTAAAAAATCACAAAATTATTTATAATTCAAAAAGTCTTAAAGATAGGTAATATGATATTATACAGAAAACTGTTCTAGATTTTTACCTAGATTCCAAAAAAAATATAATATATAGGGTAATTCATTTAAAATTCCGAAGTTGCTACCACTTTCGGTATGATCCGGCAACACCGCATCATCCAAAATATTTTAGAAACGTAGAAAACCATCTCTTATAGCCACAGCCAAATTTTCAAAATAAAATCTCATTTAGTTCTCGAGATACTTCTAATAGGCCACTTTACTTGGGGCACCCTGTATACAGATTATAATCGGTAAATGTTCTAAGTGCAAATTTTAATTTTTATAGGACAAGTTCGTCTTAGGCGCCCAATTCGCCCGATTTGAGCAGCAGGCACACACGTGGTTGTGTGCAGTACTCTGCTTACTGCTCGCTAAGCCCATGTAATTTCTTATTTGAGTCTAGTGTATTTTATAATAACTTTTTTTGTTTTAACATATTCGGATTAAGATCCAAATTACAAAAATAAATTATTTGAAAATTACATTTCTTCCTTTACCGCTGAACATTTACCTATCACGCGAAGTCGACTTGCATTTGAATAATTTCGTCACAAGTACAGCAATAATAGTAATAATAATAGAGAGAACTCCTTTTACCATCTTTGGTACCTATTTATTGTTATTATGGTTTTTTTTTTCAGGCATAATCTAAACTGAACCAACATCCAGGGGTGGCGCGATCGATTCTAGGGTCAGGTCACTTGCACGTAGGAGTGCTTCGTTGATTAAGGTTGATAATTGGGGTTCGGCCGGGTATGTTCGAGGGGGGTGGCCAGAAAACTACATCTATAGCCCTGCGGCACTTGTAAGGGGGGGTCTCTAGTTCCTGCATTCTTTGCATCCAAGTCGATTCCATTGACACAAGAATCAGGCCTGCGGGGTTCAGTGGGACGGCGGTTGGTACAACTTAAGGTACCGTTGGGCCTCATAGCGCAAGCCCATGTTGATCGGGTCCAGTGGCAGGATGGTGACATGAACCGCGGTGTCCGTGAGGCGCCTCGGGGGATCTTGCAATTTTTAATGCTTAGTTCGGGGGTCAGGGAGTTTACCCATTACGATACCTCGCAATGTAGCTATTTCCTGAGTTCGGAACCTTATTATGGGGAAGAGCCGGTGCTTGTGGACTGACTCCTAGAGGAGATGGGACTTCGATGGTCGATGCGAACAGAATATTCACAACGTAAGTTTAAATCGTTTTTAAAATTATATTGTAGAGATAATAAATAGTAAAATTTGAAATATTACACAGACCTATAGCAAGTCCGACTTGAATGAGGAAAAGAATAAAAGAGGGTCAGAAGCCAAATAGAAAAGGCAACTTCGATCGTCTTAAAATTAAATTCCACACGTCTTTGTCAGATTTGTAGACCTAGTAGCTAATTCAGTTTCGAGCAATTAAACTTTCAATGAACAGAGGCAATGAATGTAACGTTTCCCCATTTAATAACGGCCTTGTTGGGCCCTTCGAAGAGTGTAAATTACCTTTGTTTATAGCTAGCAATTTTTAGCTAATCGGAGTCGGTAGTCGTTTTTGAGTTGGCCAGCTGACGGGTAAGCAGACAAAATGCAGGCGTTCATACATAGCATTTGCTCTTTACGGTATCCTTAAAACCCATTCCTGATTACCGTACCTTTGCTTACAGTTTTGTAACATATTTTTTTTGTTGTTTCAGGTACTCTGCTCCACCGACTGAATAGGCATGGATATTAAGCGGTCTCAAGGGCTTGTTTGTATATATATTTATTATTGTTATGGTTTTCTTTTTTTACAGAAAGAAACCACCATATTTGCGCACGTTTGGTGGGTTCGTTTTTAAGTTATAATTTAGCTGAAAGGTTTAGAAGAATTATATTTGTTTTACCATATTTAAATATCACTTTGACATAAAATGGAATCGAGTACCGTAAGATCGATCTGGAGTGGCGTGTTGAAGCTGTTGACGCAGCGACGTCCACCTCTGGCCTGAGTGCGAGGGTTGTATTGTTGATTCGAATTGCCGATGCAAGAGCAGATCACAAAGATTTGTGGACGCTTAGGCTGAACACACACCGATCCTTATGGATTTTATGGCTCTCCATTCCATCTTACAAATCACCATATTTGCGCACGTGTGGTGGGTTAGTTTTTAAGTTATAATTTAACTGAAAGGTTTAAGAATTACATTTGTTTTACCATAGTTAAATATCACATTGACATAAAATAGAATCGAGTACCGTAAGATCGATCTGGAGTGGCGTGTTGAAGCTGTTGACGCAGCGACGTCCACCTCTGGCCTGAGTGCGAGGGTTGTATTGTTGATTCGAATTGCCGATGCAAGAGCAGATCACAAAGATTTATGGACGCTTAGGCTGAACACACACCGATCCTTATGGATATTATGGCTCTCTATTCCAACCATGCTTATCCAGTGGGCAATGTTAAACCGCGGCTTAGACACGTAAAAAACTTATTATGGTTTTTTTTACAGACGTAATAATCAAAACTGAACGAACATCCAGGGGACGCGATCGATTCTAGGGTCAGGTCACTTGCACGTAGGAGTGCTTCGTTGATTAAGGTTGATAATTGGGGTTCGGCCGGGTATGTTCGAGGGGGGTGGCCAGAAAACTACATCTATAGCCCTGCGGCACTTGTAAGGGGGGGTCTCTAGTTCCTGCATTCTTTGCATCAAAGTCGATTCCATTGACACAAGAATCAGGCCTGCGGGGTTCAGTGGGACGGCGGTTGGTACAACTTAATGTGCCGTTGGGCCTCATAGCGCAAGCCCATGTTGATCGGGTCCAGTGGCAGGATGGTGACATGAACCGCGGTGTCCGTGAGGCGCCTCGGGGGATCTTGCAATTTTTAATGTTTAGTTCGGGGGTCAGGGAGTTTACCCATTACGATACCTCGCAATGTAGCTATTTCCTGAGTTCGGAACCTTATTATGGGGAAGAGCCGGTGCCTGTGGACTGATTCCTAGAGGAGATGGGACGAGAAGGGTTCAATCAAAATTCCGCTGGGAGCAGAGTATTCACAACGTAAGTTTATATCGTTTTTAAAATTATTTTGTAAATTTTATATTGTACTAGAAATAATAAATAGTAAAATTAAAGTATTAGAGACCTATTTATAGCAAGTCCGACTTGAACGACGAAAATACATTTAACAGTCGATTTGTTAACCAATTGCACTGGCCCTACGTAATCTGGTTACCTACGGGAAGCATTATGCCAAGTGACACAATTTTTTTAAACAAACATTTCCTAAAAGTTCCGATCAGTTTTAAAAATTTTTTTAGATCGGTATATACAGGGTGCCCCAAGTAAAGTGGCCTATTAGAAGTATATCGAGAACTAAATGAGATTTTATTTTGAAAATTTGGCTGTGGCTATAAGAGATGTATTATATTATATTTTTTTTGGAATCTAGGTGAAAATCTAGAACAGTTTTCTGTATAATATCATATACCTATCTTTAAGACTTTTTGTATTATAAATAATTTTGTGATTTTTTAATGCCGTATCGTTACCTGGAAAGAAAATATATCTTTTTAGCGGTAGCGGTTACAGTTAGAAAGCTGAAAATTTTACAATAGTTTCACAAGACCATCGCAATTTTATAATTTTGAACAGTATTGAATTCGTTTTATACAGGGCGTCTCCATAACAATATTTCTGAGGCGGATGAATTATTGCAAAAATCTTATTTTTTTTAAATGGGACACTCTGTACTTGATATGTTTTGCTAATAGAGGATCAAATTTTCTATCTAATGATATTATGTGTTCCTATACCTATCTTCACTATTTTCGGACTTATAGCGAAATTTATAAATTATCTTATAAAAATATATTTTTTGATAGTGTGGTTGGCTGTGGAATGGATTCATAGAAACAAAATAATGAAAAATCCATTTGACGTTATGTCTGAGTTATTGTAATAAAAATGGCTAATTCACATTATTCGAACTTAGATATTTTAAGTTTATTTTATATTCATGGGGAGTGTGGTAGAGTTTTATCTAGAACTTGTAGAAAATTTAATGAACTGCATCCTGATGCAGCTCCTATGACTCCCTAAAAGTTGATTGGCCGAGGCGGTCCATGGAAATGGCCCCAAGGTCTCCGGATCTTACCCCCTAGAATTATATCTATGAGATAGGATTAAAGAAATAGTATACAAGACACCCGTCACAACAAGGGAAGATTTAGAAAATCGAGTACGAACAGCTTTGGGGTCTCTAGAAGAGAAGACAAATGAACATGTTATAACCACAATTTATGAATGTTTAAGAGCGAACGGAGGGCATTTTAAACAATTTAGTTATTAGTTATTTTATTGATGTAATGTTCATTTTGTTTATTTATTTATTAATAAATTCCTTATTGGTTAACTATTTTTTTTTACAACAACACAGACATAACGTCACATGGATTTTTCATTATTTTGTTTCTAACAATCCACAGCCAACTACCAAAAAATATATTTTTATAAGATAATTTATAAATTTCGCGTCCGAAAATAGTGAAGATAGGTATAGGAACACATAATATCATTAGATAGAAAATTTGATCCTCTATTAGCAAAACATATCAAATACCCTGTATTTGATATGTTTTGCTACATATCAAATACCCTGTATTTGATATGTTTTGCTAATAGAGGATCAAATTTTTCTTCCCATTTAAAAAAATAAGATTTTTGCAATAATTCATCTGCCTCAGAAATATTGTTATGGAGACGCCCTGTATAAAACGAATTCAATACTGTTCAAAATTATAAAATTGCGATGGTCTTGTGAAACTATTGTAAAATTTTCAGCTTTCTAGCTGTAACCGCTAAAAAGATACGATTTTCTTTTCAGGTAACGATACGGCGTTAAAAAATCACAAAATTATTTATAATTCAAAAAGTCTTAAAGATAGGTAATATGATATTATACAGAAAACTGTTCTAGATTTTTACCTAGATTCCAAAAAAAATATAATATATAGGGTAATTCATTTAAAATTCCGAAGTTGCTACCACTTTCGGTATGATCCGGCAACACCGCATCATCCAAAATATTTTAGAAACGTAGAAAACCATCTCTTATAGCCACAGCCAAATTTTCAAAATAAAATCTCATTTAGTTCTCGAGATACTTCTAATAGGCCACTTTACTTGGGGCACCCTGTATACAGATTATAATCGGTAAATGTTCTAAGTGCAAATTTTAATTTTTATAGGACAAGTTCGTCTTAGGTGCCCAATTCGCCCGATTTGAGCAGCAGGCACACACGTGGTTGTGTGCAGTACTCTGCTTACTGCTCGCTAAGCCCATGTAATTTCTTATTTGAGTCTAGTGTATTTTATAATAACTTTTTTTGTTTTAACATATTCGGATTAAGATCCAAATTACAAAAATAAATTATTTGAAAATTACATTTCTTCCTTTACCGCTGAACATTTACCTATCACGCGAAGTCGACTTGCATTTGAATAATTTCGTCACAAGTACAGCAATAATAGTAATAATAATAGAGAGAACTCCTTTTACCATCTTTGGTACCTATTTATTGTTATTATGGTTTTTTTTTTCAGGCATAATCTAAACTGAACCAACATCCAGGGGTGGCGCGATCGATTCTAGGGTCAGGTCACTTGCACGTAGGAGTGCTTCGTTGATTAAGGTTGATAATTGGGGTTCGGCCGGGTATGTTCGAGGGGGGTGGCCAGAAAACTACATCTATAGCCCTGCGGCACTTGTAAGGGGGGGTCTCTAGTTCCTGCATTCTTTGCATCCAAGTCGATTCCATTGACACAAGAATCAGGCCTGCGGGGTTCAGTGGGACGGCGGTTGGTACAACTTAAGGTACCGTTGGGCCTCATAGCGCAAGCCCATGTTGATCGGGTCCAGTGGCAGGATGGTGACATGAACCGCGGTGTCCGTGAGGCGCCTCGGGGGATCTTGCAATTTTTAATGCTTAGTTCGGGGGTCAGGGAGTTTACCCATTACGATACCTCGCAATGTAGCTATTTCCTGAGTTCGGAACCTTATTATGGGGAAGAGCCGGTGCTTGTGGACTGACTCCTAGAGGAGATGGGACTTCGATGGTCGATGCGAACAGAATATTCACAACGTAAGTTTAAATCGTTTTTAAAATTATATTGTAGAGATAATAAATAGTAAAATTTGAAATATTACACAGACCTATAGCAAGTCCGACTTGAATGAGGAAAAGAATAAAAGAGGGTCAGAAGCCAAATAGAAAAGGCAACTTCGATCGTCTTAAAATTAAATTCCACACGTCTTTGTCAGATTTGTAGACCTAGTAGCTAATTCAGTTTCGAGCAATTAAACTTTCAATGAACAGAGGCAATGAATGTAACGTTTCCCCATTTAATAACGGCCTTGTTGGGCCCTTCGAAGAGTGTAAATTACCTTTGTTTATAGCTAGCAATTTTTAGCTAATCGGAGTCGGTAGTCGTTTTTGAGTTGGCCAGCTGACGGGTAAGCAGACAAAATGCAGGCGTTCATACATAGCATTTGCTCTTTACGGTATCCTTAAAACCCATTCCTGATTACCGTACCTTTGCTTACAGTTTTGTAACATATTTTTTTTGTTGTTTCAGGTACTCTGCTCCACCGACTGAATAGGCATGGATATTAAGCGGTCTCAAGGGCTTGTTTGTATATATATTTATTATTGTTATGGTTTTCTTTTTTTACAGAAAGAAACCACCATATTTGCGCACGTTTGGTGGGTTCGTTTTTAAGTTATAATTTAGCTGAAAGGTTTAGAAGAATTATATTTGTTTTACCATATTTAAATATCACTTTGACATAAAATGGAATCGAGTACCGTAAGATCGATCTGGAGTGGCGTGTTGAAGCTGTTGACGCAGCGACGTCCACCTCTGGCCTGAGTGCGAGGGTTGTATTGTTGATTCGAATTGCCGATGCAAGAGCAGATCACAAAGATTTGTGGACGCTTAGGCTGAACACACACCGATCCTTATGGATTTTATGGCTCTCCATTCCATCTTACAAATCACCATATTTGCGCACGTGTGGTGGGTTAGTTTTTAAGTTATAATTTAACTGAAAGGTTTAAGAATTATATTTGTTTTACCATAGTTAAATATCACATTGACATAAAATAGAATCGAGTACCGTAAGATCGATCTGGAGTGGCGTGTTGAAGCTGTTGACGCAGCGACGTCCACCTCTGGCCTGAGTGCGAGGGTTGTATTGTTGATTCGAATTGCCGATGCAAGAGCAGATCACAAAGATTTATGGACGCTTAGGCTGAACACACACCGATCCTTATGGATATTATGGCTCTCTATTCCAACCATGCTTATCCAGTGGGCAATGTTAAACCGCGGCTTAGACACGTAAAAAACTTATTATGGTTTTTTTTACAGACGTAATAATCAAAACTGAACGAACATCCAGGGGACGCGATCGATTCTAGGGTCAGGTCACTTGCACGTAGGAGTGCTTCGTTGATTAAGGTTGATAATTGGGGTTCGGCCGGGTATGTTCGAGGGGGGTGGCCAGAAAACTACATCTATAGCCCTGCGGCACTTGTAAGGGGGGGTCTCTAGTTCCTGCATTCTTTGCATCCAAGTCGATTCCATTGACACAAGAATCAGGCCTGCGGGGTTCAGTGGGACGGCGGTTGGTACAACTTAAGGTGCCGTTAGGTTTTCAGGTACTCTGCTCAACCGACTGGATAGGCATGGATATTAAGCTGTCTCAAGGGGTCGTTTAAGGTGGGGTTCCACGAAGCTAGTAACTTGTTCAAGTCACTAAAATCCAGTACTTACGCCAGATCTTCTCCGGGATCACTTTTTCTTGAGTTTTCACTTTTATCGCCCTTTTCCATAATATGTCTATTCACTGGACTGGACTCATCTAAAGCCAGTGCTGGATTTTAGTAACTTAGACTTGCATCTTGTAACCCCAGTTTAGAGACATGAGAAACTGGGCCCCCCGACGTATTTTTGTTCCACCCTTGAGCAGTGGATAGGGCAGATTGGTATTGATTTTAATTTGATAATCTTTTTCTATAGTAGTTGCATCTAATTAAAATGTTGAAATAGTAAAGGGGGTTGTTTTTTTTGGGGAAATTTCGAGGAAATTGGCGACCTAAAAAGGGGCTACGCCAATTTTTTCACTAGTCACTTAGTAATTTCGAAGCAAATTGACAATATAGAGGGGGGCCACGTTAATTTGTTTTCATTTCTGCACAGAGTAGGGATCAGCATAACCTATAAATGGGACTACGACCAATTTTTTTTCCTCATCGGCCGCACAGAGGAGGCAATGTATATGCGCTTTCTAACATCCGAAAAGATTTGTTTGGAAATCCTTACTGCATACTCTTAACTGTTCACATATGAGTATGCAGTACGAATTTTCAAATTTTAAAACGATATTTTATTGACCTCGACATATGTATAATAGCAGCCAAATATACAATTATGTAAATGTCTGATTGCCAATATACCAAGAATGTAGTTAGTACTATCTGTTACCAATAATAAAAATTAATTGTATGAAATTTAGTAATTTTTATACTCCGACATTCCCTAACATTAAAATCCTAAGGGCCGGTATACGCCAATTTAACCTGCACTTTACATCGACTTATTCTGCAGGTTAAGGCCAAAGCGGTGTTGCCAAGTCTTGCAAAATTTCCCAGAATTTAAGGATTTTTAAAGGTTTCTGCCGAAATTCCCTAGATTCTAGGGAAATTCCAATTTGGCAACACCGCAAATTCGAAGGGCTGAGCAACTTAACCTCCGGTTAACTTTGTGAAAAATCGTACCCTTAGCTAACTTTTCATTTTTACGTATTTTTAACGAAATTTAGTATTTTTATACTAAATTTCGTTATTTAATTATTTTTATACTAAATTTCGTTAAAAATACGTAAAAATGAAAAGTTAGCTAAGGGTACGATTTTTCACAAAGTTAACCGGAGGTTAAGTTGCTCAGCCCTTCGAATTTGCGGTGTTGCCAAATTGGAATTTCCCTAGAATCTAGGGAATTTCGGCAGAAACCTTTAAAAATCCTTAAATTCTGGGAAATTTTGCAGGACTTGGCAACACCGCTTTGGCCTTAACCTGCAGAATAAGTCGATGTAAAGTGCAGGTTAAATTAGCGTATACCGGCCCTTAGGATTTTAATGTTAGGGAATGTCGGAGTATAAAAATTACTAAATTTCATACAATTAATTTTTATTATTGGTAACAGATAGTACTAACTACATTCTTGGTATATTGGCAATCAGACATTTACATAATTGTATATTTGGCTGCTATTATACATATGTCGAGGTCAATAAAATATCGTTTTAAAATTTGAAAATTCGTACTGCATACTCATATGTGAACAGTTAAGAGTATGCAGTAAGGATTTCCAAACAAATCTTTTCGGATGTTAGAAAGCGCATATACATTGCCTCCTCTGTGCGGCCGATGAGGAAAAAAAATTGGTCGTAGTCCCATTTATAGGTTATGCTGATCCCTACTCTGTGCAGAAATGAAAACAAATTAACGTGGCCCCCCTCTATATTGTCAATTTGCTTCGAAATTACTAAGTGACTAGTGAAAAAATTGGCGTAGCCCCTTTTTAGGTCGCCAATTTCCTCGAAATTTCCCCAAAAAAAACAACCCCCTTTACTATTTCAACATTTTAATTAGATGCAACTACTATAGAAAAAGATTATCAAATTAAAATCAATACCAATCTGCCCTATCCACTGCTCAAGGGTGGAACAAAAATACGTCGGGGGGCCCAGTTTCTCATGTCTCTAAACTGGGGTTACAAGATGCAAGTCTAAGTTACTAAAATCCAGCACTGGCTTTAGATGAGTCCAGTCCAGTGAATAGACATATTATGGAAAAGGGCGATAAAAGTGAAAACTCAAGAAAAAGTGATCCCGGAGAAGATCTGGCGTAAGTACTGGATTTTAGTGACTTGAACAAGTTACTAGCTTCGTGGAACCCCACCTTAAACGACCCCTTGAGACAGCTTAATATCCATGCCTATCCAGTCGGTTGAGCAGAGTACCTGAAAACCTAACGGCACCTTAAGTTGTACCAACCGCCGTCCCACTGAACCCCGCAGGCCTGATTCTTGTGTCAATGGAATCGACTTGGATGCAAAGAATGCAGGAACTAGAGACCCCCCTTACAAGTGCCGCAGGGCTATAGATGTAGTTTTCTGGCCACCCCCCTCGAACATACCCGGCCGAACCCCAATTATCAACCTTAATCAACGAAGCACTCCTACGTGCAAGTGACCTGACCCTAGAATCGATCGCGTCCCCTGGATGTTCGTTCAGTTTTGATTATTACGTCTGTAAAAAAAACCATAATAAGTTTTTTACGTGTCTAAGCCGCGGTTTAACATTGCCCACTGGATAAGCATGGTTGGAATAGAGAGCCATAATATCCATAAGGATCGGTGTGTGTTCAGCCTAAGCGTCCACAAATCTTTGTGATCTGCTCTTGCATCGGCAATTCGAATCAACAATACAACCCTCGCACTCAGGCCAGAGGTGGACGTCGCTGCGTCAACAGCTTCAACACGCCACTCCAGATCGATCTTACGGTACTCGATTCTATTTTATGTCAATGTGATATTTAACTATGGTAAAACAAATATAATTCTTAAACCTTTCAGTTAAATTATAACTTAAAAACTAACCCACCACACGTGCGCAAATATGGTGATTTGTAAGATGGAATGGAGAGCCATAAAATCCATAAGGATCGGTGTGTGTTCAGCCTAAGCGTCCACAAATCTTTGTGATCTGCTCTTGCATCGGCAATTCGAATCAACAATACAACCCTCGCACTCAGGCCAGAGGTGGACGTCGCTGCGTCAACAGCTTCAACACGCCACTCCAGATTGATCTTACGGTACTCGATTCCATTTTATGCCAAAGTGATATTTAAATATGGTAAAACAAATATAATTCTTCTAAACCTTTCAGCTAAATTATAACTTAAAAACGAACCCACCAAACGTGCGCAAATATGGTGGTTTCTTTCTGTAAAAAAAGAAAACCATAACAATAATAAATATATATACAAACAAGCCCTTGAGACCGCTTAATATCCATGCCTATTCAGTCGGTGGAGCAGAGTACCTGAAACAACAAAAAAAATATGTTACAAAACTGTAAGCAAAGGTACGGTAATCAGGAATGGGTTTTAAGGATACCGTAAAGAGCAAATGCTATGTATGAACGCCTGCATTTTGTCTGCTTACCCGTCAGCTGGCCAACTCAAAACGACTACCGACTCCGATTAGCTAAAAATTGCTAGCTATAAACAAAGGTAATTTACACTCTTCGAAGGGCCCAACAAGGCCGTTATTAAATGGGGAAACGTTACATTCATTGCCTCTGTTCATTGAAAGTTTAATTGCTCGAAACTGAATTAGCTACTAGGTCTACAAATCTGACAAAGACGTGTGGAATTTAATTTTAAGACGATCGAAGTTGCCTTTTCTATTTGGCTTCTGACCCTCTTTTATTCTTTTCCTCATTCAAGTCGGACTTGCTATAGGTCTGTGTAATATTTCAAATTTTACTATTTATTATCTCTACAATATAATTTTAAAAACGATTTAAACTTACGTTGTGAATATTCTGTTCGCATCGACCATCGAAGTCCCATCTCCTCTAGGAGTCAGTCCACAAGCACCGGCTCTTCCCCATAATAAGGTTCCGAACTCAGGAAATAGCTACATTGCGAGGTATCGTAATGGGTAAACTCCCTGACCCCCGAACTAAGCATTAAAAATTGCAAGATCCCCCGAGGCGCCTCACGGACACCGCGGTTCATGTCACCATCCTGCCACTGGACCCGATCAACATGGGCTTGCGCTATGAGGCCCAACGGTACCTTAAGTTGTACCAACCGCCGTCCCACTGAACCCCGCAGGCCTGATTCTTGTGTCAATGGAATCGACTTGGATGCAAAGAATGCAGGAACTAGAGACCCCCCCTTACAAGTGCCGCAGGGCTATAGATGTAGTTTTCTGGCCACCCCCCTCGAACATACCCGGCCGAACCCCAATTATCAACCTTAATCAACGAAGCACTCCTACGTGCAAGTGACCTGACCCTAGAATCGATCGCGCCACCCCTGGATGTTGGTTCAGTTTAGATTATGCCTGAAAAAAAAAACCATAATAACAATAAATAGGTACCAAAGATGGTAAAAGGAGTTCTCTCTATTATTATTACTATTATTGCTGTACTTGTGACGAAATTATTCAAATGCAAGTCGACTTCGCGTGATAGGTAAATGTTCAGCGGTAAAGGAAGAAATGTAATTTTCAAATAATTTATTTTTGTAATTTGGATCTTAATCCGAATATGTTAAAACAAAAAAAGTTATTATAAAATACACTAGACTCAAATAAGAAATTACATGGGCTTAGCGAGCAGTAAGCAGAGTACTGCACACAACCACGTGTGTGCCTGCTGCTCAAATCGGGCGAATTGGGCACCTAAGACGAACTTGTCCTATAAAAATTAAAATTTGCACTTAGAACATTTACCGATTATAATCTGTATACAGGGTGCCCCAAGTAAAGTGGCCTATTAGAAGTATCTCGAGAACTAAATGAGATTTTATTTTGAAAATTTGGCTGTGGCTATAAGAGATGGTTTTCTACGTTTCTAAAATATTTTGGATGATGCGGTGTTGCCGGATCATACCGAAAGTGGTAGCAACTTCGGAATTTTAAATGAATTACCCTATATATTATATTTTTTTTGGAATCTAGGTAAAAATCTAGAACAGTTTTCTGTATAATATCATATTACCTATCTTTAAGACTTTTTGAATTATAAATAATTTTGTGATTTTTTAAACGCCGTATCGTTACCTGAAAAGAAAATCGTATCTTTTTAGCGGTTACAGCTAGAAAGCTGAAAATTTTACAATAGTTTCACAAGACCATCGCAATTTTATAATTTTGAACAGTATTGAATTCGTTTTATACAGGGCGTCTCCATAACAATATTTCTGAGGCAGATGAATTATTGCAAAAATCTTATTTTTTTTAAATGGGAAGAAAAATTTGATCCTCTATTAGCAAAACATATCAAATACAGGGTATTTGATATGTAGCAAAACATATCAAATACAGGGTATTTGATA